>JAWWEW010000166.1:22131442-22369488 GCA_035583185.1 Anabacerthia variegaticeps | reverse complement strand
AGATGCAAACACAGGGTCTAAATCTTGCTTCCACAGGAAACCTCAAGCTAAACACCAAAACTGCAGCCCTCTGGACAGCAACCATAAACCACAGACACCACAGCTGAGGACAAAGGCACTGGCCTTGAAGGAATGAAACATATTGCTAACCAGTGGGACAGACCTGCTACCAAACACTCTGGCAGATGGCTACACCTCTCTCTATGTACTGTATATATAAGACTACAGGCCTGCAATTCCCTGCAAAGCTTCTTGAAGAAACCCTCTATACGTGCTTGACAAAATGATAATGTAGTCTTCTTATAGTGCAGCAAAATAAATGACTCCCTTAGAAAAGCAGACACAGTTGGTGCTCTTGCTGTTGATCTACTCTCCTTGTTTCACTCCTGTTTGTCCCACCATGACACAGAGGGGTTGTGGACACCATGGTGTGCTAATCCAGATGCTAAGAGGTTTGCTGGACAAGCATGTCCAGTCTAACCCTGATCATTAGTGCACCCAGCTGTTAACTCTGGTCTTCATTCTGTTCCACTGCCAACCATGTCCTTTAGCATTGGTAGCTCCCTGCCTGTCCCCTTGTCCACTCTTCTCATGGGAGAGTGGACATCTCAGGTTGCATAAAGAATCTTTTTTGTCCACACTTGAGAAATAGATCCATGTATCATGCACATCTCAACCACCCAGGTCCTTATGTTCAACCACATATTTAATGGCTCCTGTCAATTTCTATTGACTGGTCTCTGCTCTTCCCATTGCACTCATATCACATTTTCAAACTTTCTCTAAAAATAAAGATGGGATATTTCCCTGCAGTGTCCTGGTATTAAGGATTTGGGATTTGAAGGCCTGCAGAAAATCATCACAACTGGCAATAAATCAGGAGAGCTGGAAATGTACATAGGGGAGGAGGAAGAATGAAAGAAGGAAACAGGAAGAGCAACTGGAGTAAACCTGAGGAGCTATAGAAAGGGATGAGGCCTGTTATCATGTCACTCCTGAGAGAACAGGGTTGCAATGTCTGAAAGGGATGAACCACAGTCCAAATGCAAGCTGGCAAGGAAAGGGCTGTAAATCAGTTCCTCCCCAGTGCTGTGACAGTTGTCTTGAACTGAGCCATGGCTGTCATCTTGCCTGGTGCCATGGCCATCATCTTGGCTGACCCATCCCAACTGGTGGCAGAGTCTACAAGCACACCCCGCTGCCATTTTGCATCTGAATTCATTGTGGGAGTGGTGGGAGTTCATTAAACTCATGCTGCCCATGGCCTGGTCAATAAGGAAGGGCTGTAGCACCCAATGGCACCTTGGTTCTGGTTGCTGTTTGTTTGGCAGCCATTCTCCCTGGATGTGAGGAGCATCATCACTGTGTCCAGCCAGGGGCCCCAGAGTGGATGCCCATCCCCTTGTATACTCCTGCTACCATCTGCTGGAAGGAGTCAGCCTGTGCACTCGCCTGCCACATGGAAACTGTTGGGAGCCATAATGGGGATGGCACAAGGAGGAGGGCAGCACTGGGGTGAATGTGTCCATGGACAGCACAAGGACAAGAGCAGTGCTGGGGTGAATCTGCCAACTCTCCACCTTCCCACCCTGTGCTCAGAGGGACCAGGACACCCATGTCTCTCTCCTAGTGTAGTTTAAAACCTGCAATTTCCAAGGGCTTCCTTGACCTGACACCATCCTGCTCCACAGCCTGGCAGAAGGCACTGGTTTGGTCTGTACCTCAGTTTCTCTACTGATACTTAAAACACTAGCCCATGGTGTGGCTCAGTCCCCTCCATTTGACTTACTCTGACTGCAGACATTGTCTCCTCCTAGACAAAGTGCCATTAGCTTCACCATGTTTCCATCCCTGTTCCTCCCCACCATTCCCAAAACATTCCCATTGAGCAGCACTCTCTGTCACAGAAACACAGCCATGCCTTGAATGGGGCATGTGGGCTGCTTATCTCTTACTGTCTGGGGGGGAAAAAAACAGTGTTGAAAGCCAAAACACCTGCTCAACACACTCTCCTGTGCAAGCTGGGCCAGGGACCAAAGACAGTTGGTACCAGGCTAGAAGCTTCTGTATTTTTGTTAAGGGTTGTTGAACAAACCACAGTTTTACCCCACAGGGTATCATAAATAAGCAATGAAAAAGCAAAGAAGTGAGAAGGAAAAGTGTTTGCCTACAAAAATACGCCGCAAAGCAAATGAGTCAGAAGGACATGAACTGAACTGTGCAGGGCCTGCTATGTCTAAAAGCAAAGCTTTTATAAGGTAGGGAAAGTGATTTAAGAGTCTGCAGGTAAACATGAGCTGCCACGTATTGTTCTGGGGAAAAGTGGCAGAATAAATATGCAAATCCTTCTTATGTGACAGCCAGAATGGTGGAAATGATTATGAAATAGACCTGAAGAAGTCTGATTAATAATTTATCCTCAAATGGAGGTTGATTCTTGGCTGAACAGCGAGGATAATAAGGCTGAGGAATCAATAAGGGCATTTACAACTCTGTAAAATGCATTTACAAGTACAAAAAGATGGGTTGCTTTGTGGCCATGCCTTGCATGAGCTAGAAGAGAGGGAAGGGAGAGCACGCAACAGTGACTGTGCAGCATTGGCCACACAGACAAGTCTGGAGAGGGAGCTGGGCATCAGCAGATGCTGATGGAGCTCAGCATCATCTCTAGATCACTACTGCAACCTGAATGATCCTTCACTGTTAACACATGTCCTGACAGCCCATGGAGGACACATTAATTAAGCTCAGTCACTTATGAAGGTTCACGTAATGAATGCAGTGTTGACTGAGAGCAGTTCCGTGGTACTTTCAGCCAGAATGAGACTGTTCTCAGGGACATAGAGTGGATGTGACTGCCTGGAACACCATGCTCTTGGGTGGGCCATACACATCTGGCCTAGGTAATGCACCTCTTTTCCACACCTGTATCACAGCACACATGGGTAGGCAACTTACCGTGCTCTCACAGAGAAAAAAAGCAGCCAGCAGCAGCTTTTTTTCAGTGTAAACTCTTAAAAATACATGCCTCAGATTTCAAATAACATCCTCAGTGAGATCCATTGTGCAGCTGGATGTTCATTGCTTGTCCACCTGATCTTTCCTGGGCAGCTTAGGAATAGGTGTCTTAACAGCAGCACTGCTACAGTAACTGGAAAAACTGGAGGCATTTTTGCATGGCCTGGCTCAGAACTGGGAGCAGGCAGCCCTGCCTTGATGTAGAGGAGAAGGATAGGGTGTCTCAGCTTGGCTACAGACACAGTGACTCTGGAAAGGACATGAACCCATGACACATATTTGTCACCAATGTCTTCCAGCCTGGGGCCCACATGTTCCCAAAATGTCCCTGGAAAGTGAGAAAGAAAAGACAGTGGGGCTGCCGATGACCAAAATCCACATTGCCCCTGGCAAGTTTTCCTTTGGGATGCCTGCTGTAATTAGAGCAGTTACATTTTGGGGGAGCAGAGGGAGGTGAGAAGGCAGTTCCCACTGGGGATGTGCCTGATACTGAGACCCTCCCAGCCTTCGGCAGAGAGTACAGATAATAGATTTGCACAGATTTCCTCTTAGTGCTGCTCATCCCCTCAGGGCCTTTGGCAGAGTGTCTCCAGCCCCCGGATGGCACGGTCTGTCCTAGCCGAATGGTTCGACAGTGGCTACATGAAGGGAGAAATGTGAGGCTGGAGGGACCCTGATAGATATTCTTGCAAGATAGCTCTCCTCAAACCCTCCCAACAGATGGGTGTCCAACCTGCTTGTAAATACTGCCAGTGAGAGAGGCTCCATCCCTTCCTGACAGCTTGTTCCAGGGTTTGTGTGTGCTCAGACCTGAAGAAGTTTCCTAACATCTGACCTAAATCATCTCTGCTGCAAATGGAGCCTTGCTCTCCTTATCTTGTCCCCATGCTGTATATGGAGAGAAATTCATCCTTAGTCTTGCATTGACACTTTACATACAGACATATATTTTGCTTGCTACCTTCTAGTCCTTTCCCTTTTTTGGACAAAAATAGGTCCAGTTCCTTCAATTTTCCTTCCAAAGTCAGATTTTCCAAAGTGTTTATCTTTGTTACAATGTGATGCCAAGAACAGCACACAACGCTCCAGATCTCCCACCTGCTGCAAGCAATGAGGAATAGTCAGCTCCAGGGTGCACTTCTGCTGGTCTTCCCTATTGCAGGGCATCAGCAGGACCTCATGAAAAACAGAGTAGGGGTACAAGGATGATCAGAGGACTGTCACTACCAAGTGTGAGCTGAGGCCCTTCAGCTGGTGAAAGATTAGGTTCAGGCTAGGTGATGGAGGTGAATGTTATTGAACAGGTAAATAAGGAATGAATGTTCACTGTTTCTTTCAGTACAAGAACCAGGACTGCCAAGTGAAAACAACAGGAGAACAAATGGAGAGAAAAATTCTTTGTGCTGTCTACAACTAACCTGAGAGACTCCTTGCCTAGGGATACATGAATGCTAACTGTTTAAAGGAATTCAAAAGGAACTAAAGAATTAATGGGAAAAAAAATCTACAACAGCTGTTTCTAAATACAAAGCAACAAAGTTTGACTGAGGAAGTCCCCCAACAAAGATTGCTAAGACTGGGAAACTATTCTGAAGAAACATCATAGCACATTGACCCCCTTCTTACACATTAGGTATCCTCTCAGACATGGTGCAGGGCGTGGGCCTCAGATATGACCTGATCAGGCCTACTCCTGTTCTGTCTCACACCATGGCTCTACTGACCATCCCAAAACACTGTTTACTTTAGTGAACAACAGGCCTTGCTAAAAAATGGATTCAACATGAGCTACTAGAAAGGCACCTTGGCTGCCTCAGGGATCTACAGTCTCTCAAAAGCTGAAGAGAGAAGACCTGAGAAACATGAAGAAAGGGATGAAAAGAAGGCATCAGTGGGTCTTGCAGAAACGCAAATGAGAACAGACCAAACTTGGTCCTAATAATAAATAATAAACATAATAAACTGTGAACTTAAAAACATTGCTAAGCTAAAAGTGGATGGTGGGCTCATATGTGACATTGTGATGGTGGATGGTGATTTGACTCTCAGCCTTGTGTGGCCACAGCTTCCTTTGTGTTTCTTCCTCTGGACTTAAGTCATTTTACAGTAAGATTTCACACATCCCATCTCAGTCAGGTGTGTGATCAATTTACTGTCTGAAGCAAAGATCAAACATCCTGGAGGGGCGAGGTCTAAAGTAAAGCAGTGTCTTGGCCCATCTGCATTGGGCTGAAGCTGTCATCAGCCATGGCTTTTGTGTGTGTAATTTAAGACTGAACAGACAGAAAGACTTAACATTGTGAGAGAACTCATCCTTTCTCACTGCTACCAAGTTTGTGGCTGGAGTACTCAAGAGCCGGAGACCTCTCTTAATATTAAAGTCCTTCTGGCATGTGTTGGAAGACGTCTGCTGCAGGTAGAGGACACTCAAGGCTTTAGAGGGCCCTGGTTTGTAAGCAGTTTACTTCCACAGAAGCTCCTTCCAGAGGACAGTGCAGACTGATTCATCACACAGCTCAGATGGTGTGAGCAGCAGCTGGTGGGACCCAGAGCAGGGCAGCTGAGGAGAGCATGAGTTTTTGCTCTGCCCTCCAGCCCTACATTTGCCTGGTGGTCTCTCTGCTTTCTTCCTTAATAGATATCATAGATTCCTTTGTTCAGTGCTGAGGCAGGCCACAGGCTGTCTCCAGGTCCTCCATCTACACACATCTTCACTTTCATGGTGCTCAAAAACCCTGAGGGTGATGTTTCCTGTGGGAGAAAGCATGTAGCTGCTCTTCTGGAGGCTGATGGCACTAGTAAGGAGTAGAGGGTCATTCCTTAGATTAACAAGGTCCCAACACATGGACTGAGAGGAAGGGTGGGCACAGACACAGGTTTTCAACACTATTTATTTTTACAATCCTCTCATTTTCCACCTCCCCCTCCAAGGCGTCTTGGAAGTCAAGACTGACACCTGCCAGGATATGAGGTGTCCAGACAAAATCAGAATGATCCTCTTCAAAGCTGGAGCAGAGGGGAACTGATTTCAGCCTCCATGGAGATCAAAGAGCCAGCTGGGTCCGGGGTTGCAGGGCTGGGCAATTCCCAGGTGCGGGGGGACTGGCAAGGTGTCAGTCATGTCCCCCTGCACATGCTCCTGCAGACGCTCAGCATATGACTTCGGGGCAGCTGGTGGAAGCTAAACCTTGGCCCGCACACCCCTTCCTTGAGAGGCATGACGGAAGGGATTAAGTGGCTTGTAAGGTGACACGGGGTTGATCAGCAATCAGTGGCATGGTGGGAGGGGACATGCTGAAGTGGCTTTCCATTTCTGCCCTTGGTCTCCTGTCCAGTCACTACCCAAACCCAGAAGTCTGTCCTCCTACTGGAGGAACAGCAGGTCCTATACCTGCCAACCACCTTTCAGGCCTTCTCTCTATGTTCTTTTCTCTCTGGGAGGGCAGGATTTGTTCCTCCAGCCTCTTCTCTGGGTCCTAAGCAACGACAATCCCAGTGAGATGCTTCCAGGAGCTGGAGGTGCAGGGGATGTATGGGAGGAAGTGGATGATTTCCAAGCACAGATGTGACAATTTGATGGGAGTGGACTCTGCAGATCCCTGTCTTCTTCCTGTCTTTGCAGCCCTGTGGCAAGGCTTCAGCATTGCTCAGAAGAGGAGGAATGATTTGCTGCACAAAACTGCTCCTGCTTTCATCCCTGTGTCTCTCCACTTCAGGGATACAGAAGCCAGACTTACCCCAACTAGCTCAGTTCCCACAAACAGACTAACACTGCACACCCCAGTGCATGGGACAGAGCTTCCTAGGGGCTTGAGGATAGAGCCTGCCTGGCCATTAAAAAGTGAAATCTCTGAATGCAATCCTATGCTGAAGGTGCGAGCATCAGTGATTTTAATAATTTCTTCCTCCTTATGGGTCAGTTCTACCATGGTCATTTTTCCCCCACAAGGCACAGAGAAATGTGGTGGTACCCTACCATTATCTAGGAACACCAGAGAAAGAGCAGTGTCACATGGAGAGCTTTTTCTCCACACACAGGTGTCTCCAGCATCTCCCTGTAACCCCTCTACTTTGCCCTTTCCTTTCTGCTCCCAGCCCCTTGGCAGGCAATTCTGGAGGACTCCTGTGCTCCACACTGGACCAGCATTTATAACCGCCACTGCTGTAGGATGTCTGCACACGGGTCTTGCTGGCAGCATCCTTACAGCCATAGGGAGCAGGATTAGCAGCTCCTGTGGTATTCCTGCATTATCACTTGCTCTGTCAGCCCTGTTGTTCCTCTGCAGCCTTCCCACCCTCCAGAGACACCCAGACTTTCTGTAACACAAATTCCTCTCATAGGGAGGCACCAGAGAGCAGGGAATAAATTTATGAGATTAGTTCATGTGACTGATCAGGCCTGAAGCTGGTCAGATTTTTTCCATCTAATTAGTTCTCATCACTGCAGCACCTATGGACCCCACTGAGGTCAGGCACTCTGCACCTAATCAGTGAATTTTCACTAGACCTGCAGAGTTTTGCAGGCAGAGAAAGACTTTTGACTGTTTGATCTTCTCTGCTGGCTCAGGGGCAGCTGCTGAGCTCTCCCTTCCCAGGGCAGAAGACAGCACACAAAAAGATGCAGGTGATGTCAGGTCAGATTATGGAGCGTGGAGCAAGGCAGGGGGCTGCTGCTGGCATGGAGACCATCTACCATGGTCCCCCATGAGCTTTATTTCCCTGCTGTATTCCCCCAGTCTCCCTCCTGATCCAGGATGCTGTATGTCAGCCATGGCTGCATCAGTAGCAGGAGTCAAAAAGCAGGGGAGACACACGGTGCTGTGAACAAGTGATATCCAGACTGGCTGCAGGGCAAGTGACAAGGCTGTACACTTAATCCTTGAGGTATGACACTTGAGCTTGGCACTGCCCTGTAACACAGATTTCTCTTCATTGTGAGAGCACACTGGTGAAGGATTAAACCAAAAGAGGTGAAAAGGCTCAAAACTGGCATCCATAGTGGAAAAAAAAGGATCCTTAAGTGGCATTTCTAGTGGAAAATCTGACATCTCTAGAGTGGAAAAAATCCAGGCCAGTTCCTCTGAAGAAGAAAGCTCAGAGAGTACTGCTCTGTCTAAATATATATCTCTCTCCATGAAGGTCCCACAGCGGTCGCAATGCTGTCCTGAGATGATGGAAGAGCAGGAGGGAGAGTGTGCAGTACAGACCTGGCAACATTAGAGGGAGCTTTGGGAAGGGGTCTGGAAAGAGTCGGAAACAATAACTAGATGTAAATTACATTTTGTGAGTTTGTTTAAATAAGGGATCCAGTTTAATCCCATCGACTGTTTGCTTAGTGTACAGCTGAAAATTAGCATCAACAATTTTATGCACACTAATAAATTTAAGCCATTACTCTCTCCATCTGCAGCTTCATTCATATAGTTTAAGAATCAAAGCGATTTCCCTGTAAATATCTAAGGCTCGGCAATTTACTCCAAAGAATGTAAACAGAAAGTGCCTGAAGGCCCAGAGAGACGATCTTATAAGCTCTGCCTTCCCTTTCTCCATCTCTCAGTCTTATCAGGCAAAGGTGATGGTAGATGTCCAGTTCAGTGAGTGAACGTGGATACCAGGCTATGGTCCTGACTGCCCACTGGTGTTATCCTGTGTCTGGACATGGCACACATCAGCTAAGGAAAGGGAGCCCTGTACACTTGGGTGCTTGGCGTGGGTACAGCGCTGAGCTCCAAGGCGGCTGCAAGGAAATCAATCATCTTTTATTGTTCTTTGCTCCTCCGGCCGGGGTGGAACATTCCTCCTAAAGAGAAACTTGTTATCCTCCCAGGCAGCGTCCCTGCCGAATTCCTGGCATCAGCAGCTATAAATAACCCCCTGTAGATGAGAACAGCATGTGGGCAAGGCTCCCAGGGACTGCAGGCAGTACGGAATACATCCTACACACACACTGGACCCTGCCATCAAACCCTGGGAGAGCTTTCTAGCCAGCTGGAGAGGTTGTTTCCCCATTCTTATCTTAAAAGCCAAGGCAAAAGAAGCAAAAGACTGCGAGGAAACCAGCTGGATGGGTGTTCTTACTCCAGGGTTTTAGGCTTGTTCAGCTGGGGCAGGAGCAAAGTTGGGATAAAAATCTCTATGAGTTTTATAGTCTGAGGCCATGAAACATGGCTGGAATTAAGATTAGAAAGTCTTGCTTTTTTTTCTGGGTATTGCAGAAGTGTCCCATCTGCAAGTCAGGATAAAACCCACTAAGAGTCACAGCAGCCCACTTTCCATGCCCAGAACTATGTGGTCAGAAGTCTGCATGAATATTTTTGTATATGCCACTTTGAACCACTGGGTTTCAGTTTTCAACATTTCATCAAACTGCTCTACGATTTAAATGTAAAAGCTTGTTTTAAGCAGTGCAATGGATGCTACACATAGATATAGCAAGAAACAACTTCCTAGAAGAAAATCCATGCTTATAAAAGAAAAAAAATGATTACATAAGAACTGAAGCTCTGGGATTTGGACTGACATTTTTCAGTGTTTTGGGACTACCATTTTTAAATGCTTGTATAGCATCGAACACAATAAAGACCTGGCCAGAGCTCTGCAAAGTGCAGAAGTTTGCAAAACCCAGAGGGGAGAAGGAATGCTGAGAGTTCCAGATGTTCAACACTTAATTAGAAATGTCCATCTCATTCGCTCTCTCCTTTCATTGATCTCAAGATTATCTGAAAAGGAAAGTCCTCAAGGAACACTCTTTTCAGATCAGATTAATTAATTTCATTTTAATGTCAAGGTTTAAAAGCATCATACTGTTAAAATGTTAAAACAAAAAAAAGTCATTAAAACAAAAAGTCTAAACACCAAGCATATTAATTTTTGAAAATACAGAAATGAGGTCTTTAAACATTGATCAAACTTTTCCTTTCTGTTTTCTTTCAAACTAAAATCCTGGTAAAATTTGGGACCACTCTGCCCTTCTCCTTGAAGTTCAAGGGACCAAGGTGTCAGAGTAAGAGAAAGAAGTCTTCTTTCAACAGGCATAGAAATCATGTTTTTTTTAAAACATTATTTTATTACTCTTGTCAAGTTTTACTTTAGTAAGTATAAAAAATAATCTTATATATGTGGAAACCAATGTAATTTCTAGGAAGAAATAAACCATAACAGCTAGATATTTGCCCCAAATAATTAACCAAGACATCTTTCAGTAATGGAAAACATCAAAAAAACTTAACATTTGGGATGCAACACATTGATTGACTCATTTAACCTCAATCAGGTTGTTACCTGGGTCTCTTCAAAAAGCTAAGGTGAGGAACAGGGAAGGTATGAAAGGGTGGGACCACAAGAAGCCCCTCCACAAAGCTAGAAAAGACACTCTCCTCACACTTGTTGAGTGGATAGACACTAGGTCGTCCAGTTGTTCCCTACTTCCTTACTAAGTTTCTCCAAGAGTAAGCAAAGCTTCAGACTATCCTTAGAGAAGACCATGGAAGTGCCTGTCTTGCTTAGGGTGATTTCTGGACATACACCTCTCTTCTGGAAGGGACAGGTGAGGTACAGCATTTATCCCCACTCCTGCCAAGGCTATGACAGCAAGCAAGGCACATGGACTGGGGTGGTATGAATCTGGCCCAGATGTGCTCTCACCTGGCTGCAAAGGCAAAGTAGCTGCACTACCTCAGTGCAGGATGTCCTTATCATTTCTGGAAAGAGGAGGCTGAAAGAGCTCAGCTTGTTTAGCCCAGCACGACACCTGCTGAGAGGGGATCTGATCGCCGTCAATAAATACATCAACAGGGCTAACAGCAGGGAAGAGCCACTCAAGCTCAAAGAGGACACTGGCACTGGAGCAAACAGGGCTAAAGCAGAAGGAAAGAAATGTAGACTGGAAATGGGCAACAGATTTGTAACCATCGAAGCAAAGAGAGGCTGGAATGGGCATCCCACAGGGCTGGAGTGGGCCAAAGTCAATGCTTGTTTAAGACAGAGCCTGCTCAGTCCATGAAGGGGCTGCTATGCTGGGTGCACACAAAACAATGTTCCCCAGCTCCAGCAATGTTTTATATGCAAGTCAGGTATGGCCAGTGAGAGGCACCTTTTTTTGGCTTGTGTCTTTCTCTCAGTGGAGGTGCTGGCACAGGAAGTCCCTCTTTCTCAGCTGACTTCTCTACTGGGACATGCTCCATCTTCTAGGCTGCAAAGGCCAGATGGGTGGTCAGTTTTCCACACCAAGTCCAACACATCCAAGACATAACTGAAGCTGTGGCCATTCTCTGTGCTAGCAGGATCACGCTGAGCTATCATTTAGTACAGTTAAACTAGGGTGAGCTGAGCCACAGCAATGTTATCCCTGCTGCCCTTCCTGCCTCTGCTGGAGAGACCACCTCTGGAGTGATCAGCAGAAGGCATTAATAGCATAACCAGCTGCTCCTGAAGATGAATGTGCAGACTCATGATTGGAGTGGTAGCAGTGAAGGCCATGTTCTCTTCTGCTCTTTCAGCTCCAAGAGTAGCAACATCCATCAGAAGGGCAGGGCAGCCAGCAAGAGAGAAAAAGGGACAACCCAAGAGCTTCAAGCCAAGGTTGGACGTGCCGTATCCCTCACCCTTTGACTGGCCCCAGTCCCAAAGCTGCCCCTTTGCACAACGTCAACACCGTCTGCTGATTTCCCTCTGTGCTGATGCAGAGGTGTCTAGAAGCTTGTTGTGAATCAGGATGGCTCTGGGCTTGATGCATGATGTTTTCAGCTGTCCCGGCTGCGAAGGGCAGCAACATCTGGGAGAACATGAGGGAATGGCTGTGAATTGATGTACCACACATGCCTCCCATTCGTGTTGGGAGCTCGAATGCACCATGCTGACAGAGCCGGACGGGTTCGGGCTGCAGCCAGCCGGCTGGAGCCCAGGGAGAGCAAACTGACAGCTTTCAGCCATCAGCTGGGCACAAAGAACCTGGATCTGGTCCAGTTTCTGTCCAGTCCCAGAGCTGGGATAACTGACAGCTCTGCTGGAGGCCCTGTGACCTGAGTGACTCGGGCAGTGTTTGGGTCTCATGGGGATTTGAAGTGGGCAGTGCAAGCTCAGCAGGTTTGCACTGGGTGACCTACTTTGCCCCAGGCTAGATGTGACTGGCAATGGAGCTCTCCCAGTCCCTGCTATCAGCTTGGGCCAGACGTCCCTTTTCTCCTCTACGTCCAGTGAAGCTCATGTTTTATGAGGAACTGAATTCAGTTATGTGGTTCATTGACTCTGTGCCCTGAAATTCCCTCACCCCAAGTGCCTCCTCCCTTCACCATGTGCTGGGAATCTGCTCTGAAGCAAATCCCCTCTGATATCCGATAATCCTTTCTTGTCTTACTCCACCCCACCATACCCTGAGCTGATACCGCTATCCCCTCAGGGGAGCAGACCCTTCCCCAGCAACCTGCTTAACAGAAGCTGCTGAAGCCTTCTGCAGTCAAACACATGCTCAGCAATGTGCTGTCCTCTCTTAACCAGACACTGTTACTAGTTTTGGCTGATGGCAACTGGAACTGTAATTGGCATCTGTAACATTCGTCTCCAAACAACTTCCCAGGCAGCAGCAAACCTCGAAAGCTGAGAGCGATGCCTCCCCTGAGCTTGATGCCTGCCATGAAGTTTAGATCCTTGTGCAAACATCTCTTGAAGTGAAAGTTGCCCCTACACCTGCAGCAGCAGCATCACCTTCGCAGCCACCTTGCCCAATGACAAATCAGTCTTTCGTGAAGGACTAAGAGACTGATGCTCAGCAGTGGTCTTTTCCCCAGCAAACGCTGTGACAGTGGCTCTGGGGCAGGCAGGGGAGGGACATATCCCCAGCCCCTCTCCTGGTCCACTCTCCTGATGACAGTGTTGTGTAAATGTTGAAATATTGCTCTTTTGTACTTCCAGTTATGAGAGGTGGGTATCCTGCTTCGATCTGTCTCTCTCATACACATTCATAACATTCAAATTTATAATGTAATCTTACTTGCCGTTCCATATTTATGAGAAGTTTTGATGGGTGTTTCTTTATGTGATAATATCAAGCAGAATGCTAACCCATTGCCTCAAACCACTGTAAAGTCGTTTTCTTACATAATTGACACCAGCATATTCTTTCATTATACAAGATTTAGCATGCATCTGCTCCACCATTGCACGGCAATAGATGACTTTTTCCAGAGTCTCCTATTATCAATTCAAATTAGCCCCATTTCCCGAAGCTACTGTATGGATTTTACAGTTGACAGTAAGGGAAAAACACAGGAGCATAATGACTCTATTAAATTATTCAGGCCTAGTTAAACCCAGTTCGGTCTGAACTGGAGAGCAAGGAAACAGGGAAGAGGGGGGAGAAAGGTAAAAAAAAAAAGCCCTAAACTCCATGCAACTCATTGGTTATAAAATGCAGCCATCTTTACAATGAGTTATAGAGTGCATCACCTGCAAGAGGCCTGGAAGTCCTTAATCAAAGACAAAAGTCTGTCATATTACAGCACATTCATTTTAGTTAGGGTAATTGGGTTCAGCAAGAGGCTAAGAAGAAAAGTTCGGTGAAGAGACAAGCATTTATCACCTTCTGTCTTCCCCAAATTTTGGTCCTGCTTGTTTTTCTTTCCAAACTATTTCATGGGACTTCCTGCCCCATGTCACTGCTTTCCTTTCTGTAAGAATAGGCAGCTGGACAGGGTGCCAATGGGTTTTGTCATCTGATGCCATCCTAACTAAACACAGTCCTTTGTTCCCTTTTCTGACAGACAGACAGACAGGTAGATAAGGGTGAACTTGTGGCTTTGGAGAGGGAGATACTGTGTGGAGATGGCCAGGTAAAGGGGTAACACTTGGCTGCTCATGGATGGATTACCAGAGAGAAATCGGACTAGGTGTTTTGGCAGGAACACATTTAAAAATGGAGAACGGACATATCTGGTTACCTAAGGCATAGAAAAACAAGGGTCAGAGTCTACCAAAAATACAGGTAGATGCCGAGTTCCTGAATAGTTTTCTAGGATTTCACACTAAAACGAGTATGTTGGACATGATCAACTGTAAACATTAGACAAACAAGCCCTTTAATATACAGTGTGGCCAGTTAGCCACCTTGCCTGCTCTTGGCAGCCCACCACCTGGTCTTGTTGGCCAGTTACACATCCAGGTTTGGCTTTGCGCTGCATAAACTTTGAGCTCAGCGCAGACAAATGGAAAACAATGGCCTCAGGTGTAGTGGTGCTCCTGCCACTTTGCCTGGATTATAAACGAGCCCTGATGCTTGTCCATTCCATGTCCTGTGGAGTCACAAACAGTGAGATAATAACAATTTGTAGCTTGCCCAGTTATGCCTTTTAACAAACAGCACTTAGCCTAGAGCACTCTATTTCCAATGAGGCCCTGCCATAACATCAAGAATCATCTCCATGAGCAAAACCTTGTTCTAACCCATGGTTGTGAAAATATGTGTGAGCTGTGAAGCAAAATCCCTCTGCTCTGCACTTCTGGAGGAGGAGCAGCAGTGATTCAGAGATTGTTGGGTTTTTTCACTTTTGAGGGGAAGACAGTTGCAGAAAAGCAGCAGGAAAAAAAAGACAAAGGTCAGCAGGAGCTTTCCAGGAGACATTCAGCATCTCTGTTTTGAGATTGCAAGAGGTACAAATGAGCTCCTCACAGCTGCCTTCTCCTGCTTCGATATATTTGCAAGGGTTGAAAGTAGTGAGTCCAGTACAGCATAAACTTGTTGCCTGACAGATTGATATAATGCAGTGTGTTCTCTCACTGCTGGTGGTTTTATTTCACACATCAGATACTGGGTCTTTTACAGACTAAAGATTGTCTTTCGTGTCTGAGGGCCCTGGGTTGACTCCTGCCAAGGAGTGACACAGGGAAGTGATACTTCCTGTCCTGGAGAGAAAATCCCTTTCCCCATTTTGTTGAAAACAAGTATTTTGGCAACTATGAAGAGTTACCCAGCTCTGGAAAACCTAGCAGAGATTTTCTGTGAAACACAGAGTGCAAGCATCAGCCACCATGGGATATGCTTGGTTCAGTGCTCTGTCAGCCCCCTCAGCACCTTGCTCAGAGTTGAGCCACAATGTATGGATTCCAGGCTTGCAATGCCTTGAAATGTCTGGTGCGTGTAGGAGCCGCATGGAAGCTGGCATCACCTTGGGAATCCTGGCCAACCCAAATTACTCTCCATTAGCAGAAAGGAGCTTCTGTGATCTGGAGCAAAACGCAACAGGAGAAGCAACAGTAGCCCTTCTTCATGGCTTCCTCTCAGCATGGGCTTTTCTCCTCTTTTCCTGTTTCTCTTCAGGTTGTACTCATGCTTTTCTCACTCTGCCTCTTTTATTCATTGCTATCTGCACCAGAAGCTGTTTCTTGCTGTCTCTACGACAGCGAGTCCCTGGGGTCTCACTGACTGCTGGGGGTTTCTTTTGCTTTTCACAGCGGCAGCTGATAAAGCCCAAAAAGAACATACCCTGGGGAACTGTGCCCAGTAAATTGCTGGTTGAATTGGAGAGGATCATTTAACAAAGGAGGGAAGTGACTGAATGGCTGAAATTGTGGGATTTGAGGAGCAGCCAGTGGAGTCAGAGTGAAGATCCATGCCCCAGGTTCCTGCTGTTCCCATCCTCAGCAGATCCCAAAATGTTGTAGAGCCACTTGTGATAATGCTGCCTGTTTTAACAGAGCCAGGCAGATTAGAGGAGACCCAATAGCAGGGCTGGGAGTATAACCTTCCCAGCTACATGAGTGCTTTAGCTGTTGGATGGCTTGGTATGGCCGGACTGGGCTTCCCATTCTGCGAGTGGCACAGTGCTCAGTCCAGCTGGCTGGGTGGCTGGGGCCACAGGTCCTGTTCTCCAGCTGCTCTTTAGTCTGTGGAGTTGCAGTGTGGGCTGCCCTGACCATCCCTAGTCTGACATCAGGGTGTGCAGGAGACCAGCTTCGAATTCCCCAAGCCCAGATCATGGCTGATCCTTTCAGAAAATTTGCATTGAAGGGCAAAGTCTCTGCATAGTTTAGCAGCAGCTGTTTTGCCTGATTTATTGGCTGTTGCAAAGGCCTGTGCAAATGTAGCAAAGTGGTCTATTATCGCAAGATATATCCAGTGCCCCCTGCCTTGCTGATGACTGATGCCCTGATCCAGCAGCTTATTTAACACCTGTTCAGTTTTAAGCACGTGGGCCTGACCCTTTGAAGTCCTTTGGGAGCAGTGGCAGAGCTCATGTGTTCATGGTATGAGTGTGTGCTTCGATATTTGCATGAGTTGGGGTCCCAGTGGGGCTTAGCTTTGAAAACAGCAAGGGGCAGGACATAAACCAATCTCTGTGAAGACTTTTACCCACTTACAGTGTGCAGAGAGTTGGGTAGGATTAGGGTACACGTAGACAGAGGCTCATCTCATCATGTCAGTGGGTACAGGTATATGAGTGCTCTCACAGACTCCAAAATCCTAGAAAAATGAGGTTTGAAAATCCACAAAGGGGGGCTAGCAGAGAGCAGGGAAGGTGCAGCAACCAAGTAAACCACAAAATACATTGCACAGGCCCCCATCAGCAACTTTTGTTCCTAATGACTGAAAATGAAGTAAACCCAGGAGTACCCATTGATTATTGTCACCTCCCTTCTGGGTGGGGAGTTTTCTGGATGTAGGGCTAGCATGAGATGGGGCTTTCGGTATCCAAATAGCCCTGGTCAAGAACAAAGCATGCTTTGAGCCCTTTCTTTTCAAAACACCAGGAGCTTTCTGGCTTGGCTGTGCCTGACATTTCTGGCTGCCTGCCAAGTCTAAGGAAGTTTATTTGTGGATATTGGGAAACCACTTCATCTCTTCCTCTAAATCTCTAATAGGAATATTGCTTTAAAACCCCAAAATATCTCACCATGATAACTTGTCCAGAGGAGACAGGGATGGGACTGAAACAACCTGAAACATTTTGTTTTGCCAGTCCTGCATTTTTCATTTCAAAGGGGCATTTTCTATTTTAAAAATTGGTTAGAACTTTAAGAAGGGCAGATAAGGTTGCAGGAGGGACTAGTTGTTCAAATGAGTTGGAGCCACCATAAGTGGAGTCAGTGATAAAGAAAGCATGTACTTGACAGGGAAATGAGAACAGCATGACCCTGTCACCCAGCTGCAGAGTGGACTACCATTTTCCAGCAATGATGCCTGGTGTTATGACAGCTTTTAATTAAGCTCCCTGTTAATGATCTGGGAAGAGGCTGCTTCATTCCTGAAGCCTGTAGGTGGTAGTAAAGGCAGGAACAGATAGTGAAATGACACCAAAATATTTAGCACCCGGTTTCATTCCCAGTGGGAGCTGGACAGAGCCCATGGGAATGCTGACCTAGGGTTTGAAATAGCAGATGAAGGTCAGCTTGGGAAAACACAGCTGATCTGCAAAGGGAAAAGTAACAGATGGGCCCCATCAGCTTCATTCCAGCTCCAAACCCAAAATACCCACTGGTGGCTTGGCTTCTCACTGGGGGAAAGAATCCTGATCCATTTTCATCTGCTCCACTTTTCATGTGAGTTGCCACCTTTTCCCTCGTGAGCTTAAAGGAAAATAGTCTGTCTTTTTTTTTCAAATGGAGTAAACAGAATTAAATTTTATTTGTGCGTTTGTTTGTTTTTCCCAGTCTACATTGGTTCAGCTGGTGTTCGAACACTTGGGCAGCAAGTAAAGAGGAGATTGCCTTGGGAAAGATGCCTGTATGATTTCGGAGTGAGCACAGATGCACAGAGAGAAGGATCAGACTGGAAAACCCCTGAGCAACTTTGCCTTTGGCCCAAATAGAGTTACAAGGGTCATTTCCAGGCCTGTGACCTGAAGGCCACTGGCATGATTGGAAGACATTCAGGAAAAGCTATGAAAACAAGCAGAGGTGTAAAGGGAAAGATTTACAAGGAATGATTAAAGGAGTTAACTGCAAGACCTTTGCCTAATGATGACTCAGTGAGGACACGATTATAGCTTGCAAATATCTGAGGGGTATTAACACTAGGAGCCAGACCTGGGGGAATGAAAGGGTATAATTTAGACAGACAGGCAGCAGGGAAGGAAGGCAAGAAGGAGGTTCAAGACAGCTTCCAGAGAACCAGGAGCATTAAGAAATGAGATCTGCTCTTCTAGGCAATGGTTGGAAGGAGCCTGTGACCCATGAATAGCCTGAACACGGAGCTGGAATGCATGCTGTGAAGCACACCTGGCATGAGGGGCAAGAGAGGGGCGAGCTCATAGACTTTTCACATTGCTGGCCCATGTGATCCCTGGTGTGACAGGCTGGCACACTGCTGGGGAGCAATAAAACACTGGGCACAAGAGGCAAGCATTTGTGGAAGTTCTGAAAGCCAATACCAGCTGGCCATGGCTGGAAGCCAGTTGAATCTGTGCCTTAGCCACACTTGCACATCAGCTGGGGTACACAGTCCAGGCCTTTGATGTCCAACCCTGCCTGCTTTGCTGGTCCCCTCCATGCCTTCTGCAGCTCTCACAGAGCTCCCCAGTGCCAGCTCTGCCATTGCTGTTCAGGCTTAGGCACCAGGCTCAGGCATCCTTTGCTCTCCCTGTATCCTCAGGCTCTCCCCACATTCTTAATCTCTCCCTGCATCCCACTGTTCCTCCCTGTCCCAGCTCAGGAACCTCTGCACATCCTCCATGGCATGGCAGGCCTGACCTTTTCCACCTCTGTTATTTCAGTCCTCTGTCTTTCTAAGACAAGGATTCCCAACCATCCTAAGTAGCACACTGAGGGATCTTTTCATTTTTTGTGATACTGAATATCCACTGGCAACAGGCTCCAGGGAGCATGAACACGCTCAGCCACCTCCCCGCATGTCCCCATGCATCCTAGCAGTGTCAGATACAAGGTCACCTCTGGAGATGGGGTGCCATGTGGCACAGAAGTGTGCCAGCCCTGTCAGCTGATGCAAACACTGCTCCTGCTCTGAGGGAGCAGCGCCAGGCAGAGAAGGGAGGGGATGGGAAAACAGGGGAAGACTGATTGCAGGGCCTGACTTTACATTTGGACCTCCCAGAAGTTCTGTGAAGGTTCCTCCCCATATGGTTTCCCAAGAAGGGAATCCAACTCTTCCCTCTGCATCCTACCCAGGGAGGGTTGAGGCTCCAGAGACAGGAGCCCCTCAATCACATCTTGCTTCCATCTATGTACAGCTGTGCTGACAGGTCCTCCTTCTTGCAAAAGCCTCTCAGCATCTTTCTGAACAGAGAGCCCCTTCCAGCCCCCCTGGAGTGGGAACTTCTTGGAGGTGGGGATGGGGTGGGCAATTCCCAGGGGAGCAGAGCTGTGAATGGCATGTCCCAGAGGTGGCACGGGGAACGTGACAAATCACCCAGAGTCTCTGCTGCTGGACAACCAAAGAATTCCTCCAACTGGTTGGATTTATCCAAAAGTGACATGCATCTGGGCTGGGGGTGGGGAGAGCGGGCTGGCAAGGGACTCTCCTTATGGTAACAGCTGGGACCAGACCTAAACATGATTAATTAACATTGTAAAAAAAAGAAAGATCAAGACAGAAAGAGAGCAAGAGAGAGGGGAAACGAAAACCCAAGTCACAGACACAATTAAGATTTATGGACCCAGAAGAATGAGGAGACTGGGGATGCAGGAGAACAAAGAGGGAAGGAGAAAGAGTGCCAAGGAGGTGGATTACAATTTAATGCTTCTTCATACTCAAAATTACAAGGAGGGACTGAGCATTGCTCCCCAGGGTGAGGACTGCTGGAGCTTGCCTGGGCAGGAGTGGGGAGGTGGTGAAGGAGTGCAGGCTTGCTATACATTTTTTGGGGGGCAACATGTCCTGAGCAAGTCACCAGTGGAGGAATGTGTAGGCATGATTTACAGCCCACAGGACAGCCTGCCTGGCTGCACGATGCCAATGCTTGTTTGCTCACAAAGAGTCAATGTCATGAGATCTTGAGTGATGTGGGGCAAGGGGGGTGGCTGTCTCCATTCCTCTGGCTCTACCCACCCCACAAATGGCTTCTGAGAAGGAAGGGCTTAGAAAGGCAAGGGGAAGAGATCAGAACTGTTTTGGGGCAGAATCAAAGAGCCATAGATAGATGCCCAGCACCACCCAAGCATTTTTGCTAGAGGACGCCAAGTCTGAAATTGAGAGGGAACAGGAACGGAGGCAGGTGACCCACTTTGGATGAAATGGAAACCATCTGGGACCTCTTCCCAAAACCGCTGACCAGCCCAGCACTGCTCTACCCCCCTCTACTCAGCTGTAATTTATGGAATGGAAGGTACATGATCCCAAACAGCCCTTTCACATCTCTGTTTAAGAGCTGTCTTGTACCAGCTAGACTTGTGACATAGCATTGACATTTTCCTTCTGTCTCTCCAAGTTTGTGTGCAACTGCCAATGGCTTCGCTTTTTCTCCTTTTTTTTTTTTCTTTCCTTACAGATGAGTGGCTGGAAGCAACCCGTCCTCCCTCTCTTCCAAATTCAGCTTTCAAAGCCAGATTTTGTAAAATGTGCTGGGCTTTCCAAAAATCAGAACAAACCCCTGGTTGTCTTTTTTGTTTGTTTTGTTTATTTTGCCTTGCTGAGACCCAAATTGGATACAAGGGCTTTGCAGAATTATGAACAAATAAATGAGAAGGGGAGTTCTACTGAAGTGAAAAGTTTCTGCAGGGGGCATGGTCTGCTTTAAAAAATGTTTTGCCCAAAATATCACCCAGCTCCATCATCATTTGCTACAGAGATGCAGAGTTCATGAGCAGGGTTATCCTTTGATCTTTCCTGCTAGATCATGAGTATCACCAGCGATGCTGTCTCTCATCTCACAAGGAAAATAAGGCTATGACTCCACTGACTGTCCAAATAACACCTTGTTGCTTGCTCCAAAACCACTCATAGAATGAAAAGCACCACCCTTCCAGGATCTCTGTGTGCCCTCTGACCAGGTTGGCTCCCACAGCAGACAGCAGATGTGAGATGTGAAGAGCCAAGGGGCTGAAATTTAGTAAAGGGGGAGACTGCTGCTGTCTTATGCCTATGATCTGCATTCCTGGGACACAGCTGTGCTGATGACAGGTAAAGGAAAATTAGCTTCACATCATGGAGGTCTACAGACTTTTCTGATGGTGTGCACATCACATGGTGTTTGGGGGAGACAGGGGGTAGCAACCTTCTCTGTTTCCTCAAGTCCTTAAATGTTCATACCTGTTTCATAGAACCATAGAATGACTTGGGTTGGAAGGTACCTAAAAGGTTATCTAGTTCCAACAACCTGTGCCAAGGGTAGGGATGCCACCCACTAGACCAGGTTGCTCAGGGCCTCATCCATCTGTCCTTGAGCAATTCTAGAGTTTAGAAGATCAGCGCAGAGGTCTAGATGGCTGGTCAGACTACAGAGTGTCACAGGTGGGATGGGAAAATACAGAATCAGGAGTATCCTGTTTCTGGCCCTGAAGGAACGATGCGCTTGCAGGAAGGATGCTAATCCTGGCTACTTGGCTACAGTGCTCCATGCCATACAGAAAGGGATTGGCAAGCAAAGCACCAACAGAATGGCAGCAAATTGATGTCAGAAAGTGTGAAAACCATGGAAATAAGGAAAATTTTGAGGTATTTGGTTTCACCACAGCAGATGGGAAAGTAAATTAATACAAGGAATTTGGGAATTTAGACCGGAACCTTGACTGGACCCACCACCCATCTGGGCTGTCCTTCATCCATCTCTCCATCCATGGATCTTCCATGAACCACCAATTCATCCGTTTATCTTCCTCTTCCTGTCTGCAGTAATTGTTGGCACAAAGCATTGCACAGAGGAAACCAGCTGTAGAGCAATGTCAATTTGTATCGGTACTAATTCCCCGGGAATGATGCTCCATGGTCTTACAGGCTTTCTAGTTAGCCTTTACACATTAACCATTTGCATGTAGCAGAACAGCCAGTTCAGCATTTCCATAGAGAAGGGCCTGCTCAGAGAGGAGCATTGCACCCAGTCTGGTCCCCATTACATTAGGACACAGGGACACAAGGACACAAGGAGACTGCTGGTAAGGCCAGCAAGACCTGGAGCAAGCAGAGCAGAGAGGGGAGCAGAGAGGCAGGGGTTGGATGCAGGCTGATAGGAGATACCCAGCAGGTAGAGGTGAGGAGAGGAGAAATAAGGCCTGTTTGCAGGGCAATAAGCAAGAGAGAGAGAAGCAAAGAGTCAGCAGCTGCAGTGCTGGGAGCAGATGGGCTCATGCTGTGCACGGGTGTCTTGAAAGGGTCCTCCAGGGAAAGATGGAGCTGGGAGAGGTAATAAGAGAGGCAGTAAGACCCAGCATCCACAGCCCTTGGAAGTGAGTGGCATGACTGGCTCCCCAGCCTGGCAGGCTGCTCTGTCCCACACTGTTCCTCAGGCACGCCAGCATTTTTCCAGCTGTTTCCCCTTTCCAGGGCAAACCCAGATTAGAGCAGGAAAATGGCAAGGAAGCACACTCCAGAGTGGTGTGTCCATAGTAATTCCCCCTTCACACCCCTGGAGCCACCTTGAGCAATAGTGGCTGGCGTGTTGAAGGCAAGTTGCTTCCATCAGGAATGAGTCAGATAGCACCCTGACCCAGGTAGTTATCCTATCTCACTGGGAGGCTGCCCTTATGCTGAGTCCAGTTAGGGAGAATGGTGGAGGATCTGGGTAGGGTCTGGTGGCAGGGACCATGGCAGAGACCACAGCAGGGACCAGTGAGAAAACAGCAGAGCAGTCCTGTGCTCCGAGAGGTTTTTACTGGATTACCCAAAAGTGTCCCTGTTTCTGCACCTTGGATTAGCCTTGCAAGAAACATGAGTTGTTATTTATTTGAGGTAAATGCAATTTTGCTGGGATCTATCCTCAGATGCCTCTTGATGCAGCTTAAATCTGACCCAGAATGCTTCACACTGATGAGCTTGGAAAAGGGACCAGGTGCCCTCCTCTGAGCTCGTGATTTGCTCTGTTTGGGCAAGTCACCAACAGACTTTTTTCTAGTGCTTTGGATCAAGGCACCTTTCCCTTTGCCTCTCTCTTTCCCTTGCAGCAAAGGCCATGTTGGAGCCAGCCTGAGTGCTCCTGGTTGACAGGCTACATAAGCCAGGGGACTCCTCTGAAAGCCAAATCCCCAAGGACTGAGGGAACACATGCTGAGAGAAGCTACAGGGTAGTTTACATGCTGCAACCTATGAAGTAAAGTTTCCCCTTTGGAAACATATAGGCTGGTATGTTCTTGTCTAGTCTCAGCATCATCACCTGGACATAAGGTACAGAGTCAAGCTTCTTGTGTCACACCCAGGTGCTCTGCTGTTTGGTTCGCCTCGAAGCCCCTTGAACTTTGTGTGGCAAGGCAGGGAGAAGACATAGCAACTCCCTCTGCTATTTTGTACACAGTTTTCTCCTTTCCCTTCATATTCCCCCCTTCATGGTTCTCTGCTGCTCTCCTGCAAAGGAAAGCCTTTCCAGTCTCCCTGTCAGAGGCTCGCACAGTCATACCTAGGCAGGAAAAGCTACAGTTTCAGGATTCTTGCAGGGAAAAGAAATGGCTTAATGCTTAAATACCCTCCCTGCCATGTTGACACCTTCCTCCCCCCGACCTGGCGCATGTTGAGCGAGCAGCAGGGTACCCCAGGGAGCTCTGCTCCAGCTGCACACTCATCAGCCATACGGGGAGCACACAGCGGTGCTTCACCACTAACGCTCGCCGTGTTTAATCACACATCTGTGGGTTCAAACAGATTTAGCCAGCATGGGAAGGGACGCACCAGGTAGAAGCAGGTGACAGAAGTTGCTGATTCTGGTTAAACTGTGAAAAACAGGTAAGTTAGGGAGAGAAGAGAGGCAGTGCTGTGGGAAGCAGGGAGCCATGGGTATTCTGGTCCAGGCAGCTGTGGTAACACCATGTCTGTGTGTGTGTGCAGACATCCATGTGCTTATGGGAATATCCAGACATTTTTAACTCTTTGGTCACTGCTGGGTGTGCAGCCTGGGTCTGCCATGCTCCCACTACCCATTCACACAGGGTTGTCAGCACGTGAGTGTGTGGGTGATTTCTGTACACAGAGCAAACCCTGCGTAGGTTTGGGCTGAGATGTTTGTGTAGCAGTCAGCGCAGGCAGCAGTGATCCCATGTGGGTGTGTTGGGATGACACTGTATTCCTGTGTGTAACAGAGCCCTCTGTGTGTGTTTGGCAGGAGGAGACC
Organism: Anabacerthia variegaticeps; assembly: GCA_035583185.1. Taxonomy (NCBI): domain Eukaryota; kingdom Metazoa; phylum Chordata; class Aves; order Passeriformes; family Furnariidae; genus Anabacerthia; species Anabacerthia variegaticeps. The sequence continues at coordinate 22,345,273 of JAWWEW010000166.1, read as the reverse complement.
TCAAGTTTAGTGTAGGTGTTTGTTGAGGTCTGTGACTGTGAGATGTCATTTTCTTTATTCCCTTGCGTGCACCAGCAACAGAGATGAGTAGGGATGCCTTGTCTAAAGTGCTGGGAAATGACATTTTTGGAGCTGGGCTCCTGCTCCTTGCATGCATGTGTGCATGGTTGTTCTGTCTGCTGACAAGTGCATGTGTGCAGGGAACATGTGTGCATCCCATATGTGTTCAACCAAATGCCTGCACACAGGAAGGATGTGAGTGGGCTGTGGTCTCTAGCTGTTGGTCATGGCAGAGCCTGCATTGCACAGAGGCAGCTCAAAGTGGCCCCTCTTCCCTTGTGCCCCTTCCACAGCCTCTCCTGCAGCTGGGGAGTGGGAGAGAGGTCAGCCTGGAGGCAGCCCCAGGCACAGCTGGCACTGCCATGCCCAGGGATAGGGAGCTGGGGCATGGGGACCTGATAGTGCTGCTCACAAGCAGCTACTTAGGCAGTTCCCACTAGCTGTCAGCACTGGCAGTCACAAGGTATCCCAGGCTGCATTTTCTCCCAGGGATGCTCCCCAGCTGACTGTGCTCATGGCCTGACTTTCACTTTGCCTCTGCTGTCTCTGGCCCCAGTTCTACATTACCCTGCAGCCACCTCTCTTCCTGCCTTCCAGCCCAGCCTTCATGCTGCCTCCTGCCCATCCCAGCTCAGTGTCTTTTGGTCCCAGCCTACACTGTGTCTGATACATGGGGCATCCTGGCTGGCAGCCACACTGTGAGGGCTGGTGGAGGGGACAGGTGAGGTCACAGGCAGTCTCTTCTCTGCAGCATGGCACACTTTGGAGCCGCATTTGAGTCCCTCAGCAGGAGGGAGGCGGGTGAGGTAATGGCTGCTCTTTCGGGAACATGAGTATCCATCTGGTGCACTGAGGGCACAGGGGGTTTGGCACCCAGGAGCTGGCTCAGCCACCACATATCGTGGAAGGGCCAGGTCTGAGCTCTGCCTGGAATGGAAAGCTTGTCCTTCCCTCTGACCTTGGGCTGAGCAGTCCCTGTGGAGCAACCGCATCCCTCAGTCCCTCAACTCTGCAGCAGCTCTCCACCATGCGCTGGGGACAATCCAGCCTTTCCCTGTCTCTTCTCAGGCTGTGTCTTGCCTCAGCTGTGAAAGCAGGTCTGGGGGATGCTGCTCTGGCCCCTGCATCTTGTGCAAAATGAGGGTGGAAGAGAATTTCATACACCTGAGGTATGTTTGCAAACAACTGTATAGACACCAAAGTGTAAGGAGTCTGGAGAGGCACAAGAAATTCCCACCACAGTGCTGCAGGTCCTCATGGGGGGTTGAAAGGGAAATGCAACAGCAAGCTGGGAGGCACATGACTGAGCTGACAAAGCAGAAGGCTCTTCAAGGGGAGTGGAGCACATTTAGTGGCTTGCTATAAACCCTAGTGAAACTCAACAAATAAAGAGGAGGATTTAGCCTCTGCTCTTCTGACTTCTCAAATATCTGCCTCACTTTACCTCTGCAACACTGGCTATTTTTATTTCCTTCTTCTGTGGTTTAATAACTTACTCTCTGTTTCCCTCAAACTTTGATTTTTGTTATTCTCTCAAACTGTACCCAGAAACAGAAGGCAAATGCACTCCTTGGATACCAACACATCTCTGCAGATGCAGGAGCCTGCTGAAAGGTGTGTCCCTGGGAGAAGACAGCAGGGACACCAGGATGCGAGTATAACCTCAGTGTTACTGCTAACAGATGCAGAGTTCATGGTCTACCTTTTAAAAGTGTGTCACTTTGGGATCTAAAAATCCAGACTGGTGAGTGGAAGTCCCCTTGTGCTGTAGCATCAGGGCACTTTCTTGAGTCCCAAGCAGAGCAGCAACTTACCACCCCTGGATCTCCTCTGTGTGACTGGCTGGGGAAGCCAGTGATCATGGCATGTCCTCATCCCACTGTATGTTTCCCAAGTGCTGCTGTATGAAGTGTAGCAGCTCCTGGACTGGAGTGTACCCTTGGGTTTACAGGTTCTCCAGATGCTTGGGGCAGGGTTGGGGACAGGACCTTCAGCAGCCAGACATGAATGCCAGGGCTGGCAGGAGTGAAGATGGAGTTTTAAAATCTCCTTGAGCATTATCCTTTCCTGTGAGTGGATTTATTTTGAAAGGATTCACCTATGTTCCCCACTACCTGCTGCTGCACAGAAACCCAGCACCATCCCAGTCATAGCAGCTTAAGTTGGAGTTTGAATCAGGAAAGGTCCAAGGTTGCTCCTTCCCTCAAGGAGTCTTTGGGGGCTTTGGGGAAAAGCTGGCTAATGGGCAGGACATACAGGGTTCACAGGTTGTCATGCTGACTCTCTATCTCACAGAAAATACTAGCAGGCATCAATAACTCACATTCCCAAAGCCCTTGCAGCCCACCGCAGCCTGCAAACAGCACCACGACACTTACACTGATCCCCTCCTCTTGCTGCTCTGCACCCTCCGTCACGATGTATCTTCAAAACTGGAACCGCATCACCGACGACCAGGGCTGTGAGACCGACTCAAACGCAAACACACCCTGCTGCTCACACCCGCTGCCCCCATCCCAACTCTCACCCCCTGCCCCCGCCCCGTTCCCAGCCCAGGAGCAGCCCACGCCGTGCCGGGGGTCCGGTGGGCAGCGCAAACCACCTCTGCCCGTGGCTCCGCACCACGGGAGCCCCCACGCCTGCTCAGAAGCCCCGGCTGCTTTTAGTTTCTCCCTACTGAAGAATTATGTAGCATGAAGAAACAGGCTCCACCATCTTGAACTGGCAGTGAACTTTGCTTTCTACATATAAATACAGATAGCAATCACACCCCAATCAGCACACAAGCTTCAGGGCATCATCACGGCAACTCTAACTTTCCCATTACGATAATGTGATTTTCACTCAGTCTATAATATCACCAGCCATGAATAAAACAACTGGCTTTTTCTCTCTTTCTCTCTCCCTTCCCTCTCTTCCCCCCTCCCTCCCCTCTCTCTTTCTCTCTCTCCCCCTCTCTCGGATCACAGTCTTTGCATACTAATGATGGCTGAATATGGCTTCCAGGGTGCGATCTCTGATGGAGAGGGAGGTCAGGCTCTGGGTGGATCCCCGGTGCTCTTCAGTCCTCACCCACACACACACACACACCCCTTCATCTCTCTTTGACCCTCCTGGATATGTTGAACCCGACTGGACTGATAGACCTGGCTGAATAAACAGGGAGTCGCCAGCTCCTTGTCCTATCTGCATCAAGCACCTGGAGTGGGGCAGGAACACACTGTACTTTGTGTGGCTGGTAGAGGTCCCTGAAGCCTACCAGCCCCTGCCTGGCTCCCTGGAGCATCCCCATCTCAGCTCGAATGCTCTGGTGTGTGGGAAATGTGTCAAGCTGGGATTAATCCTGCCCCAGGGCACCCTCACCCCCGCTGCTCAGCCAAGCTGTTTGTCTAACCCCGTTCAGGTCTGCTGTCCCTGAGGATGTATGGAGGCCAGATCAGAGAAGCAATCCTGCTGAAAACAACCCTATCACAAAAAAAAAATAAATATATATATATATAAAAAAAAAAAAGAGTAATTCCCATAGGGATCAGGTACCTGATCCAACCCAATACATGAAGCAGTGCTGTTGCAGGGAATTGACTGGATTTTCCCTCTAAGAAGCAACTTGCTGGATCAGACCCATCTCCTTTTCGGTCCCAGCACTGCCAGCATTACTGACAGCTACTATAGAAGAGAAACCCCTTTTGCAGGCTGTAACCCTGACCAGAGGTTCCTGCTCATTTTGGCAGCTCCAGAGTTGCAGCCTGATGAGTTTAAACCAGCCAGAAAGGGTTCATGACGGATTCTAATGATTTCCAGCAGACTGAGCATCACTGTACGTATTCTACTGTAACTGAGGCTTCACTGTGCCCTGTACTATGTGCCCTGCACTATGTGCCCTGCTCCGCATCCAACACCAGCAAACATGCCATGCCTGCTCTGCATGCCTCTGGCTGAAGCTGGCACCCAGCTGGCATGTGGATGACACGGAGGGGAGCACTCCCATATGCAGGGACTCAAACAAGATATATCAGTTTGGGTTTGCTTTTGTTTTCCATTCTCACTTGAGAAACTGCCATGCCACGGCACAGAAAACCAGGAACAATTTCACCCTTTCCAGACCACGCTGGTCCAACATGCAAAGCCAAAGCTCAATTCCCTCTGCCTCTGAAGTTTTTAGACCTCTCTTGTATGGGAGCAGAGGATGGCTTGTGTGAGGTTCTCTAACAAACACTGTTCCTTTAACTCCTCTAAATCCAGTGCATGAGTTAGGGTTATTATCTCGGGTGGATAATTAATTCTTTTGAACATCAGCAGCTGGCCCTGGGTGAGAGCTGTGCTGGAGAGAATGACAGAGCACAGGATTGGGTTATAAGATGCAAGAACACCTGTCTGTGGTCTTGTTTTTGCCCTAAAATCTATAGAGCAGGGAATGGAAGGAGACAGGGCTCCTGCCTGCTGAACCCCAGAAAGGGGCCTGTGGGCAAGCTGCAGTGTGGAAGGGACTGGCTCTCTTTCTTTGCAAGATAAAGAGATGCATTGAGTACAAATTGCTCCAGCGGCTGTTGAAATGTCGGTGTTCCTGACCGGCACTCCTTGGTGTGTCAGGAGAGCTGCAGGGTGAGTGTTGAGTTACTGGGGTCCTCCAAAGGCTATCTGAAGCAGCAATGAAGGGTATTAGGAGCAAAAATAGGACAGGATGGTGCCTAGACTTTGCAATGACTGAAACAGTGGATGTTAAGTAAATTGTCTTGTGTGCTTGCAAGTTTTGAGTGTTCAAAGGGAAAAACAGTCTGGAAAGCACAAAGGAGCAGCAACATCCTAATTTGTGCTACTGGTCTCTTGCTGTGCAGGAGGGGTGACAGACTGCATGGGGAAAATCCTGCTGCTGCAAACCTGTGACAATTCCTCAGTGGGCCATGACTGCCCTGGTGGGTTGGTGCGTGCGAAACCAGCCCTGAGCCTGAAAGCACATGGCCAGGAGCTGCTACCTTCATGGCACAGCTGTGCAGCATTGCCACAGCTCCTGACTGCTTTGCTGGAGAGGCACACAGGGAGATGGAAGACTCGGTCCCTGCAGCCTGTCTCTGGGACAGGATAAGCAGGGAAACTGCATATTAGAGACTCTTGCATTCTGGTTAATATGTACCAAGGAGTGGCAGACAGGGCATCTCTCAAAATGAAAGACTGGGGCAGGCTGCTTGTTCGCTCCTGCCTGTGGGCATTCATGGCTTGTAGGTGTCCTTACATAAATCAATTTTCTTTCCTTGATGGTCGTTGTTTCTTCAGTATAGGTGGCTTTAGGGGTGGCTCTGTCTCTGCCATTTCTCAGGTGTGATATAGGATGATTGAGAAACTGCAACGGGTCCTGCTACAAGCAGCCTGGAAAGTGCCCTCTGAAGATGAGAAAATTGTGCTGGGCTGATGTACCCCGGAAGCCCATGCTGGGATCTATTGACTGTCCTTTCCCCACCCCCAGCACTGGTCTTGTATATGGGATACTGTGAGGTTTCAGGGCCAGCCAAGGATAAGTCCTAAGCGCTGCAGCTTCTTTGGCATCTTCTCCAGGAGAAACAGGTTCTCTTGCCTACCCTGCCATAAAGAGAAGAGCAGAGGTGCTCCAAAAACTAGGGGGCACTTGTGTTTACTGATCCCCCCACAGGGCTCACCTCACACAGCAGGGGACATGTCCCCTGGTGGGTGACAGAGCTGTCTGAAATGGATGGGGCTGTAATGGAGGTACCTGCCGGCAGGGCTACCTGGGAGACGCTCTTATCTGTCATCTGATTTATCCAGGTTAAAAGGCTGCAATCAGTCACCAAGGTAGATTCATTCCCCAGTAAATAGTGCCCGAGGGCTTCCAGGACCTATTTTACTGCTAAGCACTCTCTTTCCAATGCTTGAATACCTTTGTTCCCGATGGAGCTGTTGCTGGCTGATATATATATGATATGGGGAGTCCAGGTGACTTTTTTATTTTTGCTCTGTACAGCTCCTGGCCTTGTCTCTGCTGCAGTGGGCTGCACGATTAATTATCTGTCCAAAGCTTCCTTGCGTCTGGGGGCAAATCCAGCTGAGACTGCTCCTGGCTGCTGAGAGACCTCTCTATGAAACAGCTCTGCCCAAAGCCCAGGCGATTGGCACATTGAAAGAGGAGAGTTTTGAATGGAAGGGAAGTGATGCTTGGAGTGCTAGCAGGGCTAGATGTGACCCAGCTCTCCTGCCCTTGCTGCTGTCGCTGGGGCATTTTGTGAGGGAGTGACAGAGCTGGGCTGAGGGATAGTCATGTGCTGTGGTGCCCAAACAGTGGCTTTCTCCAGTGTCTTATTCCTGCTGGACCTACTTAGAGCCTGTCCCCTATCACAGGTGAGTTTTTCCAGATTTAGGTACCTTCAGGTTCAGGGAGGACTCCCCAGATGTGAAGAACAGTGACTGGCGTTGCTCTATCTGTGGTACTCGGACCCCGGTGATCCCCAGAAAAAGGGCCCCCTCTGCCCTCTGGGGTTCAAGTGTCACCTCTTGTGACATGCCACAAAGCCATTCTGATTTCCTCTGGCCACTAAACTCCTTCCCTGGCCCTGCTCTTTGTGGGCATGTTTGTATTTGACTTGGTGGCAGAGAAGAAAAATCTCAATCAAGAAGGCTATGGACACAATATCAGTTTCTATCCTCATTTTAATCTTTTACTTGTTTTCATCCTGGTTGAAAACAACAACAGAGACCCTCAGAACTGCTGTCAATGGGCTGCCATCTCCATCCAAGCTCTGGCTACTGCCTGCTTCCTCATCCCAATGCCACGGGAAAGGCTGCATCGTGCCCCTTCCTTAGGGTAGAGCACAGGAGCCCTTTTCTACTATACCTTATTCCTATGTACCTTCAGCTACTTGTTCTGCAAACGTCTGTTTGACTGCTTTTGTTCTTTTTACTGTCTTTGACAAATCTCTTATGTAGTTCATCATCCCAAATCGGTTTGTTAACTTCCTCCCACTCTTCCCCATCCCCTCCCACTCCTCCTCCCACTAATTAGAGTGAAGGCCTAATGGAGTATTACTGTGAGGGACTAGGCAAGCTTCCCAAAGTGCTTACCTTAGAGGAGAGCACTTTGACTAATAGATAGGCATTAAGGCAGTGCAGCTTCTTGTTCTGAGAGAGGGAGGAGGGGGCCAAGAGTACTGAGCAGAGCTCCACAAATCGGTATCAAAGGCTCTCTTCACATATCCAGACTGTGCTATACAGTTGGATCATTACTGGTCTCAGATTCACCCTGAGGGATGGGTTTCAGATCTAGCTTGGCCTTGGAGGATGGTTTGAGGCTGGAACTATGCAGAACCACAGAGTCTGAGTTTTGGGGGTGCACTAGGATGGATAGGCAATGATCAGTTATTCTATCTTTGCTTCTGCAATTTGTTTTCCGAAGCTGTGCTAAGTTGCAGAACCAATTGGATCAGCCTGACAACCATCACCGACGTCATCTGCAACCTTCAAGTGTTTCGCAGTTCAATCCTCTGGACCCCTGGAGGGCATCACACTGACATTTAAACCTTGTAAATGGCAGCAGTGCTCCGAGGCACCAGTAGAAAAGTCAAGTGCTTCAGTAAGACGTGGGCAGGCATGGGTCTGCATGTGGGTGTTTGCTGGTTAAGTGTATGGGGACATCTAATCTTGGGAGAGAGGTAGCAAAGGTAGCTTTATGCAAACTGGGGGTGGGCAGAGTGGATGGGAGAGAGCATAAAAATGGAGAGAAAGTTGCTGAGGTTGTCATGGGCTTTTCTGAGCAGGGAGAAAGGTTTTCCAGCTAGGTTTGGAGAAATACAGCCATGGAGTCCATGAAATGTGGGTAACGTGGTCCAGCCGACTCCTGATGGCTGGGTCTGAGGGTGGCACTAGGGGACAGCTTATGGCATGCTTCCGAGACTTCTTATTTCACCAGGGAAAGTATAACTTGCTAAGTGGATACAGTATGTGCATGAGGCCAGCCCTACCTTTGTTTCACTTGGGCTCTCCAGGTGTCCTAGATTTCTCTCTGCCACTTCTGACTGAGAGCCACCCTTTTGGTGTCTGACCTCTTAGCAATCTCACCTAGTTAAGCTCCAGCTGTTTGGAAAGGGGTTTTTTTGTGTGTTCCTGGCTTTGCTTCCTGGTTAGCAATAGATCCATAACAGGGGAAATGTGGGGATAGACACAGGATGGGTTCAAGTTGTACAGCTTCACTCTCTAAAGTCAACACCTGCTGAGCCACCCATGCTGCTGATACTCTTCATGGGGGTGCTTCAGGAGGACGATTGACTAAACTGAGCCTGAGCATCAGGATCCTAAGGCAGTGATGAAAATGGGTTTGTGCATCTCATTCATCTCCTCTTATGCTGGGAAAGGGCATGAAACCTACAAGTGCACACACCAATACAAGACCTGAGCTTGACCCTGCTGCAGTATGGATCTCAGTCTGTGTCCCTCACTCTCAGGCTTCAGGCTTTTGAGTGCTGATACCTGGCATGGCGTGTGCTGGGAGAATGAGGAATCCACCATAGCAAGAAGAGCATCCCTGGGACAACTGCCGGTACGTGTGAAGTTGAGTGGGATGGATAAAACTCCTTTCTCTTACAGGGAGGAGGGTTATCACCATCCTGGCCACCCACCCATGAGAGGGGATCCTTCAAGTTTATTTATGCAAGCACTAGGTGGGAGGAGTATCAGAGCTCCTCATAAACTGGACACCACTCCCTCCCTGCCTCAGTGAAGGCACAATGAGCAGCCATGGAGCGGGTCACTCGGTAGTGCTCCCATCAGGGAGGAAGCCTTCCTGCGCCCTGGCAAACCCCTAGTGAAAGACAATCAGGCTCGCTGTCACCGAGCTAATTCCGACGGCATAAAAGCAGTAATGAAATTCACGGCAGGATTAGCCTCTCCATCCAATGGGCCGGCGCCACAGTGACATATCGTACTTCTTGCCCGAATGTAACACACCATCTAATTTACGTCGTGTAGCGAGCGGGAATGAAATGTTCATAAAGAATTGCTGAATCTTGTCACCTTAACTGCGGCCCCGGGCTCTGAGGCATCTGTCAGGGAGAGGAGAGTGGAGAAGGCGGCTCCTGCCTTGCAAAGCTGCGACCAGGGCTTTGGGAAAGGGGAGATGGCTGCATTAATCTTCTGGGTCTGTGCAATGGAGATGTGGCACGTGGGGATGAGGACTCTAGGCTGAAGGAGAGGGGCTGTAGAGCTCTCTTTCATGGGCACACTGTACCGAGTGGTGACAGCGACAAGGAAGGGGCTGTTAGAGCTTCCCCACCCCCAGAACTGCATGCCTGGGATGCATGAGAAGGGGCCTGTGGTGGTGCAGAAATAAGGGGCAGCATCCTTGGAGATCTACGTACTCACACCGGAACAGAAGTTCCCAAATTTCATAGTGGGTCCCACATGCAGATACACACCAGTCAGCAACTGCAGGTGTTTGCCTGCCTTGGGAAGTGTGTGCATAACCCCTCTGCTGTGGCTCAGCAGCCCTGTTTCCCCCTCCCCTTCCCAAATGTTTATTTGCAGTTAATTTTCATGGATCCTAATGGCTTGGATCCTGCTAGGGGGGATCGTGCTTGCCTCTTCAGTCAGAAAGTTTGCAGAAAAAAATAGCCCTTTCCTGTTGTGTTTGGAGTAATAGCGTCTTAGTGTCCGGAGGGGAGTTGGCAAGGAAACAGGGAAGTTTATTAAGAGTAAGAGATTGAATTCCACTGGGTTTAATTGGAAGTGCTTGAGCAAACAAGGGGGTAGGGGGGGAGCTGTCCAGTCCAGCTCTCTGGAAACGGCAGCACTGGCCCCAGGCTCCGTGTTGATGGAGCTGACTGGTCTCAGGGCCACCTTATCACCTTGACTGCTGGGGAAGCTACAGGGTCTGCTTCCTAGGCGTCATCTGTGTGCCTCAACCCTGGCTTCCTACTCCATCTGTAGATAGAATTGTAGGTGGGTTGTGGTGGGTAGAAATGCTGGGTCAGGAGAGATGTAGCTTGGAAGCGTCTGGGAAAAGGCAGTGTTTGGGTCTTTATTTTACTCGGGAAGCTGGTTCAGGGCACAAAGTGCAAGTGAGGTATGACTCCTGTCCCTCATATGCTGCCCTATCCCCTCCCATGAAAATCTGGATTTTCTTCCTCTGCAGGGTCAACACAGCTCCAGGCTGGGACTCAGCAATGGCTGGCTGGGGTGCAGGTATTGAGTATGTAATTTGCAACTGGAATATGTTTTGGGAGAGTAACCTAAACTTGAAAGGCCTGCTCTGCTTTCCCATTTTAAAGGAAACGTGGAGCAAATCCTAATGCCCCACACCATCCTTCAGAGCACAAAAAGTCTTCAAGTCAGATTCCCATGGATAAAAACATCTGCCTGCCTTGAGCTGCTCTGGTCACTGCCTGCAGTATGAGCTGCAGCACCTTTGTGCCTCTCCTGCACTGATACTCACAGGCATGCAAAGCAGTATGGAAATGTGCCTTTGTGGCTGCAAAAGTAGCTGAGTGTCAGAAGTCTGACTCCCTCCTAGAAAACTTGTCCAAGACCTTCTTTTGTCCCACCCTGAGTTGAAAGAGGCATCAGATACTCCCCTTGCAGCTGAAGGTAAATGGGGCTCAGACTTTTGTTTTGCCTTGAATTCAGCTAATCGCTCTGCTGAAAAATTCAAAATTAAAGAACAATAAATAATTTATTACTTTATTTACTTTAATTCAATAAATTGCTTCCCCACAAATTAAGATATATTGCTTCAAATTAAATGTTTCATTAAATCTGAGATTAAACTTTTGGGGGCTGGGGAAAGTAAGACTTTTTAATTTGGCTGAAAACATGAAAACTGCCATTTCCCATTGCTTTAATTGCAAACTCTGGAACAAAAGTGACACAAATTTTACAAACTGCAGTTATGCTGTTTGGTCTCTGCTCCCTCTCCTCTGGGAGATCAGCGGGTTTCTCATTCTGATTCTCCCAGGGCGACACATCGTTGCAAACTTTCAGCTGCAAATTCAAAGGGAGCACATCTCTAATCCCAAGCAATCCTCATAGGAAAAAGCTTTAATTGAAGCACTTTGTGTCTCTTAGACTTTGCAGGGTCTTCTTTCTCTACAACCTTGCTTCATGGGTGAAATTGCCACAGTGGCTGTGCTCCTGCCACACTGTATGCTCTTTGTTTTAAATATATATATATTTAACTTCCTCTTGGTTGATGCCCGGTGCTGGGACTCTTGAAGGTGGGATTTCAGCCACATGCTATATCCCAGTCTCCAAAAGAGGTCTTCACCTCTGATGAATGCAAGATATAATCTCATGTCTTTGTTTTCTGGTGGTCTTATACATGCAGAGTTCTTCTACAGGTTCTTCCTAGTATGATGGCCAAGACACGGAGATGAACAGGACAGACAGGCTTGGACAGGTAGAAATCTATGTAGACTGAAGTGAATGGGTTTGCTAGTTCTCTGGGCAGTGATCTGCTTTGTACTGCACCTACCATGAGAGAAAGCTACAGGGTGGGATCTCTGGGACCTGTCTGGCTGCTGCATGTTAGTACCAGCTTCTGTAGTTTATCAGGGACTGCTGGAGGGGATTTCAGTTACCACATGCCTCTCTAGGTGCTCAAGAACTTATCACACATACAGCCACTGCAGAGCACCTCAGTGCCCTGTGACAAAGTCTGTTCTTCTCTCTTTAGGAACAACCTGCACAAACACAACTGCAGGAGCAAAGAATTGCTAAAGGGCTTCTACTCTTTCCCTTTGGACTCTGCAAGCAGAAGAACTGCAGGTGCTAAAAAATGGTGCTGAAGGAATACTCCCTCCCTTGTCCAACCCCTGGTTGGCAGGCTTTGAATGACAAAAATGCTGAAAGTAGTTGGTTGTGACTGCATTCTTTTTGGTGCTCTCTTCTCCCATAGCTGCAGGCTCATGATCTTGTGTCCTTCACATGTGATGGTATCTGCTGCAGGTTTGCAAAACTGGTACCATGGTTGCCTTTCACAAGAGGGTTAGAGCAGCAAAAGGAGTGTTTGGTATTTTGGGTGGTGTCTAATGGAGAGAGAAGGCCTGGTGATGCCTACTCTGGGCTGTTCTGAACAGGACTGGTAGGAAGCTGAGCAAAGAGAGGGCTCTGTGCTTCGTTTCTCTTTGCCACCTTTCCTGTGAGGGCCTTTTTGCTTTCAGAAAAGGTTTCCCTCTAGGGAATCTTTTAAAGAGCTTGGAAAATTTGCTTTTCTGAGTTGTCCTTCAGGCATCAAATGGCAGGGACATGCCCCATGAGGAATGGAGTGCACGGGGTGTGGGAGTTAGCTCTGCCAGCACAATCCCAAACTGCATCCCTCAGTGGTGAATGATGCTGGAGAAACAACCTCTGAACTGTATGTGTGTCAGCTCCTGGAACTCAGGTTGGGGCTCCTGGACTCATTGAGTCAGTGGCAGAGGGCAATTGCTTTTGGATCTATGAATCATAACATCCCTCTGCAATATGGGGAAAGTCACAGTCGCTGCAGCAAGTGGGCTTTTTCCAGGCAAGCTCTCTTAGGTACTTACTATGTAAGTGAAGAGTATTTACAGGAGATCTTGCTGCCTGTAACTTAAAGCTTTAGCGAAACAAATTGGAATTGCCTTCTGGAGGCCATTGTTATAAATTACAGCCCCAACATCTGTCCACATCTGCAATGTCTAGACAACCCGTCTCGGCTAGAAGAAGGAGGGTGGGGGAGGCTGTGATCACAGTGGGGAGGGGAAGCAAAGGGCTTACACTGGGGCTTGTGCCAACCACCCCAGCTCATGCAGCCTCTCTGTTTATGAGCATGATGTTCAAAGCGAGGTCCAGCCCAGTCAGGAGGGACTTCCAGGGGCATCCGAGGCAGGAGGAGACACATCTGCCTTCCCCCATTGCAGATTGATACCAGCAACAAATTTGGCCCTTGGAAGTCTTGTCTGCTGTTGCCTCATTTATTGTATGTTGGAGGATGTGAGGGAAGACAGCGCCTTCAGGCAGGCTTGTTCCTGGCTTTTCCCTGGCCCCTGTGCAGTGCTTGCGATAAAGAGGCCGGCCGTCAGCTGAATGATTGTATTTTTTTTACAGTTCCTAGCGCAAACCTTCTCATTTATATGTAAAGTAGCCATTAGTCATAGCTCTGTTCCCTCACACTGCCTGATGTACAATCACATTTTGCAGTGGATGAATCTTTCCACACAGCTGCTCTGCTATGAATAATCCGTTGCCGGGCGCATAAATCAGAAAAAAATCATGCACCTCCTTTGCCTGATCCTTACACAAAGTCATATATTTTACATGAGGACAAGCTAAATATTCATGAGGCTTTAAAAGGCTGTTCTGACTACAAGGTACTTGTTGGGGTTGTTTTTGTTCTATTGGGTCAGATTTGGTGGTTTGTGTTTTTCATCCTTGTAAGAAGAAATCTTTCTTTCCCCTTTGCCACCCTTCAGGCAGCAACACTGAGGTCCTGGCAATGATCCTCTGGACTCACGTTTGCTGAAGTACTGATGAATTTGTCATTGCTGCTGTCTCAAGGACAGGCTGATGGAAGGTGCTGCAAACACCAGAGGATTCATCCCAGGGGAGATGGCTAGGCCTCAGAGAGTGAAGGAACTGCTTTTAGGGTTAAGAGACACTTCCAGATCTGTGCTAGGGCCACCTGGCTGGCTGAGATTTGGGGTGCATGTTTCTTTATGTGCCTCAGCCTGGTGTTCAACACAAGGGCCTTTAGCAAGACCATGGATAAAACTGGGGAAGCTGCTGACAGTGGCTATAGCCTCTGAAGAAGAATAATGTTGTCACCCTGATTTCTTTTAATCCATATTTTAAACGAGGCACCTACAAAGTCTATGGAGATGACTGGGAACAGGGTTTCAGCATCTTCTGCTTTCCAAGGGCCAAGTGAATCTCGTGGGAGACCAGCATCATGCAACCACAGTGGTAAGATGGGAAACGGAAATGAGCTCAGGTTTACCTGCTCAGGATCCCTGTGAGGATGCCCAGCTCTCAGGATCTGGCCTTCCTGAGACATTCCCCCCCTTCTGCCTTGGCCATACAGAACCTCCAGTGGCAGTGATGATGCTGTTCCTGCAGGGAGGGCTCTCAACCCCCTTGAGGATCAGGAGACTCTGACAAATGTGAAGACATGAGGTTTTTCACCTGGTATTTGCTGAGTTAGCATCTCCCCCTAACTGAAGGGACCAGTCTCATTCTTCCCTGCCTTGAAACGCAATTTCCACCCACACTTGCAGTAACTCTGCCATTTATCTGATGGCAAGGAAGGTCAGTTTTATTGGCCAGCAAAGAAGCACTTAGTTTATATTTCCTGAATATCATTTTCCTGCCACTATACTGAAGGAAAACAGCTCACCGTGCTAGCAAAAGTTTGGTAGCTGGCAGAAGGTGAGAGGAGGAAGCACATGGCTGGCAGAGACAGGAGAAAGCATGCAGCTCCCCTTTTCAGCAGCACGAGATACAATCAGCTCAACCTGTAATGTCAATCCACAGCCTGACTGTTGTGGTCTCTCTGCAGACTAGGCTCTCTCTCTGATCATCCCCTCCATACGTGCAGCTTCGCACATCTCCTTATACCAGGTAATGAGTACTGTCCTGCTCAATGGATGTAATTCATACCGTGTGGTCTTGGACTCTGCTTTTGCTCTTGCATGACTGAGTGTCAAGGTGCCTTTGTCTAAAAACCCCCTTTGCCCACAGGCTGCAGGGAGCCATCCTGCCCCCAGTTTCCCCAGGCCTCTGCACACCAAGCCCCTTTAGCTGAGATGCCAGTGTCCTGTGTGAAACATGTCACCCTCACAGATGAACTGGAGTGGAGAGGCTGAGCTGAACCACTGGGATGTTTCTGGGTGCAGGGGCCCCTGTTGCCTTCTCACAAACTCTTCTGCTATCGGACATTGCCTGCGTGCTCACCACTGAAACACACCCTCAGTAACAGCTGCCGCTGCTGCCCTCAAGTTCTTGCAGGACAAAGGGAATAACAAAAGCTACTTTCACCAAAGTACTCTCTTCTCTTCAATTCCCTTCCTTTTTGCTCCAACTTGGAAAGAATGAAGTCAAGGCACTGCCAAAGCAGAGGAAAACAAGGCCAAGCACACACAGATGGTGACTCCACAAATTTAATTTAAAATCATCCTTTATTATTCAAAATATTAAAATTCAGGCAATAATGCCCAAAGGAACTGCACTGATTAAAGCTCCCTAATGTTTCATGGCCAAATCTTGCTGCTTCCACCAAGGGTCACTGGGACAAGAAGTTAAACCCCTCCGGAATGCAGAGAAAGGTAGGGCTGTACCTGCTGTAGATCACTTAACCAGTTACTTACTGACCCAATCAGCTTCACTTGAAGCAAAGCACCAGCTGTTCCTTACCCAATTAATGATTGCCACAGCAAATTAACATGGCGTTACACCAGGCGTGGATGTGGTCCGCAGAGTCCGGAATGCACAGAGCAATATGCTATTGCAAAAATAATCACAGTAATATCTTTACCGTTAGGTAGCATCCTTCATCTGGAAGGATGCTGAGGTCCCTGAGCGCTATATGGCTCACTTCATGCAACGTGCTCTGCAGTGAGGGGGTGGAGGGCAGGGAGGGGGTATATGGTTGCTGTTTCAGGGGAAAGAGGAGCTGGTCAGGGCAGCTCTGCTGTGGCAGAGACAGCATTGACCACATATATCTGGTTCCTGCAATCCAAACAAATCATTGTTTAATTGGTTGTAAATCTGCTGAACCCGAACTGTGCCTTCCCCCTGCCTTATGCACCACAGACCTCTCCAATGCCTCTCCTCCTGCTGCGTGATGTGACATCCCAATGGCGTGGGGCTGTGGCACAGATCTGGTGGGTGTCATGGCGTGATGGCCATTCTCCTCCTCTGGTTGCAGTAGGCATAACAAGGTGGTGGGTGCAGAGCTGGCCTTCCAGCTGCAGTGAGCGTCCTGCAGTGGGAAGGAACCACAAGGCTGGGCTGCAGATGCAGGGATCCAGGAGAAGTTCACATGGCAAGGTGTTACTCCGTGGTCAGTGCTGCTGGGCCAAGTGCTGCCTTTCTGAGTCCTTCCTCAGCCTCTGTATGCTATGGTGCAGGCCACTGCCTTGTCACTCTACAGTTGTCCTGCATCGTGGGAACCTGCTGGCAGTATGGCAGAAGAACTGAGCCACTATCTTCTTCCACTAAGTTTAAGTCCAGCACCTAAACACTCATTAGTTTTGGCTCCACATAGTTCATGGTTTTTATGACCCACAGACATTAATCCCCTATAAGTTACAGTCCAGACAGATCAATCAGCCTGGAGGGCTTTGGGACACTGGTGTCTAGTGCTGAAGCATTACATTTTTCAATTTTCCTACAATTAGGCCAGCATCAGATATTATTGACAAATAAACCATGCAATCAAAGCCTTCATCCTGTCACGCTGTAGTGAAAAGGATCCATTTTCATCCCAGCCAACTACAGGATGCCCAGAGGGAGGAGACATGGGAGAGCCATGCCTCAAGCACCGGCGGCCCCTGGTTGCCTGCAGTACTGTTACAGGAGCCATCCCTTTGTAATTATAGGACTCCCTCATTATAATTACTGTTATTTATATAATTGTGGTGAATGTTTTCAGTGCTGTCAGCAGTTTGGAAATTGCCCAGCCCCACTACAGCCAAGTGTTTCAGGCGTTTCACTGCTAAGAGTCTGGGCTTAAAACATGATGGCATGGTTGGGCCAGTCCAGGAATAGCAGCCTATGTCCTTGTGACCCGAAAGTTTTATTTGGAAGATTTCAATGCCTTGGGATCTTAGAGGAAGAACATAAGGTTATCCCTGCCTCCTTCTCTCAGACCACCGCTCTTGGGAGCATAGCTCATCCCAGCATCACACGCTGCATGGGCTAACATTCCCTGTCACCTCTACTGTGTCATTGGCTGCAGGAGACACTCCTGGCACTGGATCATGAGGCACCACCTAGGTCACATGTCCCTGCAAGGAATCCAGTAATGGGCACATTCCCTGCATTCTTTGTTTTCTCTCTGATCACCTTGACTAAAAATCTGGAGGAGATGGGGTGCTTAGAGAAAATGAGGGAAGGGGCTGGTACTCGGGAGATGCTGGTACCTGGGGCTAGAAGCTTCACTTTTGTTTCTGTGTCAAAGACAGGAATGAAAAGAATGGGTTTAAGCTGTATGTGGGAAAGCAAGCACTGATGTTTGTGGCTGACTTCTTTGCATTTGAATAGGAAGACATTCAGGGTATCTCACTTAAGATGCAGAGTCAAATATATAAATGCAGCAAGGAAATGAACCCGACTATTTTACTGGGTGACAAACTGCCTAGAAATCAGTGTCGTGTCTGCTGTGGAGAAGTAAAAACTTATCAGGGTCTTACAGTTAGTACTAAAGACATAACAAGTGATTTCTCTCTGCTGCTACATGCAAGGTGGCTCCAGCTTTTGGGCACACTGTGAAAAATGTAGGAAACCTGGAAAAAGATGACACAAAGTTGATAAATGCAGAAGAATTAGGATCGATGACTACCACAGAGTGAGCTGGTCTTTTAGGGTATGCAACAGAGGTTAAAGAGAAACAAGGGGGGATATGCTAAATACCCTCCAGTCTGTGTGCAGCTGCTATTCAAGGGATGCTGATCAATTACATTTTTTCTTTGCTGCTTGGTATAGCAAAAAGCACTTGGCGCAACTTTCAGGGAAAATTGATTTAGAATCACTATCAGGAAAAAAGTAAAGTGCAAGAGCACGTGAGGAGTTTACAGCATGGTTTTGAATAAACATCCCTCAAGAATTATGCCAGCTCACTCAATCCATTCCAATGATGCAAGTTTTCCTGTTTCACATCCCCTGTGGACCTTCAGACCAGCTTTCTCTCTGGGTGGAAGTCAGCAGATATTTTTGGTACCCCGGCACTGAGGGGTACGCCAGTGCAGGGGGTTCATTTTAGAAGGTTTACCAGCAACAATCGACTTGAACACCGACAGTGTGCGAGCACAGAGCGCAACCAGAGCAAAACGTGGGAGCAGCAGAGCCCTCCTGGGGCAATGCAGGGGCAGATGGTGGTCTCTTCACTCTCGTGGCCAGTGACAGCACTCGAAGTCGAGTCGGGGGGGTTTAGTTTGGAGATCAGGAAGAACTGGCTTTCCACCCAGAGGGTGTCTGGGCACTGGACAGGCTCCCCAGGGAAGCAGTCACAGCACCGAGCCTGGCAGAGCTCAGGGAGCGCTCGGACAGCGCTGTCCGGCGGGTGCTGGGATGCTTGCGGTGGCCCTGTGCAGGGCCGGGGGCCGGGGCCGGGCCCGGTGGTCCTCAAGGGCCCCTTCCAACCCAGCGCGTCCGTGATCTGAGGTGTTCATGGCAGAGGGCGCGAGGCTGTGACCTGGGAGACAGAGGTACGCCCCACGGGGAAGGTCTGGGGCAGGGGATGTCCCTCTGTCCCTCTGTCTGTCCGTCCGTCCGGAGCGCTGTGCCCGCCCATCCCCTGCGCGCTCCTCGCACCGTCACGGCCCCACAGAACTACATCTCCCGTCGGCCCCTTCCACTGCCGACAGCGCATGCTCTAGCCACCTCCCGACGTGCCCCCGGCCCCGAGGTTTGCTGGGATTTGTAGTTCCGCTGAGCCTTTTGGGCCCTTGCTGGCCTCACGGCCGGGGACTCCATTTCCCGTGGGCCCGCGGGGCGGCGCATGCGCGGCGCGGGCAGCGGGGCGCGGTGGGGGGGCGCGGGGCAGTGCAGGTTCCCGTCTGCGCTGGCTGCGGCCTTCACCGAGCGGGGGGGCGGCCCCGGCCCGGCCCCGCGGGACCATGGACCCGGCCGAGGCCGTCCTGCAGGAGAAGGCGCTCAAGTTCATGGTGAGGGGCCGCGGCGGCGGCGGCGGGTGGGCACCTGTGCGTGTGGAGGGGCTGCGGGGGGGCGCGTTTGAAGGGGGGCGATGGAGCGGAGGGCAGTGGGGAAGGGGGCCCGGGGGGAGGCCGGGCCTCGGGGGTGGGCCGGGCCGGGCCGGGGTCGCCGGGCTGGCGGGCGGAGGGGGTTGGTGAGCGAGGCCTGGGGAAGGGGGTCCTGCCTGCCGGGGAGGGGCTGCGTGCCGGGAGCAGGGTCCCCAAATGCGGGGAAAAGGAACATTGGGAGGAGGAGGGGGGGGCTCCCGGTGCCACCTAGGAGCGACAGAAGTGAAGCTGGAGTGAGACAGGGCCTGGGAGAGGGGCCCAGAGGCACCGGGAGGGTTTGCGCATGTTTGGTTCCTTCTCTTTATCTATACACCTCAGACTGTCCTTCTGTACTGCACACCATCCCTCTGTAATTTTGTTCTTCCTGCCCTTCCACCTCGAGAGCTGTAAATACTGACACTCAAGCATTTCACCTGCTACCGCAACAGCGTATCAGTTCTAGTCCCTGCGAAGAGCATGTACATTGTTTGGGTCTGTGAGTTGGCCTTTGGCACAGAAAACAGCCTTGGGGGCACTTGCGTCCAAAAAGCTCTTCAAATGCGGCTAATTTACGTAATTTTAAGACACTGTGCGCTTAAACTGTAGTTTTACTGTCTTTCTTCATTTGTAGATATTTCTAAGTGTTTTGGCCAGAAATGTAAGATTTTAGAAATGAAAACAAACTGTTGCCAACTAAACTGAATGTAAATTTCAGGTGCCTCAAACTGTTCTTTCCCTAAGGATATAATCTAAATGACTGGCAACACTTGCTAAAAGTTCATTTTGTATTACTGCTTCCAGTGGCACAGAATTAAATTTAAGCTCATCAGGAAGAGGGAATTCTATTAAACCTTCGGAACATATGCCCAAAATGAAATTGAGGAAACACTAGTTGCAAAGTTTAATTTTAATTGAGCTTTGAAACACTTGTTTGGCTTTTGCTTTTTAATCTGGAAGAACTTGTTTCTCCTGAGACTTTTTGACCCTTTTGCTAGTAGTCTCCAAGTTCATCAGGTTTACAGAGTCTCAGTTCAATGAAGTGGGAAAATGCTATGGACAACTAAATAGGCAAGGTAGCAATTAGTAATAATGCATGGCCCTCTTTGGTGTGTGGTTGGCCAGAGGAGCGTCCCAGATCCTGCTGCGCTTGTGTTTGGCCAAGCTTGGTAATTACAACCTGCCTCTAGATAGTTTCACATCCCAGAAAGTTTCTGCTGAAACATTGTTGTCCGCTGCCAGGCAACATTGTGAGCATGCTACACTGACTTCTCATAGGCTGGTTTTTTGCCTCGTGCGCTAAGGTTCCCTTTCAAGGGCTTAGTCTGGGCATTTTGAGATCGGGCCTGGAGGCTGGGAGAATCCCTGTCCGTCTTGCAGCTGGCTGTGTCCCACTCAAACAGTAGAGCTCCCTGACACTGGGAAAGGACCTGAGCATGAGAGAGAGCTGCTCTTATGGGAGATGCATCTGTTAAGCGCACCAGATGAAGGGACAAATTACCAAGATCAGGCTGCACTGAAAGTTAGAAGCTAACCCGAGTTCTTCCATGTTTTGTTAAAATGCCTCTTGTATGCAAAATACTTGTAAAATGTGCAGTGAAAGGTCTGGCTTCCCTGTGTCCACTCTGACCTTTTTGGGCTATTTTTGCTTACAGATTGAGAGGAGAATGAGAAATGCTTTTGTTTAACACATCTCAGGCTTTTGCTTTAGAGTGTTTTTATCTAGAATATGGCTCTTTAATTATGGCTGATGTAGTAAAGTTTTTGTTGGACTTGGTGTGTTCTTCTGATGTTCAGGGAGGGGTGGCACAAGTAGGTTGTTTGGATACTTGAGGTATCAGTTGCAAGTATCATCTTGGCCCTCATAGGAAAAGTCTTCTCGTTTCTGCATTTTAGCACTCAGGAAGTGCTTAGGCACTGCAGTAATGGCACTGGTACAGTTATCTGCACAGAGGTAGCTCGTGCATCCTCTCAGCTAATGCTGAATCATTCACAGTGTTATTACCTTGTCCATCCGAGTGTGTGACATGCTTCATGTACATCTTCCTTGTTAGGTGGCTCATAGTTTGGGTTGAGGTGGGCTTTGCTATTAATTATTGATTTTCTCTGAGAGCTTCCCAGGCAGCATGGAAGGTAAATACTCAAATATGTTTTGGAGACATGAGGCCTATTATCAAAAGCTGGAGAAATAGTTTTGTTTTTGATACGTGTTTGGGGTAGGTTTCATTTCATATTGAAAAGCAACCCTGTAGGTGGTAGTTTTTTTGTGCTTCTCTAGAGGCTAATACTTTTTTCCACTTAAAAATGTCAGTACTTAATTTTTGACATTGACTTTGTCAGCTTTCTTGAGTCACAAGGTATCAGGCAAGATGAACCTGGTGATTTGCTTTTCATTTTAATGTCCAACTCTAATAGAAAAATTTCATGAGGAAACTTCATCCAATGTTAATATTATGAATGAAACTGTTTTGCTTTAAGGCATCTTTATTTGATGCTTTGTAAGTCAGACTGTACTCTGTTGTTCTTCTGTACATTCATATCTGTGCAACTTTTTGATGGGAGTAGAAGGCAGCTGCCTTCTCAGTGGCCGATATTGGCTTGATTACTTGCCAATGAAGCAGTATTGTGTTTAACTAATAGCTGCCACCAGTTTCCTAGTTATCCATGGTCAGGTACAATACGCATAATCTAATACTTTAAGGTTTAAGTAATTTATTTAACTTCATTTGCTTACTCTACATTTTAATAAGGCCTAATTTATTTCTGATATTAAATTGCTGTGTATTAACACTACACAATACTAAGCAACTGCTCACCAGGGAAGACTTTTTGCTGATGAATGACTGTTTTCTATCATGTGTTCTACATGTTATCAGTGTTAGGGTTTTTTTGAATGAAAGATCGTTCATAGATTTAAAATATGATCTTTTAAATTATATAGTCCAGTGTTCTGCAGCTACAGCAAGGATTTTACAAGAGTCTTTTACTTGTCTAAGTTCACTTCAGCCCTTTTTCATCTTTGTACAGTACTACAGATAGAACTACAGTCTTTATAAATTACAGTGTGTAAGAGATTGATGCACAAGCTGAATATGCCCATTAGCTTAAAAAAAATGCATAAAAAAGCCCCACCCAAAACCCCTTGCCTTACAGAGCTCTACTTTTATGCCTTCAGGAAATGGGATTTCCATTGTCATAACCATTTACAAAAGAACAAGAAATTGAGGTGCTCGATAAGTAACTTTCATGTTTGAATAAGTGTTTGAAACTGTAGATACAGTATTTAAAGTATGAGTGTGATGGGCTCAACTGAGACTTTGATTAAATGTCATATAAAGTAAACTACATAAGCCTGCATAGAATAGTAGATATTTTTTCAAAGTAGCTTCAAATGGTTCTGTTAAGTATACGAATGTTCTGATGATTATCTTTTTAATTAAAATGAGAAATCTTTGTTTAAAGTGGCATTCTCTTTTACGGCCTGTTACAGTCTCTGTAACAATCATTTCTTAAGTCTGAACGTTTTTAATTCCAGGAATCCATTTATATAAAACTATGTTTAGACTTAATTAAGGAACGATTCTTACAAAGCTTGTAAATAGCCAGGAAAAAAGGGACAGAAAATAAAACTGACATTCACACTTAACAGAATGATTGTTACAAGGTATGTAATATGCTATAAAAATACAATAAAGCCCTTTTTATAAGAGTTCATATTTTTTGTTCCTCATTTTGAAAGGTATTTAAGAAAAATATCAAAGCTCTATGAAGCGACATCTGTTTTCTTCAATGGACTAGTGACAATTTCAGTTGTGTTTAATTAGCAGTGCTTGGAAGAGTACCTGACCAGTTTGGGATCCCATATAGGATGGTTTGAGAGGCAAAAGCCTGATATTTAATAAAGTTTCACTTTCTCAGTTTTTATGAATTAATGACTTTGCAATAATTCATTTAATTTCTTGGCCTGTGAATAGAAAGATGTCAATCCTAGCATTCCAGATGAGTGTCTTTTTTTCTAGTTTACTCCCAAATTACCATTTTCCTTTTCTTTTTGGATATGATTCTAGGTGGTGTTGATGGGCCTGCCAGTTTCACAGGAGAACCAGAACTTTTTGGGTTTTTTTGGTGCTCGTTGAGGGAGGGGGTTTTAGATTTTTTGGGTGTTTTCGGTTGTGATTTTTCTTTTTTTTTAATGAGGGAAAAGTCTGAAGTTCATTAATTTTTATATTTTCATGTTTGTAGGAGCTTCCACAAGACTGGCAGCTAATGCAGTAAAGAATACTCAGTGTTATTGGAGGCTGAAGAGTAGTAAAGTTGGATTTTTTTTCTGTGTATATATGTATATGGAACAGATGGGCAAAGGCTTATACTTTAAAAGATGTTCTGCTTGTACTCAATGATTTATGGTATCAGTAAGACTGGGATTTTTAAGACTCATGATTTGTTAACTCTGTTTTAAAAAAGTCTTCTTTGAAAACCTTGCAGTCTTTTTAATAATGTATTTGTGTCATGGATGTTGTGGCAGAGAATCCTGGGTATCCAAAGCAAGGGTGTCATGAAAGCAGTGAGAAAAATTTCGTAAGCTGGGATAGCAAGAGCATTGCCTCCTACATGTGGAGTTGCAAATCCTGCTTGAATATTAAACATATTCTTAGCAATTTTTTCCAGCAGTACTGAAACAGCATCCTCTAAGTTTGGGTATTTGTTGAGACTAGTGTCTTGTAAAGAAAATGTTGATTTATTTTCTTCTGTCCCAAACTTTGTGCTGTAGATTTTTCTGCACTTGGTGCAGGCCTTTGGTACTTCAGTAACTTCACCCTCACTTCTCTGGTAATGTTTCATTTCAGCCACTTTGCTCCATTAAATGTATGCAATTAGAAAAGCAAATGGCAAATTTGCTATCGCATCACTGAAGTATTTAGTTTCATAGACTTCAAAAGCCAGATTTGTTGCACCATGCTCTCCGCACTGTAATATATACTATAAACATCAGAGAGAATAGGCTGACCTTAATATTTGCTTCTCAGACTAAATCGCCGCCTTGCAGCAGTTATTTCCCACTGAATAAAAAGTTTAATTTCACGCCCTGATTAGTGCTAGTATGTGCAGGTGGATATTTATTTTATGCAGCTAAACTAATCTGCCTTGGCAAATTATTTGCCAGTCAGCAGAGCTATAATTCCTCATGAGTATTTGGTACTAAATTATCATTCTCATTAGTAAGATAAAGCAGACTGTTCTAACCACAAAGTTTGGTTAGGCAAAGGTTTTCCTAAATAATCTTTGGAAGATAGAAGATGTGCAGTGGCCTCAACATTCTCAGAAAAAGGTAATGAGGATTTTAGAGGAAGAAAGTAAAATTATTCCGTAGCTGTGTATCATCTCTAGAGGTAATGTAGGAATGTACAGGGTTCACAGGTTGTGCCTTTAGGAGATGTCTAATGAAGAAAAAAATAAATGGTCATCTTTGAGGTATTTCTGGTGGCCAACCAAACTGTGGTCTCTGGGCCATAAATGGAATGAAAATATAAACTTATGATGTTTTCTTGTTTATTTTCTGTGCTGGGAGCTACTGAGGTAGCAGAAAGAATGACTTGAGACAAAAAGTTAACTGGCATAGGAAACTTCATGGTCTGGTCTCATTTAAAATTAACTTTATACTCTAAAAAACATTTGAAGTGGGGATCAGAAAGTATTTCCTGATGTACAAATGTTGGGTGGATATGCTTGGCAAGGGAATGTGCTTATCCATTATTTTGTTTTCTGTGGCTTTTACTGTGTTGGTAGTTTGTATCATAAGATATGTTAATGGGAAGTACCTATTTTCTGTTACAAGGAGAGTAATTTATACCTGGAAATTAGGAATTTTCACTAAGAATTGAGCGAAGGGATTCCATTGACTTTTTTCAGCTGTATAGATTGTCATATATTCTTGTCATACTCATTTTCTCAGTGACTGCTGCAACAGTATTTAGGGTATAAATGATGAGATCACGTGTAAGACCAGTAAAACCAGCAAGCTGAGTAACTTGATTTTGTTGTATAAAAATTTTCATGCTAGATTCATCAGTGCAGATGGAATAAGCAGTTTTCACACTTCTTTGTCTGCTTACATTGTGTCATTTCAGACTCCATTCATGCTGGTGAGATTTGTGTAATATTTAACTATTCTCAGTGGCAAGCTTAACTAGTGTTTCCAATATGGGATATTTTCTTCAGTCTTCCTTATTTCCTCCTTACCATTCAGGAGATGCTTAACAAAGTATATTCTTTATATATTTTAAGTGATTTTGCACAGAAAGGCTGAATCCACTGTGTGTTCAGCTGTGGAAACTCAAAATGAGTTGCATCATAGCAGTCCAGTGGCTGCAGCTGAAGAGTAATTGCTCAAAATACAGTGAATAAGAAGTCAAACATGAAGGTGCTTTCTTGACAGGATGCTGATCAGTGCTGAGAAAAGCTTCTTGATACAACAGAAATGGTTGAAAATAAACATCCTGGGAATTGCATTAAATATTTCCTGCTTATTAAACAGCAGTGCTTTCTAATGTCTCTTTTTCTGAGGTCCTGGGGAACTCTGGTATTGGACAAATAAAGCCCCTGCTTGCAGAAAGAGAAAGCTGAAGTTCAGAAATTTGCCAGGGGTCATGGACTGGAGGAATTTGTGTAGGGTCATACGGTACACCGATAAAAGAAAGCAGAATACAAAGAAATGAGTTCTTCTAATAGCTAGCCTTGTGCTTCTGACCATGTTTTGGTTAATTTTACAATTGGCTAGCCACCTGTTAAGATAGCACATTTTATCATTAAACAAAATTAATTTTAAAAATGGCTTGAAACTGTCTGATTTTAATGGGATCTGAATATTCTCAGTTTTAATCTGCCTCATGAGGCTTGTCTTTCTTCTGAGAAGTACGTTGTTACATCATTAAAATATCATCCCCTACTGAGAGAGAAATCGGTCCCATTCACTAAATGGCAATGCTGAAACAATGACAAGTATTTCTAAAAACTGCATTAAAATTCATTTTTTTCTCTTTCATGTGCAAGTTCTATGGTTCCATTAATGAATGGATGCTCAGCCTACTTGCAGCCGTGCATACACAGCCAGATTTGTTATCTGGGGTGGCAGAAGGGCTCAGAAGTCACGATGATGACTTTTAATTTTAAATTATTCACTTTTCCACAATGATTTTTTTTTGGAAACAAATGATTGATCATAATTTTGCACTCTCTAGCTCCTTCTAGTTCTCCTCTATATTAAAAATTGAAAACCATTCGATTTAATTTCCCCTCCCCCACTGCTGAAACAGGGTCTTGTGCATTTATCTTGATGAGAGCAACAGAAAGGAGAGAATCAGGAAAAATAGGAAAGCTCAGCAAGGGTCTTTCCAGTCTTCTTGAGGGAAGGACAGAAGTATTTACAGTCTGTGATCAGGAACCATGCAACTTCTTGGCAGAATCCACTGGAGCAACCAGTTTGGACTAAGAAGGAGCAAAAAGTGTTAGTGCTGTTTTAATTTCCTTCATCCCATGGTAAGAAGGGAGAGGTTGCAGGGACATACTATGGAGGGATGAAGTTAAGTGCAGTTGTATGTTAGCAGAACAATAATAAATATACTTCTAATGGTAGTCTAGATGGGCCCATCTTCTTCAGAAGCACCTGAAGCAAAACAGACCTGAAAAAGATGGTAGAGAAGGAATTTGGATTATACCAGCCAGTTCAGAACTCTGGTGTGGTTTTTGTCAGCTGGCTCTATGCCTATATGGGATTTTCCTGTTTGTGGGAATACTCTCTCATGATCTTTTCAGCTTAGGTCATAGTTATTCTTACAGATTTAAAAGGGGCTTCTTTTTCTCCCAGGTATAAGAGGATGGATTAAACACTGTGGAGAAAGGTGATAACAGTCTTTGCTTGGATACTAATCAAGGCTGGACTGTATTCGGACTAGAAAAGAGTCAGAATGTTTCCATGCTTGCTTGTACAGCAACCAGAACAGTCTCTAGTTGTTTCAGAGAAAAATGGTCTATCATGAAAGTCTGTCGTACAATGTAGTCACTCTCCCTTTCTACACACATCGTTTGTAATTTATTGTGAGAGGGATGCAGAATGGAGCAGTGTTTATGTGGGAGTTCCTTTTAGTTTATGGATAGTTGGCCTAGAATTCTGTCTGTTAAGAAGATGTTGGCAGTTCTCCAGGGGGGTTGTTCATTGGGTCTGCTCAATGCCCTTCCTTCTCATATGCCAAAACTCTCAGCGTGATTGAGAAATGCAGCCAGCTATCATTCACCTCCTGCAAATTAGAACAGTGAGAAGTGGACGTAGCCTCAAGAAACAATGAATTGATCTTGTTTCAGAAGATGGGTCTTGGAAGCATCTCAACAGTTTTCTGAAGAAATACAAACAATGTTAACACTCTTCAAATATGACAAAAGGTGTTTTCTGTTGCTAATGTGTTCAAAAGGACAAAAATCTGCATTCACTGTTATTTTTGTAACTTTTTTTTCTGTTTTTTTTCTCCTCTTGACTGGGATGACTAGTGAAGTGTGTTGCTCTAGTACTTTGTTACAGCTGTTGCTTATAAGCAAGCATGAATGTCCTGCAAGGATTTTGCTGACAAGAAGGTATTCCTGTATATCTATAATCTTACTGACTTTAAAGTAAGACTTTCTGCAGACACTATAAAGAGCCCATCAGTGAGAAGACACATCTCTGTGTGGGATTGGAACAGGTCTTGTGGAGCACAGGTTCAGGTCTGATATTGGCAAGCAGTGTACTCTCTATAGCTTTTGCAAGCTACTCAAAGCAGTTCTTAAGTGGAATTCTCTTTGCTATGCCATTGTGGAGCTATTCCAAACTTGACTACTTTGAAAGTTAGAATCCTTGTTCCTATTTTCCAGCCTAACTCCATTCAAGCCTAATTCATTCCCATTCGTTCTTGTTCCAGTGTTGCCCTTGAGCTTAAACAGCTTTCCTTGTTCCCCTATGTCAGTCTGCAGATATTTGTGGAGAGCAGTCATATTCTTCTCTGAGCTGGATCTGGTCAGGATAAACCAGCATTTTTTAATTTGTTTTTCTTTCTGTCGTAAGACATTTCCTGTAACATTTGCTTATCTTAGCAGACATTTCTAAACAGCTGCAGTCTCCCTGAAACATGAATGACCAAAACTGTTTAGAACATTCCAGGAAATCTTCTATTGATTCCTTGTACAAAAGCAGTAATCCTAATATCTCTTCTGGGAGTGTTTCACTTTATACATTATCCTACAGTAGTATTTGCCATCTTTGTGGCCACATCTTATTGGTGAACCATCATTATCTAATGAGTAACATATCCCAGGACCTTCTTTCCTCTTCTCATTTATGGAGTTCCTAACTTATAATGGAAATAATATAACATTTTGATTTTGTGCATCTTGTTTTGTTCTGTTACCCAACTCTTCAAGATTCTGTTTGCTGTATATTGACGTCTCTAATTTCATTAGCACATTAGTAATTCTTTGCTTTTTTTAGCCATTAGTGAGAATATTTAACATAAATTTCAAGATTAATATTAAATTTCAACAAGGATCAATCTCTGTGCAGCTTGATGGTTCTTTTTTCAAAATAACTTGCGATCCTCTACCCTTTTTAGTTTCTTATCCTCCTTACAATTGTGGTATTAATCGTAATCCTCTCCGTTTTAACTAGTAACTTCCTACATGTCATCTATCAAGTGCTTAACCACTTCTAATTTGTCTGGACTTCAGTGATCTTCTTAAAGAAGAAGATTGTGTTAGTCTAACACTAATTCTCATTTGTTCTAAATTGGGAGTAGATTTGCTTAGCCTCCCATGGTGACTGCTTCATTTTGGCAATAGTTATCAGTACTCAGTCTCAGTAGATTTCCTTTCTTGGGAGACAGGACATACTGTTTGTTTGTGTTTTGGGTTTGTCTTTTTTTTCTTTCTGCAACATTTTATACTCATTCTGGTTAGTCTTACAGATAGTTGTTCTGCGTGAGAAGGCTACCATTAGGTGTCTTCAGCTGCTTTTGTTGCCCCCACTTCATTCTGGCATCATAGTCCTACAAGACAACAGGCACTTCTTTGGTACTTCTTGATTGAAGGAGGAGTTTTCTCTAGTTAAGCCAAGCAAAGGAGCATTTACATTCTGTGCTGGTCTCAAGGAGTTGAGAACCATCATAGATCTGAACTTGGTACAGGGCACTTAGATAAGGAAAGGAAATTTAATGTATTTGGCTAAGTTCTTGAGGCGATTAGTTATGGATTCCAAGTTACTTATGATGGGTGAAAAGGTTCTGCATTGTAATTGTAGGAGTGTTTTGTGAGAGCTGTATTGGGACAGAACAGCCATTCCAGCAAAAAAGGAAGTGTTTTGGTTACTTTATTGAACACGAAAGTGTTTAGCTTGAGTGCTGGAGCCTGCTCAGAAGACAAGAGCTCAGTATCTAAGCAGAAAATGTGGTTGAGTGCTGGAGTCTGCTCTTGAAAGTGTTTTCTTCTCTTTAGGAAAAAATGGTATTCCTCTTACAAATCCATCTGTTTAATGTATGAACTGCAGATTTCCTTCCAGGTTAGTTGGCACAGACCTGTAACCCATCTCTTCTGCATGATTTTTTTGTCTGCTACCTAAAATTCAGCAGGAGATCAGGAAGGTGAAAGTTAACACTGTAGGTCCTTTTGCTGATTATGGAGATTGTAATTTTCCAGACTTAATTTTGTTTACTTTGGCTGTACTTTTTTTTTTAAGTATAGAATTTTATATTCCTGACGCTCAGTCTCAGTGAAAAATTAGAATCCAGGTGAGCTTTCTGACTTTTCTGTGGACTTAAAAAAAGAGACAAGATACTTGAAAGGCAGCAGCTTCATTTTATTGATCTCTAGACAAGCTTCCAGCTGCTGTTTTATACATAATGCTTGCACTGTGAATGCCACTGTTCTTGTTGGATACTTACCTGGCACAAGTTCAGACAGTAGCATGAGAAACGGAGCTTCTCTTTTCTTCACCACAGATCTTGCAGTCTTGATGGAGGCTGGATATAGGACTCAAATTTCATACTTAAAATGTCAAATGGTTGCGAAATCAAGTATGTTTTTACTTAGGGACACGAAGGGGATCTCTTCACACTGCTAGAGTAAGCATGTCTGCAGAACTTGCTGTTACTTTGTCCAGAGATTAATGGAGTGCTGTCATGGGTCTCCGTTTGGTTTTCAGTACTGTAGCTGAGTATTCTTATGAGCCTTCTTAAGAAGGTATCCAGGTGTTCCATGTTACAAAAGTAGTTTTCCTGGTTGCTGCTGCTCTTGCAGAACATAAAAAAAACCCTTTTGTCTGTTTATCTGTCAAAGAATATAAATAGACATTCTCCAGCAGGAGTTGGTTTTGAGCAGATCTCAGCCAACGTACTCAAAGAGATTCATTAAGGAGCTGGAGTAGCCATGTTCACCACGTGCGGCGAACTCATTAAGTTTGCAGGCAGTCAGAGCCTACTGTTCGAGTGCACTGTGTCCTTCTGAAGGAGTTTTTATCAAACTGTGAGACCTGACAGTCAGCTGACTTAGTGTTTGTTCACTCCTTCTACAAAATCTCACAATGGACCCACTTAAATATTGGCAACTCATAGTTATAGGATCAGAGAGCTCATGTTTTTTTTTTTTTTTCTCCTAATAACAATGAAAGATTTTGAAATCCTGTGTTTGGTTTTGTTGAACTAGAGTCCAAAGACCAAACTGTGCCTTATTTTGACTATTGCTTTGGGCAGTGGATCTGTTTGGGCCATGAAGTTGTATATTCTGTAATAGAAATTCAGTTTATTGCTGTAATGGATGCAAACTCATTACAAGTTCTAGGCCACAGGGGATCCTCTCCTTTGCTGTGGAAGTCACCTCAACTGGACAATCTTCAGTGCAACTGGCCATGCCCTTCCATGTCAGTGACTGACAGATCTAATTGTGCCTTTGTAGCCGAGAGCCTGTTCGTTAATGGAGTCGTGAATATTGTTACTCAGAGGCAACCTTCAGAGTATTAAAATGCATTATTCCTGTTCTTCTCTTGATATTTATCAAAGAAGGCGTTACATCTAATGAATGCAATGTTATTGTCAAATAAATACTGTGTGTAGATCATGATTTAAAAGGAGTGGTAGTATAAGTAGCTTCACTGTTGCATTGCAGTGACAAGAGAGATGGGTTTAGCTTGCCTGTTTAAATCCTATGTGATGGAAACCCAGAGTGTATGTCCTCTCTGAGGGAAAAGAAAGCATTATGGGTTATATGATCAGATTAATAAGAGCCTTGGTACATACATATATTTCATATGGGTCTCAACTTTTTTTCCCTCCTCATTTCTTCTTACATGGAAGCAGATGAAATGGAGAAGCAGCAGTACTGCCTTGGAAGTACCATAGTAGGTTTCCTTTTACAATTATCATTCTTGACATATTTATCCTTTCTTATGGAAGTGAAGATGCAAATATTTAAGAACCTTTCTTGCACAAAAAAGCCCAATTTCCGCTCAGTACTTAATTAGCCCTTGTTTATGACACAGCATCTGATTTGATTTTCGAAACAAATTGCACAGTAAAGAGGCTGATATTTAAACTGTATAGTAACCACAGCTCCAGCTGTGACTCAAATCTTGTAAGCCTTCAGGGGTTGTGTTTAGGCTTAGAAAATAGGAACTCAGGCCTGTAATTAAATGTCCTCTGAAAATCAGCCTTTGTAGAGAAGTGAAGAGGCTACTACTGAATTTTAAATTACTGACTTGTTCTCAAAAATCATTCTGTTGTTCTGGGCCTTGCTGGGGACTGCAGAAATCAAATGGAATGAAAATGGAAGAGTAGATTACTAAAGGAAAAAAAGTCGGGGTTGCAGACAAAAACATAAGCAAAATAAGCTATTTTTGGCTCATCAGTTTATAGACTACTTCAATATATGTAATATTTTTAATATATGGCTAATGTAGAAATGACAAGTTCTCTGGCCACCAAAAAGACTAAAGAGAGAGTAGACACTTCATACATGTGAATAAGTTGCTCATGATTGTGGAATAACCCATCTATGGTGATGGAAGGCTCATTTTTAAAGCAAGTCCTCAATAATAAACATAAATGTTTTGGAAAAGGAAGGTGACAGGGTTATATTACAAGTTAGTCACTCACCTAGATCAAAATGTGGAATATTCAGATAATATTCACAAAATAGAAATTATCAGTTAGAGTGCTTTCAGAGTTACTTTTTGAAGAAAGCAAATACTGTCATGACTATTGAAAAAGAGAGGAAAATTACCCTAGCAGCCTGACTTCTAATCATGGAAAATGCTGGAGCAGATGCCCAGAGAAAATACTGTGCTTATGAATGATACTGAACCATGAGCATAAACGATGTATGCTCATGAAAATACAAAAATTAGTAGGTCTTGCTGGGCAATTAATTGTATTGCTGATAGAGTTGGCCTCGAATAGATCATAATTGTGGAAGATTTTAGTGTTGATTTGATAAAATAATACAACTTTCAAACAAGGCAGTTTTCTGTATCCCACATCTTTTTAGGGCTGGGGGAAGAGGATCCAATTTTATTTTACTTTTTAAATCGTCAGACATATAAGGGTTCCTCTTGTAGTGTGTCTGTTGTCATTCAGATACTGCAATTCAGAACATTTTAACCAGATGTACCACTTTAATTGCCTCTCTCTGTTGAAGAATGCATTCCTAGGGGTCGTTCACAGTGTGTCTTGGAGAACCACAGAAATTCACAATTTTGAAAATTGGTTGTAAAAATTCAGCTAATGGTCAGTCTGAGGTTTTAATTAAATTAAGCTTTTCTATCCATGCTTTTTTTGATGTGAATGGGGGTTCACTTGTGCAAATATCCCACTTTAATGGCATAAGCAGCAGTATGTGCATGGTGACGTGCCTCATACTGGTAAAATTTGCCTTCCTCTCTATAGTCTAATTTCTTCTTAGATGGGGGTAGGTTTATCAAATGTAGAGGAGACATACCTCATTGAGAGGATTTTGCAAATATGGTGTTGATGGATCTTAGTTTCTCCTATTTTTATATTTAACTTGTCAGCATTGAAAAATATATTGAGTTCACAGTAGCTGCTAATCTGCTAAAAGTCCTGATTGCTCATATTACTAATATTCAAGCAACTTTACTTTCAAGTCACAAAAAACTTGTGTTGGCAAGAGTTGTCTAAATGGAAATACAGTGTTACCTTTGATATTGGAAACACTTCTGCATGAGTGTAGTCCTGTTGATGGCAAAAGATCTAATACACTTAAGTATTTGCAGGACCCGGGTCTTCGAATTAATGGTTTAAATCAGTGTCTTAAATCAATTCTTCAGACTACTCTGGACTGATGGACTAACAAATGTGAAGCAACCTGCTTGTCTGAAGAGAAAGCTTGACTGTTATCCTTTAATTTGTAGGCTAAGTAACAGCAACAGGAAGAAATTAAGTAATTTTTCACAATTTGTTGTTTTAACTTGGGTACATCTGAGACTGGTATTCAGGTCTCTACTCCTGACACTATGATTTCAAAAGGTTGTTATTTCTGCTTCTTTATGAAGGCTTTTTTCTTTTTGCTTAATAGATATATACTGTGCTGTGCTACTTTGAAAAAGCAACGGAAGCACTTAAGCCAGAAGTAAAATGCTGGTTTCTGTAGATTCTTACTCGATATGTAGCACTTTGTATAGTATCTTTCATTTTCTAAGTGCTTAGAAGTGTCAACAGTTCCTCTCAGCAAACCTGTGAGGTGGGTTAAATGAGTGTTGTCCTCATTTGACAGTAGTAGAGACTAACCACCCATGAAGTTAGTGCTGAAATAAGGATTAGGTCTCGGAGGATGATGCTTCTAGCTGTGTGAGAAGTCCCCTAAAACATAGTTTGCTAATGTGTTAAGCATTGCAAGTCCAAACTCAGTAGGTGAATACAGTAACCAGATATACTTGACTTTAATTTATCAGCACAATGGTGGTTATTAAAATTCATGTTTAACTGAGATCACTGGCTAGGACACCAGGGCATAATCTTAATGCTACTTTGAAAGATTTAAGAGGATTTAAATTCAAACTGGAACTAATGTTCAAAGCATATTGTAAAATCCTATATGTGTACTTCTCTTTAGAAGCAAGATTTTAGTCTGTTCTTATTTTAGTTTCAAATTCCAAGGCCAAACTATGTCCCCACCATAGGTGTGAAGGTTAGTCATTCAGTGGTGACATGTCTTTTTTCTCTCCAACCAATTGTATTTTTTAAAGTAACAAGATAACACAATATTGTGTTAATTTAAGAATGAGTGAGGGTAAACTCACCTTGAATAGAGCCATTCTGAAAATGAGAAAGCTTTTTCCAACCTTCCAGTAGGAGTCAGAGGGACACACATCTGCTGGTTTGGAGGGGAAATACTGTGAATTAAGAAAGGGATTGTGACGTAGTTTCCAGGAAGCAGAAAGGTCTCTGGACTTGTCTGTGGATGTCCTGTCTGGTCCTATTGCTTAGATGTGATTTGGATTTTTATAACTAAGCATCTCCTTTTTTGTGGGGAGGGGGAACAGTTGAATCCAGTTGAATGTGAGAATATCTTCAAACTACAAATGAGTGTCATATCAGGCAGTGTTTCATTTTTTGTTGCATACCTTTTCTTAGCTGTAAGCTTTATGTTTTGTGCTTCCAGAGCAATTGGATGTCTTGCCTCTTCTTCAACCCAATAAATGAACAGATTATATTTGTCTGTCAGTTTGAGGCATAGTTTATGGCTGTTTCCCGTAATTTCCTGTTATCCCGGTATTAAGGCTCCACCTCTTCAGGAATTTTCTGTAATCTCTTCATGTTGTCCAGTGTCTGGTCTGACTGTGTTGAGGATGGTGACTGTGAAAATACTCATAGTTTGATTACTGCTGTTTTGACACCACTTGCTTTATTTCAAAAACATTAATGACCATTAGTCTTTTCTACTGCACCCACCACAAAGGCTGTGCTTATCCAAGTGCATTTATGTGGAAATTTTAAAGAAATACCTGTATACACTGAATTGAAATATAAAATCATAAAAATTATTGTGACTTTATTAAAAGTGTTCTTAAAGCAGCTGATATCAGAAAAGTAAAGAAGAACTAAGCTGGGTACTAAACTTTCATATGTGGCTTAAAAAAATCTGCATCGTTTAAAATGCTCCAGAATTTAGACTTAGGTTAGCTAGGTCCCAGTGTAAAAGGAGGTCTCTCTTTATGTCTATTCTCTCCTAGCCCCGAATACACATGCCTAAAGATGGATTCCAACTTATATCTTCTGGATACCAAGCATGGCTAAAGCAGGTTGGACTGTATTATTGTTATTCATCTCATGTGAGGGACCGTGTTGGACACCTGTGCTTGTCTCATTAGTGAAGTACATAAATGAGGGTGTAATGAAGTTACAGTGCCATGTTAGCTGATACCCCTCATAGCCATCACTGTTTTGTGTTTATGCATGCTGTGTTTGTATAACATTTTCTCACCAGTCTGATGAATGTGCACTTTCTGTAAATAAAAGTTCAAAATGCAGTCACCTGAAAGTGAAGAGGGTCAGTGTCTGAAAACAAATCTGCAACAACACCTTGAATTACAGAATTAAAATGGGCCTTCAAACACACTGCTGCATGGTGGTAGTGCTGGTAATAATGGGGAGGCCACTGGGTTAAAACTCAAGAGAATTGCATCTAACATCTAATTCAGATCTGCCTGGGTGAATCAAGTATGGACACTTACTCACATCACATAACAATTGTGCAGTTTGACACAGTCTGACACTGTGGGGAGTCCCCACTCGGAAGTGGCCTAGTGCTATATTACTCTGGCTGTTATTAAAGGCCAGGCTTTAGATGTCTCAGCAGTCTGCCTCTAGCAATTGCTGTCAGCCTTTCACTTTTGTGAGTGAAAAATTCCCCTTCAGAAAAAATAGCTTAATTTACAAATGGCCTGTGCAGATCTCTTCTCTCATGAAGATACACACATGATGAATCCTGCATCCTTGAGAATACATGGCTTAAAGTTGCTGTTTTCGTAGAAAGCCAGAATGATTGTGTTGTTATGGCAACAAAAATGGGATATATGAAAACAGCACAGATAAGCTGCATCCTGTTGTCATGGCAACTGCTGTTGTAAAATGACGAAACATGGGTGAAGGGATCTATGGTACCATGAGCCCAACAGAAACAAAGAGCCAAGTCACTTGAGCAGAATGTGAGAGAATGAAAAACTGCAGCAGCAAAACCCCTTAAACTGTTAGAATTTCATTGCAGGTGCTAACAGGATGCTTTTGATTCTTTTCAGTCTTGTGTCAGTACCTTACAAGCAGTAAGGAGTAACTTGCTTGTGCAAGTTGCTTACTGCTGTCAGCTTATATTAACTTCTGTGAAACTGGGCAGAGCTTTAACACCTGTAAGAAAATGGGCGTTGAGTCCTATATTATGTTTGTAAACTGTTTCTTTGAATGAGTGCTGTGCTGCAAAGGTGAAGTGTGCTATGGAGCTTCTTTCTGAGACACCATTTCTCTCTCTTTCCAAGTCCACACTAGTGAAGGTCAGCTGGGACACTGAAGCTTATGTTTTCTTGATTTAAACTTTGCTGAGCTGGAGGCAAGGTGTCTCAGAGGAATCTCAACTCTGCAATTATTGTCTCACAGAGCTCAAGTTTGTTGACCTATGGGGCATGGCATCAGTTTCTGTTTCTTATGTGGTAGTTTGGGAGAACAATAGGAAGAGGATTGTGTGGCTGTTCTGTTTTTCTTTTTCTTCTGAGGCAAACAGACCAGCATTATATTACCAGTGCTCTGACGCAGGTGGAAAACATGCTTTTTTATCTCTGAAAAATATTAAGGGGGAAAAATCCCAATATGCTCAGTAAAGTTTCACAGGAGGCTTTCACTTCAGGCAACCTCAAATAATAGAGCAACTTGCACTTTGAAAAAAATATTTTTTGTAAGCATGCTTTCCTTTTGATTTTTAGTTTATTGTTATTTGTTCTAAAGTCTATCTTAAACCTCCTTGCTCCTCCTTGATCCAAGGAAAAGTTATATATCTGAGCTTGTGTCAGTCAGCAGATGCTGTCATGGAAATAGCTTTGCCATTCCAATTTCAGTGCAGTGATTTCACCACAGGAAGTATAAGGGTAAGGGGGATGATACAAAGGGTGGAAACCTGATCAAAAGAGCGAGCTTTCATGAGAAGCAGAGGTTAAATTTTTTGGAAATGAGACCAATATCTATTAAAGATACTACCTGTAGGATTCTTTAAAACTGTGTATTGAAAAGAAAGCCACTCCTGATGTATGTAAAAGCAATAATCTACATATGCATCCAGATTGAATGGGGTCTGTGCATCAGGTTTATTCTCCTGGTGTTTGTGTTTTTAACAGGATCCTGACTTAATGATTTTTTTCCCTCCCCTCAGCATGGCTGAGTATTGATCTGCTGCCTGACTTATACAGAATGTGAGAAGTATCCCAGTAACATGTTGTATTAATGTGGACTAAAAGCAGTTTATATTACAGATGAGGTGGAGGAAGATGGAGTTCTGCAAGACTGGACACATCCTATAAATATCCATAAACCTGACAATTTTATCTAAAACCAGTGCTGGCTGGATTTGCGTATTTTCAGCCTACTTAAACTCGAGATAATAGTTGAACAATACCTGAGCATGGGTCGCCCACACTGATGCCATTACCCTCTGCCCTTTAATGGCAGGTTTTATATCTAATGCTTTGCTGCAGTGGAGAGCTGTATTGTGCTCTTATGTGGGCTTGAGGAAATACAATACCAGTGGCAAGAAATACATGTTGCTTTAAGGCTAGTGTTTTAAGTAACCTGCAATGTTACTTAAATGTTTAGTCTAGATGTTTTTTTTGAGTTCACTTTTACAGAAAGGCAAACACCTAGAGTTGGTTTATTCAGCCTTGATCTTCATTTAAGCCTTTGTGCTGCTAGCAGTCTGTAACATCCCATCACCTAGATGTTGACCCTTTGGAAATACACCGCAATTGACTTCTGAGGGGAGGAAGGGGGGAAATGTTTGTGAATAAATAGGATCAATAGACATGACATTCCAATTCCTATATTATATGGACACCTCCTATAAATTAAACTAACCTCTGAAATTGGGCAAGTTAAGCTAATTAACTGAAACACAAAACATTGTTTTGATTACATAAATGGGGAAGTGAAGGTATCATTTTAGGTGGCTTGTGAAACATGCTAAAGCTAATCCCTCCCTTTTTCATAGCATTATGAGCAAGTATGCATCACATAGGATATGTAATATAATGCACTCATCTGAGCCTTTCTGCCTCCCACTGTCTTTTGTAGTAGAATTTTTAAAGCCAAGTTATAAACCTGTAAATGTGTTTTATGCTGGAAATTCTTGGTGATACCTTAACTAGATTGGTAGCAGCAAAGGCCAGTATAATCAAAACAAAGCACTTCAGATATTAATGGTCTGCACTTCTGTCAAGTCAGCTGGAAAAGAGAGTGTAAAAACCAGGACTGTGGTGGAAACAGGATTCTTCTGCTAGAATTGTGCTTTCCTGAGAGAAAAATGCAATGATTCTGGAAATACTTTTTTTTTGTAATTTTGTCATTTAGCATCTCCTCCTTAACTTCTAAAACATATATTGTATTTTCAGTGGATCTGTGTGCTTTTTAAAATTCAGATACTAGCTCCTTGGGTGGAAACTAGAAATAAGATTTCTTTCTGCAGTTCATTTATTAATACTTGGCCCTCATATAGTACTTTATGTCCTCAAAGTGCTCTGCG
This sequence comes from Anabacerthia variegaticeps, assembly GCA_035583185.1. Classification (NCBI taxonomy): domain Eukaryota; kingdom Metazoa; phylum Chordata; class Aves; order Passeriformes; family Furnariidae; genus Anabacerthia; species Anabacerthia variegaticeps. The sequence goes on along the minus strand of JAWWEW010000166.1, from coordinate 22,306,505 downwards.
GACATATCAGTTATCCTTGAGACACTTTTGTGTGGTAGGTGCATAACAATAATTCTGAGAAATTTTATGGAATTAAATAAAACTGGAGATGAGGGAAAAATCTAATGAAACCTCCATTTCATCTCTCTACCAATGTAGGTTTGTTCTCTGCAGTTTGTGTCATGAAAATCAAGACTGGAGTTTTAGAAATGTCTCCTGCTGAAGGGGCTTCAACACATTTCTTAGAATTCCGTGTTACTCATCCCAAATTCATGTGGAATGCCTATGTCAAAGAATTAGATTTATCTTTTTTGCAATATAAGGTTTGAGATCAGTTGGAATTGATCAGGCTTTGGACATAGACATAAAATTTGGAAAAGACCTCTAGGATCATTGAGTCCAATTATGTCATGACGTGATGGAGCTTAATGGCAACTGTGTTTTTTCGCTTATCAAAGAGTCTGGTGTGCTTGGTCTTGTAAGATCTCCACTTTAAGCCTTCAGATAGTTTTGTGCTTTAGACCTTGGTGAGATTGCTCTTAGTAAGTTTGTGTAGGGCTTGCTTTTAAGGGCTTGCCTAGCAGCAACTCTGGTGTTGCTTAAAGAAGCACACACAAGTCTCTGCATGTTGTACTCTTTAAAGAAGGGTGCAGCATCTGAATCTTAAAGCTCTGCAGCTGCACTGGTTTAGATTTACCAGCTCTATGCATTAAAGAGCTATAATTATGAAAACATTAGTATTGTCTAGTTCAGCTATGATCTACACAAGTTCCCTCAAGCACTTGGCAATTGAGGATCTTGTACATCTGATAGATGTTGGAAGTTGGCCCCTTTCTGGGCCATGTAATTTGTGCTGACTTGGAATCACAGAGGTTGAACTCCAGTAATCACTCTTTAGGGAAAATATTTCTTCACAAACATTTACCTAAAAGCTGTGATTTGATTCTCCCGGATGCCACTCAGGTAAGTAATTATTTGGATAATCTGAATATGTAAACCTTTGTCCATGTGTAGTAACTTTGATATCTAAGAGTAGTTAGTGAACTGGGATCTCTTGTAAAAAGTTACTGTTGGCTAGGGAGTTACCAGAGGATTAGAGAAGAGTTTGTGTAATACGTATGTTAAGGAAAATTTACTGAGCAATTACATGCAGAGTGGGAGGCTGAAGGAAAAGGGACCCTTTACAGCAGTTGGAGCTCTGTGTGCGCAGCAAACCTGGCAGAATGTAGTAACATCCTGAGGGTGAAGGGAAAAACCACTGCACTGAAGTCAGTGACCTGTACCAGAGTAAGTTCAGTATTTCCTATACTTGGAATCTAGGAGGTGTTACAACTGAACCCTAGTAGCATGTTCCAGCCTCTGATTTGTGAGACCTAATTGTTTTGAAGTCAGATCCTACAGTTGTCCCAGAAACATACGCTTAACTTTCCCAAAGTGAGCTGTTGGGTTGCTTGATCTGTAGTTCATGAAAAATGCTCCAAGGGTCTTTAATAAGATAGCTCAATTACTTTTATTAAGGCAGACAGGAGCACAAACAACTTTTAATCATCCCCGTACATGCCTGTGGAAATATGACCAAGATGTCTGAACATAAGAGAAGCTGAGAAGTTGTGCAAAGCACTGGTTATGACAGCAACCACATCATGCCCTTCCCGATTCTGGTGAAATATGTGCAGCTAGAAGGGCTGACAGTTTGTGGGCTAGTTGAACCCTGGGAGATCCTTCTCTTGGTCACACTTAAAGGATTACTGCAGTTACCTCTCTATTTTTATAAATTCATTTTCTTACTTTCAGGAACAACTGCTAGTGACAAAGTCAGAATTATCTGGTTTTAAGTGTGGGAAACTGGTCTGGGTTGCAAGAAGGTGTAAATTTTAACTGTATGGGTTATGACTATTGTTTTTTGGTTTAATTAAGACTTACAGCTTTTAATGTTTTTCTTATTTTCAAATGAAAGCAGACAAAAAACTTTCTCTAAAAGTTATAAAAGTATTAATTTGCTCTGAGCCATGCTAGTCTCTTTGGTAAGTTCATAATTGGGCAGGATTTTTTTTTAATGGGTATTCTTGTCTCTCAGGTATATAACTGCTCCATAACTGGTAAATCTATATTCATATGTTAGGGGTTTTAAAGGCATATTATTTACACAATTCACTTGAATGGCTCCTTTGAAAGCTGTGTGGCTCTCTCATGTAATTACGTATTTAGTAAGCCTTGTATCCAATGTTGGGATAGGGGGAAAAGTTAAAAAATGAAGTCTCCCAAAAACTACTAAAATAAATAATAAAATAATATTCTCATTCTATTTTTGCAGTGTTTTTTTAAGTTGTATTATATGCTTTTTTTTCTCAGATGAGAAGCCTGTTTGATCAAAAGCTACCAAAGCTAAAAAATGAAATATGTATGGCAGGTTTTTTAATTGTGAAAGTATACAAGGTGCACTGGGAATTGATTTTCTTTTCTTATACTTGTATCATATATATTTAATCAGACAATGCCTCTCAGAACAGTAGAGGGAAAAATAAGAGATACCTTTTCATTTTTATGTATATGTGAGAGGTTAAAAGGGTGAAAAGTGGACCAAAAAAAGGAATCAAAATCCCTTTTTGGCCAGAAGTAGTTTTCTGGAATTGTTAAGTTTCACGAGACCAACCTTTGTAATGTAAATAGCAGCTGCTTTATCTGATATGTTTTATGCAGTGTATTGCCTTCTGTGGTGACAGAAATAGTACACACTGAACACAGCGTGAAAGTGATGTGTGTTGTATTTCTGGCATTGGCTTAGTTAAGTATGGGGCAAAAAAGAACTGAATGAGACTGAAAGATACTGGGGTTTGTTCTCCCATTTTTTATGATACATGATAGAAATAATTTTGTTTATTAGGAATCCCACTAAGATCTGAGTGTGTTTGATAAAGGATCAAAATTCCTAAGTCACATTTCCTGAGAATTAGATTTTATAGAGCATGCAGAAAACAGTAGTGTGAAAGAGACTTTCAGGGAGAATTGTATTTGCCAGCCATCCCATATTCACTTTCTAAAGTGATGAAAAAAAGAAATGGGGAAGATCTGTCTCCTTATATCAAGCTCAGATCTAATTTATATAGTTTTAATACTCTTCAGAGCATCCCTTATGTTTTATCTGCTCCAGTTTGGGTTGCAGAATTTCTAGTACCTCTTTTTGCCTCTTGTCCTGGTTGTTGTAATAGTTAGAACTTGTGTTGCTCTTTTTCTTTGCACAGATTTATCCAGTTCCCTGGCTTACGATCAGCTGGACCAAGCAAAAGCAAGCCCCATTTCTCTGTCTTTAACTCTTCAGCTCTTGTCAATCTGTCATGTTCTCTTTCTGCTCCTTCATGAAAATATTGGGTGAACAGGATCTAAATTCCCATCTCCCAAAAGAAGTAGAAATTGTTATTGATTTATCTTCAGAATTCATCTGCATAAGGTGCTGGACACTGTGCTAGAAAGGAAATAAGTCTGAACTAGGAAAGGATTGAAATAGATGTGGTTAGCAGCTGAAATTAGCACTATGTGCAGTAGATAAAATACCAGCCCTTGAGAAAAAATTTGGTTCCCATTTTGGCTTTGTCACTAACTTGTGAAGATGTACAAAAATGTATTAGGTTGCCTGTAAATCAAAGATGTTTGAGGTACACAGGTTGTCATAAAATTGAGTGCAGAGTTCAGACAGGGACAGTAGATTATTATACTTTATTATGTTAAAATGCACTACTGAGACAGTTGTTCTTGTACTATTGTCTAATTAAATTCTCTGAAGTGATTATAATGAAAACATCCTTAAAGTATTTGATTTTCTTTTGGTCATTCTTGTTTTACAGTGAGGTCAGTGCAGTGAGTTTGTTTTCACACCTGTGCACTATAATCATGAATTGTAGTAGTCCAAGAACTTTCGGTTTTTCCCCATGTAGAGCCACTTAGTTTTACAGGACAAGGTGATATATTTCTGACCTGTAACACAATTTACTAAAACTGTGTTAGTTACCCCTAGTATATTGTATTTGCTGAAGGACTAGAAGAGAACAAATTTGATAAAAAAACTCCAGTCTGAAATGGTAATATATAATCTTGTAATAGCAAATAAAGTAAATAACCAAATTTTAGTACTGGCAAAAATTTAGCCATTGAGTGTGTATTGAGATTTGTCTTTAGAACATCAAATAATTGGAAGAGAGGATAGGCTATTAGAGGCAGAACATCTGATGCAGTCAAAAAATGTTCTTGCAATATAGTTACAAGAATAATTGAATAGGTTAAAATAAGTCTTCCCTTCAGCTCATGGTTACTGCCCACTCAGCTCAGCCAGTGGCTGTGAATGCTTCTAGCCTATTTTAATTCAAAATAAGGAAAGCCCATTTTAATCACCAGTGGAGCAGCTGGTACCAGCCTCTCTCAGAAGGAGGATGCTGGCTTGCTTGAAAGTGTACTCCCTGTATTTATTTAGTTGGGAAAATACATTTTAGAGTTCAGGGAATGGGACTTTAAAATCAATTGAAAAAAGAAATAGTATTTTTATCAAATAATTCCCTATTTTATGCCACTCAATGTGTATTAAAGATGCTTAGCTTTTCTAAATAAAAAGCTTTGCATCTCTGGGTCTGAAAGTTGTGCAGACATCCTAAGTATTATTGCAACTGGGAGTTAGCAAAGTAGAGAGGCTGCTGCATCCTGGCCCAATACTTAGCAAGCAATATGAGCATTCCCATTTGGCTGTAGTCCAAGCACTGTGCCTCTATCTTTGTTTTGAAGAGTCGATGTAGATTGACTTGAGTTCAGGAGAGGATTTTGTCAGTCAGCTTTCAAGTCATGAACATTTGAGGCCAGTCCCTTGTTTGTGGAGCTGACAGTACAAAAGTGAGTGTTTGACACGTGGCTTGCTCAGTGGATGGGGATAGAGGCAGTTGAGATTTTTCAGAGATCAGGCTCTAAATGAAGTTGTTCTGTTGGGTCACTCATCTGATTTACACACAAGCTGTTTCTATTGAAGCACCTGGGGCCTTTTGTTCAGGCTTGTGAATAAGCCTTTTTCAGTCACCAACAGTAATTTAGTGTCTCTGCTTCCTTCAATAGGTAAAAGGCAAGTACAGGAATGACATATTCTTCCACACTGTGTGCAACTTCACACTTATTTTTTTTAAGACAGGTAACAGAACTGCATCACTAATTTAAATTTTGTTAAATACTGGAGGAGATTTAGAAGTCATCTAAGGTGTTGGTAATTTTTTACTTCATACTTCCTATTTCTAAAATAATACTAAGCCGCAGGAATGCATGGGTGAGTAATGATATCCTCTGTAGGTACAGAATAGCCCTTCAATGTTTTCCTTTGTTATTGTGGCAATTTTAGAGGAAGACTTTTCATTGCTTTTTAAGTGCCCTGGCACAATTGAGTGCCCTACCTGCAGCTTGTAGTCACCAACTTGAGCCGTATACTCACATAAACCTTGAGTCAACATAAGCTTGCCTTTCTGACAGTGTGCTCCTCATTTTTCCTGCCTCTGTATCTTGCCATGCTTCAGTCAGTACAAATATTTAAAGTCACTGCTTTTTTCTTGTCAATCAGTTTGAATGGCAATCAGTTCTTTGAGTTCATTATCACAGCATGAAAACTTGAGCCAGCCCAAGGGATGGAAAAGCTTGAGAATATGGAATAAATGATTGCTGCAAGTCTTGGATAAGTCTGTATGGAAAAAAAAAATCACCCTGTATTTATTTTGTATTATGTTATGAAAACTAGGATGGGTAATGGTAAGCAGCTGATGCTTACCTAGTGAATTTGCTCTGCATGATCAGAGGCTCCATATAATGAATTTCCCTTTTTACTTGTGATGTTCTTGGAGAGTAACAAACAAGTTTCATTCGAGTAAATGTATTATTAAAATGGTGAAATGCTTAACTGTAGATGTCCGTTTCATATGTAAATATTTTTTTTTAAAGAAAGATTGTCACAACAGCTTTCAAGCTGCAGTGATACATATTACATTGCAAAGAAAAGATTGCTGGCATTTGGAAGGTTTTTGTATGTGGGAGTGTTTGGGAGGTTAAGATGGCAGACAAGGAAGTATGGCTCACTTTTGTAGCTTGTTATAATACTATGGCTGTAATTTTTTTGGCTTCAGGAGGGTCATTATCTACAAATTCATTGGATACATAATACTGTGAAGTACTCAAATTTTTGAGTTTCAGTATCCTTGTAAAGTGAAGAGTTGTTCTCGGGTATTTTCCTTTTACTTTTTAAGTGAGAATGAAGTGAGGAATTTATTTTAAGATGTCATAAACTTCTAATAAGCACATTTCTGTAGGTTATGTACCCCAGCAGTCTTTTAATACTATTTCTGCACCAGCAGTGTAAATTGCAACAAAGTGCAGCAAAGAAGGTGGTGACAGACAGGGTTAATCTCGCTGTGTCTGTCTGCACAGGACCAGATTATGGATGCCGATGATCACCTTTCTGCTCATTCAAAGATGGGTTATGTTGCTCTTACATACTTGTTTAGTGCAAGATTGTGCAAGGTTGTCTAGCCTTCTTAAGAGCAGGAAGAAACGGTAGCTCAGAAGGCAGCTGTCATTTCATACCCCTTCCAGCTGCCCTTTCTGCTCAGATTTCCTCCCATCCCCCCATAAAAAAAAAAAAAAAAAAAGTGGGGGGGGGGAAGAGGATTGCAAAAAAGAAGAGTATGAGGATTTAAAATCTCTAGCAGCTAATCTATCACATCCTTCAGTTTTCATGGCCATCTGCCAATTTAAAATATACTTGTTTTTTCCTGCCTTGCCAGTAATTAGACAAATGCAGTAGTGCTTATGGCATCAAAAACTCTGTGGCTGGTAAAAGCAATTGCTATCATAATGCATCCCTAAATTTAATAGTAGTGGTGTAAAATGAATAAGCAGCTCTCTATTTCAAGGGGTAATGGCTTTAACTATCAACATGGCTAGTATTTTTCTTGATTGGCTGTTTTGGCTCCTTGTTTGTGTTTGTAGGAACATAATCAATTTATTATAACAGTTGTATTTTATTTAACAAACAACAAGGCAAGCAGAAACATGAAACTCTTATTGTGTCACCAACTTCCTGTTCACTTTGGATCACAGATTTTTCCTTTTATCCTCTTTAGAGACAAAACCCAAACCTTTTCTTTTCTGCAAGTATTACACTTAAAGTTGTCATTTCCTTTTCTGCTTTCCTTGCAAAATTGCTTGCCTTGTGTTGTGCCTGGAGCGTTTCTGTGCATGGAGAAAAGGTCTGATTAATTGGAAAGAAACTTTTTATTACTGGAAAAAGTCGACACATTGGTGTAGAAAATTGATCAAAAATTTACTTTCTTGATCCATAGTGCCTTTTTCTTGCTACTATGACATCTGTAAAGCTTCTCTCAAGGAAAGGATGCATCAGCAGTTTGTGTTCTCTTAAAGAGGTCTCAGTCTTTAAGGCCAGGTGCAGTTGTGTTGATGCCATTTGGCTAAGCCTTAAAAGTTCCTGTAATCTGTGCCATCCTGTCTCATACAGTCCCATCTCATAGTTGTCCTTTCTCTGCAGTGCTCTATGCCCAGATCTCTGTGGCTGGGCTGCTCCAGCCTGGCGGACAGCATGCCCTCGCTGCGATGCCTGTATAACCCAGGGACTGGCGCACTCCCAGCTTTCCAGGTACTTTCTGTCTCTCCCCACTCCTTTTCTCTCCATCTGTGTATGTGTGCATCTCCTTCTTTACTTGCTTGCTTTACCTCCATTTATTCTGGTTCATACTCTATGCCTCTCCTATGTAATTCAGATTTCTGGTATTTAAACCCATCTTGTGTAGATTCAGGGCAGCTCAGTGCTGGGGCATTTCCATTTACCTCAATATAATTTGATTATTTTATCTAAATTGGCTTGATACCATCATCTTTTTCATTGGCTTTCAATTGTGTCAAAAAGGTACCACTTAATTATATCTGGCAAACAGTATCCATCACGCAGTCTCCAATCTGGCTATTCATGCAGTGATTCCCCTCCTATCTAAATTTTTTGTGTACCACTTAGAGAACTGAGGGGGTGGGTTCATTGCTATAGTGATAATTGATGCCAGCAATTGTTTTCTTTGGCTTTGTTATCAGTAGTCTGGACATTTTGACTACAGAAAATTATTGTACAAATAAGCTGTCAATCAAAAGGCAAATAAAGGAAACCATTGGGTTTTTTTCCTTTGGTTTCTGAATTTGTTAAATTCAGGTTTTTCTTTGTCATGAGACAGCTTTCTGCCAAACAAGTTTGTTCAGGCCTTTTGAGTGAATCTTAAAAATGCATACACGCTCCTGTGGGCAGAGTGAGATAGGTGTTGGATGAGCATCTAGAAACCTAGACAAGGCTCTCAAGATCATTGCAAGCATTTTCATGAAGTGACTAGAACAGCAGAGACTGGGCAATATTGGTGTTACATTTACTCTGGATACTCTGTCTCTGAGATACTTTGTGAACTCCAGTGATTAAGGAATTTAGGAGTATCTCGGTAGCATGAACGTTTACTTGAAGGTTTATGCTGCTGGATTATACTACTGCTGACCTAATCTGTGGCAGAGAGTTTTATGCACCAGGGTTTTGGAAAACCAGATGTAACAAATAAGCTAGAATCTCTCTGACATTTTCAGTCATTTTGGGAAAAGTTAATTATGTGCTTCTAAAGGAGAGCATGCAAAGATTATTTTGAATTTGACTTCTTGCTCCCAGGGCTAGGATAGTACTGTGGAAATAATCCTCTCAGTCTCAGGGGAGGCTTAAGTGTCTTGCATCATTTTGCTGCAACTCTTTTTGCTGACCCAGCAGAAGCACCGATGGACTCTGGAAGGTGTCCTGCCAGGCCTCCTTTGCTGAAGCAAGCTTTTAGCTGAGCTTTCCGGGGGTGAGGGGGAAGATGACTTTTTATTAGTCAAAGAGGACTCTGGAGACAACGGGAAGAATTTAGACTCCTGCTTCTAATCCTGATTTGACTAAATTGGATGGGCCTCATTTTTGGGCTTTTGGCTGTTGAATAAATCTCAGATCTCTTTAAACTCAGGTTTTAGAGAACCTTAGCAATATATGGAATGTAATTTATAAACTCAAATTGGGACTTCTTTCTTTTTACTTTTGTTATTTTTGGCTCCTCAGAATAAGCATATATCACAAGGGGAAGGGAAATTAACTTCTTCTAGCTGAGGATGTTCTTGCTAATGATAGATACGAACAATAGCTTTTCTGCTAATGCAGTACTCTGATATTTGGGATCAAATGAGTCAGCTGCACAACCATTTATTGTGTTCTGCCTTCTTGGGATAGTAGTATGACTTTGACATTTGCATTTCTGCAGATTTTGAGGGACATTTCCATGTGTATTTAGTGACTGTGGGAATTGGGAACTATGTTCCACTTGCCATCTGAAATGGTACATTGGTACCCTTCACTGAACTCTGCTGTGTTGAGGAACACATTTATTGCCAGTTGAGAGAGAAACCAAATTGCCAGCAACAGCTTCTGCTGCAATGAGTCATCCACATTTCAGTCCATCTTTCTCAATGGGCTCTGATTGATCCCCATTAGCTTGCATGGTTTGATGAAAACTCGCTTCCGAGGCATGGCTTCTGCATTTTCCAGTGCAGCAGGGAGTGGTTTGGAGCCTGCTTGAAGCTGTGATGTTGCATAATTTCATCATTCTTTAATGCTTCTTTTTGGTATCGAATCTTCAGGAAAGCAGTAAAGACTGTCTTGTAGCCCAGCAAATTTTCTCTTATTAAGTTACTTTCCTTTTTCCATAGCAAGCTTGAAGTAACTGGAGAAGCATATCAATGTTCTTTGCTTGTGGCAAAAGAGAAGATGCCATCTGGAAGGCTACTTAGTCACTGCTGAATTTGTCTAGTTATTTACATGCCTACCTTCAGATGCTCAGACAGAAATGTGGAAAGAGGCTCTTTTTGAATAGCTCAGTTAAAATCTTGCTGACTCCTCATGGGAAGCATTGACAGATAGTCGATTTAGAGATGATTCTGTTAATATGTCAGGTTACTTAATTTCTCCTCTTTGTGTGTTTTTATTATTGGAGACACGTGAAAACAAGATCTTCTGGTTCTTCAGCTCTGTTTGGCAATCATCCTGCAGTGGGAAAGGTTTTAAGGCTAAAACCATGAACAGGGGGATAAGGAACTAGAAACAGGTCTTTTTTATATCTTTTATCTGAAAGGGTGTTGCAACTGATAGTCTGTTGCATAATGAAATTTCGTAGCGACCAAGGTGGAAGATGGCAGTAAACTGGAACATGGACTCCTATAAGGCACTGTGGGAAGGGGTCAGAGGATATTTTAACAAGAGAAAAAGACCAGCCAATTCATTTTCAGTGTCTTGGATGCCAAATTTTACTGTACTGTTATTCTGCAAAGCAACTGAATACCAGGTTGCATGTATATTCTCTTAATATTAAGAAATAAATTTATGCAGAATATACTCTTTTTTTTCCTAGACATTTGTGCTTTGGAGATTTCCAGACGTGCCAACAGGTGTTTGTTTTCATGACATTTTTCATTTGAAGATAATTAGTTTCCATGTTAAAATATTTTTCCATGCATGCTCACAAGGCTCCATTTATGTTGCTTTTCATAGTCACAGCTCTTTGAAAATTCAAATTTACAATTACACTCATCAAGTATGCCAAGCAAATGATTGTATTAATCTTTCCAGGTTTGCAGAAGACCATAGTATTTCCTTGAATCTGTTTCTGTAGGCTGTTGTATAAATGAGGAGACTTGAAGAGGAACTTAAAAGTCTTACAAAGATTATATGTAAGAATAATTGCAGAGAACAGTCCAGCTCTTCCTTTTACCTAATTCACAGCCAACACAAATACCAACTCCCCTTTAGATTGTAAACTCTTTTGGGACAAGAGTCATGCTTTTAAAACTACCTTTGTCTGGAGCCTAGGCACCAGTGGAAAAGAGCTGTCTTAGCAGCCTTATTTTGCCAGGTCTCAAGCTCTTTTTTCTGTAACAGACTCTAGTAGTCAAAGAGGAGGATTAAGGTAGCAGCATCTTTTTGAATATGGAGGCATCTCTGGAGTGCCAGAAATTCATGTTTTTTTTTACCTGGAGACCTTCATCATAAAGAACTGCATATCAGGGTTTGTCAGATGAAGGGGACAACCTTCTGCTTGGTTTTGCAGAAGTGAGTGTGTGTGTGACTTCCTCTGTCTTGGCTTAAAGCTCTGTTTTGGTTGAGGAAAGCATGGGTGTGCTGTGCTTGGCAAATTGAAGTAAATGGGAGCACACTTGAGGCTGTGCAGCATGGACATGATCTCTTTGGACTGAGATCACTTTTGGAGAAAGGTGAGAATACAAATGATGTAAAAGGTATGCAGTGATGAAAGTGAGGAAAACATGAACTTATTTTTAAAACTATTTTTACATTAGGAAGTGAAATATTTCTTAAAGATGCCTCATCAGTGATTTTTTAGAAACAATTGTATCTGTAAATTTCCTTCAGCCTGTTCATCCATTTTTGCCTTAGAAGTTGACATTTTATTACTGGGAAATACAGTGTAAATGTGAGTAGCAGTACATTATTTCTGGTTATACAGGAGGTTAAAGCTAAAGTCTTGGGGTGGACAAACTGCATGCTCAGAAATGTGCTTGTGAGAAATACATTTGGAGGAAATTGTTTGGCTTTGGAGCCAGTGTTTGCTGGTGTGTGTAGTTCTGTCTCTAATTGGGAGAGGTATGGGTGTCCAGTCAATAGCCTCCATCAGTGTGGAGATGTGATCGCCCTTGGCCAAGCCTGCTTTGTATTCCCACCTCGTGCTCTCCCAGCGGCTGTGTGGAACCTGCCCCTGGGCTGTTTACGGTGCACCTCTAAAACGGAATCGTAATTTTGGTGACTAATATCCAGTGTGTGTGGCTCCAGCACCCCCCGGCTGGCGGCAGGCTCTCCCCTGGTTGTGAATGTAGTTAGGTGGCCCCCAACTGTTTACAAGACAGCAGAGGTGAGATCTTTGATTGACAAGTCAGAAATGCATTAGATCATTCCCTCTGCCAGTCTCTGGTTCATGCTGTTAAAAATGTCAGCCTCTCCAAGTTTGAATGGCAGCCCGAGGGCCTCAGAAGCTTTTTGTTTTCTGAGATGGAAACACAAATTGGATGTGTGCCTGAGCGCTTCATCCTGGGCTGTAATTTCATCTTTTAGCTAAGAACCACAAGGTACATGAGCAAAGCACCCTGTAAACAATAATACTGGGGAAAAAAATAAACAAGGTCGTGTTTCTGGTACGTTGATCCACTGGTGTCCTGACCTCTATCACGTTGAACATCTCCACTCTGATTGCTGTTCCCTTTGGCATTACAATGAGAGGAAAGAGACTGACACAGGAGGCAAAGATTTAAAGTTGCAGTGCTGTTGCACATTCCTTGTATTGGCTATGAAATATTGAACTGCCACAATGTGACACCTGTTTTTTTAAGCAAAGTTTCTTGTTGGAGGTGTTCAGCAGCAGTTTTTCCTGTTTTTCCTCATTTTACCACCTGGCAGGAGCAATTATAAAGGCATGAGAGGCAATACAAGAAGGAGCAGAAATGAAGCCAAATTGTGTAATTTTTGCATTTGACTCCAGCCTCCATCTGTAGCTCAGACTTTTGGGAGCATCACTGTAGGAAGACCAAGAGGGTTAGCCTGGTTGGGGATTTTGCTAAATAAAGGAAATGCCCAGTGACTACAGAACAGCTTTCTTAAACATATTTAGGATTTATCCCTCTTTAAATCTGGTGGCCTTGTCTGGCTGGTGGCATAGCCTGGGTGATGCTGAGGAGTCCACCAAACTCAGAGAGCTGCTGGGATGTGCTGCCAGATCTCAGCTCTTGAGTAGTAGCAGCGAGAAGAGATGTTTTCCTCTTTTCTGTGGCAAGGAAATGAAGAGGACTAGAAAGGAATTCATTGTGGATCAGTGGGGATGGTTTTGTTTTTGTTTTTTTTTTTAGGTAGTACATCACTAATTTCTAATTACATTTACTAATTACTTTTAGTAATTAGAAATCTGCTTTTATTCTGCACCCATATCGATTGTCAAAATTTACGTGTGCTCCCAGTTCTTCAGTGTGAGTGTTAAGAAGTGCGGCAGTATCTGTCACTGAGAAATACCACCCCAGTTGTGCCCAGCACGGTGATTAATTTAAACTGCGTCGTGGCTAAAAGGCCTCCCCTCCCTCAGCTCTTCCCGGTAAGGTGAGGGCAAGGTCTCCAGCACACCGGCATCACTTTGGCTGATTAGTTTAAAAAATGAAACTCCTCGGAGTTTTCCTTCCTCCCTCGTTAGGAGTCAGGAAGGTGTGCAAAGCCGTAGTGACAAACGGCATATGCAGCGCCGCGTTGGAGGCATACAGGTATCTTTAAAGCTAGCCCCGGTTCCTCAGGATTGTGAACATCTGCTTGGAGGTATTGTGGAGCTCCACAATGCACTAATTGAATTACTCTTTTCTGGAGTTGCAGGCTGCGCTAATTGAATTAGAATGGGGCTGCGCGTGTGCGCGCTCCCGCGGCCGCGCGTGCGCGGGGCGGGGGCCCGTCCATGGCGCGGACTGTGCTGCCCCCGCCCGGCCGCGGGAGGAACTGCAGCCCCGGCGCGGCGCCGGGCGAGGCTGGTTCTCTGTGCACATGGATCATTATCTTCATTTATCTATCTACTACACATATTGGTGTCTATCTGCATTCAGCCCTCGCGCGCTCTGGGGGAAGGACACCGGTCACAGATGGTCCAGTGTGTTCAGGTCCGTCCCAGTCCCTGTAAACCGCCCGGCTCTGTTGTCGCTTCGGGTTTGATGTCTCCACGGGCACCGGGTGCTTCAGAGGGAGCCAGGGGCACAAGGTCAAGTCGTACCGATTCCTGCACTACTGGAAAAGAGCTAATAACGCATTAAGCGGCAATTTTAATTTTAAAACGCAGACACGGAATTTCACTGCAAAAAGTCATTGAGCACTTTCTCACCCGTCATTGAGATTTAAGCCAGTGTTAGTCAGAATTCAGTCACTATTTGGAAATATGCAGAGGTAGTTATGGATAATTTGAAAGGCATCTGTGTATAGGGAGAACAAAATGAAACATTTCTTCTTTGAAACCAGGTGACCACATACAAATTTCAAGGGGACCAACCTGAACACTCCCTGTAGAAATGCACTTGCTAAATCATAAAATTCATAGCTTGAAGAGATACTTTGCTACACTCTGTTGGGTGGGTTTCTTTTTATTTCTTCTGCTTTCTTTTGGCTGCCACTTACATGGTACATAAAAATAGTCAGATATTCTCTTTCCTGTATTCCTTCTTCTATAGATAACCAGATGACTCAGTTTTCCATAAAATTTCAGCCATTTGCAATCAGTTTTGTCTGTTCGGTAGATCATTCTCATAAACACAAACCATATCAGAGACAAGATGTTTTGCTTTAATGGTTGTTCCTTATATTTTGTTACTTTTGAAATAGATGAAAATAATTTGCTAAAATGCTCTGCAAACTAAGTAAAATTAAACTGTCCTTGTCAAAATACATAACCAATACTCTGTGATGTGCATAATTCTTTTTTATTATGGTTGTATACTTGCCCTGTGTCTGGTGATGTTAAACAGGGCTTCTAATTACCACTGAGAATTAGCAAAATTGCTGCTATACATGGAACTTGGGAATTTTCAGTTACATTGAAATTTGTTTCACAACCAGCTTCCCCCCCGCAAAAAGTAGATTTTTGTTAAATATATGAAACAGTTTTTTGTTGCTTTTGGAGGAGAATTCCCACAGAAATTTGTGCATTAGATTAGTTTTGATTTTATTTACATTTATAGTTGTTTCTCTTTTTTTTTTAATATATCTGTGTGTGTGTGTGTATAAGTGTATAAAAAAAAATCAGGTTGTAAACCTCCTTGGCTACTTTTCTGAGTAGTCATTGTGAATGAAATACCCAAGTAACTCATTGATCATGCCCAAGCATTTATTTAGGGCTCACATCTAGTTTTTAAATGATTGCCAATATAATCTGGTACCATTGTGAAATTTACTAAATTGTGTCTGTATATAACAGGATCAACCATTGCCTCTTGCTTACCTTCTATAAAAATGCTTCTAATTTATTCTCACAAAACAAAGGAAGCAACTCTTCATTCAGCCAATAAAGCTCCATACATTTTTACTCTTTCAGGAATATACCTTGCTCCTCTATCACATCTTCAGAGTAATAAACTGTGCAGCAACCCTTTGATGTAGATAATAACATTTGACCTTGCAACAGAGTGCATTCACTTGTGCAAATGAAGACAAACTAACACGTTGATGTTGTGGTGGTGATTTTCCATTTAAAAAAACCCACCCCCACAAAAAAAAAAAAAAAAGGTGTGTAGTATAAGATACCTACATAGTGTCTTCTTTTTCTAGAAGTCAGAAGTGAGGATGGTTGTGTTGGGGAGATTGGGGTTGTCACCTTTAAAATAATGTGGGAGTGAATTTGCTGCTGCCTTAAGAAGCTGTAAGTGGGAAAGAATCTATTCCATCCAGTTTATAAAGTGCTTTTAAAAATCAATCTATTTCTAGAACCTAAATTGTCCTGGGACCAGCTCTTGATATAAAAATTCATAGAAACCTGTTTTTCCGAGTGTGGTAACTTCTTGCCATAGTGCTGTAGTGTTAGAATTCACATTGGCCAGGTTGTTCTGTAAATTAAACAGTGACAGCTTCCCTCGGGGGAACAGCCAATGTATTTATGATGATGTGCTGATTACACAAAATACACTGCAAGCAGAAAACAGCTGCAGAGAACAAACCTCTTAAAAGAATACAATTACAAATAGCACCCTCAGTGTTTCTAGTGGTGAGAGCAAAATACAGCATGCTAATTCAGGCTTCTAGTTTGCGTCCAAAAAAGAAAAGGGATCTACAAAGAAGAGGCTGAAGTATGGTTGGATGCACATGTAGTGCCAATGTGGAGCAGCATATAATCCCCTTCTGAAGGTGAAGGACAAGAACACATTCAGGCCTGCTTTTTAGCTGTCCTTATTTCTTAAAATTCCTGTGACTGCAACTCCAACAGCACTGGCTGGTGAGGCATTGGGGCTCTCTGGCTTGTTGGCATTTTGACCGCTGTGGTTCATACTCTCTGTCCTGGTTAAAAGCTGAGATGTGGTGAGATGACTATAGTTTGTGTTACCAGTATGCCCCTCATGAAAAAGATTGTAGAAGATGCTACAGAAAAAAAAAAAAGTTCCTGTTTTAAAACTGGCCTTCCTTCTACTGCTAATTAGTGCTTTGAGGGAACTGCTGGAAATAAATTTTAATTGTTTTGCACTAGACTGCAATAGTTTGTCTTTAAAAGGTCCCTGTTTTGTATGTATAGGACAAGGTCTTGTTACAGTCCAGTTTAGGATCCAGTTTAGTATGTGATAAAACTTGAAATAAAATATTTCTGGAATGTAGTGGAGGTGGTCATAAACTCAGGACACAAACAGACCTCAGAAGAGAAAGAGGTCTTTTCTTCACCTGGAAGTAAAAAGTGGGAAGTAACTGGAATTGCTTTGTGTAACATGGCTGTATAGGAGACAGAAGTTGTGATAAGGACTGCTGTGGTGGGATTTTCTGTGAGGGCTTGTTGAAAATGAGGAGAATGCGGCAGTCGCAGTTCCTTCAGCTGCTTGTGTGTCACTTTGGAAGGTTGCAAAAGAAAAAAAACCCTCCAGAACTCCAAAGCACATTCTTTTTATGTCTGAGATGATCTGTCACATTTAAATCTTTACAATGCAACATTCAACTAATGGCTATGCCATGTACGTATGTGGGAGAGTGCAAATACTGAGAATGCCCTTTCCATCCACTTTTTCATAGTCATTGATAGACAAGTATAATGCCTTTTAAAAATCTAGAATTTCTTGTGTTTCATGTCTTTGTTATGTTCCAGGACCGTATCAGTCAAACATGTTTCAAATACTAGCAAAAAATCTGCTTAAAACGAAGTGTTGCCTTTTCAACATACAGATCTGATTTTAAAGCAGTTGAAGTAACAGCATTGGCACTCTAATTTGGAAGGACTTTATTCACTTGCTTAAAAAGAAGTATCAGGCGTTCCATCTCTGGATTGCTAGCATGTACTAATAGACTGTTATTCATCTGTCTGTGTTTTCTTTAAATCGTTTTTGAGCCTCCCTGTGTTGTCCTGCTCTGCTGACATGTATCCCATGTGGCAAGAGGGAGTTTTGTATAATCACCCTGCTTTAATCAATAGAATAATTGATAAACCAGATAAGATTTAAACTGATTACCTCCCCGAGTAGAACTCCCCGAGGGCCTTGGACTCTCTTAATTTTGACATGTATGTTGTGTACCCCGTGGATGAAGTGCAGTTTGAATTATCTGTTTTTATTTGCTTAATGATGGGGAGGGTGTTAAAGTCAAATGTTTAATTAACCCAGCAATGGGCTGCGCTGTCACTTACACACACATCCAGCTGATTGAGATATCTCACCGAGAATACTGAATAGGAATGATAATGTGGCACTGAGACGGAAGATTGCTTTTTCAATCCATTTGCTGGGTCACTGCTTTGAATGTCTTACTGGATGAAAGGCATTCAGCCTGGAAAAAAAAAAATTCAGCATTTAAGTACATTTTGTTTTCCTGGCCCCTTTCCACCAAGAAGTTAACTAAAACAGATATGCTGTAGGTTTAATAAGCCATTCATGTTGTAGCAAAAAAAGCTGCGACTACTGGATCTCAATAGGCAGTGATCTAGAGTTGTATAATTTCCTATAGGAACAAAATGTTTGCTAGCCCCAAGGTATCTGAAGGCAAGAATCTATGTACCTCTTTATCTTTCCTTCTTAGATTGCTTGACTACCCACCCTATTTGATGGTCTCTATAGCAGGTCCAACTCTTCTTCTTTACCCAGCACAGTGAAATTTACAGTAATATTTTGTAACTCCTTGCTCTAGTTCAAGAAAATGCTGTTTCAGAGTTGGAATTATTTTATAATAGTAGAACCTGATAGTGAGATGTTAAATGTAAATGTTACAGAAGGGGCTGTTGTGATACAGCATTTAAATTTTGTCTAGGCAAATCAGGCGGACCCAGGGGTTTGTTTCTTGGGTGGCAGCTGTTAAAGGCTGTGATGCTTGCTAGCCAAATGTTATAATATGTAGTGCCTAATCTGTAACTTTCCGTTCTTTTATTAGAAGATTATAGAAGTTTTTTGCTTGATGTGATAGAGGATTGGGACATGTTTAGACTCCCACTTTTTTTTTCTTTTGTATCAACAATGAGGTTTTTCAACAGCACTGTATGAAAGTAACACACCCTGTATTGAAAGTTAACTAATTTTGCCTCATAGTCCAGTGGTGAATGATACTTCCTGTAATACATGTAGCTTTGGAAGCTGGAAAAAGCACCAAAGACTACCTGTATGGACTAATTACTTCTGTTATGCATGTTGGGGAGACAGAGCTGTGTTACTCGAACTGCTCCGTGGTGACTCTGTAGGTACTTCGAACCTGTTCTATACTGAAAATGAAGTAGCTTTGGCTGTACCTGGCTCACATTGTCTAAGACATAAAGATCTGTGTGCCTCCACATACGGTGACGTAGACAATATGGTGTGAATTCACATCAGTGTAACACTGCAGTGAGATCGCTGAGCAGCCATTTCTTTAAACAAGTGAGATGCTTTCATTCACTATTCTGGGGAGAAACCACGTCTAAAAGGTTAACATTGTGTGGGACACAAAATTTAGGGTTGGTTCCCCCATACTGTCATTTTTACTTTGGACAGACAACTTCTACTTCATACCTTTATTTTGTATCTCATTTTTCTCTTTCCTGTAATGAAAAATAGGAAGGAAAAATGAAAAAGAAAAGCATAAAACAGTGCAACAAGATGAGGATGGTGTGGTTAATTTAAGTGTTTTGAGAGGGCGAACACCACAGGCTCTAAGGAAAGGATGTGATGAGAAATGAAAGTATTTTTGTCTACTTGACAGGAAAGATCAGAATGAGAGGTCTTGAAAAAAGAAAATTGTAATAATAAGTGTAGGTGATGACCAGGGATGAGAGGGGAAGGGGTTTTATAGTCAGACCAGTGACACTGCATTGGTTTTTTGAGGGAAGTAGTTATAAAAAGTTAGAAAATAATGCTTGAAGAAGGACATGAAATCTACTGCAAAACTAGACACTTTTACAACCTGTTTCTAGGAGCACTAGCAGCTCCTATGCAGGTGAAGCCGTAATAAATATTGTACAAAGAAAGTTAAACTGTATCTAGAGAATTTTAATAAATAAAAAGTTTTAAAAAACTCTCCCTGGATCTGTTGGCTCTTGCTAACTCTTGTTAGTACTAGAAATATATTTTTGACATATATTTTGAATATTGCCTTATATTCCAAGCCTGTAAAACTGACTTTGTGCTTTCCCCTCCCACCTTACATGTAGGGGTAAGAAATCAAAAAAACATTTTATTCCAGGATACAAAAGCACTGATAAAAGCCTACAATTCATGGGCAGGGGAGAGAAGAATCCTGTGAACTGAGAATGAGAGTGTATCATTTCAAACTTTAGTACTTTTAACACCCTGGGGTGAGTGTTGAAAATGAATTTTTGTGGAAGGAATGTAACAAAATGAAAGCAACAAAGAAGTGAGAGCCAAGCTTTGCTTGATTCAGTTCTTCTCTAAAAGGCTTCTGTTGCATGCAAAATCCTTCTTCCTGAAGTATGTGTGGTACAATTCTGCAGTCTGGCAGAGAAATTTAACCCCAGCTGAAACTGTTTAAAGAAGAATTTGAGCATGAATTTAAAAGACTGGAAAAACCATTAATGTTGTCCTGAAGAATAGAAACGGAAGAATACTGGTTTTTTCAATATGGGGAGCAGATATGCAAGGGTAAATCACTAGGAAAAGACAAGCCAAAGCACAGAGATAGTAAAATTCAGAACAAGTCCTGACCAGTCTTACATAAGTGGTCTAGTTGAATATTTGGAAGTATACCCATATTATGTGTATCATAAGGTTAATTGGATGTTTTCATCCATGCTTTTTCTGGAATGTGTGCTTTCTGTTCCTTAAAAAGATGTAGATAGCTTTGAACTACTATAAAATCTCAGAGTACAAGATGTACTCTATGAAATCATGCACAGAAAGTGCTAGCTATAAAAGCATATGTATACCTGTGAAGGTGCTGATCAATTTGTGCTATTTAGGAAAGAAAATTCTGAAACAGACCCAGCTGTGAGAAAATGCAAGTAATAAAATTCAGCTAGAGGTCCTTGAGGCTTCTTAAGCCCTAACCTTGTTATGAGGAATGGGGAAGTCGAACTGCCTAATGCAGATGTCTGTGAGTTACAAAAATAACCAGATGTCCTGATTAGCAGAAGCAAATGTTCTTCCCTTAATCCACATGAAATTATATTCAAAGGCTCTCCGTATGTAATGTGTGTGTAAATAAGGAACCAACAAACATTGGAATAGAAAGGGCCATTGGCCAACAAGCTTGCAAGGCTTGAAAGCTTGAATATTAAAAACAAATTTGCCACTGCTGACTGTCTTAAATTCACAGAACAGAAATGTTAAGCAGGGCTGCTTCCCGGGAAACATGGAAAGGCTGTTCTCATTAGCCATATTTTCTCTCTTTCTCTATTTCTCTGTCTCTCTTGCTCTTGTTTAAGAAATGTGTATGAAGTGAAGCTAGCTTTTTAAAGTTCCCTTAAATTACTTGTTCCCAGCATCTGTATTTCTGTTTGATTTTTTTAACTACAAGTAGGTTTGTGCTGTTTGAAATGCATCTGCTCATCAGATCTTTGATATCTGTGCTGGCTTTTGGTATTTAAACTGACTTTACTGTTCTAGTAATGCTGACTCCCTGCACCATTAAATTACCCTTAATACCAACCAATAATTAGTAAGTTAAATAACTTCATAAAAAGCTCTTTATGATGTTATGAAGATCCATTATCAAGTCTCACTGCTTTGAAAATGTGTATTTTCCCAATTATTTATTTGAAGGAAAAATAAAGAAAAAATATGAAGGATCCATTCTACATGTGTGAAAACCAGAATCTTCTTGTCCTGGTTTTCAACTGCAGAAAAGGTTATTTAAACTTTTGTTACTGTTGGCAGCGTTAACATCGAGGCAGACCACACTAGGACTTGTGTGAACGTGTGTGTATCTGTCTGCTTGGAGGGTGCCAGTGTTGTACTTTTCCATTTTCACTGCTGTCAGAGGTCCAGTTTTAAGAATTTAGGTTATAGTAGGTACCTGAGCTGCTTGGGCATGAATTTGAACTTCACTTATATAGGCACCATGCAAATGTTCTGAGTGGGAATGAAGTCCCTATCATGGGTTGTTTATAAATATATTGGAGGGGAAGAAAAGCCAGGATTCTGTGCAGCTAACAAGGTAATAGATACATAAACACGATAGACATGTGCATGCCAGTCTGCAAAGCAGGCACTGAACTGGAAGGCTAGTTTAGCTTATTCCCTTTCCTTTTCTGCTACCAGTCAGTGCAAGGCAGGCTGCAGTTTCTCTGCCCTTTCCTTCCGTCATTCTAATGCTCAGCCATAAACCCCTTGCAAAAGTACCATTTAACTTTAAACTTGTAAGAGCTGGGAAACTTGTCTGTGCCTTCATTCTGGGCTGAAGTCACCCCCTTGTGCCTACACATTGCAATTTATGGTGTTCTCTAAAAGGATCTAATCTCGGTGAATGTTCAGAGCAGCAAATGCCGAGGAGGAATGGGATCTGATACTTATCTCTGAATTTTCATTGCTGTGGATCTCCCTGTGTGTTACAGCTGTCATTTTTGTTTTATCTACCGAACAGCAGAGAATTGCCTTCAAACTTGAAGCTTTCATACTTGTTCTTCTCAAAGAGCATTACCAATGTTAAGGACTGCTTTTATATATTGCAGTGACTAACCCAATATGCATGAATTTGAATGTTTTGGACCTCACAATAGGAGAAAAAGGAGAAGCTATCCTTAAATGTTTTTAGTGGGTCTTAGACTCTTCTTTTTTTTAACAGTAATACTGCTTCAGGCTGACACTGGCTATGCCAGGATTCATCCTAGCACTGTTTGAAATGGCTGAGATATTTATAAACTGACAGACAGCATTTATAAAATGAGGATGCTGACAGTCCCTTAACGATAACAATGGTCTTAGACTCATCTATCACTTACAAAGGTTATTGGAAAGGGAACATAAGGCTTCTGTGTGCCTCTAGTCTTAGACTGGCACTTATTTCCACACATCTCTCTCTATGTTTCTCTCCTCCCTCTGCCCCTCTCCACCTTTCAATCTACTCTGGCTGATGTGGGCATCAGGCAATTACAGCTAATTTCTCCATAGCTTTACCCAGAGATTCTTTGTCCTGTTTTCTGCAAGCAGTTGGTGCAAACTAGAAGACAACTAACTTTGCAGCAAATTGGGGCAACACCCCCTTTCTCCCAAATTCCCCCTCCTAAACAAGAGAAACATCATGACTTCTGGCAGGCTGCTGGCTTGAATTGGGAGAGCAGAACATAGTGCCCTGACTGACAGACTTAACCTCAGGGTGGGTGGGGGTTAACAGGCCTTCTGCTTCCTTTTCCTTTCATATAGCACCAGTCTGCAGACAGAATGCTGATGTACCTACTTTATTCAGTGGGCTCCCTCTTGACTGAGACAGTACCCTTCTGTCCTTGGTGAAGAGGACCAAGTGCAGCTCAGGGACACTTCCAGGAATATGAAAAAGGATGTCAGTTATTTTCAAGCTCTGATAAAACGCAGCATTCATTCAATGCACCTAGGAGCTTGAGGGTCAAGTTGTATCAACAGTTTGCACTGGAAAAGGGGAAACACACTATTTCACTGGTGTGTTCTAAAGCATCTATTTTAATGTAGCAGCAGAAATACTGAGACAGCTATGTCTGGCATCCAGTTTGCCCTTGAAACATTTACTCTACTGTAACTGTTTGCACACTGTGTTCCCACTGTATTATTTGCTTAGAGACCTAAAATACCCAAGTAGATTTCCTACATGAGGTTGGATGTGCTGATACCAGTAAAAGCACACCCTGCCCAGACTTCTGTTCGAACTGATGTATACGCACGCAATGGCTGGAGCGAGACTTGATTGGCTTGAGGGGGTCTATTTATCAGGGAACTCGATTAAAATACAGACTGCACATGACATCAAATTTGTAATCATTTTTCCACAGCAAGCAAGCAAGCATTTTCTGTATTGGATGCAGGTGTTTAAAGCAATAGTGTGTTTTAAGGGCCAGTGCAGCACAAATTCTGGCCTTTGGGATAAAGACAAGTGTTTTGCCTGCATAAACAATATTTTTATTTTTTTTCCCCTCCCCGAGGTCCACACGCACCTAGTTTCCCTCAAGCTCATCATCTCTGTCAGGTTAATCAATAGGCACCGTATGGCAGAGGGTCAGTAATCAGTGTCATCGTGCCTTTAAATCGTGTTGAAAATTTGCTTAAAGCCTGGGCCAATTAACATCGAGATGATGAATGGATGGGTAGATGGGAAGAGCCTGGCGCTCAGGGGCTTTGTGAGAAGGAGATGCTCAGCTGTTGAGCAGCAGACACCAGCGAATAAAATCAGCCATTCATGTGAGCTCAGTCCACCCACTCTTAATGATAATGTCAATCTAGCAAAATATATACACATTGGAGTTGTCATGAGTTCATAAATCAAAGGAGTTTGTCAAAGGCATTCAGATTAACGAGGCAGCAGCAATAACAAGTCAAATTTGCATAGAGAATTGCCCGAATCTCAGTAAATTATGATCCTGTTTTTCATTTGATTATTTGCTAATGTCTCAAGAGGGAGAATGATTATATTAGCATGCAAAATCTACTCCAGAAGTAGAAATCTGAGGTATAGCAGACCAGCACACGATGACAATTAATCAGTTTCTGCATACTAGCATAAACGCACAAGGCCCAGAAATGAACTCCTTTTTTATTATTATTTCTCCTTGCTACTGATCCAAATGGTTCAGCTTGACAGAGACTTTATATTGCTTTAACAGTGTTCTGAATTGTGCCTGCAGGCAAGACATAGTTATGCAGCTATAACCAACCTATCCATCTGCCAACCAGATTGGAATTCTCCTATCCAAGGCTTCCATTAACCCCCACTGACAGCTCCAAACAGGATTAAGAATTTGAAAGCATAAAAAATAGTTGTGCTCTTCACATAGACACACGCTTCTCCCCCACCCCCACACACTTGGAAAAAAGGCTGTGTCTGTACTCTTTTATAATTAGTGCAGGGCAGAACAGCATCAAAGAAAGCCTCCCCCAGCTGGCAGGGCTTTGATTTCCACCAGGATGAGCAAGGCGGTACTAAAGGTAGCTCTGCCCAATTGGTAGTCCCTGGGAGTGCATTTCTCCATGTATTATATTTCGTTCCCAGCAGTGTTTTTCTGGGCTGTGTACACAAAATACTGCATGTCATCTCCCATCAAATGCTTTAGTCTGGGGATTTCGTATGCATTGTAGCATGTTGTGTTTAGTAGTGGAGGAGGCTTCATGGGGAGAGTTAAATAGTAATAATTTCGTAGTGGTCTTTAAGACAACCTGCCATGGAGTTATATTCTGTTAATTACAGGCTGAAGTTTTAAATGCAAATCGGATTTAAAAGGATCTCATTACAGGCAGTAGCCATTTTAGGAAAAATGAGCAATGGAAGGCAGAGCCCCTTTGCAGGAATCTTCTGCTAGAGAGAAATTTTGAAGGTTACAAGAACTATGAGCCTGGGTTTCTTGGCTTCTCTTCCCAGTGCTTTCACTGTCATTGTGTGACCTTGAGCAGATATAAAAATTTATTTTACCTTTCTATGGAAAGAGGAGCTGCTTTGGAGACTTAAGCATCTTTGCCTGTAGTTGTTCAAAAGGACATACCCCTGCAAGCAAGCACACTTTGGGCCAGCCCGGCTTCAGTCTATGGAGGAAGGCTTGCCTGTGGGATTGAAAAATTTTCTCTGATGGGAGGGAGTTTGGATGGCTTTTCAGCTTTCCTTATGTACTGGTTTTCTTCACTTCTTTCACTCTTAACAAATGCCATCATTCGCCTACTACATATCAAGTACAGCCACTGCAGATCTTTAATATTCCCAGTGAGTACACCCAACTTACCGTCTGGATACCAAATGCTTTCCAGGTTTGTGCCCTGGACGTGCATTTCAGTAACCACGAGAGGGTGCTCAGAGCGGTTCCTCCCTTTGTCTGCCTCTCCTGTGGCCGGGAGCATTGCTGAAGTCCTGCTGAAGCAAACCTTATTCTGACCTCGCACATGTTTATCCCTCCTCCCACCTTGTTCAGCAAGGAGAAATATATAGACATACCGTTTCAGTCGATTACGTTATGCTCTTCCCATGGCCATGGCTAAGTGTTGCCCTGTCAAGTGAAATTCACTTCCATGCAGCTACAGTTAGTCCTGAAATATGCGGGGTCCTGTACCTGCACCTGGATTGATAGGTTTCCTATTCCTGAGAAATGAGCGGGAGTTATAAACATCTGTGCTTTTTCTTAAGCGTAATGCTTTCCCAGTCATTCTGTCTTCACCAAGCGTAACTTACTTGCCGGCAAAAGTGCATGAGCAGCGCTCCTCTTTAATAGTCTGCTATTGGAGCTGCTGTGTTGGTGCTGTAGAATGGTGAGACGCCAAGCTGTGAACCACCATATGCACTTGGCAGTCTTTGTCTGGTCTTTGTTCAGCCAACCTCTTAGCCTTGCCACCTATAAAGATAATGAATGCAAAATGGTCCTCTGCTTGCTCTTAAAATTAGATGCTCAGCTTAAAGAAAAAGTAGATAACTTCATGCTTTGCAGTAACTAGAAATTTCAAAATAAGGGCTGACAGTTCAACAGCAGTTCCTGCTTTTTGATGTTTTTTGAGGGAGGATCCTTAGTGGCTTTGATAGGTGAGAAGAATGCAAGATTTCACTGTTGCAGAAATATTATTTGGAAGGGGAAATAGTTCTGACAGTTATTGTAGGGAAGGGGGTAGGTGTTGAAAATGCATCCAGAAGTAGTAAACAACCCTTTCTCCCCCCCAACACAACAAATGCATTTCCTGGAAATGTATAGTAACTCATCTCAAGTTCTTATGTTTTTCATTCTTGATCTTTTTTTCCCAAGGACAAACATTAAAATACTGACTGGAATTAACCACTTACTAAACTGAGTTTCATGAGCAGAGAAAAACAGCTTTAAGTGTCTGACATTCCTTTTTGTATATATGTGATTCTAGATTGTATGTTTTTACGATCACAGTCCTTTCTAAGCTGGATTTGATGTAATAACTTGGTCCTGGACTGAGACCTCATATGAAAATTTTCAGAAGCTAATCTCTTACAGCAATTTATCAGGCCTACGTAGGATTGATTTCCATTATAAACCCCTGGTTGCAACATCCCAGATATCATGGTGCCTTGCATGTTCTATATCTGGTTTTAAAAAAAAAATCCAATTCACTAGTTGATCTGCAAGCCTTGATTTACTCCTGACCAGTTTATGACATCCTAAGTGGGGTTTTACTGTTGTGTTCCTTTCCCCCCATGCCTTATCTGCCATTTCTCAGCAAACAGCTTCTACCCCTGCCCTGTCTCCTGGCTGTACCTTTTCTTCCCCTTCCCCAGACCAGCGACCTGTGCTGCCCAGAAGGAGCCTGATCACGCAGTGCTGCAGTGGGCACAGGATGCTCTGCTCTGCTGATGGCTTCCCGCAGCCCATGTGCTCACTGCTGGCCCTGCGCTGCCATGCTGGCTGTTCGCAGGGCCCCGCTCCTCCTCTGCCAACAGATGCCACTTCTGTCTCATGAGGTGCTGGGCTGGAAGCTCTCTCTGTGAGAAGCCAGGCAGAGCTGTGCTCAGCAAAGGACAGGTTATTTGGGCTACAGGTACAGAAGGCAAACTTCTGCCCTTATAGACACAGTCCTGAGCCTGTCTGCAAGTTACTGGAAAACAACCCTTTTCCTGGCAGAGCTCTCCCTAGGCAGTTTTTCTGTATCTCTTTAAAAACTGTTTAGTTGCTCACTACTGAATGCATGGGAATGTGGCCTAGGGCTATGAATACTGTGGTGATCAAACTGATTTTAGATGTGTGTATGGGATTCCCCCAAAGCTGGCTGTCATTACTTCATCGATGCTGTGGCTGAACCTGTGCAAAGGAACGTTGTCTTCCAGAGTAGCTGACTTTGACAGTGAGGTCAGGATTCTCACCACTCCAGCACTTTCTAACCAAACCTTTGCAACAGACTGTGCATGTCCTAAGATAACTATTTCTTGTCTTTACTCTAAACTGAGTAATAACTGATTTTAATCTTGACGTTAACAGGGCAGAAGTTTCCTGGCTATATTTCTTACTCATGCTGGAAAAACCCTTGTATACTTTGTCCACTGTTTCTTGTCTTATTAATGTTCTTTTTTTGAAGGTGACAGCCCACATTTTGAAACATCAGTCTTTTTAGAAACTGTAAATGTATGTAGAGTTGGGGGCAGAAGAAATATCATAGCTATATTATCACACATGACCTACATAATATTTGGGGTTTTTTTGGAAGGGTCTTCTGACAACTTTTTTACAAGAATTTAGCTCTGTCATAATTTCTCTATAAGTTCTGGCAGCCAAGCAGACTCAGTACAATTAATAATGACTGGGCAGTTTAAAAAAATAGTGGTGTGAGAACAACAGTTGCACCCATCAACAACCTTTTGGTTTCAACAGGTACCACTGTTTTAAGTCATTACTCTGGGGTGTTGATGAGCACTGGTGGTGCCATTCTGATTCAAGCATCATTTCAGCTTTTCAACGTGGCTGTTATTGGAAGTTTAACAGTAAATCCCTAAAGCACAGGCTTCTTCAATAGTTACCTGCACAGTGGTGTGTTGTTGTATTGAGGAGGAGAAATTCTTTCTCTGCCATAACAAGCTGTTTGGTATAAAAGTACAAGTTAGCCTCCGGTACGCATATGTGTAAAATACTACATCCCGTGTAGTAAAAATCTTCTGTTTCTTTTCTCCTTGCAGAGTAATACTAGGGATAAGAACTGAATTAAAGCTTACTTTCTTTCACAGAATTCCTCTGAGAGAGAAGACTGTAATAATGATGAGCCCCCTAGGAAGATCATTCCTGAGAAGAATTCACTTAGACAGGTATGTGATCAGTCTCTTTAAAAATGTGATAAAACTTTCTAGCTATTTGAATCCTTAAATGCTCCTGGAAGCTGAAGTCTAGCTTGTGCTTATGGAAATCCTTTTTTTTTCTTTGAAGTCTGAACAAGTCACATTGTACCCAGGAAAATCAGACACAGAGATTTAGCTTTCAGGGGAATTTGATGATTCTTTCTAAAGAAATACATACATCAGTATAGTTCAGTCAGCTGTGACTCTCTAGTTTTACCTTTCTCCGTTTGGTGTTTATTGAGACCTCTTCAGCTTTTTCTTCTGTAATCGCCCTTGTCTTGTTTGTAGTATATTTTGCCTTGCCTCAGATCAAGAGTCTCAAAATCTTCTACAACAATTAAGCTTTTTATTGCCCTTGAAGGTAAATTTTCTTGGGGGTGATATCCAGGTTAATAACCTGAAAAATTATTTGTTCTTGTTTCTTTTACATTCATATAAATTACTAATAGATAAAAAGATGAAAGGATGGTCTAATAAAACATTGTCTCTTTGCACTTTATATATGGTAAAGCAATTTTCTTATTGATTCAAAAGAAACCCTTTTTAAAATCCCCATGGCCAACAAAGGGAGTCTGGCATGTGCTTTCTGGGGAATTTATGTTGGATTTAGTGATTTCTGATCCTTTTTCACCTTGCTCTTTCTTCCCACTGCAACCTTCAGGCAGCAGAAACAAAATTATATCCATGCCTTAGCTGCCTGAGGTTGGTGCCTGGTGTATCAGAGTAAAACCATTGGTGAACTTGACTTAAGTGAATACCCCAGGCAACACATTCCAACAGCTGAGGAATTGTCACATTTCCTTCCGTGTCTCAGCCAGAAGAGCAGCAGACTCCAGCAGAGGAGTAGGGTGGTACTGCACTGCCCCACGTCTGCTATTCCTGAGAGAAGTTGTGGGTCAGAACCATAGTAAAGGAAGAAGGATCCTCTTGGTATAGTGCACTTGTGCTCAGAGTCGTTTGGCTTGGGTGGGGATTTTTTGTTGTGTTTTGTTCTATAATAATGCATTGTGTTAGGAGTGTTTGATTTTGTGGGAGTAGGTGTCATGGACTACACGTGGCTAAGACAGGTCCATCTAACAGATGTAGTCCATGTAAGTCTCTCAGACAAGAGGCAGTATGCTGGCATAATGACTGAAGTCTCACATAGAGTTCAGAAAGTTGACCTTGTAGAACTGATTAAAAATGTTATATCAAACATAAAATGTTTATGGCATTCAGCAACAAATGAGAGCTGGAGGAAAAAGGCAAAGCTACTAGGTCCCTACTGTGTATCCTCAGGATAGCCAACAAGGTCCCCAGCACTCCAGAAAATCAGGGGGTGTTTTCATCTTAGGGTT
Organism: Anabacerthia variegaticeps; assembly: GCA_035583185.1. Lineage (NCBI taxonomy): Eukaryota > Metazoa > Chordata > Aves > Passeriformes > Furnariidae > Anabacerthia > Anabacerthia variegaticeps. Next base: position 22,276,979 of record JAWWEW010000166.1, on the reverse strand, counting down.
ATATTTTTTATGGCAAGACTTCAGGTGCAGCAAGAAAAGGTATTCTTCTCCAAGAAAAGATTCATAGTAAGGGATGATAATTCACAAGGAACCTGAGTTACTTGGTTTTTGTGTCTTCTCGATGCACTGAGTCCTTCCTTATGATTATTGAGGGAACAGATACTGACAAGCTCTGTTATACAGATGAGGAAGGTATAGTTTCTTGAGTTGGATTTTCCTTCCATTATATTTCAATCTGCCAAAGTATTCTTAGTGTCCAGGGAAAGCTGTCTTTTCCCACAGGCCCACAATTCATCATAACCAAGGTGACTAGATATCAAGAATACTCCTAAAAAAACACTTATGGTGTCCCAATATTTCATATTGGAAGTAATTCACATGGACATTTTTCATGTCAGAGGTGGTTATCTGTGTTTCACAATATTGTTGAGATGTTGTATCAGTCTCCATCTTTGTGTCCAGTCTCTACAGTGACAGATGCAGGACAAAATCCTTGGGTCTTCTGGTTGCTCTCTGCAGAGAGAACAGAGGCCTTTTGTGTTGAGAACAGTCTTTGTAGATAAGTTCAAGATGTAGTCTTAGTCTTAAAGCAGATGCCCTCTTGTTTATATTTGAGGAGGTGGTTGTCCACAATTTTGTGCCTGTTGGAGAAAGAATTTTGGTTCTTTACACGGATAGAAATAAACTCCCTAAGCATTTGGAAAGCTCAGATTGCTCCTCTTCTCTATTAGCAATGGACAGAAGCAGTGGGGAGTTTTCCAGCTCTCACTCCAGAAATCAGACACATATGCAGCCATGTGCCCAAACACTCACAATCCATGAGCGATACCTACTGGAAAGATCTGCATTTCCTACAGGAAGGTATGCAGAGTGACTGCTCTGTTTTACATCTATCCATATTTTGTAAAACCAAAAAGATCTGACCTGCAAATGCTGTCAAAGCAGTAATACAGAAAAAATGCTTTCCACCTTCATGGAAAGATGCTAACTTGAAAAATACTGAGTGTGGTTTTATCTTTCCTGTTCCTCTCTTAAGACTCCTTTAATATTTGATTATTGGGAAACATGGACCTATGTGCACAGAGGAATTGAGTGTATGTGGGCAGAAGAAAAGTCTGTACTTAAATGGTCTTTCCAGAGAAAGTATCCACATGTTTAATACTTTTTGATTAGTCTTAGAAAATGAACAAGATGCATCAATTCAGGGGAAGTATGATGTCTTGAAATATTCCGCTGCTAACAAGTTTAAGGAAAGGTGCATTTCCTCTTCTTGCCTTTTTTTTTTTTTTTTTTTTTTTTTTTTTTTCAGTGGTGTTATGCAGCCTTAGCCATAAATGTTTTCTCAAGTGGGTTTGTGGAACAGACATACCAGAAGGTGAAGGTAATAAGGAGGTGTCATGATTACTTAAGCATCCAAAGTCATATGCAGAGGCTGAAGACACCCATTGCTCAGTGCTATGGAAATCTTACTATGAGAAATATAATTTTGCTGTTGCTCAAAATTAGAAGGATGTCTTCAGAAGTCTCAACAAGTAGAGTGTGTCCTTGGATTGCTGTAAGTGGAAAGCACAGCCACTGTTGGATGCATGAGGGGACAGCAATGCAGAAGAGACATGGATATTAGTATTGGGAAACAGAAAAAGGCAATGAACTTGACATTGTTATCTGGAACAGTGAAAAAATCTAAACAATGACAGACTTCAGAATATGGATACAAATGTTCAGTTCTTATTGAGTGCTTGATCTGACAAAATTAAATTTTAAAGAGGTAAACCAAAAATCATAGTATGAAAACAGACCAGGAAAAAACAATGACAAGTGGCAAAAGTTTTTGGCAACTTTATTTAAGCTAACAAACGAATTTTCACACTGCAAAGTTATAAATTAATTTTAATAGGCTGATCCAGATGGTCCATTTGGAAAATGGATAGCTTGATCTGTTGAAAATTAAACTAAATTTATCTCTCTCATACTTCAAACTGAAGTAAGCGTGAGAAGAGTGCCCATTAAGTCCAGCTCATACAGATGGACCGGCAGGTCACACATGGGACTAATCTGATTCATTTTAAAAATAAATGCATGAGTTATTGAATCAGGTTCCTGTTTCAGGCCCTGCGTGTGAGCGCGTGCGTGTGTGTGTGTGTGTGTGCTGCCCTTTCAAAGGGACTTGCAAATGCTTCAGTGCCTTTTTAACCTGTGTGTTTCCATTTTAATTCAACTTCCTTGCCAAAAAACATAATTAGTTTTCAGTGCCTATCATTTAGTGTAAGACCCAAATACTAGATTGATTAGGTCAGACATTTGTTATTTTAAGGGCTATGTCTCCATCCTTCATTTATGAAGAACATGAGCTCAATAGTCTTGGGGAGAGAGCTGGCCTTTAGAAACTGAGAAGGGGAAGCTCTCTGGGGGCCCCTCCAGCTTTTAGCTTCTGGGTGTTTTTAACAGAGCCATGAATGCAGATTTGTAAATTTATTGCAGTGCCATCTGTTTTTTTTTTGCAGGAACCGTATTATTGTTGGCTCGTATCTGTCTATTGTGGTGGTCACTCCCCAGGAGCTTGCCCTCATAGTCCTAAGGAAAGTGATGAATAGTGGGGGTCAACATGAATAGGTCACAGGGCAGCTGTCCGGGGCTGCCCTGAACTTGATTACCCCGCTGGTTTTTAAAGAAGACGGGCACAATGCAGGTTGTTTAAAACCCTCCCTCCCTTCTCTTCAGTGCAGCAATAATGAAGTGTCTTTTGGTGCAGTGGTTCATCTGTGGGCAAAGGTGCCTTGTGGGGAAAAGCTGGCAGCAGCAAGGCTGCTGCACTGTACCTCCTGCAAACCTCACATTGGACTCTGCTGTCTTTCTGCAAGCTTCCAGATGGAAGTCTGGGGGAAAAAAATCCCTGTCTTACCCCATTCAGACAAGCCCCTTAGCATTTTCAAGAATTTTCCCTCTTACCGTTTTGGCACAGAATATTATCTCAATTCACTCTTACAGATTTGAGATAATTTTCTATAATTACACGGAGCACCTAAAACATGCTCTAGGTGCTATTTCAAAGTTAAAATGGGTGCAATCTGATTTTAACAGTTTAAAGCCAATACTCAAGAAAACCACGAGAAGCAGAAAGTGGTTGAAGAGCAGGGCAAAGGAAAACCAAAAAGTAGCAACTGACAACATTTTACTTTGAGCTGGCAGCCTCATCCCACTGCTTAGGGCTCCTCTCCAGGCATATCTTTCCTCTGCGAAAGTATTTCTGCCATGTGAAGTTGAAGCCTTGTTTTGACTGGGGAGGATGGCTGTATGGTGTGGAGGGAGAGAGGGTCCTTCAGCTCCCTCCCTCCCTCTGGGGAAGCTGCTGCAGTTCAAATTTACCTAACGCTGAAGAGCTGGCCGAGGCAGGGCAGACCTGGTCAATAAAGTTGTCCTGGTTACCTCATCTTTTATGTGATTAACGCTTGCTAGTAAGGAGTTGCTGGTTGGAAAGCACCCTGAAATTGCTAAAAGTACACCCTTAGTCTTACTTGCAAGATTATTTAAATTTTTTTAACAACCCAAAAATGGTTTTCATTCCTCTGTGACACTTAATGCATGTTAAAAAGCTGGCCAAAGCAGAATGTGCTGGAGTCTAAGTTACAATGGGAATGCTGCCTTGTGGCGGAAAGGCCACTGGGCTCTTTCAGCATTAGTGCTAATAGGAATCTGTCACCCCACCGCATTGCTGCATTCCTCTGTAATTGAGTAAATTGCAAGTGTTGTCTGCTCCCCTCTGCCCTTTGTGTCCATGTCCACTTACCATCCGAAGAACGTGGGCAGTGATAAATAAAGTGCTGAACAGGGCTCTCAGCTCTTTGAAAGCAGCATGTTGCCAGCCCCCTAGTTATATTTCTTTAAGTGTTTATGTTTTTCTGTATTCTTTCTCTTGTGTGGCTGGAACCCTGGGGATCCAAAGCCATGAGAGAGGCCAAGAAGCTAACAAAAGTAGCTGTCCCCTTGTTAGCGTGTTCCTTTCTTCTTTAAAAAACAAGATGAAAACCATCTGGCTCAGGGCATTACATTTTCCTCCCCCATGCACCTCTATAGATGAAGAGTTTCACCTGCAGTGAGGGTTTACATTGATTAGGGAGGGAGCAGTAATTCAAGCCTCCATCCACTTCAGTGGTACTTTGCAGTCTTTAAAGGTGCTGACCCATTGAGTTAAACTGTCAAGGGAGGATAAAAAAGGATCTTCATCCCGGGAGGTAACAGCTGCCAGGTTTTCAACACCTTGCACGCTGCTGGAAAAATGTCACAAATTGTCAATGGAAAGAAAAATCACTTGGCTGCCATCTTCCCTTAATGATGTGCCTTATAAAATGAAAGATTTAAGGGTTTAAAAATCAGCAAGTAGCTGTCAGGAAAAGAAAAATCCTGAGGGATTTTGAACAATGGGCTCAACAAGATGTATCCTGAAGACTGCGAATAATGCATCCAAGTTGGAATAACTGGATCTGATTGGGATGACCATGTTTATGTCTGCACAGTGGGACAAGAGGGAATTGAAAGCAGCAGCACGGAAGTCTAACATTGCCATGCCTGTATTTAAGAAAAAGAAAAAAGGTAAAAAAAGAAGTCTGATTCATAAACCAGTGAACTGCAAGAAGACATACTGTATTTCTGCTCTTTTGAGGACAATTTGTTTTCAAGCAGCTACCAGATGGCTAAATACCACGACATTTCCTTTTTCTTTTTTTTTCCCCCTTCTTTTCTTTAACAAGAGATCTCGTTTGCCGTGCTCTTTGTTTTTGTTTGTTTTAATGCTTTTAGGTCACTGAACAACCCCGTGGTGTTGGGCATTGTGACATACTCCTTTTTGTGTTTTCCCCCCTTGTGCATTGATGGATGAGGAAAAAAAGATCTTCAGCTTTAATGTAATTTCAGATAACAAGCAGATTGGAGTAAGGCTTTTTGTTTGTATTGTCTTGAGGTTTTTCGTTTTAGGGGCTTTTTTTTCCCCCTGTTTGTTTTAGGTAAGTCATTTTAATTGTACTGGGTAATTAGAAGGTACACACAGCCAGGGGAGCTTTGTTATGGTAATTGCTCAAGAAAACCCACTCCCCAACTACCATTGCCATGTGTTGAGACACGTCTTCCCTCTAGTGGCAATATTAAGGTCTCTGGCTTTCACAGTCGGCAAGGTGTAATTGCAATATGACAAACTGTGCTTTAGGGAAAATCCTGTAAATGATTAAGTTTTTTGTTTGGCTAGTCTTTATTTTGCCTTTCGACTTTCTGTGGAGACAATCCTTCCCAAAGCTGGGCTATGGATAGCAAAAATTTCGTCTTAAGAAAACAGTCGAGGCGAATCCTGAGTAATGTCTTACAACTTGACTTAATTCTAATCTTCTTTTTAATTACCTGTTTATAAAAACGTTTTTAAATTTGTTGAGATTACTTAATTCTTTCAGAAGAAGCACCTCATTTGAAATAAATAAATAAATTGCATTTATTTTAAATAGTCCATGTGAAAGACCTTTAAAGGGTAATTAATGCAAGTCTCCTAAGACTCTAAGTAAGATGAAAGCGATCTTTCCAAATCTGCTGGAGTGATTTGTTTATATAACTTCCCACTTCTGCTGAATTCTTCTGAGTCTAATAACTTTTTTTCTAACTGTTTGGCAATTTGTGCTTAGCTACAAAAGCCCTTGTTCAAAAAGAACAGTTTAATAATCTTTTCCCTGAAAATGACTTGAAGGGAGGGTATGAGTTTTGTCTTTTTGCTGTGTTTTTATTAGTGTTATCTTTCTCTGATAAATCATGTAATTACTGACTATTGGGGGGGGAAATCTTATTGAACTCCTGGGTTGCAGCTTCTATTAAAAAGTGGAGCTTTGTTCAGGGACTGGGGATTCTCAGAATGAATGGCCGAAGAAATGGATTTCAGTTGGCAGGAAAGCTGCACACACATGGAGTTCTGCCTGGGGTTCGAGACTTCAGGTTCGCACTCAGCGTTCGTCCAGAGCTGCGCGGACAAGAGTGGAAATGTTTATGTGTTTGTGTCAAAGAGCAGGATCATACTTTCTTTAAAAAGAAAAATGTAACCAAAGACACTCATGGAATGAGATCAGATACAGCTCTATCTTTAGTGAACCATAGTCTAGCGCCTCTGTGGCATTTCAAGCCTTTGGCTGAGAGTGAATACAGCTTTGTGGTTCCCCTGCTTCTGACATGATTTGGTGCTCCCATATATTTGGAGGTTTCTTTTTTTTTTTTTTTTTTTCATTAGAGCTTGTTTGGCTATAGGGCTGCTTAACACTGTTCTCAAACGGCTTTTGCAAGGTTAAAGGAATGCAGCTTGGTAACAAGTTTGTGTCATTTTAAATATATACCTCCCAGTAAATAAGGAGGAGTCTTGCAATCAATCCCTTTTAGTGTGTTATATGTTTCACCTGACAACTAAACCCTCTATTGATTAACCATTACTTTGTTAGATAATCTTGTGTCATTGAAGCCACTGTAAAAATTAAACTCTTTAAAATGTTTTACCCTAGCAGCAGTGCGAAAATTGAAAACTTGTTCAGAATTACAGCCAGCTTCCACAAAGCGGGTAGTTTTCAACAAACTGGTTTATGTTTGCATGCTTTATATGCAATATAAAAACATATTAAAGCACTCCAACGCAAAGCTATCTGCCTGTGGCATTGAACCAGGCTACCGCTTCAGACTACTTTTCCTTGATGAAGAAACCTCTTATTTTGATGAAAGGCAGGGAGAAACTTTAACAGTTTTTGGTGTAGATTAGATGAGATATGTAAAAGGGTCAAGCTTGAAAGGTGAGCTTGAGAAATTTGCTTTTCTGAGGCTTAGTTCTGGCTTTGATTTTCCTGCATTTCTTCCAGCTTGCTCAATGTTCCTATGGGCATTGGAACAAATGAAAGGAGATACTCTGATGTTGCAGTGTAGCATGAGACACCATCAAATGTTTCACCTAACATGAAGGGCTCTGCATTATTACTTTGATATGACATTAATTCTGCTATCAGAATTCACTAGTCCATTCACTAGGTCTATTCATTAGTAACTGTTAGCGTATGAACACAAGCATGACAGTATCAAGTGAAACCAAATCTCCACGTCCAGTGATTTTCTGTCTGGCAATAGCCAGTAAGTGTTGCCTACAGAGAAACATTAGAAGACTATCATATGGTACTGTCTTCACGGTATATACTACCAGCTTCTTATGCAGCTTCTTTGTAACATTGTCAATACTTTTCCATTGAGACCTATTACGTAGAGTAACATTAATTCTTTTTCCTCTGTACTTCAAGAGAGAACTAGGTTTTCTTCTGCATTTTGCTTTCAACCCTCTAAAACATATTGTTGCACATGCGTGTGAATCTTCTTTACCCTCTATTCATCCCACAAGGCTAATAATGCATTCTTTTTTGAGAATGTGAAAATAACAACCGAAGAACTTTGTTACTTTGCAGAGACAGTAATGTATGTCGAACTGAAGATCGTTTTATGTTTTATTCTCAAATCTGCATCCTGATGTGTTGAATCTATGATATATACTCATTTTAATGTTCTCTCCCCCCCTCCCCCTCCCCTTACTTCTTCCGGTGTTGTAGCTTTGGAGCAGAGAGAGAGGTTTAGGAGCCCTCAGCATGGCACCACTGTCCACAGGTTTTGTTGTAAGCTATAGCAGCTTTGATGTAGAATTAGTTTTAAATCAAAAAAATAGAAATCTGTAGCAAGCCCTGAAAGATCTTCTGAGATGGCCAGGTAGTGTTACAGGGAGAGAACTGACAGGCAGTTTGCTACAAGTCTTTGTGCGTCTTCCCCTTAAGGCAATCTTAAAAATATCATGATGTACGTGCGTTTTACTTAGTGCTCTTGGAAATGTCTTTGTAACAAGTTTAATTTCTTTTTTTTTTTGGCATGTTTTTTGGGTTTTCCCTACACAACTGTTTGAGGTAGCAATATCATCTCTGTGGTCCACTTATGACTCTTGCAACAAAGCAAGTTTATGCTTGCTTTTGAGCTGCCACTTTTGCATGGGAGCATTTTTCTGTAAATGGTGGCAGGTGCCGGAGTGTTAATCCCATACTGAAGCTCTTAGGTGCTACTATACTCCTCCTACTCCTAGAAAATGTGAACTTAATCAAGTATTAATTAAAAACGTGTTGAAGGGGGGAAGAGAACCTCCATTGGAAATGCCTTCAGGTGTGTTAGCTTAAACAGCCAAATCAACTAAAATATAATTTTAAATCCACTCTATAAGTATTGTTCATACAGTTCCCTTAAAAAAGGGAGAGGCCATGAGTAATGTGTTCTGCAAAGACTCCAAAGTCTGCAGCGCCAGCTGAGGGACCCTTGGGCAGGACAGTGTTAAATTAAAAAAGACATTCTACTTTCAAAATAAAAAAAGCTTTCCAAAATAGGGAAGATTAAATACAAGTGAGATGTGGTCAGCATTTGCTCCCTTCTGATTATAACCTTCATACTGTTCCCATGTATTTTATTTGATAAAGTCAGGAGATGTTTATTACCATTGACATATGCTGTGATAACTAATGTGTAGTAAATCACCTTGCTTTAGTTTTTCAATTATGCAGCATTTTGTGAAGGAATGAACAACTGAGATCAGATATTTTTCCTTTTTCAAAAGAACAGAGGAGAAAAGTATTTTTGTTTGTATTTCAGAACTATGAAATTGTACATAGCTTCTCAGAGGACATGCATGCCCTGAACATAGGCTTTTGCTGTAAACTAGTTTATTTTGGTTTGAAACATTTACACCTTGGGAAAAAGGAAATATAGTAGAGTTGTTGTGGGTTCCTGTGCCAAAAATGTGGTGCCTAAAAGAAAATCGTGTTCTTCTGTTCATAACTGTTTTAATCTTTCTGCAGACCTACAACAGCTGTGCCAGACTGTGCTTAAACCAGGAAACAGTATGTCTAGGAAGCACTGCTATGAAGACTGAAAATTGTGTGGCCAAAGTAAGTAAGAGAATGGCTTTGGTTTTGAGGAGGTTTGAGCAAATTGTTTATTATTAGTCAAAGAAAAGTTCTTGTTAAAAATTACAGTTAGAAAAAAATACTTCAACAGAAAGTAAGTATTTTTGGTAGTTTTTTTCTGTTGTTCAGTGCAGAGAGTTCAGACTTAACTGTTTTTCTCTGCTGGAAATGATTACTTGAATACTGAGCTATCTAGGATTGAAGGGTTCATTCTGCTATACACATAATAGGCTTTTCCAGTGGGATGACCTATGCCTGCCATGTAATTAGCTGTGGCAACTTCAAATGATAAATGTCCAGGTACATACTAAAAATACTGCATGAGAGCTCTTTGTATCATGGTTCCTTTCTTAGCTGCCAGAAGGGAGGTGCAAAAAGAAAGACCTTTCAGTTAAAATACAGTGAATACTGTATTTAAGGGAAAGGAAGAAGGGAGATACCATAGCCATAATGGTAAGAAAATGGATTTATTAGCCTGTCACAGAAAAGTAATTTCTTGGCAATTGAGGTAGATGTGGTTGGAAATGATGACGTACCATTAGCCACCCTCTTTTCTTAAAATTCAGTGTAACTAGAGTAAAACAGTGTGCATCTAGGGCAGTTTGTGAATGGAGAACTTTTGAACCATGATGCAATATGTGTAGAAAGGCTGTGCAAAGGGTGCATTTAGCCTTGTGCAAGCTTTGTATTTCCACTGAAAGGAAGTTTAGAATGGGCATGCAGGACAGGTCAGTGCATGCAGCCATCTGTTACTGGAACCAGCTGGCATTTTGTTGCTCCTCTGTCACCACAAACCTGACCACTCAAAAGCCTTTTTTCTCTTTTGGTTATTTATTCCTTGATCTTCTTGAGTTCCATTTTTTTCATACTTAGAATGGTTGTTAAAGGTGCCTTGTCCCTTCAGGGGCCACTTTTGTATTGACCTTTAAGATAGTTTCCCAGCTAAATCTTCACTGGGATTTTGCTGGTGAAATTTGGATGTCCCATTACTTTTGATTCTTGTCAGGGAATTGGCTATCATAAAAGTTTGTCATGGTGCTTGCAGGTGGCTTAGCACTCATAAACTGTGCTTGACATGCCAGTTGCCTCCCACTGTCGAAGCACTTCTGAGAGAAGCTAGCAGTCTTGGTACAAAGAGCTGATATTTAATACCAGCACTTCCATTCTTGAGATGACTGGTATTGCACACTCCTTCCTAAGGTGCTTTATGATACATACCAGGTGAAACTCTTTAAGAAGAGTAGCTCTTACTGAGTTGTCTCATCATACAGCAGCGTTCTGATGCCATGAAGCAGTTCACAGCAAGCTAACTGGAGTAAGCCCATTCAGCCCCATCTGCTCTACAGTGTTTTGTTTGACCTAATTGTCTCATTAAGGAGCAAGGATGTACAAGAAGTACAGCTAGTTTAAGTGGTGCCTCTTTTGAATAAAATTACATACTTTAACAACTTAATGCCCTAAATAGTAAACTCTCCTAGTTAGGTTTTCAGTGGGTGAGAGGTATGAGTAGGGCTCAAGGCAAGAACAGCAAGACTTTTCATGCTGTTGAGAATGAATTTGAAGCATCACCCTGGAGATGAAGAAGTGTATGTTTTTGAGTATTGTGTCTCTATATGCTGTAGGACAATATGTGTATATATATGCTCTAGGACAATCTGCCATTACTCATATATGAAAAAATATAAATATGTACATACATATATACACTCACATGTGTATACATATACATATATATATATATATACCAAAAAAACATGGACTTTTCTAGGGATACAATGTCTCTAGTACTAGCTTGCCAGGCTTTTGTACTCCTTTCTTTTGCCTTCCTAGCTACAAACCAAATGAAAGAGGTTCTAAGAAAGCTTGCCTTTCAAATTCCAGAAGTGTTGAAGCATTTGTAAGTCCAGCTATCTAAAATGCAGATGGCTCAGTGATGGCATAGGCAAATGGCACAACTGTTAAATGTTCCCTAGGTGAAGAGCTTAAGTGGGATTTAAGGAGTTCAGAGACCTTCTCCTAGGCCACATGTACGTGGAGAGTTTTATCCTCCATGATTGATGTGTTTTACAGCCTCAGACTTTAAAACATTTTGTCAGGAAGGTGAACACTGGGAAGTATAACTGCAAGCTTCATTGTCTGCAGCACTTTTCCAAGCGTATTGTGAGGGTTTCTATTTTCTTTTTAAACTTGCAGTGAAACGCAGATAGGATTACTTTGGAAATCATTATTTACCTTTCCTGATTCTGCAGTGTGGTATCAGCCCTGAGTGGGAATCACAGTCTGTATTATCACATGCTTGTGAAATGCCTCACTCAGTCTGAGAGAGATGATGTTTTTTTCTAAAAACAAAATTTTTGATTCTGCACCTACTTTCAGAGAAGAAAATTCTGCTCTGTTAATACTGTAGTAATGGCAACTACTGATTGTGTGTCTGATGTTTCTAAAAGTTTGTTCAAAGAATTAAATGCAGTTTCCCTTGAAGCCACACACGTCAACATTGAGGTGTCTTTTCTCAGACCGAACCACTGTCCATCCATTAAACTCTCTTGTTGAACAATGTAAATTACCAACCTAAAAACTGGCATTCTTCCTAAAATGGAGGAGGCGAAAGTTTGCAATAAACAGATATTCATAATCAGGTATGGGAAGTAGCATAGGGCCACAGTCTTTCTGACAACTCAAGGAAGTTTGTGTTTGTTAGGAAACCTTGTCTGTCTGGTTTTGTATAGGATGTCATGCTGTCTGTGCAGCCATGTGCGCAGTTGCTTTTGAAAACCTATGAATTATCTAGTTTTATTCAGACATTTAAAAATAAAACTAGAATACCATGTTCTGATGAATCTTTGTATCTTGTTTTTAGCTGTGCTTTTCTGGTATTTGTCCCCTAAAACTCCATTGCTAGGACTTGGGGATGTTTGGGTAGAAGTCAATAAGGAGCAGAAAAAATTGTTTCAAGTGTGCATGTTTTAATTGAAGAGGTGGGATCTTAAATTAAAAATCATATATTGTGATGCACAGATGTCATCTCTGTGATCTGTAACATCGTTTCTCTCCCATCTGCAGTTTTTTTCTTTTGGCATCTTTTTGCCCATTGCCTTTGAATGATCAACAATTCTGATGTATATTCGATCTAATGTCTTTGAAAAGAAAATGCAGTCTATAATTGTGTTTTTATTTATGTATGTACAGACACAAGGATATATATAAAAACTCTTCCCATTTGTCTCTTTAGAAATCAAAAAATGTCTGCAAGAGGATTTTTTTTTTTTTAATAATATTACTTGTGTGCAACCACAAGTGGACAACTTTCTCAGGAGTTAGTGCTAGGTGCTTAAATAAGGTAGAAATGTAGCATGAACCTGAGCTCCAAGGACAGGGTGTTTGATTTTAATGAGGCTTATTGAAATCTGGCCAAATGAGCATCTGTTCCTATTGTTTGTTCCATATTTTGTAAGCCAGTATCTTCAGGCCAGATAATGGTGTTGGTGTGTGCTTCATCCTCAATTAGAGAGGGACACAGTTAAAAGTCCCCTGGCATCTGGTATGTCACTAGGATTCTTGTGATGCTCCTGGGTGTACAAACAAGTTTCACTTCTGTTCTGTACCCAGAACCACTTGCTTTCGGTGGTGACCTTCACACTTCCTGTTTGATGTGTGGTGAGGGATACTCTGGTGTGTCTCCAGCCTTCTTTGCCGAGTCTGTACATGGATGGGTTATATGTAGTCTCGTTTTCAAACAGAGATCTTACCTTTTCACCCTTTCATAATGTGGACTTTGTTAGGTTTGAGTTTTGCTCTTTGATTGGAGTCTGTTAGATTTTTTATTTCCCTGGATCACGGATATATCCCTTTGATTCAAAGCACTCTTTCTCAGCCAGAGACTGGTGTACAACTGATCTCAGAGTTCTACAGTCAGTACCCATTTCCTGCATTCATTAGATAGGTCTTTACTGTTTATTAACTCCTGTAGTCAGTTCCAGTTCGTCTGTATGTATCTGCTATACAAAGGAGTGTTTTCAGTGTTATTTTGCACACTGAATTCTTCTTGTTTATGCCAGAGGTAGGCACCCTATGGAATACCTGCCAGAGACAGCACTGAGACACCTTTGAAATGGCATACAGCATTCCCAGGTTTCTGCTTAGTTCTGAATTCAGCAGCAACTGGGACAGCTTTTCTACCTTTATCCAAGGGAAATTGGAAGAAGAAAAATATTATCATGCACACCACCCTTTAAAAATCAGACTTTTGTTTCAGGCCACTCTTGTTGCTCATGTGTGATAACTGGTCCTGCTTTTTAAAGTCTTGCTAAACGGAGGGAGTTCTTAGGCTGTTCTTTTAAGCATCTTGTGTTTTCTAGGGAATCTTTGATTGCTGTCCATCATACTTTTAAATGTGCAGTGGGTCATGTATTGAACTGGGAATCTAGAAAGGGTTTATACCCTTTATTTTCAGCACCGTGATTTTATTCTCTGTGGCCATGATGGCTTTTCTTGCTTCTCTTCAAAAAGTGAACTGAACAATACTCTTCTTGCAGAAATGCTGTGAAATGTAACAGTATAATACTTTTTTGCCCCTTGGATGAAAAGTCCTGCTTAAGCATGTAGTGATGTTCTGCCTACTCGACATGCTGTGTGTAGTGTACAGGGGACAGAGCTGTGTTCTGCTCAATTCTGGAAACACTGAACAAGCCTTGGCACTTCCAGTATGCCATGTGAAAATTCCTTTCAAAAATGCATCTTATTCTTTAGGTATTGCTACACATTTTACACTCAAGAATGATTCAGCTAAAGCAAGGAGTGGTGGAAGTAGCTGGTAATTGAAATCTTCCTTTGTCAGTCGTTCTGCATCACTATTTCCAAATCTTTAGAACAAACATAGTATGCACAATAATAACATTGAGCCTAGAATTTTTATATAAATTCAAAGTAGAAACCATGAGTACTCTTTAATAAAGAAGCATTTAGGGTTCCAGGCTGGATGCTCCAGTTGGCAGTAGGACAAATTGATCTGTAGTGTCCCTCTTGTACTCTCTAGTCCCTTTATGTCACAGATTGATGGCTCTTTTTTTTTCCAGAGAGTGTCCCTGCATTTGCTTTGCATGAATAGCACAACCAGCTCAGATTTCTACTGTGATATACCACTGAGCCAGTGTATCTTCAGATAATGCATAGTTTTCTAGTGCTTTTGAAGCCTTTCCAGTACTTGAGACTGAAATGAGAGCAGTTTAATAATGAACAACTGTTATTTGACTAGCAACACTCAGTTTCCTGATACTTGTTCCACTGTTTTAGTGAGAAATTATGTTCTTCCATAGCTTAATTGTTAGTATTAAGCTTCTGTGTTATGATGCAGAGGGGCTATCAGTAGACATGCTTTCAGTTCCAAACCCCTCAGTAAGAGTGTTCCCTTTTGGATCTTGGATCTACCGTTCTCTGGAAGGGACAGCAGTTTTTGAGGCAAACTGGATAAACGCTGCCTTAGCCACTGGCTAATAGAGATGTAAGCATAACATTTTACCCTTCTGTTGTAGATATTCTCTCTGTAATGAGAGGGTTGTGTGGATGGCATGCATTGCAGGGAGGTTGCTGGGATTACTTGATGTGCAGAAGGTGCTTTGAAACTGAATTTTCAGTGTTTAGGCAGCACAAGAAGAAAATGGCATGCAAGGTTCATCTAAAACCTTATATGTTTACTTTTATCTTAATTGTGAGTTTCCCTCCAATATCCCCCCCCCCCCCCTTTTTTTTTTTAAGGTCAAGACAATCTCTATGCTTTATCTTCCCCTTGGTCTAATAATCTCTTTGCAAATGGCTGAGAAAGAAATGTGATATTCCTGTTCCCCCCACTCTACCCCACCATACACATTCTCCAGATTTTGATAGACTTGTTTTATTTATTTCCAAAATTATATCCGCAGGAAACAAGCTGTTTAAATTCAGATTATGCTGAAGCAAAATGGTCCTGGTATGAGAAGCAACGTGCTGTTTTATGAGCGCAGAGTCCCTTTTCTCATAACTGATTGATAGTAAATATTTTCCTGAAGAATTATTGCCAACCATGAACAGTGCAACTGTTTCACTTTTTTTTTCCGTGCTACTTGCTGTACCAGCCATTGTCTGTAATTAAGATCTACAATTCACAATGCAGACGTTTGCACTTCCTCTGGGTCTGAGCTATTTATAAGGCATTTCAGCTGTTCAGAGTTTCTTTTGAGTGTTAAACTACGTGTAAACAGGCTTCTTTAGTCTACAGTTACGCAAACATTGTGGAGTGGTTGTCATTTCTGCTTCTCTTACCACCCAAAATGACTTTGCATGTCAATGAAACCACAAATTAAAAAAGAATTACACTTGAGTATTTTTTAAATGCAACATAGGCTTTGAAGAAATAGTAATATAAAAGCTAACTCATACATTGCTTTATAGCTGAGGGTCTCTAAGTGTATTCTGGAGATCATTTCTCAAAGCTCTGCAGTAAGCATGGTCAGGCAGGTGATACACAAGATCTTGATATAAAGAATCATTTTCAAAGTTTGTTTAACTCAGTGAAGATGTTTCTACTTTTTGGAGCCCTTGGTTTGGAATCTTGATAAAGCCAATTGCATTACTTGTGGAGTTCAGTACATATGGAAGGTGTCCCATGCAAATGTTAGAAATGTCATCTCAGGTTTGATGGGTTATAAGGAAGAGCATTTTTGCGGTGATGACTGTCAACTGGAGCAGGTTTCTTTGGAGGCTCTGCAGCCTCCATCCTTGGAGGTTTTCAAAAACAGGGTGGATGAAGCCCTGAGCTACCTGATCTGACCTCATAATGCACCCTGCTTTGAGCAGAACGAGGCAGAGCTGGAGAACTGCTGTAGTTCCGGCCCATGTGTTTGCTGTTTTGGTGATGGATCCTCTGCTTAAAGAATTACAGCCTTGAGTTCTTCATTCAAGATCTGTCACATTAACTTTGTAAGGAGTGCTCACCAGGATAAGTGTTATGAACCAAACTCGACTTGCATTTCCAAAGTACTTTGGGATCCTTTGTGCTGGAAATGTGAAGCTGTTCGGAATCCAAGTCATAGCCTTAGTGACAAATGGTGGCAAACAGGAAAAGAAGGGTTGCTTCTTAAGTAGTCACCTGCAGTGACAGCACCCTCAGATGGAACAGAATACATGACATTAACTAAATGTGTCTTCAATATTTTTCAACTACAAGAATTGAAAAAGTTGTTGGAAAAATATGTCAAATTCTTGCGCCAGAGCTTGTGGTACAAAATGCTGGACTAATAATTTCCTAGTGTAGCCCACTGCAGGGAAGCCATTGGTGTGGCCGAGTGTCACATTTCAGAAGGCAGAGCGAGTTCTGAGTTCAACCTAGCAAGAGAGCGCCTAAAAATGAGGCTTTTTTTGTAGACCGGTGGGGGTTAACATGGGGTGGGCTCCAGTGTCTTTGCCTTCAGGAGCGGACAGGGGAGGGGAAATCGTGTGGAGCGAGTCCATGGTGAGGCGTGCGCTGCAGCACTGCCCACTGATGCATGCCGGATCACCCGCACGCAGAGATCACATGGCTCCTCCAAAAGTCAAACGATCAATTCGCCTCGTTTTGGCTCTGTACTTAATGCACAAACAGTGCGATCTGCAGGGCTGTAATTGCATTGTTAGGGCCAAGGAACAAGCCTGTGCCTTTTCAGCAGACAGCTGGCAGGGAAAGAGGCATGTTGTTAGGAAAGAGAGAGGCAAGGCAAATAAAATTACTGCTAACGCTCAGAGATCGGCAGGAGTCCTACTTGCCTAATCTTACCGGTGGGAGCAAGCGGCTGTTGTAATCCAATTATAGCAGCATAAGCAATTTGTTAGACACTCCGCATAATGTAACAATTTCCCAATAAACTCTGACTTGTAATAACGTCGGCAAGAGCCCACATAAATCTGCCCGAATGGTGGGGGCTGGAGTGTTCGGCTGGGGGCTTGTAATTTGTGCCATCAGCACGTTTTGTGGAGTGTGGTGTGGTGCAGTCTTTCAGTGCAGGAATTTTAAGGGGAAAAGCGTGGCACGCCCCTCCAAGAGAAATCCATTAGCAGGGGTCAAAAGAGATACCAAACAAAGCTGGGAGGTGGCTTTTCTAGGAGGGAGTAGAAATCAACGCCCAAACGCAAGGCTCTAGCTGATGAAGATTTAAAAATATTAAAAAGCAGTAATGAAAACTGTAGCATTTTAAATTACAGCAGCAGGAGGAGGAGGGGGAACTAGAATTACATCTGGTTTGGAGGGGGAGGGAGGAGAATATCCTTCCTTGTATTTAAGCTGTTTAAATATTAAAAAAAGAAGCTCAAGTATTGAAAGGGATGCTCTGTGCTTACAAGACAGAGAAGCCACGTGTCCTGTCCCAAGCAATTCATAATCTACAAAGGAAAAAATTAGACCTTTTCTGGTATCCAGTTACTCTCCCGTTGTCTTTCTTGCAGCTCCTAGCTGGCTGCATGCATATTGGCACAGCATCTTGATGATGTGTCTGAGAGATAAAACGTAGGTCTAGAACCATTCACTTTGAGCGTACCCCAGTGAATTTAACTTTTTTGGCACAATGATGAATGTCCCCTCTGGTTCATGCAGATCTACACAAAGAACTAATCTAATTTAGATATTATTTAAAAGTAAAATCAGTCTGCTGCACTGTGCCTGTCACTCTTAGAGCACATTGCGAGTTACAGCATTGTAGACACCAGTTTAAGGTTTACGTTTAGAAAGATTTAAGGTATCATATTTCTGTTAATCCTTCTATTTAGCATTTCCCTTTGCTAAGATGCAGATATGCAGCAAGCAAAATGAAGTAGATCCCTTTATATACAGCATAGAGACAGTCAGAGATCCGGGATTTTCAGTGTAGTTCTTAACACGGCTGTGGTGTAAAAATGCCTGACTTCATACTGCTAACAATACTTTATTAATTTCTTAGCTCTGGGATCCTTTGAGACTTCCGTGTGGAGTGACATTTCTGCTCTCACTCTCAAGTTGTGGCAGCACAATGCCTTTATGTAGGGGGAGAAATAGTTCCCAGCCATAAAAAACAGTTTCCTTAGCATTTGGAGCTCCTGCTCCCAGTACCTGTGTTTTGATGCTGGGCTACTCGGGTTCTTTTCTTAGCAAAAAAAAACCCAAACACAAAACTAAATTGTTGACCTTGTACATACAGCTCATACGATTACACCTATACCATGTTTGCCTTTATGGTAATACCATATTTTGTGCAATTTTAGAGTGTATTTACGTATTCACCTGTCATACTAGTCCTGAGATGATTTTTATTTAAACTGTAAAATAGTAGCTGAGTCGTGCAGGGGGGCTGCCGTGCAGATAATGCTGCATATTTTGCCCTTCTTTCTGTGATGTCAAGCTTCCATTGTTCTTAATCTTCGTTGTCTGCCAGCATATCAAGATAACAGGCTGAGACAGTGAGCTCTTCCAAAAGTATCCTAATAAATATTTCCTTGCAACAAAGATACACCTACAGAAGTGTGTTTAAAGAGGACAGGTATTATCTTAGTTTACCGAAGCTGAATCAATAAACTGCAGTGCTTCTAATAAAGCCACTCAGTGTCTGGGTTTAACTAATGGCTGATTTTCACGGCTTTGACAGTGAGCTGTGTGCGTTATTTTCTCCTGATATTGTAAAAATAATGAGAGCAAATTAGAACAATCAGTTTACCCCGATAGCTGCTGATTGGAGGTGATGGGCAATATGGCAGCCAGTAATCCATCTTCGGGCTCCTGTCACATTAACTTCAGCAGTGTGGAAAAGATCAGGCGGAGCGAGTGGGAATCCTGCCCAATCAGAAAGCCGAAATTAATGAGAAGAGCATTGTTCTGTGATCAACCTTTTAATTAGCAAGAGTGGAGATGGAGGGAGTGATGAAGCTGGCAGCACAGCTGCACAATGCTGGGCATGTTTTCGGTGAGGGGGAGGAAAAACATGGGTTTTAAATTACCCCTTCTGTGCTCCCTGTACACCGGCAGTGTGTCTTCATTCTAAACCCTTTAAAAGATCTTAATAAACAGCCACATTCAGGTTAATATTGCAAACGTGGCTGTTACTAATGAGTAATTTCAAAGTAGGTCGTTTCGGGGGTCATTTAGGAAAATGTTGATCACTGTTTACAAAAAAGAGAGAGAGAGACAGGGTTTGGTGTTAAAGTTTCACTGCATCAAGGAAAGAAGAGGAGGGAGATGGATAAAATTAGAGTAAGGGACTGCCTGTTTTAATATTCCTTTCCTTATTTAGTATATGTTTGAAATAAGATTCCTTGGCATATATTTGTAACGAGACTCCTCAGTTAAAAATACTATGTGTGCCATGTGGCTTTCACCAGCAAAAGAAGAGGAGAGAGCACATACTGCATTGATTTCTTAATGCTCCTTTTTGTGTTATTTTCCCGAGAACGGGGTTTTTTTGTCCTAGGTTTATTCACTTACCAACAGGAAATTACAATTTAAAAGATTTGGCTGCTATAATTGCCAAGATAGACTTGATTTCTTTTTTCCTAGTGGTTTGAGAAAATCACAGTTTTCTCAAGTACTTTCTAAAAACAGACACTGGAATTAATGAGTGTCAGATCTGAATACCAGTCTTAGGAAAATCGTTATTTTTGTAAAGGGGGAAAAGTAATGTGGGGGAAAAAGTGATTATAAAGCAACAATTTCTCAGAACGAAAATAAGAAGTATTACAAAATAATGTTTGCAGTGGGAACCCAGCTACTTCTGATTGCCAGGGTTCCTCTTCTTCCTTCTTTGCTCTCTACATTGTGTTTTTCAGGCAATTCTTTTTTCCTTTCCCATAATTCCCAAAGAAGTTGTACTGGTAGAAGAATGAGGCTCTGTCGTTCTGTTCAGTGTCCACGCTGCTTTTCTTTCATTTTTTTAGCCGGTACACAGGCTCTCTTCACATTTAGGTATTTTACTTTCTGATACTGAAAAGCAAGTGAAATTTTGTCTGTTTGCAAGAGGAAGCAAAAATCAATGCTCTGCCCCCAGCAAATTCTATAGGCTGTTTGTGCGAGTTGTAAGCTCACACCCACCCTCAGCTTTGCATTGCCTGCTTTATGTAGGTAGCAGTAAACAGGTGTGCTAGAAGGGAAGGCTGCTGTGGGTGAGGTTGATTCCTTTGACATTTAGTTCTAGGTAGATCTCACCATGTTTGCTTACTGTAGTGTTTTGAACTTTCCTACTTCGTAGGAGTGATGTAACCTCTTTCCCCCTTGCCCCGCTTTAAAAATGAGGGGCTTTGTACGAGTTTGTTGATATTGGTAGTTTTTATAGCTTGAAAGAGGTTAGCTTGGTAAATCACAGACCTTTTGTACTATCTAAATCAGTTGTATTTCTAATATAATAAAGAATGGGGCTTGCAGTTCTGTCTGTAAAGGTTGTCTAATATTTTCCATTGTAAGAAACAGTTTCAGTTTTTTATAACTTTGCCACTATTTAACCCTTTGAGGTAAAAGTCTGATTGTCCTCCACTTCCTGCAACTTGAGGCGGAAATAAAAGTTGGTGTGTGGGATGAACAGTATTCACTTAGCAAACAGCTGTTCAATATTTTATTTTATTCATATTGCTTGTTCTGTGCCCCAGGCCGTATTTATTGCATGCCTTTCAAGTCCTGGTCAGAATATGGAAATACAGACTGCCTCCTGGGGGTTTCCCCTGCAGTTTTAGTGCTTCGCAAACCTTAATTAATCCTGCCAGTATTTTCTTGGGGTGAGGGTTGGACTCACAACAACGTTTTTTGCAGAGGAGTTCAAAAGTTACTTTAACAACTAAAATCTAGGGAGGAAATAGTTTATTTATAGTAAGCAATGAGGCCTCACAGGAGGAATATTAGATTAGGAATTATGACTCCAGATTCTGAGATATCTTTTTTCTTTGTCATAGTCTGCTTCTTCAACTCAGTTCTTTCATCTGTAAAGGTTAATGCTGCTTAATATTTCATCATTAGACATTTGGGAATCTGGAAACATGGTATTAGTTGACGCATGCTTTATACTTAAGCATTATTTTTGTTTATATACACCTAATGTTGATTTGGGCTCTATTGCTTTGAACATCTCTTTCCCTAGGTCCATCTACATTTTCAAAAGGCTGTGTTAGACATGCATCTTGGGAAAGATGCATTTGCCAATGGTTGCAGACAAATTGCAGTCAAATATGATCCTTATGTGAGGCAAGAGGAAAAGTCTTAAGAAAAAGTGGATACTTACTAAGCCAAACATTCTTCTTCTTGTTGTATAAAATACCAAAAGCTCTCAAAGTCTTTTGTTCTCCTTTAATAAAACTCAAGACACAGTAAATTATTCCACAGCTGTTTAAATCAGTTTGTCAGTTCCCAAAGAGATTCCCTTGTGGGTGGAAACGAGATGGTAAATTCTCACCCAAAAGTATTCATATTGCAGGAAAATAACCAGAAAGATGCAATGTGTTACAGAATCCACTTTAAGTACAGAGCTACTACCGTGACTCTGTAATGGGATGTCCCAACATGGGGTATAATATAATAAATAGTGTAAATATGCCACTTGTGAATTAATAGGCAGCCTTAGGATTGTTAATGTGTACATATATGTTAAAATGAACATAGAACTAATCTTAATTCATTTTTAACCAGATAAAATAATTTAATTCTAGTTCCTGGTTGGATTTTGCAACTGGATGTTTTTATCAGTGCTAGAATTTCTTGGGGGATTTTTTTGCTCGTTTTGTTCTGGGGAGTTTTTTGGTTTGGTTGGTTTTTTGGGGGATTTTTGGGTTTTTTGTTTGGTTTGGGTTTTTGGGAAAGGTATTTTTGTTTTGCTGGGTTTGGTTTTGTTTCTTTGGATTTTTTTTAAAATTCTCTTTTCAGTTAATTTAAAGGATTTCACATATTTTTACCATTCCATTGCCTGTATTCTGTGTTTTCTCCATGCAGTTTTCCTGACTCTTATCTTTCCTTTCCCATGCATGGCTCTCCCTGTTTTGGGGCCTTCATTTTGAGAGCTGCTTTAAGACTGGAGGACATTGTCTTCCCAACAAGCTGGGAGAAAAGTCATTCTCTTAGGTGTTTTTCTTCACCTTTGTTTATCTGATCTCTCTGAAGTTTTTCTCTGCCATCTTTCAGCATCAGAAGAGCTGTGTGTAGTGTTACTACTTAGTGCCTTCTCCCTGAGGCTCAGTCAGCTTAGGGAACTTGGACATAACTCTGCCACACCCTGCGAAGCAGCTGCATAGTATCTCAGGAGGAGCGTCTTACCCACACTCTGACAAGAACCTGCAGAGAGTCAGCAGTAAAAGTTATCCTGTAGCTCTGCTGACAGTGTAGTCATCTACTTTACAAAGGTATATGCTCGCTTTCTGGACTCCTACCAATTTTAATCACAAGTTCAGTACCATCGCTTCTTTGTCAAAATCCCTTTAAAATGCTCCTCATATGAATGTAACTTTCTGAACATCAGGACTGACCTAAAAAGGAACCCCACAGAGCAGTATATCTAGTTCTGTATTGCTAGTGATGACCTGAGGCCAATACAAAGGCTTTGATGCACAGCCAGGTTCTCAGACAATGTTGTGTGTGCTCTGAGGAGGTTACAACTGTATTGGATATGATCTAAAGAGATTCTTACTCAGCCAAGACTCCGCTGCAGAGAGGTGGCTTTCAACTCTGAGGAAGCTACCCAGAATCCCTGTACAAATTGCTGCAGGACATGATGCCACAGGGCACATTGTATGGACAAGCCAGCCTAGTTTAGACCTAATAAAGAAAATCATTAAGTAACTAGAGCCTATGCAGGAAGAAATTTTCCCAGAACCCTTCCCTCTCTTTCACCTGACTCTGTAGCTTTCAAAGAGCTCCCAGTAAACAGATTTCTAGAAACAAGCTCTCAGGGAACCAAGTTCACACCAGGCCATCTTTAAGTAACAAAAATTCCCAATGGTCCCGAGCAGAATGCTAGACTTGATAGATCCTAAACCTCTGCCCTTCTTAGAATATATATGCATTGTCCATCACACCCAAAACTTTCCTGAATACTGCTGGTGAAGCCAAACCAAATCCTCTTTGCATTATGTGTTAGAAAGTTCTTATCTCTAAGTAAACTATCTATATCTTACTTAATCCAGTTATTCATTTCTTTCTTTTCTCTATGAGGGCTAGCAAACTGTCTACTAGCTGTTGACAGAACTCCAGCAACATTTGCTTTAGAAATTCCCTCTCTCTTTTTTTAATTTCTAAACAAAAATATGTTAAACTGGGTCATAATTTGCAAGTTAAATTTAACTTGCTTTTTGTGTCCTTGAAAAGTAATGGCAAATCTCACATATCTAAAGGTTTTGTAAGTTTTTTCTAGCTATATAATCAGTATTACTCTTCCCCAGAAGTCCTTCTTGTCTTAATGCGATACTATTTATTATAGGTGAAACACTTTAATGTTTGGAAGATTCAAAGTTTTCATGTGAATTTAACTGCACCCTTCTCATACACACTATGAGTCAACATGTGGTACATAGTAGTTTCATTTCTTGGATAATGAAACATGGTATCTGAGCTATAAAATGTAAGTACATTAAACTTCTTTTGTTAATAATATTAAAACACAAGGAGAACATTTATTTAAAGAAAAATAATTTTTAAGTTCACCTATTAAGGTTTTAATAGCTAAACAGTTACTTATAAACTCTTACAGAATGTAGTTTTGTCTTTAAAGAGATTATAAAACCTTAGCTGTACTAATGAGATGAATACACATATTGAAGTGCTAGTTCCTACAGTATATATTGTAGTTCCCATGAAGATGGGGTAAGAGAAATGTGAATTTATACATTGCATAGGTAAGTTATCAGTTTGGAAATGGGAGCCGCATTGTTGAGTCTACCATCTCATATCCTACAATAATGTTTAATAGAATAAAACAGTTCTCGTTGGAGAACTTGCTGTCTTGCCCTCGGTTTACCTCCAAATACGTAATTACTTTTATTTCTGAGCATTTATCACCATAGTAACCTCTTTGGATCAAGTACTGACACATAGAATTCTTTCTAATATGAAAGACCAGACCAACAGGCTTCAAATCGTGTCCTCAGGTGGAGACACATTTTCCTTCCGAGTTTTCTTTTACTAAAAAACTCTTTATCTTTTGTGGGACCTCAGGTGACCAAACATAAGTTATCTGGAGATGAAACGCTTGCTTCCATCTTCTTTCTCTCAAACTAAATTACTGTTGACTGGCAGGGCAGGTTTTGATCCTGATGGTCACAAGAGTTGATTTGGAGTGATACCAGGCTCCAGCTGGCACCTGAGTTTTTCCTCTTTGCAATCCCAAGAATGGCAGATACCCATTGCAATCTATACCCAGTTAACTGGTCAGTTGAAGGCACAAGACAGCACCAATGTTGAAATGAGCCATGTAACTTTTCTTCTAATTGTGAAAACAATAGACAGTTTTCTCTGGAGACAATGGAGTTTGTAGTTGCAACAGCTTGCTGCCCAGCAGATCACAGCCTGATCTTTCTAGTCAGTGGTAAGTAACTTGAAGGTAACTCCTCTGGCAAAAGTGCTTTCATATTAGGGACTCTAAGGTCACTTGCATTACTCACATCTGCATCATATCTTCATCTAACATCGAAACATCACATGAATGAAGAGCTTAAAGGTTTATCCCAGATCCTGTGAGAGTTTACCTGGAGGCAGTGAAGGTATGAAAAGAGTTCCCATGTAATATATTTATTATTGGAGGCCATGAGGGGTATCCTGTGAAACCAGCTACAGGCATAATGAATATGCCCTCAGGGCACTCTGAAGTTACCTGTGAGTCTCCTGGAGGTGAGACCAGTGGATAAAACCATACCAGAATAAATAGTGTTCTTGCGTGTCATGTTCAACTCAGCTGTTCAGCATGTAGTGGAAAGGTATAGGTTGTACATTTCAAAAATCTCAGGTATGCTCAAGCTCACTGGGCACGTGCCAGGCTGAAAATTGGCATCTCTTTCAGTCATCCATGGGAGAAGAATGAAGCTCCACATTTGTATATTTAACAGAGTGAAGTACACAGTCCCATCAGTGTTCTCTACTGATTGAAAGTTGGTTTGCTCAGTTACCAGTCAACATGTTTACATCTGTGCCTTCTCAGTTATACTCTGAGCTGTAAGGTGATGAATGTCCTCTTGCAAAACAAGACGTTTTCTGGTTTGTTATACTAGAAGGGCTGGAAGGAGGATCCAGGGAACTATGTGTGACACATATGGGACAACCAAGTGATCAGGCCCAGTCAGCATGGGTTTATGCAAGGCAAGTCCTGCTTGACCAACCTGATCTGTGATGAGGGAAAGGCTGTGGATGTGTCTACCTAGACTTTAGTAAAGCCATTGACACCATTTCCCGTAGCATCCTCCTGGAGAAACTGGCTTAGTGGTGGATTTGGCAATGTTAGGTTAACAGTTGGACTTGATGATCTTGGAGGTCTTTTCCAAGCTTAATGATTCTATGATTCTACTCTCTGGCACCTCACAGGTTCCTCAGAGGTTCTAGCCTCTTGTCTTGCAGGTACTACTTTTTCCCTTTAGTGAACTTAGAGAGTTTCATCTTACAACCAGCTGGGGGCTGGTCTGCAGTCTTCTTTCCATTCTGTTTCCTTCAGAAGATGTTTCCAGAACCCAATTATTCTAATGACTGGAAATTCTCTCCTGAGTTTTCAAGCTAGTTTAATTCATAGAGAGACTGTACCACTGGTCCTTTGACTTGTTTCTTCCTTTTATTTTAATAGTTCTTGTTGCTTTTTTGATGTTTATTCCCACATATTTTTAGAGAGCCACCATATCCTCTTTGTTTTATTAGGACAAATTGAATAGTCCATGGGGAGTGGCATAATTTAAGAAATGGAAGAAAAATTATGAAGATGTTTGAGCTGTTGTGGTTGATGAGTTTGTTTCCTAGGAGGAATTTATCTATGCTTACATTTCTGATCACTCTCTTCTAGACAGAAATTGTCAAATTATTGCCCTAAACTGTATTTCAGCTATTGACAGTCTTACGTACATGTAAAGATCTAATTCTTCTGGCTGATGCAAATCTTACGGTTTAACTGTCACTTGAGGCAATGACACAACTTGCTTTCTGAAAAGAGTAAGCTTAGGCGAATCCCTGCATCCTTCAACTTGTTATTGTCAAGTATCATGGTCCCTTGGTTCTCCTGGAACACTGTTCTGCCCTTTGCAGTACTCAGCAATATTACTGCTTGACTGGAATACAGAATCACTAGTAGTCACTGCCACTAATTGGCAGACACTAAAATTTATAGTTTTCTCAGAAGGAACCTGGAATGGGAAATAACTCATGTTGTGCAGTAAAAGCAACTGTTTCATATTTTCCTTCATGTGTATTTAACACAATCTATAATTTACAAAAATAGATTTGAATTGGTCTGCCTGTGGAAGCTCATACCTAAGATAACTTCAGCAAGACAGGCAGGCAGTCCCTTGTTGCTTGTAAGCGATGGCTTAGTTAAGGCTGCAGCTTGGAGGGGGACAGCAGTTCTCACTGTGTGCATTGCTGAGCCTTACTGTTGAGGAAAATTAAAAATGAGCAACCAAGTAGTTGCTCTCACAGTCCTAAAAATAGTATTCAAAGTAGCTGCAATTACTTATTTTACCACAGTAATGAATCTGGACAGGCGAGTAGTCCTTACCTGTTCAACTCATGTAGCCAGGTTGTTTGGGTCCTGTGTCCAGCAGGCAAACCTGCCTTCATCATGCCCTGAATTTGTGAAATATGATAGGTCTGTCCTACCTGTGTATGCACAGCTTCAGATTTAGCTGTCTTCTCATAACCATAAAGTGTGAGAAACTCCTGTTGCTTCTCAATGCAAAATTAAACCTTGTAACAGTGTCAACAAATTTAGAATTTTGTTAGACTACATCATGATTAAAATATTTCAGCATTGTTTTTCTGACCCCACTTCTGTCACTTTAAACAATAGCTCTTGTTTAGGCTAACATTCATTTAGAAGAAAATAAAAGCAAAAAACACTTAACAGCTATACTACAAAAAATTGGATTGTTAATTAACTAAGACTTGTAATTTCTCAACAAAGCAAGCTCTCTCTCTGACAAGTAAACCTTCCCTATAGGTCTTTGATTGTAGGTGATAAAAATATTGCTTAATTTATGTGGATTATGTGCATTTGTTGTTTTCTTCCAAGTCAATGGATTTTACAAAATTATATGAACTGCAGAGCTGAATCAGGTTGTTCTCCTGCCATGTTGATTTAGATCTGTCAGCCCTGTTGTGAATCATAATTTGTAATCCCAAATAATCCTGAGGTGGGTTGTAATGGGGGTATTTCAAGATTTGATTTAGAAGTTTGCAGATGATTAGGCTTCACAGTCAATTAATTTGTTGTTTGAGACCTGAGTTTTGAGACTGGTTGAGGTCAAAAGTGAAGATAATTTTGGAATGTAATGATTTGTGGAGAGAATCATCTGAAGTTCTTAAAGAACACATGCATCATAACAAAATTGACAGTTTTTGAAAAAAATTAAATAGTTGGAGGCATGGAATTGAAAGTCAAGAGTGGATGTCTGAACAGGTCTGTGAATACTGCATGCTCTCAAATTGTAAAGCCAGAGAGCAGCTGTATCTGCAGTACTCTTAAAGAGCCTGGTCTTTGGTTACTCTATAAAATGAATTATACAACATCAAAGGCTTGTGAGCCCTAGAGCTGGAAAGTCTTATAAAAAAATACTCCATACAGCATCTTTTAAAAGGACTTTCAGATTTTACTTATGATAAATGAAACGCATCAACATCAGATAACTGTAACTCGGCTTCAGTCAAAATCTAAATCGCTTTTCCTTCCAAAAGCCTGGCAATGAAGTTGGAAACACAGAGTCACTTAGGTTGGAAAAGAGCTGAGGAGGTCCAGGCTTCTGCTCAGAGCAGTGTCAGTATTGAATTCATTAGTCCCAGCTAAGCTCCACTTGCTAAGTACCTGCTTCTCCCACGTTTTACGTATACGGAACATCTACCTTACGGTTTGAGGTCTCCCACTGCACCCAGAAATGAAGCCAGCACTTAGAGTATGTAATGCTTTGCATGACAAGGGCTACATTTGGCCCTAGCTGCTGTCTGCCAGTATCTCCTAAGATAGCACCAAGGACCTCATCAAGTTACACAGTCTGGAAGTAACAAAGACACAAAAACAAGGACTGCAAGCTGTTTCCCTGAAAGAGAATGGGAGATATATTGCTTCTAATATACAAAAGTGATCAGAGATCCCAAAAGTTTCACTATTTGAGCATTTTTATGGGGGGAACTGCTGTTTGTGTCTTACTGCAGTTTGATCAGCACAGCTTCTTACCTGTCTCTCATTTGGATCCAAGCCAGAGCTATGTGGAGGTGTGGGGAGAACAGGTGACTGCAGTTTCAGCCCAAGAGGCGTGCAGCTGAAGGCTGCCAGCATCACTAACAGATCTGCAACTGCAGAGGTCTTGTTTTCACTTCAGATGTCCTTTTGTTGCCACTGGAGAGGTCAGATATTGAACTGTAATCCTCTTCTGCCACATGTGAGAGGTGTGGGGAGAGCAAAGTTGTTGCCAGCTACTTTTCTTCACGTCCTCTTAAGGGGATAGGAGGAACAACCTTGGACGCCATCTGTATGGTGGGAGGAAGGTCTGTATGTCAGGATTTGGGTGCAGCAGCAGGACTGTGTACAGAGTTCGGGCTCAAAATGGCAAGGACAGCTGTCAGACGGGGACCGAGGCGCATCGGCAGGCGATGTTGGGAAGTTTTGGTCAGGTGCTTCTGTCATCTATTCGGGTCTAGTTACTTCTAGTCTTTCTTACTGGAATTGTCAGAGCCATAAAATGTAGCTGTGATTAGCCTAGCACATCCTATTGTATTTCCTCATCTTTGCCACATACTCATATTAAAATCACAAACTTCTAAAGCCAGGCAATGTTCAGAAGTCCCCTGGTGGTTACACATTGGAATTGCTGTGATGAGTAGAGGAACTTAACTAAAGCACACTCTCCCTGAAGTGCTTGCTTTCTAGGGGGGAGTGAGTTATTGCCACATCTGTATTGATTTTGGAGTGGTATCTGGATGCTGTGTCTCACTTTGAGAAGACTCGAGGAGAAATTTTTTCTTCACGTGCTCGACTTCTGGTTAATTTTGGAAGGCTGTGGAAATGATTAGTAAAGTCAAAACCACACCTTTACTAACAAGTCTGTTTTGTTTAGTTTTTAAGTGACAGATTTGTTTGCTGACGCTTGAGGGGAAGTTTACACTTGTGTGGTGTGGTGTTGTGTCATCTGGTGGCATTGCCTTCAACAAGCACTTTTGGCGCTGAGGATTCCAAAGCCATTCCCAGCATTAAGCAGTGCTTTGTCTCTGTGTGAAGTGTGTTAGGATACATCTATTTAACTGATAGGCTTGTGAAATGAAGAGGAGTGATTCGCCTATGGCAGCACAGGAAGGCAGAGTTAGGAGTAAAACTCGAACGTCTTGGCTCCTATCTTCCTTTCTCATTTTTACATTGTACTTCCAGCTTTCAGTTTATCAAGAATTAATAAATAATAACCCATGATTAAAAAGGGCTGACACTCTTTCTGTCATGAGATGTTTCTCTGTCTTCAGCATTGTGCAGAACTCAGCAGTTACACCTTTTCAGTTTTACTTAAGCGGCGTTACTCAATATTTAATGCTGAAATAGAAACACGTAATTCACAACTGCAGTCAGATGCATTGGGATGTTTGTCAGCTGAAAGTGGGGGGTGAAGGAGCAAGACTTCTTTGTGCCATGAAAATTGAAAATTTTCAACAACTTTTTCATTTAATTTCTTGCTACATTTCACACTGTACACACAGCTGACACGATAATCCTTCAGCCTATCCTAAATTGCATTTTAAAATAGAGATCGGTTAATTATAGCAATCTTAGTATTTTTAATTGGTTATACAGGGAATTTCTCTTGACACTTGTTTCTCTTGAATTTCAGATAAACTAGTGGATGTGTTCTTAATTACTCATATGACTGCAAAAAGTAAATCAAATAAAAATTACAAAAAACACTACCCAATACTGCTTTGGGTGAGGTCAGATAGTCACAGCTTAGCATCAATAGCTCTACTGTTTGGAGAGTGCTAGAGGGAGCTCTAACCCCTCGATCCGAGAACAGGCTATCAGTGGTGCATCTCAGTTTGGTCTGTGGTAGGAAACGTTGACTTTCTTGATGTTTAGTTTTATTCTGTTGCAGAGGCTTGCATATGGTTTTTTCTGGCATGATCCCAAATTGCTCTTACTAGATGGGAATATGCAAATAGTGTGTTTTAGAGTGTACTATTGTTACATTTAATAGAGGCTATTGTAAGCTACCTGAAAATACAGAAAGCGAGAAGTATCACGGAGGTGTTCAACAAATAACATGCAGTGATAAAGTCTAATAGTCCCTTCCTTTCACGAAGGAAGACAATTCTCACAACAGAAGACCTAATGATATTTAAAAGAGAATACATTTAAAACTGTTATAAGGAGAAAGTATTTTACTCAGCAAGTAATTGATTCTTAGATATTTAGCCAGTTATTATAGCAGAAGTTGTAGGAAGGGTTGGTGATTTTTAAATTTACAAGGGGATGCATCAGTGCATGAGGATGGGAGAAATTTCTCATATGCTCCACATTGATTACAGTCTTGATATGATAAGAAAGTAAACCTCAGAAATGGGATGAAAAGAAGAAAAGAAAACTTGGTTTGTTTTTGTAGAAAGGGAAATATGGGTGAATTCATACTATTTTCACTGTATATTAATAAACTCATTAAAAGGAATAGCTGAATCATGTATTTGAGTGAAAGAACAATATTTGGAAAGTGCAGCATGTTGAAGGACTAAGTGAGGCTAGCAGTCCTGTTTTGTCACAGTTTACTGGGGGGTTTATATTGCTTATACGCTACATTGAGACAATTCCACTTCGGTTGAGTTTACTGTAGAGAGAAGAATACTGGAAAGCTCTCTCCCTCCTTTAGTTTGAGGGATTTTTTTTGAAATGTTATTGGCAGCTTAGCACTCAGTCAAGGAGGAATCCCTAGAGCAGTAGTCTGTGAGGGGCTTCTGAGTTGTGCAGTTTGAGTGTGAGCTGACAGGGACAAAGTCTGTTCAGCTGTGAAGCTGGATATGCCTTCCTGAAGCTCTGTTGTGATTAGAGCTGGTCACTTTTTGCAGAAGGGATTGTTTTTGGCCTTTCCTCTCTCATGTGCTTTCACATATCAATTTTTGTCCTATCCCAACTGAATGCAACTTCTGAAGACAGAGAATTCAATAAAGAATGTCCTTAGCTAATATTTTTGAAGTCTGTTCCTCAGGCTGCAAATCTCTTGCCAGATACCAATGAAAGAATAGACCAACACAATCTTAAGATATAAAGTCATAGAAAACTTTAAGGTAGCATGGACTTCTGGAGGTTTCCAGTCCAATTGTCTATTCAGAGGAGGATTATCTTCACAACCATTTCGTTTTGCTTGGAATCTTATCCACTCCTATTTTGAAAGTCTTCCTTTTAATGTCCAGAGCTCGCTCCTGTTGTCCCTCTTCTTGTCATTAAACACTTTTCTAGAAAGATTCTGTCTCACTTTCCTCTGTAACCTCCCTTTAGGGTAGTGGAATGCTAGTAGATAGCCCCCAGTCTTCTCCAGGCCAAACATCCATCTTCTTTAGCAAAGTTAAGGGTCCTCCATGGAAATCACCCCAGCTGGCCAGCAAGGTAACATTTGACTAAAAGGTTGACAGAAGAGCTTATCTCTAAGAAGGCAATGCTCATTATTAAGTGAGGGTTATTAAATGATCTTTTAGGGATTATAGGAGGCTACAAGGCAAGATCTGTGAAGGATTTTGGCTGCAGCCCACTGACCAGCTTTGACTTAACACTGTACAAGAATACTTAATGGATTTGTCCTCTTACAACGCAGTCTCTGTGGTGACTGCTGACATCAGTAGGATTGGTATCAGTCAGTGTGAGCTGATGAGATGTTCTCTTCTAGGTCTAGCTGTACTAGTGGAAAAGAATACCATTCAGCCTTTGCCTGGCTGCTGCAGGTTGCTGCCCTCCAGGATCTGTCAGCAAAACTGCAAACCTGCTTTCAGTTAAGATGAGATGTTTTAGTGTAGACAGTTTAAATAGCAGGTCTTTGCTAACAAGCTTATTTTGACTGAAATAGGTTAGGGAGTGCTTGTATGGCCAACCCTGCAGGCAGATCCAAGGAGTACATTTGCAATAGGAGCAAGCCATGTATGTGAATCCTGAGGTTCTTCAGAATGCTGCTGGGTTTTTGTTCATTGCATTTCTTCAGTATCCCTGGAAATATGTAGCACTCCTGTAGCTGGGAAATGCTGTATGATTTCCAGCATATGTATTCACAACTTCCAGTTCTGAATCACTCATGTTGTCCTGGCCAGGTATTTGGATGTGCTTGTCCCCTCTGTGTTTTGCCAGTAAAATGCATCTCCAGGGAAAAAACTCATGGAAAATAATACTGGATAAACCATCTTGGGGGGCTTGTGTTTTCTGATGATAAAAGCTTTACACAGGCAGAAGCAAGTGATTTGAAAATCTCAGTAGTGTTACTGAGAGCAGATAACAGGCCTTTTCGGTCGTTCTCCCTTTCTATTTGTGTGTTGATCCCAGTGGTGCTACTCTTCACTGTTCAGCCATGTTTTGAATCACTTGAGTTCACCTACCTGTTCCTGGCTGATTTTCTCTCTGAATTAAGGGAGCACTTGAAGCAAGAAGAAAATCAACAGTAACACCCATAAAGAGCAACTTCACTCAGGCAGTAGATCATACTTGAGTATTTTAAAAACAGAAGCAACTGTTCCAGAAAACTATGAAACTGCTGCTTAGAGCATAGCTTACTTATGCCTTTCCCTGCAGTAAATGAGCCCTTTGCTGCTGCTGGCCATTACCTGATGACTTTAGTACAGTGGTTCTCCAAGTGATAATGTGTGTATTCTTTCCCTCCATTATCTGCAATAACATGTAATTGTCTCAGCAGTTCAGCTGTGGTTCTGATAGCCATGCCAGGGAAGAAGGCATTTCCTTTGGTGTTTTCCACTGGAAGTGATTTGTTGATACTGGAGGATCTGCTTTGAAATTTGTATGTGATCATTTCAGAGCTAGTAAAAGGTGTGCTCTGAAATCTAGCCCTTTAAGAGTGATGGTGGTTGCCTTCCCCCCCCCCGCCCCCATATGTCTACATATGCCTTTGGTCAGGGATCGTAGTTTGGGAAAGTAGCATATGCCAGTGCTGTGCTGATGCAAGCAGATTTCTCATCAGTGCTTGTTATTTGCAAAGACAACTTGAAGATAAGGGAGGAGGAGGAGGAGAGGGACTCCCAAGTCACATCCATTGCTGGCATCAGAGAAATTTTATTTTGAAGGTTTTTGTCAACACTTAAAGTCTAGGTGGGAGACCTATATCAAGGAAAGTTTTCAGTAAGAGCTATGAGATTCCAGACAATTAAACTTTATTAGTCTGTCTGAAACATTAAGTATTAGCTTAAAAGAATAGTTTTTTAATCTCCTCTCCCTGTTGCTGTTTACTGTGAAGCAGTGTGGGAGGGCAGCAGCTTCTCCTGCAAGGTATTATAGCTGCTCTTTGTATAGCCCATGTGCAGGTGCCCATGGCTCAGTCCTCTCTCCTCAGTCCCTAAAGGGACTCAAAATGTTACTTCTCTGGTGTCTGCAGCTTTTTCTGGCCCTAAACAAAACCAGTCTTCTCCTTTTCTTCTGTATCTGAGGTAATATACTTAGCCAGGTGCCCTCCAGGCTGACACCATATCATAGGTACTTAGATGGTACCTCTGAAAACTATTGCCCTCTCAGGATTTCAGAAAGTGCAGTAGGTTGGGCTGCTGTGTCCAGCGTAATTCCAGTGATCTTTCATCTAGATGTATCCTTTCCTATCAAAGTTTTTCTGCAGTGTGATTAGAAACCAGATGTGGACAAGCAGCCTAAAGCCCCAGACAGGCAAAATTGCTAGTTCCTTCGGTAGTGTTAATTTCAGTATGTGTATTTTGAATTTTCTATTGAAAATAAACAGTAAAGATGCCGTGGTTTCTTCCCTGCTGCTTTCTTTTTGACTCTCAGATGTGATTGATGATCATCTACTTCTGGGTTATGTTCGTTTTTCAGAATGTTTCAGTGAGCTTTGCAGCGTGGAAAGTAATTCAGTATTGAGCGAGTAAGTCCATATATGTGCTAAACCCATGGTTAACCTCACAGACGCTGTTATGTGGGATGGAGGCAGGCAGAAATGGGTAGATTCTAAACTGAGCTTTTAAAATAAAAGTAAATGGAGTGAGTTGTTTAATGACCTAGCATTGTAGCCTTGCTGTCAACTCAAACACTGGAAAAACAGGTTCATCCTGCAAAGGAGAAGAATGAGGAGCCAGCTGCCCTACTCATGTCTCAGATGCTATGGCTCATGAGATCCTGCTCTTTATGGTGAGACAACCCCTCACCACCCCCTAGTTCTCAAAGCAAAGTAGTTCTTCTATAGGAAGCTGCCAGCAAGGAGCTGCAAAGGACTTCTTTACTCTTTGCTTAGCCTTGGCAGTCTGGAAATCAGTTCTGCAGCATTTTGTAATAACAAGTCTAAAAGAGAAGAAGCCAGCCATAGAAGTTGAACCTGTACCCTTTTAATTATCTTGTTACTGCCTTTAGGCCATGCAAACCATACCCTTCCAACAGGATTCTCAAATAACCAGCTCTGCCCTTTAGTATGGAGGCCTGGCTTACATTCTCAGTTCCCTTTCACCAGTTTTGTTACATTGCTACATCAGAGTAGTGTTGAGTGGTACTTCATCATGGGCAGGAACAAGCAGTTCCGTGGCCACACAAGTAACTTAGGAAAAGCCAACTAAGCTGAGGTTCTCTGGCTAAGACCAGCTTTAAAGGCATCAAACCGAATCATCTCATGGCCATACTGGTACTTTTTAATCCCTCTGGTTTTCCCACATGCTTCTAACAGGCTCCAGAACTCCCAGGTTTTTTCTGATGGTGAAACTAGTTTTGTGTTTGGGTTCACTGTTGTGGGCATTTTTAATGTGGTCCATCCTGAAGAATATTCAGGGTATAGAGACAAGAGTGGCTTTGCTTACATTGTGAAGTTCCCGTCTTCCCCGCCTGCCCTGGCTCCTGGACATACATCCACCTCCATGGTTCCTTTCTTTGTCATCCCAGTCCTTGTTTTTTTTTTCCCCAGTGTCTTTTATCTTTTGAGTAAAGTTTGAACAGTACGCAGAAAGTTAACTGCCTGGAGTCTTTTAAATATAAGTAACACGCACCCAGTAATAAGCTGTCGGTTGTTTTTTTGCTGCCTGCAAAGAAACATAAACACAGCGCTCATTTCTGGCAGGTTTTTACTGTCAGAGTTTCTCCTATTATATTTATCTTACAATTTGCCAGGGGGTGAAGTTATTAAGTTTTAGCAGCAGCCATCGATCAAGTTCACAAGTTAACACGATAAAGGCTCTGTGCCGCTCCGATCCGGGAAAATGATGATCCTCACTCGGTAATTAACTAAATGAGAAAGTTAAATCTTACTTGAGAGCTGGGAGAGATGAAAGAGAGGTGTTTGTCAGTTTCTCAGTGGAAATTAGAAGCAGTTTTCTGCAATTCCCTAAGCTGCTGCTCTGTCATATTTTACATAAGCACTGGGAAAACGTCTTGTAATTAGTGCTGTCATGGAGGATTTTTTTTGCTGAAGGATGTTGGAATAATTCATTAGATTATCAAGAAAGGCTTGTGTCCTGAAATGATTAGCACAGTGAAATTTAAACCATTAACGATAACAAGTTTAGAGCTTGCTGCAGTGCAGAGGCACCCGGGGTATGTCTGTGCCTATTTCAATCATTTCTTATAATTAAACATTATGTCCTCTTTTTTCCTCCCCTTCACTAAGACCCATCCAAATTCCTGTTAAGGTGGCTCTGTCTAGGTCAGTGACTTAACCACGATGGGTGGCGCAAGCAGCTGGGGGTGAAATGCTGCAGTTTCAGAGAAGCAGCAGAGGACATCTCGCTGTGTCAGAGCCTGTAGTCCCAGTAAGTCCAGGAAGGAAGGGAGAAGCCCAGTATAGCCTTTTAGTATACTGGAACATGGAAGGGAAGACCCTTCCTTTTGTCTAGGGAGAAATTGAAATTTGCAGTGGTGATCTAATCTCCTAGTCTTTTCAGAGCTTCAGAATGAAGATGTCTTGAAGGTTCAGAAGATCTCAAACCTTGCTGTGATCATTCAAGCCATTCTTGATACTCTAGGAGACAGCTTCTCTTTTTCTCTCTTTCTGACTTAGAGTGATGTCTTCTTACCTTAGGAAACATATAGTCTGAATTCATCTACCCCATGGAAAGTGCCTGAACAAAGTCCTCTTTGATGATTATTAAATGTGATGGGCTTTTTAAAAAGAAATCTATATAAAAGTTGTGACCACTCATGTGGTCATATGCTATATTACAATCAGAGAATTGGGTTTGTGTTTGTCTTTCTGTGCTTTAGGAGGCTCCTTGGTCCCCTCTACTGAACAAAAACAAAAGTAACCTTGGTTGTCATATACGGGTTACAGCTGTGATATACCATAGCTGTTTAGTTTTATATGTGTAGCAGTAGATTTATCCAGTCTTTATTTATCTGTGTTGAAATATTACACCTTCCTATAGTTGCAAGCCATTATTTAGATTAAAGTCCTTTCATATATTAGTCCTCTTCTACTTCACTGGGCATACAAATGTGCTTTGTGTTAAATGTAGCCATTTGGAGAAATGGTCTTCTAATTACGGGCTGCAGTGGAGCATAGTACATAGATCCCTGAGCTAGTACCAACCTGAGGCACTCAATCCCCTGGGTTTCCTGGCAGAGCTTATGAGCTCAGGATCACCGTTGTAGGAGGACACCTCTACTATTCCTGCAGATGACTGATGGTGTACAAAGCCAGCTGGGGCACATCTCAGCCCTCACATACAGGACTTTGTGAAAAGGGAGTCAGTAAAGCTTAATCTGAGTTAGTAGTTTGCTGTGTTATACCCAAATTTCCTTCCGGATGATGGACTAGCAGTGCTAATTCTTCTTTGCCACCTTTGGAAGTGAAGCTTATAAAAATCATGGCCGTATATAGTGCATTTGGATGGATATTTACCCTAGCAGTATGGATGGCATGTGGAACAGGTTTTTATTTTTCAGATGAGGCCTGATTATTGTACCAGGAGAGGGAAGAGGCTGTAGACTGTTTAATAATAGGTGCTTGACAATGTTGTTATTTCCGTTGATGGGGTTTTTTTCTAACAGGCCTTTTCCACTGAACTGCCAGTGGATTTTCAGGAATCTTCAAATTGAAATTCTGAAATTTTTGTTCTAAACTGTAGTTTAAGTGATTTCGGAACCTTTTCATTTTATCTGTCTCTACTCTGCAGAAATGGTGTGTTCATGGCATGTCCTGTCCTCTTGGTCCCCCGCTTGCTTAGACCGCAGGACCTCCTGGGCACACCGTGGCTACCTCTGAGCTTTTCCTCACTCCTTTTGGTGAGAAATCAGAGCAGGCAAGGGTGCAAACCTGGTCTCAAGTTGCATTGTAAGAATGAATGTGAAGTATTAACTTAAAACTTGCAGTGTTCCTATGTCCACCAGTTTGGACATAAACACTGTAACGTGCTTTTCTTAGCAGAACCACTTTATAAACCTGGAGTTTCACTTCCTGAGCTGTTACAAGTGTTGGTCAATGGACTCTTTAATTTACTCATTGTTCCTACCTAAGAAGCCTGTGTTCACTTGGGATCCATCTACTTGTATACACATAAGCCATCACGTATTTTTGCAGATGTTGCAAGTTCTGTTTGATACCCCAAACCAATTTTTTTAGAGGTAATTGGAGAGGTCAGAAAGCAAGGAAAGGCCAGACCTTGGTGTCACCCCATGAAAGGAGCTGCACCTTTGTGGCCTTTGCACATTGGTTATCTACTCTGCTCAGGCTCAGTGTATTAGTCAGACTTCAGAGTCTCTCAAATTAGAAGACAAATGCATAGGTTTGTAAAAAATGCTTCGTAGAGACAACCTGTGTTGTGAGCTGCACAGCAAACAAAATGAGATCAAGCTTCCAGGATAAATCATCTCCCCACTGTCTTAATCCAGCATTTTTACAGGGATGTCTCTTTTGCAAAGAATGGACAGAATCCCATAACACAGATGTTCAGTGCACTTCACTGGTAATCTTTTTTGCCAGGCTGTTGCCTGCTTTGCACTTTGCTAGAAAAAGTTCAGTCTTTCACACGTAGGACTTCATGCCCACAGACCCATTAGTGATTTCTCTATATAAAATATAGAGAGAGTTTTTCTTTCCTACTGCTCTGGGACTTGCTTGCAGTCAGTGTTGTCCATGTGAGGACTGAATGAAAGTGTAAGTCATAGTCCTTGTCTTGCATGATCATACTGAACAGACACACAGAGCCACAGCCACACATTTGCAGGAAGGAGCAGGGGTAAAAGTAAAGTTGAAAATATTGGGCTGCAGAATTGAATACTGATGGTGTGATCACCAAGTTCTGTGTTCTCAAAGAAACTCAAGTCAAATCATAATCCAGAAATTGAAGAATCTGCTTGTTAAAAATCACAGCTATTTACTGTCTTATTCTGCCAGAGGAAGGTCTGGCCAACTCTGCTAGAAATGCCAAAAGGAGTATTTAGGTGCATTTTCTATAGAAAAGGAAATCTATACGGTGATTAGTTGAATAGATTTTCAAATTATGAGTTCTGTGGTGTTCCAAATTCAGGATTACTGTTGGGGTTGGGAGGTGTTGAAGTTCAGGGGTTACTTACTCCCGAGAAATGAGAAATTCCTACATTCCAAATCCAGTACTGGTAACTAGATTTTGTGGTCTCTAAATAGCCTGCTGTTCTGGCACTTGCTGAAAAGAGGCTTTTTTGTTGTTTTTTCTTTTCCTGTAAAACCAGCTAATCCTTGTATTTCTTTTGGTTCATTAGATACTTTGCAAAAAGATTTAGGGACTAGTTTTTTCCCGTAAATTTAATAAGGTTTCCTGGTGATGTTGATGCTTGGAATTACCATCATAGAACAGAAAGATGGCATCCCTACATAAGTGTTTTATGTGTTCTGATATCTGCAATTTGGTTTTAATTATTTGATAATTAATAAAGAACCTGTAAATTTATTTTGTCAAAAAAAGGATGTAATAATAGTGACACTTATTTTAATGCTGTCTGGTGTTAAACTGTTGCAATGAAAGAGAGAAAATCACATGTTTTCAGCATTTAATAAAAACTATTTGACTAGTATAGGGAAAAATCATTTCCCAGCAAACAGTTAATCTTACTTGGACAAAGGATATCCTTTCAATGCAAAATGTGCACTTTTCTTCCAGTTAAATCATTTAGAAAGCAGAAATTATGTCTTGCTATCAAGTAGTAAATTGAAATGTCAGTGTTTTGTTTTGTCCCTGAAACTCTTCTTTGAGCTGACTTTTTCTGACAAGATATTAACAGTGCTCAGAAAGTTGAAAATATTTTATTCTGTGAAAGAAGTATGTACCAAATATGAGGGTGTATTTTAGCTGGCTTCACTCTTGAGATATAATTCAATTTTTTTCTCATCCATTTCATGCATTCCCTATGAATTTTAGCAGCAATCCATTCTTTAGGAAAAAAACCCAAACAACAGAGTACAAATGCAGTTTTGTGTTGGTGCACTGAAGTAATTGGTAAATGTAGATTAGGAATCCAAGTATGTTTTACTGTCTACATGATAAATAAAATTGTCTGTATTAAACTGCCACTCAGGATTTCCCATCTAACCAGAGTCCTTTATGTGCAGCTCTGGCTTGAGCCAGTGCATTGTCCTGCAGGGCCTCAGCTCACCTTGGCTGTGCTTCGACAGACAACACCAAATGGGATACGTGGTCTTGGCCAGCTTTGTGTATCAGTGCTTTTTTCCTTCTGTTGTCTTCCCCCTAACTTACTGTAAAACTGCTCGAGTTTCTTTTCATATATGTGATTAGAGTTGTTTCTCTCCTTCCTGTTTACAGACAAAACTTGCCAATGGCACTTCCAGTATGATTGTGCCCAAGCAAAGAAAACTCTCTGCAAGCTATGAAAAGGAGAAGGAACTCTGCGTCAAATATTTTGAACAGTGGTCTGAGTCTGACCAGGTGGAGTTTGTGGAGCACCTCATCTCCCAGATGTGTCACTACCAGCACGGGCATATAAACTCATACCTCAAACCCATGTTACAGCGGGACTTCATCACTGCGCTGCCAGGTATTTCTGCAGGCACAGGGAATTTGCTCCTTGTCTTTCAAAGAACTATTCCACTGTGGCCTACACTGCCGGAGAGGTCTCTTCTAGGGTCAGTTTGCAAAACACATGGTAGCTTTTGAATGAAAATCTCTATACCAATATGAAATGTAATAATATTTTAATTTGTATTCCTACAATTGTGTCTCTCAAGGCACAATCCACCATGGTTGGGCTAGGAGTAAGTGGTAGCTCATGTATATATCATAATGATAGTTATCACAAGCCACAGGGCAGGTAGTTGTACTCATAATGCCCATAACGATGCATGAGTAACAAAAATTTTCAAAATTAAAACTACTACTCTTCCTGGTTGCTCAACCAAGGTTTTCCTCATTCTTATTTAGATTTTTTTGTGTCTCTCTTTCCTTGCAAAATAATTTCCTGAAGCTGTTGCTTTGATTATGTGTTTATTGCTAATAGAAAATGGAGGGCATAAGATCAAAGATGGAAATGTTCTATTTTTTACAACTCTGTAGTGCTTTCCATCTCAGGTATGGCATTGGGCATATCTGTATCTCACAGAATGCACACAAAAAATAGTGTACATGCAGTTTTATATTGGCCCTGTCTTACAGATAGGGAAACTGAGGCAGTGGGAGATCAAATATATACAGCGGTAGAGTTTCAGAAACAGACAGAAATTCCTGCCTCTTTGGCCATTTTTTCCAGACCATTAGATTGTACCTCTGTAGGTGGATAGATAGATAGGTAGTAGAGTAGCATTCCCATGCCGTAGGTCCTTAGCAGGATGGACCTGAGCAACACGTGCTACAAGTTTTGTCTCTAAATACCTAATCGAGGAGAGGAGTTTTTTGCAAAGAGTGTTTTTTGTGAATACCTTTGGAGAACTCTTGGCAATTTGTTCAATCCAGTCACTGATCATTCTTCAGAAGGGAGTTCTCAACATGAAATTTAAGTTTTATGGTTAAAAGACAGAAAAAAGTGTGTTTAGCTGTGAATCGTACTAAGCATAAAGGCACTGCAGGAGTTTTGCTATCAAGTTAAATAGGTAGACTCATTGGATTTTAAGCTCATTGTGCCCAGTAATCAAATGGCTGTTGTAGCATTAAAAAAAAAATCTTAGTTATGCTAAGTACCTGCTTTATGTTAGTTTTTAGTAGTCCAGTGGCAATAATCTCATGTACTTAGAGCAGCATTATAACTTGTGGAGCTGTTCCATTTGAGAAAAATAGAAAGTGTTTTGAAAGTGCATTGGTTTCCCCACTTTTAAAGCAGAAGTATACATATAGTCACATATGCAATTTTTCCAGGTCTTTCTCCACAAAACTGCATGACAGCAAGCCAACATGTCTCATTGCACATGTTTCATTTCATCCTACAGGCTTTTTTCTGAAAATTTGGGGCCAGTGCTATAAATATTTCCAGAGACATTCAAAATGTCCTGTCCATACCATACTTGTTAGTGGTCTATTCACAGTTACCCAGGAAACAGCTGATTTTACTATATCAGAATGTAGAATAAATAGGAATGAGGCAGCTAATATGTGAGTATTTTAATAGTTGTGGGAAATGTGTGTGTAAATAATGTATGTGCATCAATTTGCATATTTGCAAATGCAAATATCCTAGTGAATATAGCTGTAAGGGAGAAAATTAATGGCTAGGAATTACACTGGCACGGATTCTGCAGTCTGTGCAGGATGTCCTGAGTACAGGCAGGTTTCTAATGAGGGGAATGGAAAGGGGGAAAGGTAAGAAACTGCCTAGGAAAGAGTGATGGACATAAAATTCTAAAGTTATATAATGAAAATAAAAACTATACTCAATATGTATATTTTAGTTTTCTGAAAATCTCAAGTGTTCAATAGTCTGGTTTCATTTTTACTCCTTCATTTTTAGTTCTGCTCTCCCCCTTGAGTGAATAAAACAATAAAGCTACTTCAAAATCATGAGGCATCTTATCTCTGTCCTCCTAGCACTCTCCCAAAGAATGACCAGAATTAATGGTAGTTTTAGAATATGAGCATGTTTTGCTAATATAAAGTTAGCTAAGATTATTTTTCCAGTGCTTTGAACAGAATTAAGATTGTTTGAAAAATACGGCTTAACTGTGTACTTAACAAAGTTTGTCCAGTTTCTGAAAAATAAGGCCTCTGCTCAGCATTTTCAAGCTGTTTAACATTTTTTATGAGGAAAGTCATTTTGATAAGGATTTCATGTGTGAAATAACTGAAACATTCTTGTTGGTATGGAGGGCTGAAGGGCTAATCGTGTTTCACATTCATTTAGCAAAAACTTCTGTGAGCAGAGTTTTGTCTTTTTAAGGAAGCAATGCTTTGTCAGATATATGCCTCAGTGCGTTGTGCTGTTCCTAAGAAACAAAATAATAAAACTGAGTTTGTAGCCAGGCCAAAATAGTTCTGCTCATCCACTTATCATAGATGTGAGGACGAGAGGCCAAAACATTAGTATTTCTTCTCTGTGAAGGGTCTCTATCAGTGGCAAAAGATGAGTAACGGACATGGAAGTAGTTACAGCACCTCATTGGAGCAAGAACTGAAGAGCAACTACTTATAGCCACCAGTATGGATGCTACCAAGGCAGGCATTTGCAAATGTTCTGGTGGATCTGTGGGCTCACTGAAAGCAACACAGTCTCTAAAAAATGCCATTTCTATCCTGTGGAGCATGCTCAGAGCTGCAGAAGCAGGGTAACATGATTTCCATGTCTACCCTACAAAATTGTGAAATTCCTGCAAATTCCAGATCAAGTTCACTAAAATGTTCTGTTTCTCTTTTTGCAATTTGCTGTAGAGTCAATCTAAACTTACAAATACATCTGTTTTGTGAAAGAATTTTA
Source organism: Anabacerthia variegaticeps (assembly GCA_035583185.1). Taxonomy (NCBI): domain Eukaryota; kingdom Metazoa; phylum Chordata; class Aves; order Passeriformes; family Furnariidae; genus Anabacerthia; species Anabacerthia variegaticeps. Next base: position 22,233,817 of record JAWWEW010000166.1, on the reverse strand, counting down.
AATAGTAGTTGTACGTATCTTTTCAGATTAAATATATAATCAAGGCTGCTGATGCTTTTATTTTGGAGGTTGACATCTAATTTTGCATCTATAAAGATAAGAAATGTCAGACCTCTTTCTGCACTCTGTGGTTGTGCATGGTATCATTCACATGCTTTTCCTACATATAGATTGAAGCATAAAATGCTGGACAGAATGTTTCACCCTAAGTGTATTCTAAATTTAGAATCTTTGAAATCAGCAGGAGGAGACATGCTAAATTTTTTCATTTTCATGCAATGGGAGATAATTTTGAGATCTTTTGGTTAAGGTAAACAAAGGTTGGGCCATTTTTGTGTCATGAACTCTAATCAGAATCAGCTGGTTGCACCCAGTTTGGGTTTGCAGAAATACAGGCATGTGACCGTTAAAATGCACTTCTTTTTCTTTTACTGTCACAAGCAGGGCCTGGTCTTTGAGGCTGTTGTTTTAAAAGCAAGAAAACATGTATTTAACTTTGTCCCAAATGTGAACCAGAGGGAAGATGCATGTAATACCAATCTGCCATGCTTCCTTTTTTGTTGGACTGGACATTATGACTGAGGGATGATGTGGCCTAAACTACAACTTTCGCAAAGCCTCTGAAATTTGACCTGTGAAGTGAGATAATCTCTTGGTGGTGTGCCTCACTTGTGAACTAAACAGCCTCCAAGAGAAGCTGTATTTATGCAACTTCTCATTTAAAAGGCATCTTATTTTCCTGAAGTCTTGCTGGTGATTAAATTTGAGTTGGCAAGGGCACATTTTTACTGACTGCATCCATCCAGTTAAGAAACAGCATAACCTTCCCTGCCCCCAGCTACACAGACATTACATTGAGCTGCTTGGTGGTAACCAGGCAATTGCTTTACATTTCACTCCAGCCATGTTGAAAGAGAGCCCGTCCTGGTAGTCACACTGGAAAGTATTTGCAGATTGTATCATTTTGGTGCATATTTTTCCTTCACCCACTAAAATAAATGAAACTAGCAAACCTGCTTCACTTTCTCCTTACACAGCCTCTCCTTCCCTCGTGACATCCCTGTGCATCTGCATATCCCTCCCTCCCCCATGTCTAAAGGTACCACTACCCTTCAGGGCACACATTGGGAATATATATTTTTTTCTTCATTACGTTTAAAAGCTACTGCTTTAGCAAAAACAGCTTTTGAGCCGTTGCAACATGAGAACAGCTGTAGCAGTGAGATGAGAAATGGTCCTAATATAGAGATTTTGGGGGCTGCGTCGCTGAGTTGGAAATGCCATCCATAGAATATCCCCCTAGTGCTAAAACCTATCGAAATAGATTGGAATGACTTCTTGGATTCTTTATTATTTTTAATGACTTGTTGTGCTATATCCAAAGGAAGTTGGAGAACACTGCTCACTCCTGAACTTAGCCTCAAATGCTCTTCTGTGCATTTGGTCCAGCTCTGCATGCAGAAGAGTAGATGGAAGAAGAGCATATCTTTGTACTAGCAGGGGGAATTCTTTTAAACTCTGTGTCTGCCCAGCAAATAATGTCTTTTTCGTGTTGTTTTTCTCGCCCAGCTCGGGGATTGGATCACATTGCTGAGAACATTCTGTCATACCTGGATGCCAAATCGTTGTGTGCTGCTGAGCTGGTGTGCAAGGAGTGGTACCGGGTGACATCAGACGGCATGCTGTGGAAGAAGCTCATTGAGAGAATGGTCAGGACAGACTCCCTGTGGAGGGGGTTGTCAGAAAGGAGAGGATGGTGAGGAAACTGCATTTTCACCTCTTATGTACCATTCAGGGCAGTAGGTGCTGTGCGTTTCAATCCATGTTTGGAGACAGTTATTTAGCATACTGAAACATTGTGTTTCCTCCAAACCTGGCAGCTGCTTAAATCAAAAATCACGGGTTGGTGAGGTAGGGCATCATTTGGCTATGCAGGCAATGTGGGGGATTTTTTCCTCACCTTCCTCATCTGATCATGCTCTTATCCCACTGTGACAAGGGAGATATACAGACTAAGATTTTTATACCCAGCTGTCATTCAGTTCAAATGAAGAAGCTTTGTATGCCTCAGGGGAACCCTAAAGTGGTCAGCAGTTCAGAGCAGAAGAGCTTTTTTAGGGGTGGCAGTGGGGCAGCATGTGCTATGAATTAGTTGTTTCCTGATAGGTCTGTTTGTTTTCCTCAGCAGATTTTCACTATTAGATATCTGTTTAATTTTCAAAGTGGAAGCTGAGGGTAGGTACCACGGAGAATAGGGGACTTAAGAAATGCAGATAGATTAGTTAATAATCATCTGGAATAGCCTTACTACAATGTAGGTCTCACTCAAGTTTGAAGCTGCTCTGCTAACATTTCATTAGAACTTTCCCTCTCAGGGGTATGTCCTTTAATACATAATTTTCTTTTCCAAGGGTGTCCCTAGGATGCTGGCAGAACGGACACTGGGTCTGAATATTTCATAAACAAGATAAAAGTGACAGCTCAGGCATTTTGGTTGCTATTAAAAAGAAAAAGATACAGAGTGGCAAACAAAGACTGCTGGTTTATGGTTAATTTTGTTATACTGTTTGTCTCAGGAAGTAAAGGCAAGTAAATCAGGATTATAAGACTTTCTTTAAAAATAAATACTATTTTGATCTGGTTCCAATAGTCTAATGTTTATAAAGAGTGTAAAATAGACGTAAGCATGGCAGTGGTTACTTTTTCATTCCTTTTAGTGCTTTATTCTCTCCAGGACATCCATTTTTTCTTTGTATCGTTGAGGTCACAGTAAGTCCTAAGAGGACCTTGAGAAGTCATTTAGTCCCTCCCATTTCCCACAGGCCAGGTTTCTCGTCAGTCTATCCCAGATGTTTGCTTTATCTTGTTCTTAAAAACCCTCACTGATGGAGATTCACAAGGCATTGCCTGGATAAGGAATTTCACAGTATTTATTGTTTGATATTTCTTCATCTTCTCTGGAACATTGTGAATTTAATCTTGGTCTCCAAAGTGCCTGTAGCTTCTCTCAGCTTTATCATTGGCCAGGTAATAAATGCACTCCCTGCTCCGTTCTTTGTCATTAATGAATATGCTCAATAATGACATATTTAGGACAGACTCCATGCAACATCCTAGTTACCATCCTGTTTGACAGTACACTGTTGGGAAACTGCTTTCCAGCCATCTATGTGTGCACCCTTGAGCTCTTCCAGGTGATACTTCTCTTGCTAAGTCTTAAGAGTTGCCTGTGAGTAGAAATTACTTCAGTTTGACATGGTATTGATGGATTGATCAGTGTTGCCTGTTGTTTGTCGCCTAGCCACTCATCTGATTGCGAGTGTGGTCTAGAACTGCTAAATGGTCAAAGTTAGTCGAGTTGAACAATGCACCATTTCCTTGGTGGACCTTATTCCCTTTTTTTAAATGCAAGAGCTACATTTGTCTTTTTCCTGTTCTGTGAAGCTTTACCTATTCTCTACATCTTGTCATGGATCGTAGCTGATAGTTCTCAGGTTGCTCCCTCCACACTATAGAAATAACATTAGCACCAAGTACTAATCATAGACATGACATTTCTGAAAAACAATTCCAAAATTTTGTTTCTCATCTTGAGGACAGTCACCTTGTTACTGTACCTCTTCTTCAAGTTTATACTGGATTCTGGAGGTTGCTTTGACACAACAGAAGCAAGCTGTGCTCAAGTCTTTCATCTGGTTAGCTTTAGAAGATAGAACTGTGTGGTTAAAAGAGGCAGCCAAGAAATATCCAGTGCAACTGCACCACTTCCATGTAGAGCTTTACTGCTTGTAATCAATGCTAACACTGTGCATGGCACCAATTGATGAAAAACTGGACAGTTCAGAAAGATAAGTGACTGGTGTTACTTGCTTACAGTACCTCAATTTGTACATTGGCTGCCGGATTTTAGCATTTGCAGCTCATGGTTTACAACAGAAATCCCCCATTCTGCAGCATGGCAGCCTTCACTGACAGCTTGTCAGGGGGCAGTAAGGGTTACACAGATTTAGAGAAATATAAAACAGAAGCCCAAAATCTGGGCACGATTGTGTCCATCTGATTGAATTGGCCAGTCATCAAAACCTGCAAACAATAGTTCCTTTTATCCCAGAGCTACAGCGACTAAGATGCCATGGAAATTCCAGCAGTCCTTTAGCTGAACAGTAAACAACTGACTCTACATGCAGCAAGACAGGACTTTGTGTTGCATCACCTAGTAAAGTTAGAAACAACAGACAGGTTTGTAAGCATATAGGATTGTACACAGATTGTTGTAGACCTGCCCTGAGTCTTCAAGGATGTGTCCTAGGTATTCTGTGTACCTCCAAAGTGGTTTTCCTCTCCCTAAGCCAGTAATTTCAATTTTGAATGCGCTTCCAGACTGGTTCACAGTAAATAGGCAACCATCTAGTTGGTGTTTTGTCTGCATCCATGTGCTCCTTTTTCACATGTGTTTGTTCCCATATAAGTGTCTGCTGGTCACTGTATTCAAAGAATCAGATGAGTGCTCTGTCTGAAGTGGAAAGCACGTTTCTCTCAAGTTGTACTTGGAGTCCGTTATTTAAAGAAGTATCAAAAGTTCTTTTTTTTGAGCATTTGTCATTTTTGCTTGTAGTTTGCTACCACCTTACAACCTAAACATTTTGGTTTATTGCTGTGGTCTGCCTAGTTCAAGTGCATCAGAGCAGCTAAGGTACAGTCTCTCAAATTAGCTTCAAGGTATACTGTATGGAAAGGATAGGAAAGGAATATGCAAGGAAGTATTGAACAATTAATTATGCTGTAATGGAGCAGAGGAGGGAGAAGTGGAGAGCTGGCCCAGTGTAAACTCCGTGCCTCTGATGCCAGGATTACACTCGGAGGCATTTGTGCCTCTCTCCATTTTGTGAGGCACGTTGCCAGGCAGAACAGCAGTTAGTACGCCCATGGTGGGGTTTACAAGCTTCCACACCGTGTTTGGTGGCTTCTTAACTTCAGGATGAGGAATTAAAGTTTTTTACACAGCAGGTAGTGATTGCCATTTACAGATTTTTTTGGTAGCAAAACTCTAGCTTGGGATATGAGTATTCCAAATCAGTGTTGAAATGAGGGAGGCACCACAGATGAAGCGTTGCTTACCAAAATACGTTAGTAGCAGTAAAATGTCCATGTACCCAAACTGATACTGTTCCTGCCAATGCGGATAGAAGCTAACCTTGAATGCCTAGTGAGTTTGAGGGTTCCTCAGCTACTTTTATTTACTTTGTTTGCTTTATTTTAAAGGTGACCTCTGGTATGTGTATGTGTATTGCAGGCATGCGCCATTCTCAAGTCTTACTGAGCTGAATGGGCCCATGTCCATAATAGAGAATATATTTCCCATACCTGAGTAACTAGACACAGTTCTTCTCTTGGGTATTTCAATGTTAAAATGCAACACTGACACGTTGCAGGGCAAACAAACAAGGAACCAGCCCATCTTACTGAGTAAATTAAGTTTGAATATGAATCTCTGCTTTCCAACAGCGGTTACCCATTTGTAAAATGCCAGGAGAATCTTTCTCCAACATTCTGAAACATAATTTGTGTTCAGTGAAAGTGTTCTTTGTCTTTCAGGGGGCAATATCTATTTAAAAATAAACCTCCTGATGGAACTGCACCACCCAACTCCTTCTACAGAGCACTTTATCCCAAAATTATACAGGACATAGAGGTAAGAAACAGCTTCCAGATGTGGTGTTTTGCTGTTGTTTTTTTTGTTTTGTTTTTTTTTCAAATGTCTCTGATTCATTCATGGTGCTAAAATTCTGGAAATACTCCATTCTCATGAAATATTTTTTTTAATCTGATATGTCTGTGTTTTTCTGTAGTTTGTAGATCTGAGATAATTATGTAAGGTCCCAGGCTTCACTGCTCCTTTAGACAGAGTTGGATTTTCAGTGAGCTGTTTTCAGGTGGAGTCTCTACACCTTGCACATCAGATGTCACAGCAGCACCACAACGTCTTGGTTTTCTCTGTTCCACAGTATTTTCTCCACCCAGTGCAGATGAGACCTAAATAAGCTGTTATGGAAACATACCAAGAACTGAGCCAGGGAGAAAGTGCATTGCCTAAGACTGCAATCCTAAGAGTCAGGGAAACAGGAAGCAACTGAGCATGGTTGCCTTACATTTAGTGTGAGTGAAATGGCATGTTCTGGTTGTCTCCTAATGGCAAAAGCAGTGCTCAGGCACTGTTGTGACAAGTTTATACAAGCACTTACAGCTCAACTGAGACATTCTCTTCAGTTGTTTAGCTATTGACTCACAGGGGCTTAAAGGCTGGAGATAGAAAAAAGCTTTTAGGTTGCATTTTCCTCACCATTCCAGATAACACAGACCAGTTTAGCAACAACGTGTTCTCCAGGAATTTGTCTGTTTAATTGGTTTTATTTACATGTTTTGCTTCTTCTAGAAAGCAATTATGTCATTTTATAGGCCTGATTGCAGGAAGAAGTGTGAAGAAAGGTATCTGCTGTCTTCTTTACCAAACAAAAAAAAAAAAGAGGAGACAGTTCTGTGCTATTTTTTTAACATGTCGTTTGTCTCCTGTCTCTCCTCAAGACAATAGAGTCAAACTGGCGTTGTGGAAGGCACAGTTTACAGAGGATCCACTGCCGAAGCGAGACAAGCAAAGGGGTTTATTGTTTACAGTATGATGATCAGAAGATAGTGAGTGGCCTACGAGACAATACTATCAAGGTGAGAATGCTCCATAGAGGCATACTAATGGCATGTGGTGCCCATGCCATAAATAATAGTGTCCTGATTTCAGTGATATCTACCCAATCTCTTGTTAGTAATCCAGCCTTCTCCTTCTCCTTCCCCCTCCTCACACCTGCACAGCCTCTTTTATCTAGCTAGAGAGACTCTGTTTGCAGACAGACAGACTTTGCTAGCAGAGTTTTTGTCCATCAGTAATTACAGGCTATGTAATTAGTGGGGCCTGTACCCTGATGAGAAGGGTAAAACTAATATTCATAGTAAAGCCAGTAATATCAAAGATATTAATGTACTGCGCCGAGAGTCTGTAGAAGACTCTACAGATGCCACTAAAGGTGTTCTGATTGCACTGTCAATGATGTGTTGTTGTGAAAAACAGACTATCAAACCAGTAAGTGCTGAAAGATGAAAACCTTTCTCAGCTGTCTGTTTTGAATGTTTGCTGTCTTAGATCTGGGATAAGAATACATTGGAATGCAAGCGAATTCTCACCGGACACACGGGTTCTGTCCTGTGCCTCCAGTATGATGAACGGGTGATCATTACTGGATCTTCAGACTCAACAGTCAGGTGTGTGCTCATGATTTGGAGCCTTCTTTTTGCCTCTCAGATTTTAGCTTTGCAAGATGCTGAAATGATCTCTTCTTAAATGTGTGCTGTTCAGTTAGTTCCGTGAAGTAGTTCACCATATTTGTTCAGCAGTGTGCTGTCCTTGTTTATCAGATGTCCATGCAAATCGCTGTCAAGGAGAAATGAGAATCTAAGCAAAGACCAGTCAAGGTCAAGCTGACTTAGGAAGGCCATCTGGCATTTCACCAAGGTTTTGCATGGTTTGACACTCCTTGAGAATGTTATAAATTCTCCTTGAGAATAACTTTTTAAGAGTTAAAGTTTTCAAAGCAAGTGTGAAGGTTTAGTCATCCATTGCCACTTAATTTTAACAAAAGATATATGCCTAGATCTCCCATGACTTTTAACTAATTAAATTTTAGCATGAAATTTCTTTTCATTCACTCTTTCTAACCTTGCTTTCCTTCCAGTCTCCAGCAAAAGGCTGGACAACTGAAGGTAGCACTTGTGGTGCATGTTGTGCAGATTTGAAGTCCACAAGTCATATTACAGAATCCCAGAGAGTGTAAGACCTGTAGTGTAAATACAGGCACATATGAATTAGTGAATTGCAATATGAACTTGGATGTAAAGAGGCAGGTCTGTCTTCTCCATGTTCTTATATATTCCCTCTTTGTCAATGCCCATGCAGTGAACTTAGAAACCAAAGAGCTGTGTTGCTGGCCTTTTCTGAAGCCATTAGCATGTGTTCCTTATGGCTGCAAGCTCCTCATGATTTTCACCTAGTTTATGTGTAAACTACTACTGTTGAGCTAATAATTTAATTCCTGACATGTGATGCATGCAGTCTTGTGGTGCTGCTAGGTTTTGGGGTCCTGTCATTAGTAGGGATCCAGAATTTTGGCAATGCTGCCAAAAGAGACACCTGAAGATGGTGTAGGATAGTGTGGGAACTGCACTGGCCTAAACAGATCCCAAAAGGAGAGGCTGATTTCTGTAACAAGCACTATCATCTTCCATATCAGTCCAGGCAGGCCAAATTGCAGATTGGCTGCTTGCCCAGAAATACTTTGTTTCCCACTGTATCTATGAATGTTTGTGTAGACCCCAGAGGCACATAGGATGCATCACTTTTATCCTTGTGTCTCCTCAGGAAGAGGGGTTTTGTCCAATAGACAGTACAGATGGGCTCTTAATGCTTCTGAGATCTCAGGGATGCACTTGTCCAAAGAAGTCAGTGGGTCTCCAGCTCCTGTTCAGTTTGGCAACCCTGTCTGCAAACTGTTTGCATGTTAATGGCTCAGGTCTCTAGTTTTTTCTCCTTTGCATTTTGTAATTGGAATGTAGTTTTCTTTCTCATTTATAGTCCATAAGTTGATGCATTTCAGTCTCCATAAGTTGGAAAATAAGACATTAGAAGCCTTTGTCACATCTTGCCTTTTCTTACTGCTTGCCTTATTGGCAGAGAAAAGTTTTAACTTCTGCAGTGTCTGATGTGCTTGATGATACAGCCATTTTCTGCTCTCATATAGTGTATTTGGGATCCAGGTGTGATAGTGCCAAAAGAAATCTCTTTATGGAGGGTAAAAGAAGTTTGCCAACAGAATAGCCCAAAAGAAACATTTTAAGGGCTTAAAATCTTCATTTCAAGGCCTAGAAGTTTTGTATGAAGATTTTGTCTAACTTGCATCTTAAATTATCTTTCAGTTGAAACAGTTGGTTCCAATAACATTAAATTGACGTAAATGCTATGTCTTAATTTGGATTTTCAGCACATTCCTGGAATGTAGCTGTGCACCAGATGCACCGCAGGGTAAATGCAATTCATGGTGCAACTTGGAGCAATTACCTGTATTTGTTTGAAAAGGGTTGTCTTTTCTGCTTCTGTATAAGTTATCCCTTGAGCTGATAGTCCTGTGAGAGAGGTCAAAAATTAAACCTGTCACTGAACTTGCTTTTCCACATTGACTGGAAATGAAGCGTATGGTATGCTGACACAACCAAGAAACATCAGTCTTTAAGTCCATCAGTCTTCTACCTTTCCTCAGCTCTAAATTCCTTTAATTAAAGAATGCTCTTTTCCTCTGTGGGTTATTTTTATGGTGTTAACTGCATTGCAGGGTTTTTGACTGCTGGACTGTCTCAATGTACACATAATCAACAGGTTTATATAATGCATTTTTTTAATGAACTATTTAATAGATGTAGATATAACTTGTGGTGTTTGCTTCTCTAATATCACTAGAGAGTCAATTACCTCTCCCCATCCCTCTCTTGCTCTGCAGAAAATGCATTGTGCAGGTTTTTAACTCTCTTCTCTCTGGTTTAAAATCTGAAACTGCAGAGTGTGGGACGTGAATGCAGGTGAGATGCTGAATACACTGATCCACCACTGCGAGGCCGTACTGCACCTCCGCTTTAATAACGGCATGATGGTGACATGCTCCAAAGACCGTTCCATCGCCGTGTGGGACATGGCTTCGCCAACAGACATCACCTTGAGGAGGGTGCTAGTAGGGCACCGAGCTGCTGTCAACGTAGTGGACTTTGATGACAAGTACATTGTATCAGCATCAGGTGACAGAACTATAAAGGTGAGGTGTTTCAGAGGCTTTTTATTTGCAGCACTGGGGTATTTATTAAAGAAGAACAGCGACCAGGCAGGAAAGATGGTCCTTGACCATTATTACCCAAATATTCCTTTAGAAGCAGTGTTCTTCCTGCTGCTCATTTCCACTTGTCCCTCCTCTGTTGAGCTTGCACAACTTGTTTACAGAGCTGTATGGCAAATTGAATCCAGGTACAGATGCAGTTGAAAAAGAACTTTTTTTCTGTGTTCTTTTTCGACTTGACCACTTCCATAATCTGTTTCAGCATCAGTCATTGAAACAGTTGTCAGAGGGCAGCATGGGGGCAAAAGTGAAGGTGAGTGGATAAGAGTCACTTAAGTGTTACCACTTGTGATCCCAATCTGCAGCATTAAACCTCAGGAAAATGAAGATCATGTGTCGACTAAATCATAGCCTGAAAGAGCTAAACTTGAAAGCTAATTCTGATATGGTGTGGCTAAAACCTTCTGTGTACAGTGACCCATACTGCTAACAGTTGCAGACTATAATCACAAGTCATCAGAGAAATAATTTTCCCAGTCTTAGTAGTAGCATCTTCAATTAAGAACATTCTGGATGCATCTGTAAATCATACAGACACCATCTTTTGTTAGTGTCTTCTTAATAACTTTGTCTCTGTGTGGTTCCCTCCTCCCTTCCTGTCACAGGTATGGAACACTAGTACCTGCGAATTTGTGCGCACCTTAAATGGCCACAAACGAGGCATTGCATGTCTGCAGTACAGAGACAGGCTAGTAGTGAGCGGCTCTTCAGATAATACTATCAGGTGAGAGACACACTCCCCATCACAGAGTTATGTGCAAACACATTGTCTCTGATTCACTGGGATGTGCAGAGGTTAGGCAACTGAAGTGCTCTGTACCCTTGTCAACTTTGAAATATGCTTTCTTTGGTATAGAACATTGGGAACTACTGGAAAGAGATATTAGAAGCGTGTTTTACTGTGTTGTCTTTCATCCTCAGCATCTCAAGAGTCCCATACTAATCAACATGTTGCATTGCTCTGACAATTCTGGTGTATGAAAGAGCTGGCAAGTACCACTTTCTATGATGTCCTCTTGTGATATTTTAATTGGGCTATGTGTCTAGTTAAAGGGGTCAGATTTGCAGTAAGAGGCATTTAATCCTCTGCAGAAATCCTCCTGGGCTCTCGCCAAACTCTTCTTGTGGTACTTGGCACCTGGTTAAGTTTGGAACAGCTGGTTTAGAGCATGAAGTTCAGTTTGCTGCCTTTTGCACTTCTCCATCTGCCCTGGTTGCAATATGAGATTTAACTCTTTCTGGTATCATGAGCCAGGATTTCTCCCTACATCCTGCAGCCACTGACAGAGGGATGTCCCACTAATTTCAGGGTGTATGGAACAAACTTGATTAGTTTACGTGATGTAAGAAAATGGCTCTGTCATGGAAATGGGACTAAGAGCAACCTCCCATTTGTCTTTGCCGTTTCTTTAAGTAATTGTCTGCCTTCTGATAAAACTTGTAAGCTGGACAGTGGACAAAAACCCTTCACTTCATGTCAGTAATAATTTCTCCTGAGTGAGAATAATTTATGCTATTTTTTGCCTGTAGACTTGGCTTCCAACACATTGCCCCTTCCTGCTTTGTATTCTGTAGGAAAACAGTGGTCCTTTGGTTAACATCGCAGGTCGTAGTGCCAGATTTTAGTATAGGGCTGTCAGAGACCATAACAAGAAGAGCTGGAACTTCCATCTCTTAATCAGGGGAAAAAGTGTTACAGGCATTATGTAAGAGCAGCACCACTTACACATGGTGAGAACTGCATTTCAAATAGAAAAAGTAACCCTCTGCAGTTGTACTGTGAAACTTGGTCTCAGAAGTAGAGTAAGAAATAGTTAAATACTGCAGCAGTTAGGGAAGGAGCTAAAATATGATTTGCAATGCTAATAAAAATAAATGTCAAGATTGTGATAATGCTAAAGAGGAATACAGTTACTTTTATGCTTACATTGGACAAAATCCCTAGCTGACAGATGAACTGTGCTAGAATTTCAGGAATGTCGGCAGTGAATCTTAATGGAAGTCAAGTTTAGCAGCAGTGTGGGCAAGGCAAAAGACTTACCTGGTCACATAGTTTTCTTCCAGCCATTAGCAGAGGACACAAGTCAATGGAAAGGTGATTAAGAAAGGGCAGGTTCCTGAGACATCTTTGTGGGTGCCTTGCTGCTTTGTATGTTTGATCTTAATTCACTGTAAAGTGCTAGATGTGTGTTGGCCTTTAGAAGATACAGATACAAAACTTAAAGTTCACTGTTCCTTAGTTACAGGGAAACTTTTCCAAAATATTACTCTGATTTCGAGTTTTGCAACTGCAAACATAAGGGCATGTGAAGTAGATGAGAAATCAGTATCTTTCTTCTGTAGAAAGACTCCACATATAAAAATTATTTAGGTTTTGTTTTAGGCTGGAAATTTCACCAGTATAGGAGAACACAGCTACATAGACATCACTATCATTGTGCTGATTTCCATCTGATAGAAAGTGGTCCATCAAGTTTAATTCAATCACTTCATTATCTTACCTTCTAGGGCCAAAGTTCCCCATTGCTACAGACAAGCACTGTGTCGAAAAATAACGGACCAGAGAATTTAGGGCAAGAAAATAGACTTTTTCATCTTGGGTTAATTTTTAAATGAGTAGTTAATTTGCATATGTTTATTCTACTTCTAGTGTATGCACATGAGAGGGTCTGATACTGGTCTGTTTAGAGTACAGCATTCTCTCTAAGAGATGGGGATTCAGTCTCACCCGCCTTCTGTACATCTTTCAGCTCTGCCAGGACTTCAAGTGTATTAAAGGCAGGGATAATTGCAGACCTCCCTCTACTTCCAGAAATTCTCCCAAAATTGTAGGAAGGAAGAGTGGTAGTGTTTTTGACTGCATAAATACTTTATTTAGTTCTCAAACCCTTAGATTAGTTCTTCTGCTATTTGTTCCTTTGACTATTTAAAGAAGTAGACATTTGAGAAGCTTATCAAATCTGGGAGTTATCCTTTTAACCAATTCTGCTAGGAGACTCTGCTCTTAATAGCAGTTATACCCATTGTACATGAACGCCCATTCCCCATGTGACTAGGAACATGATCACCTCTTCTAATCCCATTCAGATTCAGGTAAAACCTCAAACTGGGACCTGAAAACACAGTCCTGAATTAGTGTGATGCAGCCTCCCAGAGCTGCTGGCAATCTCAGGATTGATGGCAAGGAATGGAAACACATGGCACAAAAGTTCCTGGCACAAGATTGCTCTTCAAACCTTTCTGCACCAGTTAATCTCTGGCATTGTCCGTCCTTGAGAGACTTAATGCTCTCTGACCAGCCAGAGTGCCTTTGGCTGACCTTTGCCATAGAATTGCTTGTTCTGACCTTGACTGGTGTGGTGTACTCATGTGAAAACTATTAGGGTCTTCACGGATTCCTGAAAGATCAACTTCACAGATTGAAGAATCACCTTGTGCTCCCTGTTGGCTTCAAACATGTGCATAGACAAATCCTTTCCCAGTTCTACAGTGACAGAAGAGTTCTGTTCGTTCCTCTGTTGTCCAAAGTGAGAGCAACTTGTTGTGGCAAGACAGCTGCAATCATTATCCACCAACCTTGGGCACACATCAGCTGGATCTGGATTATTCCCTGGGGGACCTCAGGAGAAAAATATATGTGGATGGTTTATCTCTGTCTCTCAAGCAAAGTGACCTGACCTTTCAGCAGCTGTGCTGCTTCAAGATGTGTCACCCAGAGAAATTCCACGAACACCCCCATATTTCTGACTACTGTGGAGGACATGTCAGTCTCTAAAGGCTTATTGAATGGTCATTTAAGAACATTTGTGTCTGCTTGCTTTCCACTAACTGTCAGGGAGCTGCAGCAGATTTTTTTATTAAAAGATTGCTGCATGAACAATTCTATACAATACATGTCAAAGAATTTCAGTTATTGTAGGCAAATAGTCTTTATCCATAGTAATTGGGACTCATGTCAAAGAGCTGACAAAAGTATGGAAAAAAATTAGACTTACTTCGTAACTTAGGCATTTCTTAACTGTTTTTCAAGGTAGTGTGTAAGTGTAAAAATTAATGTGTTTTATTTTATTCTCCATGCTGAAAATCCATCACAAGGGCCAAAACTCTGGCATATTTACAGTTGAGAGAATAGCGTGTTGCTGGGTCTCTTACTAGGATACTGTATGCTGGTTTGGCTGATGGTGACAGAATTTTTAAAAAAAAGAAATTATTATTAGAAACAGTTTGTAGAAAGCCACAGAAGTTATTTGATAGCAAGAAGAAAATGCATTACAGAAGAATAAACATAGTGTTCAATTTAGCTTATGCCTAAGTGCCTAGATTACAGAGTAAATATACGTTCAGTGGAAGAAATTACAAATTAAAAGGGCTTGTTTATTCTTGTACGTTTCACCACTGTATTAAAGACTTAATTTTTCTGATGGTAGTCTCCAAATCAGAAATAGGCATGTAGGGGAAGAGAAAGGGGTACATACCTTGTGAAGGTAATGTTATCAATTCAAACAAGCTGCCAAGGGGATTGGTAAGTCTCCTTCTCTTAACATCTTAAAATCAAGGCAGGACACTCATGAAAAATGAACCCCAGTAAAATACCGAGGCTCACTGAGAAAGATGACTGGGGGATATCTTATGTTACTGTAGCACTAGATATTAGACAGAGCTGGTCTCGGACTCTCTTCCCATTTGATACTGTAACATCACATGTCATGTTGGAGAGCATGCATTCCACTTAAGAGCAGGAAAAGGAGTGGTCGATGGAGTTTGTTTCTTCTGTTGTTTCTTCTTTGCTGTTTCATCATAATCTTTATTTCCAAGTTCCCATTAACTACAAGCAAAGACCAAATGTTTTATTGCATTAAGGTATTAAAAAATTCTTTTTGTACTCTCTTCCAGGCTGTGGGATATCGAGTGTGGGGCATGTTTACGAGTACTGGAAGGCCATGAAGAGTTGGTGAGATGCATACGCTTTGATAACAAGAGGATAGTCAGTGGGGCATATGATGGGTGAGATTATCAGTGCGCTCAGTGCTTTGCATCTTCCTGTCTCAGTGTCTCCTATCCTACTTTGCTGCACCTTCCATATAAATATTAGATTTTTTGTCTGTCATACCAAGAGGATCTTTTCATGGCCAGTAAATCAGGATCGTGCCACAAAGCATAGCTTTTGCTCTTCCTTTGAAACAAGTCTGTGTGATTTGATGTATCTGGTCCAGTTCTTTTGCTTGTCAGAATATCTGACCAAGTCAACCTGAAACCTCTTCTAGCTCAACCACTCGTAAGAACAATCTTTCGCATCTGTGGTTGTGTCTGCTGGACCATTTGCCATTACAGACTAGTTGTCTGCACTCCCAGGTTTCTGTTAGTTATTACCATCTGCTTTTTATGTTTTACTTTGTTGACAGCATATTTTTTTCTCCCATTAAGCTCTATAAGGAGAAATTCAAGAACCAGGTCTGAAGAGCAGAAGGATTACTGTAATTTTCCTTAAACTAGTGTATTAGCTAAGTTGTCCTAACAGTCTTTTTTTTTTTTTCCTGTGAGTACTTGCTCTTTTCTCTTTAACAGAGCCATGGTGTTTTGTGTATTTTTTCACTACTAGAAAAATTAAAGTATGGGATCTTGTGGCTGCTTTGGACCCCCGTGCTCCAGCAGGGACCCTCTGCTTGCGAACCCTTGTGGTAAGAGCTTTTGGTAGGGGTGTTGGAAAAAGTGTGCTTGATCAGGCCTATCTTGAGCTGTGAAAACTCAAGTCATTTAGCCCCAGTCTGCAGGATCCAGAAATAATTTCTAAGGGTCTCACTTTTTTGGCTGTCCAACTTTTTTTAATGTTGCAAGCTATAAAGCATCAAAAGATAGAACTTCTGTAGTTTTCACTCACTTTTTAACAGTTTTATTCTGTGATTTGGAGTTAATAACATTTTTGAGAATGTCCTTCTTGGAATCCATGTACCAGTGTGTTTACTTTCACCTGTGTGTACCTGATGTAGTAGTAGTAAGTTGTCTGAATTGTTGACATGAAGTTTTTTGAAGAAAAGTACTACATTCCAAATTTGAGGAACAGGAACATAAACACCCTTGGGATTGCTTTTAACTGGCTTTTGGGTGTTTAAGGAGAAAGCAGGTAAGGACTGGAACAAACAGTGAAATTGCCTTATCCTTAAGCAGCAACTACTATTTTTGTGCTGCCCACTGGTTTTTAGTGCAGGTCTATGTGGTTAAAATGTCATTGTGTGAGTGTTAACAACATTCACAGTCCTGCTTAACAGTGACTCTGCACTGGTCTTACAATAAGTGGGAAAGCTGTGAGAAAAATGACAGTACAGCCAAGGCCATGGAGTGGTTCCTGTAAGTGTTCTTACACCACATTCGACCCAAAAAAACTGGCACTGTTGCTGGGGATAAAGCTAGATTTCAACCACTACCAAATTCTCATTGAAAAAGAAGTACTAAATGTTTTTATTTCTTAGCTAGAAAGTGTTTGGGTTGGTGTGTTAGACCTTTTTCTGCTGTGGCACATGACTGTAGTCTGTGTTCTAAATCAGGATCATACCAAGGCTGTCTGATTCTCTAAAAATGTCTCTCACCCCCTGAGCTGTGCTGCCTGACCTTCTGCACACTCATCCACCACCTGAATTGCTACAGTAGCTGTAGGTTTCACTGAAGTACTTTATTTCACATTTGGTGCAGGCTGTGAGAGTTACTGGGACTCAGCTGACAGGCAGTAGATCATTAAGCCATGCTAACTCTTTTCCAATCATGTATTTGGACCTCAGCTGCAGCGTAAGAGTCCTTGAGTGCTTTGGATGCCTGCAGGTACTATATTGAAACACCTTCTTGTTAGCCAGATAGAATTGCAAATAGTATCATGGCTGAAATCCAGAAAACCCCTTTGTCGTTGGCCACCTGGTTGCAAACTATGGAACTACTCGGTGCCCATGAGCACTTATCTTGAGAGTCTAAGACTTCAGCTTCGTATTAGTAGTGTTTTTGCTCCAGCCTGAGACAAATGTGTGCCTAGTAACCTGTAGACTTAATTTAACCGGTGTGATTTCCTCTGCTTTTTCCAGCAGTGGACAGCCAAAGTGCTCCAGCTAATTATATTATAAATCAGAAGTGGTGGGATGGAAACACTGTAGGAATCTCAACACATGGATACTCATAAATCCCTGTTTGATAGCAATGGAGGGGGGGCAAAAGAGGGGCGGGGAGCAGAGGAAGCTGTTATGGTGCTTTTAGACTTTTATGACAACAGGGTGTCCTTATACCCGCTTGCCCATGGTTTGAGTTTTTTTTTTTCCTCTTCCCTCGTCCTCCAAAATTAAACCTGGCTGCACAATGAACATCATGAGTCTCCTGCTGCTCATGTTCAATTTTCAAACAGTAGGAGGAAAGTGCACAGATAACAAATGTTCACTGCATGCCAGGTCCCTTCTAGTTTTGTCTTTCGTTAGCTGGAACGGTGGCCACACGAATTTGACAGACGCTTTCCATGCACAGAATAAATACACAGTTCAGCTTTCCTTACAACCTAGACGGCCCAGGTAGGGCAGCCTTATTTAGCCTACAGTGATTGGGATCAAAAAGGAAGTTTTGGAAACAAGTTTTGAAGGTACCTCCCTCTCTCACTGTCTCTATGAGCAATCCGTCAGTGGATCTGACTCTTGTAGTGATACTGTTTATCAAGAATTTCTTTACTGCTACAACTTCTTTTTGAAATAAGTGGGAAGACAGAAACTCATTAGGTGTTTCTGAGACAAATTCTAGTCATCATTAGAAGATCAGAAAGATTCCATTGATTAGAAATTTTTAAAATTTATTTTAAAACTAGAACCTGACTTTTATGTGTGTTTATTTTCAGATAATTTTAATTTAAATATTTAGAAATTCACTTTAAATTAGCTGTTGCACTTTGCAAACCAAGCTGTGTTTTTGTAGTCCTGTGCTATAAGAAAAAGGTTTCCCATTTAGTAACTAACAGTCTTCTTTTGCCTAAATGCTTAAGAAACCTGTGGTTTCAGTATTAAAACATTTTAAGACACTTTTTTCATGACCCTCTGCCCTTTATGATGTGTGAGCATTAAAGAGAAATGTGATGGAAGAGATAGGGCTTGCCCTGGATGCACAGTTTCTGTTCCCTGCTGACCGAGGAGAAGGCCACTAGTCTTGCAGCATTGTAAGCACCAAGAGAAAATAGGCAACACAAAAGGGAAATAGTGGATTTACTCTGTGATGTCCAGGATCTTGCCATTGCCTCCTGTTAATTATGGTCTGAACTCTTGCCAAATTGTCATGCCGTTTCCACTCAGCCTGGGAGCAGAATGCAAACTGCCTATAAAGAATGCCCTTTCTAGTTCATATTTTTAGAACTGCTTAAGAGGAGTTATTACTGTGTCACTGGACTTTTCAACAGGCTCCTTAGTGTCCTCCAGTGTTAAGCTCCTTCCTCTTCAGCAGTGGCAATGGTACCAAGTCTTGAATGCCATGTTATCCTCTCTTCCCCTGTAAACTACTGCATCTGGGAATGTTGTAATTTCTGGAAGGAGTTTTGCCATGGAACAAGGAAGACAGTGCACTTGTTGGTCTTGCCAGGCAGAATTGTGTGGTGGAGAGAGTTTGTTTTGTTCTCCACAGTGTGTGTCCAGTATTGGGATTTAAGGAGTAGCACGACAACTGTAATGTAAACTTCCTGCGAGCCCAGTACTCAAATATGGCAAACCCTTTTCACTGAGAGAGGTTAATTTCTGCTCTGTGATGGTGGTGCACAGTGTGTCATGTTAGGTTTACTGAGAAGTTAATGTAACACTAGAATCATGCCCAAATTCATCCTTCATCCCAAGTGCCAGCTAGTTTGCAAGGTAACATGCTGTATCTCCCACTTGCATTTAGGAGCACTCTGGAAGAGTCTTTCGACTTCAGTTTGACGAGTTTCAAATTGTCAGCAGCTCACATGATGACACCATCCTCATCTGGGATTTTCTGAATGACCCAGCTGCCCAAGCAGAATCCACTCGTTCCCCGTCCAGAACATACACCTACATCTCCAGATAAATAACACTACACTGTACCTCACACTCGCACAGGTAAAAAAAAAAAAGAAAAAATAAAAAGAGGTTCAAAGGAGATGCTGGATGTAGTGCGAGCATGCTGCTTGAATAATTATCTGGGTCTATCAGTATTTCTCATCATGGTTGTACAGTAATTACAGTGTCCTGTAAAAGGACAGAAATGGTTTTGATACCTTAGAATAGGGACTTTTTTTTAGGATTTGTGGCATGTGGCACCTATGACTTCCCCCAGTGAACTCCTCCTCCTCTGTCCATCATCATCAATAATTAAATCAGCTATCACTGCTGTCCAGAAGGAAGAAGGGTTTCTGCAGAGCGAATAGAGCAGCTGCTGCCTAACAAGGAGGTGCAGATGGCCTGACCCTGGGCAGTTGTCGCCAGGCAGGAGGGTTTTGCCAAGAAGTGTCAGCTTTATTCCCTCCCTCTGAAGTGACCATTCTCCTCACACTGCAGCAAGCTGATTCAAGATTACAGTTGATGCACAAGCCCAGGCAAATTTAATCAAGATGCATCAACATGCAGAATAAGTTACTGATAGGGCCTAGCCCTCATTCTCTCTCACACAGCATGGTTGTTAAATTGTTCATGTCAGAGCCTGGCTGGTTTGTTCATCACCTTACCCTTTTTTCTTGGTGAGCAGTGTGGGGAGGACATAATGTTTCATAGGTTTGGGTCAGTTACAGAGTGAATTTGATTCATATGTGTGAAGTGGGATAGCATGATTGCTTGCTTGGGTGGGTACATGCACGATTACTGTTAATAGTTTGAGAAAAATGGCAGAAGAGCTAACAGGCTTCTGCAAAGGAGTTTCCACAGTGACATTTTCCCATGAAAATGCTCTCTCCTGGGGCGCATCTTGTATCCTGTTTGATTGGTAACTCTACAGTGGTCCTCCGGACCTGTCAGATCAGCTGTCTTGATTTTCTCAAACACTCTGGTCAATCAAATATTCTTTTAAATCATTAAAAGATTTAGTACGAATGGGGTTTGTTTGGTTTGTTCTGTTTTTCGTTCCCAGGACTCATTTAAGCTGCAGTATTTAAATGCCAGGACAAAAGAACTATCCACGTAACCAATACTTGCTGAAGAGAGAGGCTCTCAGACTTGTTTCTGGAACAAAGTTGGCATGCGGTTGATCTCAGACAGGGTCTACTCAGCGCGGCTGACTGCTAAAGTGCTGCTATATCAGAAGATGACTTTTATCTTTCATGAACAGTCAACATTTTTAAACCTTCCCATCCCTTTCCTCCCTCATCCCCCTCTTCATGTTCACTCCTTTTCCCTTTACCCTGTTTGGTTCCCCTCCAAACCTAGTCACAGATGTCCTATGAATATATTTATGATGTTGCCAGAATGTGTTGCTTTGCTGTTAAGCAGAAGACTTATAGCCACAGCGCATCCTGCTGAGAGTCACTTCAGGGTGGGGGGGGAGGGTGGGGGGGGAGGAGGCTGCTTCTCTCAGACTGAAATCAATATCCATTGCTAGGCCTTTGAAAAAGCATTCACCTCTGAAGAGCAACAGAAACACATCTAACAGCCAGACCATCACGCTCCCCTCTCCAAACCCAACTTCCTTGTGGCTTTTGGCTGTTCTGACTGCAGATGTATTTTTTTGTGGAGAAAGGACCCTTGAAATTTGACTATTATGAGCCAAATGCATCTATTTCCTCTCCTGCCTGCTATGCTAACCCTTTGAAAGCTGGATGTGTATTGTAGTCTCCCTTAACATCTGCTTGTTTGGGGAATGCTAATCAATGAAAAGTTAAACTCCCTTCTGCTGAAGTCCCATGCATGATGGGCTGGGGCTGAGATCCTGTCTACCCCTGACCCAGGTGAAATGTTGGCCTAGGACAGTATTTCACTAGCAAAGGGATTGTCTGTACCATCTTCCTCTTGCTGTTCTCCCTGAAGACAGTATGTTGCTGATGACTTATGAATCATTCTGTAAATTGGAGAAAGTTTGAGGCTGGGGTGAGAAGAAAAGCCAGACATTGTTCTTTTCATTCCTTCTCACCTCAGAAAGGCTGTAGCTGGGTGCTGGAAGAGGGAGCTGCTAAAAACCTTGTGGAGTTCTCAAGAGCCACCCTAGAGTGGAGACACCACACAAACACTCTGGCCATGGCAATAAGACTTTGCCTCACTTGAATGAGCAAATGCACAGTCACCTGGAGATGACAGATGGGTAAAATGAGTGTGGCCATGAGGACAATCATTGCATTTAGCAGTGGCTCCAGGCTGGTTCTGCAGCATTTCTGGGGCTGGCCTCACTAGAAGGCATTTGAAAGGAGAGCCTGTGGTGTGCTTGTCTAACCTACGTGCATGTTGGACTGTGGTTTAGGGACACGGGCTGATTAGTCCTCGTGCTGATAGCTGAGATGGATCTTTGCTTTCTAGCTGAGACCCTTGCAAATTGTCAGTGTTTAGAAGATAAAAATATCCCTGAAGAGGAGGGACATGAGAAACAATTCTGCATATCTCTGAACTAGACAGAGGTCTGGGGGAAAACAGCTGTCTTCACAGAGCTGGAAGGAATTGCAGCAGGCCTGCATTTAGATCAGGAAAGACTATATAAATCAGTCCCTGGCCATTCCAGTTTTGGGCTCAGATCTCCTGTAGGTCTGGAATAACCTCCACTGCTGTAGTATGGAGTTGCTCCAGTCCCACAGTAGGAAATTGAGGCCCTTTGTCTCTGGGTTGAAAGGGTTTAAATAGGCTTTGTTAACACGCTCTGAACATGGCAGATGGGATTTTTTTAACAGCTATTCTCATCAACTTCACTTTGCTGGGGAAGCAGTTGCATTGTCTCTAATTGCTTGGGATGCGCTTTTTCCACCAATGAAATTTAGCAAGAAGCTGGGCCAGGAGTCCCCAAAGAGCAGTCCAGAGGGCTCGAATAATTTTGGTGACAGCTAAGACAGACAAGAAGGCTATGGAGTTATGGAGGAAGGGAAAGCTGGCATTTGGGGATTACCTAGAGCAGTTCCTAAAGCCTGTGGGCAGCAGTGTTGAGCACTCAGTTCCCTGTATTTTCATTGAGCCTAGAGACTACGTCAGCTCTAAAAAGCATCCTAGATTGTGTAATGACACTCCTGTTTTGTTTGAACTACTACTTTAAAGAGTCAAGCAGGTTAACAACTCTGTTCAGGTAACACTGACAAGAGACACTTACCTCTGAAGAGTCATGAAAGTTCTGAGTTACAATGATAAGTTCATCCACAACAAATTTTGGCACTATTTCTTAAGTCCAGAGAGGCTGTTTTGGTTTTCAGGCAGCTCTACATATCATGAATACTGCAGTCCCAAAGCCAAAGTGGCAAGGGAGAGAATCAAAGTTTACATCCCAAACTTTGCTGAGTTCAAGTTCTGAGTCTTAATACTATTTGAACAGTGTCCCTCTAAGTTCAGGTATTACCAGGTCTGCAGCGTGGTTACGTGTCAGCAGGGATTTATATGACCTTGGCTTTAGATTTAATAATTATTTTCCTCATTTTGGTCATCCTCTGTCTTTTGCATTTATGTTATTGTAGAAAACAATAATCTGTTACTCTAGCCACTGAAGGCTGCAGAACTTCCTAATATTTTAATTGCATCTTTGTGGCCAGTACATACAAGGATGCATTTTATTTTGTTAGTTGAGAGAATATGGGAGAACTGGAAGACTGACTGGCCAGACACAAAGACAACACCATTGCAGATTGTCCTTGGTTGTCATAGCCCTGCTGCTCCATGCTGCTATTCTGCTGGGTCTTCAAGTGGTACCATACTCTGTACTCTGCTGTATAGAGCTGTTTAAGGTACATTTAGCAAGCAACTACTGAAATGCATTTTCAGCGCATGGTAAGAAAGGTGTCTTACCCTCAAGAAGGGACTGTGTATAGGTACTTCATACAGAACCGCAGAAAGGCGAGGATTCCTATCCCACTCCCCACGTTGCAAACATTTTCTCATGGCTGAGAAGGAAAGTGAAGTTATCTGATCTAACTTGAACTTGAAACTGCCACATCCTGACATTTGGTGACATTTATTGTGCACCCAGGGAGGTGCAATTTGGTAAGTAGATCTCCCAATGTCAGAAGGAAGTGGTGTTTTCAAACTCCCTCCCCCTCCCTTAGGATATGTGTGCATGTGTGTGTGAGAGTGTGCAAGAGTGCATGTGAGAAAGGTTTCAGCATGAACTGGATGGATAATCCCTCAGCTAGACTGGAGTTATTGCAGAGTTTATAATGAAAATAACTAGAATATGCCTGCTGAAAGGAGATTAAGAAAGGCTGGAAGTGTCTGTGGGCTTTAAGTGTTGCACATTGCTTTGAAATGAAATACCTCTGCTGCGTAGAGATCGGCACTTCTCCCACAAGTAGGAAGCTCATGTGAGCCTTGGACTATGGGATGCAAAGTACTGGGGGTGTGGGACATTCAGAGCAGGACAATCTGTTATGGCCACACCATCTCCTGCTTGTGACTCCTTTGCAGTAGGGCACGGTTTTGCTGCAGATATTTCACATCCTCAGAGGAAGACAGCTTGCTTTCAAATATGCAAATAGAAAATGGCATGAAGGAATTTGCAGTGAGATAACTCCTACAGCTGTCTCCTCTGGAGCAGCTCCCTCTGCTCCCTGTTAACATTCAAGGACAGACACATCCGCTATTGGAATGGAAGAATTCAGATGACAAGTTGAGAAGTCTGTGTTCATCAGAAACATTGAAATGCTTTACACTTGATTCTAAACTGGAAACTGACTTGGACCACCATGCTCTACCTACCCACCACCTGCTCCTGCTCCAAAGGATCCTTTTTTCTTTTTCTTAGGTTTTTTTTTTTTTTGAACACTGAAAAAGCTGGAGAAGTATCATGTGCATTTCTCTGCTCCCAGGTATGTGTATCCTGCCCCTTCCACATGCTCCTTCCTCAGTATGAGCAGAGCTTCAGGCTTGGTTCTGAGTTTTTTGGCATCCTGGCTCCAATGTGAAGCACATCTCCAGGTTGGGCTGCCATTTTAGATCTGCCTTTTGTGGCTGATTATTCCTAAATTCACTGGAGAAGGGCCAAATTTATGTTTGATAAATCATAAATACTAGCAGCTCTTCCTAGCTAGAGAAGCAGGTAAGAAGGAACAGCCAGCCTTCCTACTGCAGGCTTGCTCTTAGTTGCGGGAGAAAAAGGAGGTGACCCAAGCAGTTGAAAACAAAGGGAGGTGTGGGGATGGAGATGGATCTCTACAAAACTGGGGACAGTGCTGACAATAGATCTTTTAGCTGGGTGCAATTGATTCAGAAGAATAGAGGTTTTCTGTGAGAACATCAGAAGTCATCAGGAAATGATCAAGTCAGGCCTCCAGCTGTTGAACTTGGCAGTTGATGCCCCTTTCAGGAAGCACTGGAGGCATGAGGAGAAAGGGATGGTCTAACCTACACTTGCCAAGAGAAGAATGAGCTTTGCCAGGGTCTCCAGGTGGCATGCATGATGCATCTGACATGCTGAGCTTTGCCCTACTGTTTCCTCCAAAGCAATAAGCATCAGCTTCCCAGAAGGAGGGGGGAAACAGCAAGTGACCCAGCTGTCCTCAAAGGAGATCTCCATATGAAATCCTTCTATCCTCCTGGCAAATCCCTACTGGATTGATTGGCATGAGGAGGTCACAGTCTTTCTGCCCTCACTTTTAATTCAGAGACTCACAGAAGCAGCAGGTCTCTTGGGTGTGTTCCTTCTCCACATCCCAGCAGTGGGTTGAGAGGAACAGCTGCCTGCTGAGGCTGAGCATTTGGCTTCCCTTCCTTTCTCCCCTTACCTAATTTTTTTTTTTTTTTTAATGGGTTGTAGCCAAACTACTGGCAAATCCCCAAAGCATCTTTCTCAAGGGGAGCCTTGGCACACTGCCAGAAACTTTTCCCATGACTTAGTGCTTTTTCCCAAAGACCACTGGGATTCCACATTTCTTGTCCAGCAGATATCCCATGGGAATTGGCAACACTGGTTAATCTTTAGTGATGTTAAACTGATACTCTCAAAATCAGAGGGATACTGACGTGCAACAAGCCCTTTAGATATTATAGCAAGCTCCTAAATAAGTCCCCTTTTTAATAGCCTGTCACCCTAGAAGACATCCTGGTTTCTGCTCAAGGAGGAGCCAAGTGCAGCTGCGGCCAGATAATCAGCATGAAATACCAGTCTTCATCACAGAGCAGCTCTGCTCATACCAGCACAATGAATTTGTTGCCTTCACAGGCAAAGTGTTTTAACCTGCTGGCACTTGAGCACTGGTTTACGTCTGAGCAAAACTCCATGTACAGTAGGCAGGCCAGCCTGTCCTGGGCTGTTTGCAGTGGCTTTTACATGGAGCTAGCTGTGAGAATTTTGGGGCAATTCGATGTGCAAATACAGAGCTGCTTTTCAGTGTAGAACTTTGCTTTCAGCTCCTTTGTCTTTATCACGTGAGGCATTGCAGGGCTCAGCCTCACCACAGTTTTAGCATGGCAGAAAAATAATGTGACCTCAGCAAAGTGTGTCATCCCGTTTCTCCCCATCATTTATATCACTGCATTTAGGAGAGCTGCCTGCCTGCTGGGCCAGCCTGTGCTGCATCATTCCTGCCTGCTTAGGCTGAGGTGGGTGTGGAAGTAGGAGAGGTGAGAAAGAACATGGTTTCTCCAGAGTTTTCTGTTTGTTACTCTGCTATATTTGTTATCTGGATTCTTAAGTAATGAGTGCTTTGAATTTTGTGATTATGTTACGGTGATGTGTAGTTAATGTACTAATGTTCACTTGAGCTAGGATCATGGTAACAGTGTGGTTTGTTTTTGTTTTTTTTTTTTTAACTGTTCAGAAAATAACTTAAATACAAAGATTAAGCTGTGAATCTCTCCTGTTTTCCTTTTGGTGTCAAGGACACCATCAATATATCAATCCTGTATCTTCCTCAAGCCCCGTGTGTGTGAGTGACACTTCTGTTACATGTGCACTATACACAACATTTGCAGTGTGAACACGTGGAAGTGCTGGGACCGAAGGGTGGACAGATTTGCCCTGAGGCCGGAGTAGATGCAGCTTCACAGGGCACACGGAGGTTGCAGTAGGTAGTCCCACCTCAGAGCTGCTCATGGATGAGTGCAGCATGAAAGACTGCTCTGGCAGTCAGGAAAAAAACACTTATTCCTAAAACCACAGCATACTTTTTAATTAACAAACTCTCCATTCATAGCTAATGGCCTCTGGCTGGGACAAATCAGTCTGCCCTGTAAGCCAGAGAGTGGATGTGACTGATAGAGAAGAGCTGGAGCCATCCTGTCCATTAAAAAAGTGTAGAGGGGAAAGATATAAAGACTTTGTGTTTTTCTGGGTACTATTGCAAGTTCCTGGTAGGAAAAGCACAAATTTGTTTTATAAGCTAATCAGAATCCTGCTGTTCAATAATGAGTGAGTAATTGACATATCGCAGCACTGCCACACAGTTCCATGGCTGGGGATGCTGTCATGCTTACGGCTTGCTGGAATCCTAACGCAAGCACCCTTGCCCTCAGAATACCTTTCTCTTAAAAACACTCCTCAGATAGCAGCCTCAGATCTTTCCGTTTTACTGAACAGCCCCTTTTAAAACAAAGGCCACCATGGTTTTAAGATCCTGACTCCAGGGGTGGTCAGAAAACAAACAAACCCCAGCACTCCCGACATCTCTCTCCCTGCTGGCTCCATTCTTGGGAACCAGCGGGGGACTGGAGATTGTGAAGGCTCCTGCTTTTCTGAAGCGCTGGGAGCAGGATTCCTGTCACTTCCAATCTGTCTCTCCTTGTGACAGGGTTTCCCAGCAGCCCCATCCTTTGTTTGGCAAGGGTTTGTGGGTTTTATGCATGTGTGTGTACATATATGCATATACATATATATGTATATTCACACATATTTACACCACTTTAACCTTTTCTGTTCCCTCTCTGCTCTTTCCTCACATCCAATAACAGATTCGAAAGAGGAGTTGCAGTGACAGACTTCATCCATCCTTTTGGATCAGTCCGTAACACAGAATGCAGCTTGATTTAAACAAGCTGTGACTGCCAGCACACACAAATGAGACCCCTTACTTTCTTTACTCAGTCTCAGGTCCCTGTGAGTACCCAAACAACACACAAACAACAGTGCTTAGTCCTATGAGAAACAGGTTCTACTCGTAGGTTGTTTAGCTGTTTCTTAAACAGCCCTTCCCCTTTTTCTCCTTGATGTTTAAAGAAGAAGATCAGAGTCTATTACAGATTTCCAAGACTAGGACAGCCGCAGGGCAAGAGCCGGAAAACTTCTCCCAGGAATTCTGGACTCACATCCAAAAACTCAAGTGCTAAAGAGAGTCTTTGAGAAGGAAAAGCAATCTCAATTGTAAATTTCCACTGGAAAAGAATGAACACCACACAGATTATCTTAAATAGATTCAGTGGTTAATTACCCTTTCTGTTTAAAAATGTGTGCCTTATTTCCACTTCAAATGAACGAGGAAAGTAATGTTTGCCATAGCTTCAAATTAACAGCATTTGATCAACCTACAGCTTTAAAATGAAACCTCTTGTTCGGTGTTTTTTTATTATTATCTTAGATACATGCTTTCAAGAGTTTAGTAATATATTTTCTGGAAAGGCTGAATTGGCCAGTTTAGATTAGCTAGGCTAGAATGAATGTAATTCTTACAATAAATGTTTGGGATGAGTTCAGCAGTTGGTGGTTTGAAGAGGTTTAGGATGTCAAACTCTTAGCACAGGAGGCACCATGGCTGGGGAAACAAAAACCCTGAGCTCTTGTGCTGCTGTGGGTTTCTGTGGGTGAGCTGTCCAGCTGTCCTGGCAGCCCTGGAGGGATAAGGACTGCACCTGGCTCCAGCAGTGTCCTGGCCCTTTTTGTTCAAAGGCCATGTGTGGCAGAGCTCCCTGTGCAATGGCACGCATATCAGCGCCCAGGAGGATGTGAAACGGTGCAGTTCCACTCCTGGGCTTGAGAGCCAGCTACTCTGTATAGTTCTGCTTTCCAAGTGCTCAAGCTGCTCCACAGCCAGTACACAGACTGCCCAGGACTCTTCCAGGAGGGGCTGCTGGGGGAGAAGATGAGAGAGGAAAAATAAGGTGTTGCTTGCACTAACTAGCCCATTCGAGTCTTAACGTTACAGCCTGCAACCATCACAGGTCTCAGCCTGTCCCTTTGCCAGCTGATCCTTCCTTGAAAGCTGAGGACATGTGACGGACAGGGATGTTATGCCCTTCTAGCAAGCTCCCAGGAGTGCATGTGAGTACCAGCTGCTTTGCTTTTACCCTAAGAAAGCTCAGGCACACATTCATTATATCTCCAAGGGATACTCTGCTTCTCATCCACGTTAGCTTACCATCCTGAGCTTTCTCTCCAGAATGCTTTGCTGTACATGTACTTGGCTGTTAGAAGCAGATAAAAATCTCTGAACCAGCAGGGAGGTTTCTGAGCTGGGGGCTGATCAGCTGGGGACCGCTGAAGCTGGATAAAGGAACATGACCAGGAAAACCTGGGCTTGAAAAGGTCTCATCTGTACAGGTAAACAGCCTTCCTGCAGGTGGAGTGCAGATGGGTTTTCCAGTGCAACAAGGCAGAGATAGCAGCCTGAGCAGTGCTTTCACTAGGGACACTACTGACTTCCTTCTGGAGGCCACTGTGGTTTGAAGAAACTCAAGCCCCTGGTTAACATCACACAGTGGATTGTCCAAAACTCCCCGTCCCATGCCCAAAGCATCCTGCTGGCATTTACAAAGGCAGGTCAAGGAAGGCTTCTCCTCAAAGGGGCAGTGAGGCATGGAGGCTGCCAGACCATCTCCGTTTCTGCAGCATCAACTCCGAAAGGGCAGTGCTGGCAAACTGCTCTGACCTTCAGATCTGCAGAGATGTCCATGAGCAGCTCTGCCTGCTGGGCCTATGTTGCTGAGTTCCCTCTCCTCCAGTGTGGGAAAGGGGTCAGTGGCTGCTAAACAATGCATCCTTTTGCCATTGTATGAGCTGCTTACTGACTCCTTGTGGAATTCACCTAGTTTGGACTAGATGGTGATGGGCAAACACTAAGAGGCAACACTGAAGACCATGTCCTCTCTGAGGGATTTCTGCCTTATCTTTGAAAAGGGGACAGACTCTCCCAATGGGTCTTCCCCATTACTGCATTCCCCAGTCCTTTAGAAATCCTCATACTACCTTTTTTTTTTTAAATGTCTTTGGTGTAGTCCTGCATGGCTGGCTCATGGCTGCCAATGCCTGTCTCTGGGGAGCTGGGAAAGGAGGCAGGAAGCACCTGATCCTCTGCTATTGCAGCTGGTCTGTCCTTCCCCACCACACAAGCTCCTTGGAGCAGGATCAATCCTGCCTCTGCCCACACCATGGACAGCTGGACTATGGAGAAGCCTTCAGGGCTCCCAACAGCATCTCTGTCCTCCTGGCCTCAGCAAATGCCATCGCTCTGTGCCAGGATGCATCCTGGGACCAGCCCCTCCAGATCTTCTGCCTCTCACGGTCCTCCTGGGTTTCTTGGCATGGCCCAGGCACTGTGTGTTCAATGCCTTGAGGAGAGGAGGTGTGTGAACATCCTGTGGTGTGGAGCTCTGGGACAGGGACAGCCCTAGTGCTGTGTCTGGAGACCCAGGTAGCAGCGAGGCAAGGGTGGGACAGAGCTCTGGGAGTGACAGTGGGAGGGGATGAGGGTGGTTTATGGGCTCACAGCCGCTTTCCCAGCCGGGGTGGAGGGGAGGTTTTAGCCAGGGATCCCTCCTGTATGGTGCCAGGGGAGGAATGCCTGTAAAATGTGGAGACGAGCTCCCTTGCAGCACAGAGCAGCGAGTGTTTCTCACCAGCACTTGTCTCATCATGTGCCGCTGGCACCGGGTCAGGTCACAGGAGTGTCACAGGAGTGTCTCCAATTAACCCAGCTCCCTGGTGACCCTTAATTGTCACTCCAGGCTCTCCTCCTCCCCTTCCTGCCCCAGCACGTGTTTCTCACCTCCACATCTGCTAAACCTCTGCTCCTAGCATCCCAGCAACTGCTGGCAACCAGTGGCAGTAACCCAGATTTACTCCCTAAATTAAGGCAGTGGCCACCCCCTGGCTTGGAACTGTATCCTGAGGATGTCCCTGCTTGGTCCCCAGCATCAGGCTGTATGGTGGGAGGGAGGGTTGTGGCTGGAGGGATGAGCATAAAGCTTGGGGATGGGCATGGGCTTTAGTGCAGAGGAGCTGGGAAGCTCCAGGAGGGTTTTTAGGTGGTACTTGCAGGGAAAGTACCAGAATGGGGGAGAGATGGCTGCTGCTGTTTCCTCCTCTCACTGTGGCAGAAACCACTGGACTGGGCACATTTAACCCTCCAGATGCTGACCCCAGAGACGAATCATGTACCTGGATGACCAGAATTGGAGCATGGCTGCAGGACACAGCATGGCCTGGCTTAAAATCCTGTCCTAGGTTTGTTGCTTTGCCCTGCCTTAGCACAGGGCTTGGGATGAGTCCTGGCAGTGTTTAGGGCTGCTCTGCAGCACTGCAAGTGCCTTGGGCATGGCTGGGACCCAAAGGTTTCAAGTCCTCCTCCTGCTGGGTCATCTGACCCCTGGGCATGTCCAATAAATGGATCTTCTTCCTGCTGCTCTGGGAAGGAACTAGGACTGTCCCCAAAAGGACTGTGGCTCCCTACACGTCTCCCTCACTGTGGCTCTGTCACAGAGGTCGTTGCAGCCCAGCACTACCACACAAAGGTAAAGATGATGCCCCAGTCAAGATGTGGAGACACTGAGCCTGGGCAAGACACAGGAGCTCCTGAGCAGGTGCCTGCCCTGGAAAAATCTGAACACTGGCAAGCTGGGAAGGGCTGGTGGCTGAGGGAGAGGGCGCAGTGCTTTCAGGAAGAGCTGAAGGGTCATGTGGAGGGAGGAGACAGAAGCTGGAACATCCTGTGTGGAGGATGTGGTGCCCGGACTTTCCCTCATGCCATACAGCCTGTTTGGGGCTGGGCATGGCAGGTCTGGGATGCCTGTGCCCATGGGGCTCTGCCAGTTCTGCTCTGCTTCCCCGGCCCCGCAGGACCATCCTGAGTGGGGCCAGCCTGTCGGGACCTGTCCCTTTTAAGCCCTTGGAGCTGTTGCCAGCCGTGGCTTAGTGGGGTCCCCATCCTTTCAACTGGCTGTTCGGCAAATTAAGAGCTTGCTATTAAGCTGCTAATTAAAGGCACTTCATTAGCAGCAGGGGAGGCAGCTCCTGGCCGCAGCAAAATTGGATTCCTCTGAGCTGCCATGAGCCGAGTCTTTCCTCTCTGGGGCTGGGGGCTGTGCCCCTCCGTGTCCGGGGAATGCAGCCGCCCCGAGCCGTGGCCGGGTGCTTACCAGTCTCCTCCTCCCGAGCCGCAGGGGATGGGGTACATCAGCCCCACGGTGGCAGAGGGGCCAGAGGTGATTGGGGTGATGTGGGGCCGCCCCTTCGCCCGCAGCCCCGGGGGTGGTGCAGCGATGCTGCCATTTACGGTCCTCGGGGCACCCCCGTTTGGAGGGGGCTTGCGGGAGCTCTCAGCGGTGGCAGAGCATCACGTCGGTGGTCGCACTGTCCCCAGGCTTGGCTGTGACCTCTCAGCGCGCTGGGCAGTCCCGAGGTGCTGCCCCTGCCCCCGTCGAAGGGGGAGGCCCCCGGACTCCTCCTCCGGCCGCTCAGCCGCCTCCAATGAGCCCCGGGGCACCCGGGTGCCTGCACTGCCCTGCCTTCCCTTCCCTCACCCCCTCCTTCTTCCATCTGAAAATGGGAGAGACCAGCCAGGCCGCCGGACCGGGGCTGCCTTCCTCCCCCTCTCCTCCTCCTCCTCCCTCCTCGCGCTCCGCCTGCAGCCTCGCCCCGACGGTCGGGAAAGGGACTGCGCGGCCCGGCGGGGACATCACTGGGGTGAGCTGTCTGTGCGGGCCGGCAGGGCTGCCACAGCCCTGCTCCCCCTTCTGGGAATGGGGATGCCTTACGGTGTCCCCACTCCCCCAGGATCCCGGCCTGACGCCCCCCTGGCCTGACACAGTCCCCCTCCCTCCCGCTCTCGCTTTTTCCCAGCTCGAGATTCCTGATGGGATTAGGGGGATTTGCTGTGCGTGAGCCGGGAGCTGCTGGGTGCTACGGATCCGGCTACCGTGCGGGGGATGTTGCGAGGAGGGCCGGGCTCTGGGTGCTGGGGAGGGGGGCTGCTCCCGTGGGACGCAGGCTCACCCCCGCCCCGGTCCTGTCGCTGCGGGGCTGGGAGATGCTCCTTGCGCCGGGGGAGACAGCGGGGCGCAGCACCCAGGGGTGTCCCTGCGGCTGGGAGTGCTCTGAACGCCCCTGGGCACACAGATCCTGGGATGGGCTGGGTCGGGGCTCCAGGGTGTCTGTTCCCCCACCAGCCACCGGCTCCCTGCAGTGAGGACCCCCAGCAGCCAGGGCAGGAGACAGAGGTGTTTGTGGGGGTGAGCGTTTAGGAGGTGGTTGCCTATGGTGTTTCAGGGGAGGCTGCGACCTCCCCTGGGGAACTGCACCTTTCAGTGGTGCTGGGCTGCTTGCAGCAATGCTGTGTGGGTGCCCCATCGAGGGAAGGGGATGGGTGTACCTCTTTCCTCTGCCTGCCCCCTCCCAACGGGGGACAGGAGTAACCAGGTTATTTAGGCTAAGCCCCCGCCAGAGTTAAAAAAGCCTCATGCCACAGCCAGAGACCAATCCTGGTGGAGTCGAATTGGCTGGGCTGGGTGCTGGGCACTGGCAAGAAGTGATGCTCAGCTCAGGGATCTGTCATGTTGGGTCTTTGCTCTGGGCCAGGATCATCCCTACTGAAAAAGGGGCAGTGACCCAACTCTGTTCATGACACGTGATCTTGGCCCCTGGCTCTGCTGACCAGGGCCATGCTCATCCTTCTTCCTCTCTCCCAGCATCTCACCTTTTCCCTGCTGTCAGTCACTCTTCTGGTATCCTTTGGCTCCTCCATGCTCTATGGCTACAACCTTGCCGTGGTGAACTCGCCAGCAGTGGTAAGGGACGGGCAGCTTCTCTGGGAGCAGGGAAAAGGGCTCTGTATCCCTCCCTGGGAGGGACCACTGCCTAGCAGCCCCACATTAAAATGTTGACCTTTTCCTCAGACAGTCACCCATGGAAAGCCGTCCAGGGAGAGGAATGGCATGGGAGGGACATGGGTGTTCATGTACTCCAAACTGGTCCCCCTGGGAAGGCAGAGGCTGAGGAAAGCTGGCCACAGCCTCCTTGCTCTAGCTCAGGCTCTGTCTGTGGCATCTCTAAGCTGTCATTAAGCCTCTCTGGTGCTGAAAGTGGCTGAGCAACCAGACCAGCACATCCCAATCAACCCCTTTCATGTCCTGCCCGGCATCTCCTGCAATGCTGTTAGACTCATGGCATTGTCCCTATAAAGCCTGTCTTCCCTGGTCTTCCGTTTTCTCCCAATACATTTGGTGCCCTGTGTGTGTCTCTGCTCTGCAGCACATAAAGGCTTTCTACAATGCCACATGGTCCCAGCGGTATGGACATGAGCTGGCCCCTGGCCCCCTGACCCTCCTGTACTCTCTGACTGTCTCTGTCTTTGCCCTGGGAGGGCTGGTGGGCTCCCTGCTGGTTGGAGTGCTGGTGGAGCGGTATGGCAGGTAAGGGTGTCATACCATGGGACAGGGAGGTTGAGGGATAGGGTGGGACTTGAGGAGCTGCCCTGATGCTTGTGCCTGCTAGGAATGGTGCTCTGAGCCGCAGTGCCCTCCTCGTCCTCCTGGCTGGCGGCTTCATGGGCTTCAGCCGGGAGATGGGGTCCCCTGAGATGGTGATCATCGGTCGCTCCATCACAGGGCTTCACTCAGGTAGGCTGTGCACAGTCCCTTCCTCATGGCTCAGTCCCCCCCAGCCCATGCCCAGGGGGCTGGAGAAGACTTCATATTCCCCAAAGGCTCTGTGGAGGGGTCTCTGATACAGACAGGGGCACTTCCCTGGCCATGGGGTCCCCACTGGGAATGATGCTGGGCATAAGGGGAGATGCACCAAGTGTCTGGCTGGGCACCCTTCTCCCCACTGCCTCTCCCATCCCAGTCCCTCCTGTCCCCACCAGGTATCTGTCTCAGCGTTGTGCCCCTCTACCTGGGAGAAATCTCCCCCAAGAACCTGCGGGGTTTCCTGGGCCTCATGCCCAGCATCTTCATCTGCCTGGGGGTTTTTGCTGCACAGGTCCTGAGCCTCCCAGAGCTGCTGGGCGAGGTGAGCACAATACCCCAGCCCACACGTGCTGAACCCTGCTCTGCCCTCTCTGTGACATGTCCCATTTCAACTCCTCTCAGGACAGATTCTGGCCCCTTTTGCTGTCAGTGGTGGTTGTTCCTGCCTCCCTCCAGCTCCTGCTGCTGCACTGCTTCCCCGAGAGCCCACGTTACCTGCTGATAGAGAGAAATGATGTCTGTGGAGCCACCAAGGGTGAGAGGATATCCTGAGGGAGACTGGCTTCAGGAGATACTGGGGGCTTCTCCAAGGTCTTCCAACACCAAGGTGCATCCTCATGGCATCCTTCCATACCCAAACCTGAAAGCCTATCACAATCCTTATGGTTCAGCCCTTCCGTCCCACCCAGTTGTGCTACAGCATTTCCGTGGTGCCCATCACTGTGCTGTGAGGCTTTCCTAAGTTCCTGTGGATGCTGAGCCCCATAGGTCAGGGAGGTCTCCTGGGGAGGCCAAGCCAGGACAGAGCCAAACCCCGGCCCTGTGCCATGCATATGAGCATCCACCCTGGGATGAGGAGACATGTGTTTGTGACCCCCGCTCTCCCCACAGCACTGCACCGGTTCCTGGGGACCCCTAACGTGCAGGATGTGATTGAGGAGATGAAGGAGGAGCAGCAGTCACTCTCCTCCATGGAGATGGTCTCTGTCTGGCAGCTGCTGCGGGACCGCTCCGTGCGCTGGCAGACCCTCTCGGTGGTGGTGGTGAACGCCGGCATGCAGCTCTCGGGGATTGATGCCGTAAGCTCTGCAGGGTCCTTGTTGCTCCAGGACCTGGCTCTGCAATGCTGAGCTGAGACCTGGCAGCTCATTTCGTCAAGTGCCCTGTGGTTCCATCCCCCCGGTTCATGCTGTGTCCCCTCCTTGGCAGATCTGGTTTTACACCAACATCATCTTCGAGAACGCCGGGATCCCTGTGTCCCAGATCCCCTACACCACCGTGGGCACCGGAGCCATCGAAGTCGTTGCTGGGCTGATTGGGGTGAGTGATGGATGGACAGATGGACACAGCCCCTCCATGCCTGAGCCTTCTTGCCAGCTCCCAGCACCACCAAACAGTGGGGCTGAATGGATCCCCAAATGTCATCTGTGCCACAGCACAGCCCCTTTTCTGGTCACAGAGGGTTTTGCAGGGAAATGGGGGTGGGAGATGGAATGAGTCTTGGGGGTCACATCTAGGAGGTGTGGGAGAATTTTGGGGTAGCAAGGAGGTTGGGGAGAGATGCCAGGCAAGGAGCAGCTTGGAGATGATGGAGGGAGCTGGTGGTTCCTTCTGGCTCCTGCTTTCATTGTCACTCTGTTAGCAGAGCCACATGTCCCCATCTGCCTCCCCAGCCAAGCACTGGCCTGGCCCCAGACTAGAGCCCTGGCCCCCCTAGCCAGCCCTCATTTAGCTGGAGAGTTAGCACTGGGCCGGGCAGATTTATAGCCCATGTCCCATCTGCAAGTGTCACCCAGGGCCAGCCCTAGCCACTCAGCACTAAATCCTCTCCCTGACAATTAGAGAGATGAATGGGGGTGGCTGTTCCCAGAAAACTGGGAATGAGTGGGAGGCTGCTCCCCTCTCCCCATAGCTCAACCCACAGCAGAGCACGGTCCCCTGCCTCTCTGAACGGTGCCCCCTTCTCCCCTTCCCTGGCTGTGGGGCTGCCCCAGCCCCCCAGCAGCCATCCAGCATAGAGCCAGATTGCTCAGGAGCAGCCCCACAAATGGTCCCCGATGGACATGCCGAGATTGGTTATAAAATTACAGGCATTTGTTCTGCTGTCAATACTCTGCCTGCTCCAGCCGCTGCGCTGCCTGCCCACTCCCTGCCTCTGCCCACTGCCCCAAAAACACCCCGTGCCCAGCCCAGCACCTCCACTTGGCACTGGTGGGAATGTAGGCATAGGGTCACCTTAGTCAGCCCCGACCCTGCACTGTAATGGGGCTCTGCGGGACCCCTCTCCTCCCCAGGCATGCTCGCCCCTCACACTTTAAATGCACCAGCTGCAGCTCTGGAGCTTGGAGCTGGAGCTGCCCAGGAGCATCCTCCCACTTTCAGCTGGATCTGGGGTTCAGGGGTGCTCTCATCCACCTTGGAGCTCCCCATCACTCCATCAGTCTCTGCTCTCACCTGGCAGTGCTTCACCATCGAGAAGGTGGGTCGGCGGCCCCTCATCATCATTGGCTTCTGTGCCATGGGTATCTGCTCGGCTGGCATCACCGTCTCCCTGCTGCTGCAGGTTGGTCTGGTCACTGCCACCCCCAGGGCCACTGACACAACTGGGACTGGAGCATTAACAGGGGCTGGGTGATGGGGGGCTGAGTATCACCTTGGGGGAGGGAGCGTGTATGGAAATGAGAGGTGGCTGGGCGTTCCAAGTGGTGTTTTCCCTTCAAAGTTAAAGACAAGGAAAATTTAGTGCAAAGAATAATAAAAAAGAAAATACAAATTCATATGAGAAAAGTCCTGATACTTCTGCTAGCTTTTTTGCAGGATTAGTTGTTACCAGAGAGGCAGCTGTGAAATGCCAGGGAAGGTGGAGAGGTTTGCAGGGTCATTCTGCTGTCTGCCCCCAGGGGATGTTCCCACAGCTCTGGGGACCTCTCAACATCATGAACTGCTCCGCTGACCCTCACCAGCTTTGCCCCAGACCACCCATTTATCTCACTGGTGTGTCCTGCTTGGCTGCTGCCTCCACGGGCCACCACCAAGCCAAGGTGTTTCAGCCCAGTGTCCCCTGACAGGCTGCCCTGCCCTGGATGCGCTACATCGGCGTCACCTGCGTGGTCGGCATCATCGCTGGCTTCTGCATGGGACCAGGTGGGGCTGGGGGGAGTGGGAGGTGATGGGGTGGGAATGGGGATCCCAGGGAACTAGCAGGATTTGCAGGCATGTGGCAGGACCTGAGCCTTGGCCCCGTCCCTGTGGCCAGGCCCTGGTTTATCATGCTGCACCCTGTGAGGGAAACCCCACCACAAACCCCTCCAGCCCCATACATCCACAGGGCACACTCTACCTCCTTCCCCTTGTCCCTGCTCCAGGGCCAAGCAGGAAGAAAGCTCTGGCAGCCTTCCCCAGACCTTTCTGGAGGTGCCACCGCTCCCATCACCGTGCAAATGGTGAGCATCATCCTGCCCCTAACTGAGTGCAGGCTCAAACAGCCAGGAGTAAAACCTGAACGAGTTTACCCAGCTGATGTATTAGCAGAGCTGCTAACAGATCTGTAATTCATCCTCAGCCCAGACTTTATTCACTGTAATTACATCTTTAATTAGGATTTTAATGGCTCATTGTTCACAAACAATGATGAATAGGAGTTTTAAAACAAAAAAAATATATATCTCTGTTCTGGGCAAGCTGTGAGTAAGAGTCCATCAGGGGCTTCACTATTCCCTTCCTTCTTAGCACTTGTTTTTTGGTTTATATTTTCCCTTGGAGCATCCTTTATAAAGTGGTCCCAACCAGTGCTGTCCCAGGCAATGGGACTCCAGGCATGTCGCCATATCAAATACAGTCCCTTGCCAGATTCCTGTGTGTCTTGGGATGTGCTTTGGGACTTGGATCCTGCCCTCCAGTACAGGGACAGTCCCAGAACCCAGGGCTGCTGGCTCAGTGACACATGGGAGGAGAGGATGAGTCTTTCCAGGAGAAGTAGCCATAACCTGTGGCCAGTTTTTAGTCCAGTTACAAGTTTGACTTGGAAAATCATTTCCACACACATGGGTTTTTTCACCATACATGGGAAAAGCAGGTTGGAAAATAGCATTTCTGTGACCTGCAGGAAATTTTGATGTTCAGAAATGTAGTCACTTCTTTCCTGTCTAAATCAGCCACAGTGGTGAGAGAAGCTAACCAATAGAAGGAAATTTTCTAAACTGTTTTGATCAAGGGAGTCTGGAAAGAGGGTGCCAGGAAGACTTTTCTCTATGCCTGTGATCTCTAGAAGATTTAATGTACCAACATATAGAAAAATTGTTGGAAGACAAGGATCCAGATGAAATGTTCCACCTTAAATATTTTGAAACAGTCTCAAACTTTCATTCACACATCTTGAATTGCACCCAGCAATGTGCAAGTGGGGTATATCAGGGGGGAGATCATCCACCCACTGAAACATATCTCAGAGGAAGACCAAGGGCAGGACACTTGTCCACAACACTCTCCATCTCCTCCAGCTCTCCCAGCACCACCAGTTTGAACCATGAGTCGTGCTGGGATCCAGCCCTTTGGCCATAGGACTGAGATGGGCAGGACGTGTCGACCCCAGGGATGCTTGAGGCAGCCTGTCCCCCATATCCTTGATCTGTCCCTTCCCTCTGCAGCTGGTGTCCCCTTCCTGATGACAGCAGAGCTCTTCACGCAGTCACACCGTCCAGCCGCCTACATTGTGGGGGGGTCCCTCAACTGGCTCTGCAACTTCACCATTGGCTTCATCTTCCCCTTCTTGCAGGTACCAGTCTGGAAGGGCCATGGGAGAAGGAGGGGATGGACACAACCCTGCAGCTCCCCTTAAATGGGATGCCAAGTCAGGCTTAAGCTGAGGGATGCCCATGCTCCTGGCTCAGCTCAGTGCTGGCTGGAGCCAGCCCAGGAAGAAGTGATGGGATGGGGTGCTGCCTCATGCCTTGCCCAGTTTGAAGGTGTTTGACTGTCTGCCCTATCATTCTCTCATTGTCCCCAGATGTCAGCTGGTGCCTTTTGCTACCTGGTTTTCTGTGGTGTCTGCCTGCTGGTGGCCCTGTATGTCTACATCGTCATCCCCGAAACCAAGAACAAAACCTTCATGGAGATCAGTCACATTTTTTCCAGCCGCCGCTCCGTCCTCTCCATCCCAGCCCATCTTATTGGAATGATGAGGCTCGATGGCTATGGGACATTGGAGAGCAGCTCTCTGGAGGGATCGGGATCCAGTCTGCCCTGATCTGGGTGGGCTGGGGGGGGGGGGGCGGGTCGTGGAGGGGGCTTGGGGCTGGGGAAGGAAGTGGGGGCCAATTTGCTCTGACTTGATCAGCTCTGAGTCTCCCAGGACACGTCACTGTGCCTCAGCCTGTGGCCAGGATGAGCTCTGGTGATGTACCAGGGTTGCAGTGACCACTGCATATGACCCCCATGCTGGAAGAGATGCCCCCACAGAGATGAGGGCACCTCCCAAGGCATGGAGTTCTCATCACTCCTGGACGTGGGGCCTTGCCGAGGTCTGCCCACATGAGCTGTTTAATAAAGAACATTGCCACGAGAGCCCTTGTTTAGCAAGTTCAGCCTGGAATGGCAGCAAGCTGCAATGCTGGAACAGGTGGGTGCTTCCCCAGTGCCAGGGAGGAGCAGGATGGGATGAGGGGCTTGTCCTTCTCCCCACCGTGCCTGGCTGGAAAGGTCAGAGTCTCCCCACATTTTCTAGGAAAGGTGTTCAGGATGACTCCTAGGCTGTTGCAGAAGGGACATAGAGCAGCTCTGAGCCTGGGGGTGACTGTCCAGCTATTCTGCTCCTCCACAGCCTGCTGGAAGCCCCACAGTGCCTGGCCTCATGTGCTGGCCTCACAGAATGCTCCCATGGGATCCCTGCATCCTACCAAACTCCTTGAATAAAAAGGGGTCCAGGATACACCCACATCCCTTTGTTGCACCCCATCAATTGCTGTGTCTCCAAGGTGCTCTCCAAGCATGACTTCTTTGTCTTTGTCCTGAATCCTGGGGGCTGTGTTGCAGATGGGGGGGCTGCCCTGTGCCCCAGGACTGCTATGGGCATGGCAGTTGTGTGACCCAGGACCCTCAGAGTGGCTCTCACAAACACCATGGGGTTGGGAGCTCCCAGGCCAGCAGGCCCTCCAGGGGCTGTGGTTTGCAGGAGAACTACAATATTTTGTTCTGGTGAGAGGTAGACCCCAGGTGATGGGAAGGAGGGTTGTGTGGCCAAACCCTTCTTGTGCCAATGCATACATCATTTATTTTGTTGCAAATAATTTAGCCCTCTTTTTTTTTTTAGTTTCCCACACTGTGATGGGCCCACAGCTTGTGTGTTTGGTGCTTGTGATCTCTTGGTGAGGAGTCCACCCTTTCTGCATCCCCTGGCAAAGCCTCAGGGTGGCTCTGGGGGTGGGTGGGTGCTGGACACATAAGGACTGGACCATACTGGGTCCCCAGTGCCTGCTCCCATCTCCTCCATCTTGAGCCACCAGCCTGGGGCTCTCCTGCACTTTGAGCCATTTAAAGGACATCAGTCAAAGCAGGGGTCATGGCTCCACAGCATCAGCCACTTCCCACTCTGCCTCCCTCCCGACTCGGCTGCTCTCTTCAGCAGAACAGAGCGGTAAATATGTGCAGCATTACATATGTATAATGGAGTGTAAATAACCCCAAAAAGTGCATTGTAAATAGACTCCAAGTTTATCCTTTATTAATGAGGCACTGAGTGCCCTGCTGTTTTAGAGCAGCGAGACTTTGATAATATCAAAACCTAAATTACACTTGTGTCTCTCATTCCCAGCAAACGACAGCATCATTTCAGGCCTCTTTGCCACTTGTATTTATTTATTCTGGTATTTATCTATCTCTCCCACCCAGCATGTGGGGCAGCTTGAGGATGCCCCCTGCCCTCCATGTAGGAGGCAATGGCCCCCCTGGGACCAGCCCCCCCCATTCTGGGGTCCTGGTACAGCCAAGGAGCTGGAGTGTTGCCTTATAGCCAAGGACTCTCTATTCTGGCTGGTGAGACAGGGCAGACCAGGGAATTTCTGCCAGGGCTTCAGACACCATCAGAGCCAGAAGTCCCCTCTTTCCAAGGACTGGAGGTCACTGACAACATTCTATGGTGTCTTTTGGATGCTCCCGGGGACCCTTTTGACAATGCTGTGCCAAAGGAATGCCCATCCTCTTTCCATCAGGACCTGAAGGTGACAAAACCCTGTACTCATGGAACACCAGCAACTCATCCAGGTTTGGTTTTTTGAGGCTGTTGGGGCAGGATCTCTGTTTTGGGGCTGTCAGTCTGAGCTGGCCCTTGCCACTGATCTGGTACTCTTGCAAAAGCAGGATTTGGGGTTTCCCCCTGCTTGTCTCAACCGCAGAGGCGTTTCCAGCCTCTCCACTGCAGGCTTCTCATGAAGGATACAGCTGGATGAGCTTTGAACTGCTTCTTCATGTCCAAAACCGCTTCCCCATGTCCAAAGCTGTTTCCCCATGTCCAAAGCAGCTCTCTGGATTCAGGCCTCCAAAAACACCCGTTCTGCTTGGTGAGGGTAAGGCTGTATTCTCTAGCAGTCTCCAAGCAGACCTTGAAAGACTGGAGAAGGTGCAAAGAAGAGTCTGAGAAATCACTTGGATTCCTGGAAATGCTTCTGACCCTCTTAAGGTTTGCAGAAGCAAAGATGAAGGTGGCTTTCTCCAAATGTGTAAGTGCCTTCCCCTGGTGTTCCCAGTGCTAAAGAGTGGGTGAGTTTAAGCACTGACGTATTCACAAGGAGGGCTGAGGCTCACCCCAGACAAACTGGAACGGGAAAGAAGACCCTGGTTTGAACTCTCCAGATGTTTTGAGAGGGTATCCTGAAGGAGGTGGTCACGGCCCATCACTGGATGTGTCCAGATCCTTCATGGAAGCTCTCCTGGAAGATGCCTAGCTAATGGTGAATGGTCACATCCCAACTGGAAAGTTGATAAAGGCTTGCTGGACACATCCTTGTGTCCCTGTGCCATCACGGAGGATTGATGGGGCAGCAAGTGGCCCTGGGCCATAGTCAGACAAAGTAAGGAGCACTCATACCCTACCAGTGTCCTCAGTCCCTGTGGCTCCAGCAGGGATGGGCTCCTGGAGGATGGATCCCGGGGACCCTCTGAGCCCCTGAGGCTGAAATGTTCTCGCTCTGGTTTCCCCAGGTGTTCTAGCACTGAACTGTCCCTGTCACCTCAACAACAAAGTCTTCATTCCCCCCAAATCTCACCTGACTGCAGAGACTTCATCAGGGACCAGTTTTGCATGGAGTGAGGTTCCTGTATGCTCTGCCTCCTGCCTTCTTCCATGTGAAGAAAGCAGGACTGGGGCAGTGCCCTGTTGCTCCACAGAGGTGGGTGCAGAATTGGTCTGTCTCCTGTCTCACTAAGGTTGTTGGTGCTTCCGGTCCAGCAGCCATGGGAGAAGGCTGCTAGACATAGGGAGCGTTGCCTGGGGTCATGTCAGTTTGCAAACAGACCCTGTGTCTGCAGCCTGGGCCCTGGATCAATTTGAGGGGTTTTAGGGCTGATTCGGGAACTTGGAGATGGACAAGAGGCTTGACATGACTCTGCAGTGCCAACCATATCCTGGAAGCCAACCATATTCTGGGATGCATCACAAGAGGTGTAACCAAGAGGTTGAGGGATTCTATTCCTCTAGTACACTCTCATGACACCCCACCTGGAGTATTGCATCCAGCTCTGGGGTCCTCTGCACAGGAAGGATGTGGACCTGCTGAAGCAAGTCCAGAGGAGACCGTGAAGATGCTCAGAGAACCTCTCCTATGAAGACAGGCTGACATAGTTGAGATTTAGCCTGGGAAAGACAAGGCCTTTGTGAGACCTCAGAGCACCCTCCAGTAGATAAAGAGGTTGCAAGGGAGCTGGAAAGGGACTTTTTACAAGGGCTTGTAGTGACAGGACAAGGGAGAATGGCTTTAAACTGACAGAGGGTAGGTTTAGATTAGGCATTAGGAAGAAATTCTTTCCTGTGAGGGTTGTGCCGCAGCCCCATGGACACCTTTGTGCTTATGGTAAACCTGGCTCTCTCCTTGCTGAAATCACCCATCCTGCTGTGGGGTTTCTCTGGGCTGAGACTGCAACTCTCATCTTCTTAAAGTGCAGAGCGAGCTCCAGCCTAGCCTGCAGTTCACAGAGGCTCTGGTCAACAGTCTCTTTGCAGGTAAAAATCTAAAAAAATTTACTATATTCTGGGTAAGAGGCACTCAGCTGAAACCCAGCATTTTGAGGGGTGGAGAACAGCAATTTGTTTCTTTTAAACGTCTGAAATAATTCCTTGGCATCAACCATACCCCCTCAACCTCTTAAAAAAAGTAAATGAGCAATTCGAACAATTTCAGGGCACATTTGGGGTGGGGAAAAACTCTTTGTTACCCTATCAAAAATATAGTAATTCTGTGTGAATGCCTGCAGGTCCATGGCTGGGGCTGTGCTGAAGCAGGTCTCTGCAGTGCGTGCGGGGTGTTGGGGCTGGTCCGGGTGCGGGTGGCCGAGGCAAGGGTGCCCGGCAGAGGGTGCACACCAGCAGATGGCACTGCTAGAATTTATTGCTACAGCAAGCTGCCTTTCGGAGAGCAGTCATGTAGGAGATGTCCTATTATATGGGCAGTTGACTTTAATAGTCATTGTGTGCTTAAAGCACAGCAAAACAACAGTGGGAAAAAAAAAAAATCCCCACTCCACTTGGATGGCCCTTTTCCCCCCAGCCCTGCTAGTCTATTTGTACAGTAAATTAAAAATATGAATCACTTCTCTCTACTGCCTCCCCAAACACTCATCCTGTCAGGCTCTGTGTTGTCTTCATTTGTATTACCTTAATTTAATGTTAATTATGTTCTTCATTTACAAAGAACAAGCATTTACACTCCCTGTCTGGGGATTTTCCACACTCGCGGTCTCCACAGACGGGGAGGCGAAGGGGAGCGGCGGAGGCAGCGGTGCCGGGGAGGAGGCTGTTAGCAGGGCCGTGGGAATGGGGGGAGCAGGGATGCCACCCCCTGAATGAACTGGTAACGATGAGCGCTATTGCCTTTCGATTTATGAAACCATATCGCTGCCTGTGCTTAAATCCCCCCTAATAAATCCTTTTTAAAAGGTCCTCGGCCAATGGAGGGCAGTGATTTATGGTGGGGAGCTGGAGTGGAGGGGCGTTTGGTGGCAGAGTTTGCTGCCGTGGGGTTGGAGACCCACCTGGGGATGTCACAGGGCTGGGAGCCCGGCCACTACTGGGTAGTCCTGAGAAAATTTCCCAGACACCTTTTCCTTGATGTCTGCAGTCTTGTCAGATGCTGTCAGTGATGGGATGACCTGTAACCACAGCATGGATGAGGACTGCAAGTCCCTGCTCCATGCCTCAGTTTCCCCATCAGCACCTGGAGATAACTACCCCACTCCCAGATCTATCCACCCTCAGTGCTTGCTGGTGAGCCAAACTTTGGGCTGCACTAACAGGAATTACTTGTGTGGGTGTGTGTGTGCATGTGTCCATGAATGTGTATTCATGTGCACACACATAAAGCACCCAGGTCTCTAAAAAAGCCCCACACCTCACCCTACATCTGACTCTCCCAGGCACAGAGCCTCTGACTGGAACAAGGATGGACAGAAAAGGAGAAAAAGAAGAAAAGCAATGAAAGAAAGATCTGTGAGCTTTCCTGGGCCATGTGATATGTGTGTCCTTCTTCACTGCCTGTCCCTGCCCACCCCTGGGATGGGGGGCGTGGGGCTGAAGGCTCTGTGCACAGCCACATTTTCAAACCATCTGCACTCAGCAGG
Organism: Anabacerthia variegaticeps; assembly: GCA_035583185.1. NCBI lineage: Eukaryota > Metazoa > Chordata > Aves > Passeriformes > Furnariidae > Anabacerthia > Anabacerthia variegaticeps. Next base: position 22,189,053 of record JAWWEW010000166.1, on the reverse strand, counting down.
GTTTGAGCACTGCCCACACCTGCCTGTGCCCTTCCATTTCCTGATCTTCTGACACCATGTCCAGCCACAGGCTGGGAACATTAGGGGCTTCTCCCAGGGGACCTGAGGATTGGCCTTGAGCAGAGGAAGAAGCATCCTTGTCCCCATTTGACCCCGGAGCTCAGGGTTATACCAGTACATCATGGGAGCTGAGGGGGCAGTGGGTAGAGCTGGCTGAGACATTCCCCAAACTCTCCCAAACACTCCATAAAGCTAATTTATTTAAAAAAAAAAAAAAAAAAAAAGCCAGCAGCCCACCAAACCTTCCTGTTCTGTATGACCACAGGAACTCTGGAAAAGTACAGAAGACAGACTCCCACCTCCATGAAAAACCAAGGTGCCACACACCCTTTGCTGCCCACACTCCTCCTCTCACCACCACCCATTTCCATGGCAACAGCCACACATTCTGGAGTGAAAACCTGAGCCTTCCCACTGAACTGGCCTCAGGGCCTGGGGCAGGTCTCCTTGCTGGTTGCTTCTGGGGGAGGTCGCAGGTTTAACCCTGCAGACTTCTGCCATGAGCCCAGCTTGCAGCTGCAGAATCCTGTCCCAAAGCCCTGTTCGTGGGGTGCACAGCCCCACATCCCACCCCACACCCCACTTCTGACCTTGCCCATCCACAGAGCAACCCCACTGCAGGGACACCTTCTCTCACCCCACTCTGATGCCCCGTAGGGCTGAGACCTTTCACTCCATGCTAGAAGTGGCTCAACTACACCCCATGGGACAAACACGCCCTCAATCCAGGGAGGGGGTGACAATTTCCTCCATCCTCCACTGGCCATGCCTGCGCCCTCCCCACGTGCTCCTGCGCGCTCTTCCTTATTAACAATGACCTTTCCACCATGCTCACCACTGATTCCCCAGTCCCAAATATCTTTTAAATGGGTTTCAGGAGCTGATGCGCGCTCTGTTAAAAGGCCACCGCGTCGCACCCGCACCGCCCCGCGTCCTCCTGCGCCACCGCCCCCCCGTCCCCACGCAGCGCCACCCGCACACACGCTCACACTAACATTTTAATTAATGACAACCGCTTTCTCCCTGCCCCCCCCTCCGCTCATAAGCACTTTAATGTGTGTTCTCAGCCCGGCTGATCCCCACAGCCATGGAAATATTAGGTTGACGGATGTGGTCTGTCGCCAGTGCTCCCTCAACGGGTCTGCCTGTCAGCTCGCCGATGATGACATTAACACGGGAAGAAAGTGATGACAAATGCCCGTTATCAGGGAACGAGGCCTGTGACAAATCGCACGGCGCCTCGCGAGCAGCCCCATTACGCTGTAATAAAAAAAGATGGATGGCTCAGCGCACCGGGGCCCCGCGCTAATGCGATTTCGCCTGGTCTCTCCGGGTTCTAATTAAGGCAGAAAACGGAGAATGAACAGGAGTCCCTGGTGCCCGGCCCCCACCTAGTTCCCCCCCGCCAAAAACACCCCATGGTGATGGGCGCTCACCCTCAGGCATGATGCCCCCCAGCTGCCCCAGACCCCTGGGAGAGGGGTTTGGTGGGGATGCAGATGGACAAGAAGTGCAGATGTCTGGGGGGCGTGCAGTGGAGGTGGAGGGGCTGGGAGGGACTCCCCAGCCTCTGCCTGTCCATCTTGCCTCTTCCAGGTGGGCTCAAGGTTCCTCCACCCAGGGCGAAGGGAGGAGGGGGACACAGCCACTGTCAAATGCGTCACACGGAGACAAATGTCACCTCCACCATCTGCTGCAGCATGTGATGTGGAGGGGGGAGCGCTGCGTGGCAGAGAAGGGCTGGGACAGCGTCACCCTGGGAAGAGACTCAGCTGCTGTGGAGCAGGGACACAAATACTGACCACTGGGTCCTGTGGGGACAGGGAGGGCGTGGCCATTGGGGGAGCTGCACAGTGCATGAGGGGTCCATGGGATGCTCGTGGGAAGCAGTGACTTGCTTTGGGACAGGAAGGGGAGGAGACAGCTGGCAGAGGGTGTTGGAGGAGTCACCCCCTCCAGGAGTTATGGCTGTTCATACCCATTGATGGCTGTGCCCTTGGTGGCAAGGACATGGCCACAGCTGCCAGTGAGGGAGGGGGCAAAGGAGCTGTGAGCCCCCTGGTACGGGGCACACAGTGAGGATGAGCACCCCACATTCCCAGGCAATTCACCTGCCTGACCCTGCACCTCCCCACTGCCACCCCCTCCACTGCAGCCAAGTGTCCCCACACCCACGCAGCTGCCTGAACATCCCTTGCCCCCTCCCAGCACCCTGGGAAGGAGGTAAGTCCAGTCTCCCTCTCCACCTCTGCCCACACCACATCTCAGCCCCCCCTTGAGTGCTTTCATTGAAGTGCAGGAGAAGGAGGTGTGCAAGCAAAGACTCGGTCCCAGACCTCTCCCCAGAGACCTGAAGAGCACTCACAGATGTGGTCAGACTTGCAGGGTGTCTCAGTGGGCCATAGATAAACCCAACAGCACCTTCAGTCCAGCTCCTGAGAGAGGATCCCTGTCACTGCCACCAGGGACCCTCTGTGTGGACAGATATATCCCTGATGGCACCTTGCAGAGATGCCAAGAGGCCACACCGGTGGGGTTTTTCCATCTTCTCTGTATGTGGGGAAAGCCTGGGCAGCTCCCAGCCCTTGCCAGACCACACAGGAGTGCTGCCAAGGGGATGCAGCCCCACACACACTGTGCACCCCCAGGACAGCACAGAGCAGCTGTCTCCTGCTGTGGGTTCCAGCCAGATCCAGTGTGTGTCATTTACCTTATGCCAGGCAGTCTGTAGGCTCAGGATCTCCACTTCTTTGGCTTTGTGGCATACATCTCAATAATTCCAGGCAGGGCAAGCAAGGCATGGGGAGTGGGTGGCACAAGGAGCTGCGGGGGATGTCACTGTCCTTGGGTGATGAAGGAGGCTCAGATGCAGGCTGCTCCCTGCCTGGGCACCACATTCTGCTGCTCTGAGCATGCTTCTCAAAGTACTTTTTCTTTTCAGTAGAGAGCTCGGTTTCTTCAGGAGGGATCCATAAATGATTCCTGTCATGTCCTGGGGGATTTATTGGTCATTTCTGTGAGTTTTTTTAAGCTCCCACTTGTTTACAGCTCCCCATGCTCCTTCCACCTGCCCAAGCCTTCAAAGGGAATTTGACGAACTTGAAATATTGCTGGAGCAAAACTGATCCCAAGTGGCAACCATTTTCAGTGGGAGCATCCCAGCTCTGTCGTGAAAGCTGCTGATCAGAAGCCACACTCACCTATCTGTTACTCAGCTTTTGTATCCCAGATATCATTTTAGACCTGTTCAGAGTGAGAGCTGAGCAGTCTTCCAGCAGCTTCTGAAGCTCAGCCCCTGGTGCTGTCTAGCTGTATAGATTTAACCTTCTCTCCTGAAAGCCAGCAGCCAAAATAAGTGCAGAGGCCACGGAAATTATTTCAAACAAATCACCTTTGCTGAGAGACAGCTGGCAATGCACAGAGTTCCTGTTTCTGCAGCAGGTTCAACCAGAGGACCTGTCTTTTCCAGCTGGGCTGAGATTTGGATGCTACACCCAGACCTGTCAGTGGCCAGTGACCCAGGGTGATGCTTGAGCATTGGCCACAAGTTGCTGCTGCCTCAACCAAGCTTAGCCCCAAAAAAGGCCCTAAAAAAGAGAATAAATCAACCCTATAATGTTGCAAAATGGCCTGTAATGGGGTCATGTGAAGGACTTGATAAACTTGTTGGGGAGGAGTTGCTGGGAAGGATGGGAGCTCTCACTGCAGCCTTGCAAAGGTAACACTCCTTGCCTGGGAAACAGGAGCAGAAACGCGTGCTGCCAGTTGGAAAGCATAAGTGTCAGTCTGGACTCCAGCATGCCCCTCAGTTTACAAACAGCACCAGGAGCCTGGTAGGACCATGACAGACCCATTGCACCTGTGGGATGGCCAGGCAGTGCCAGGAGAGGCTCACAGAATCCGGCTGGGGGCTTGGCAGCCTGCACAACCCAGCCCTTGGCAATACTATGCACCAAAAATGAGCCCTTCCTACTACAGGCAGGAAGGCAGATACTGCTTACCCCTGGGAAAGTCCTACTGCCTTACTCAGACATGGTTTGCTACGTTCTTCCCCTTCCCTAGCAGAGAGCAAAGGCAGGGTGTCAGCAAAGCTGTGCTGCACAGCAGCATAAACCTGAAATCTAGGCAAGACTAGTGGCATTTAACTTCAGTCCCAGCAATACATACATTTTCCAAAAGCCTGGCCCCAGCCCTGGGTCAGAGACAATCTTAAGAACGAAGTTTGTGCAGGGATCTGTGTTTTCAGCCCAGGGTCTGCCTCTCAGCTTCAGAACACTGCTCTGTCCCTGGGATTACTCTGTAGAGAGAGCTCCTCCTAGCAAAATAAAGCCAAATAAGAAGACTGGGCAATCAGGGAGCTCCTGCAGTGCATCCAGGGGGTGGGATCCCTCCAAGCCATGGGGTCATGGTTAGATTTGTTCCTAGTTTCGCCTCCATAGCCTGGGCACAGCTGGGCTCCTGCTGGGGAAGGGAAATCCCTGTCTGGGCACACCAATGACATTAGCCATGGAAGTGCCACCCCTGGGGGACACTCTGGTCCTGTCCAAGCGCAGGACAGTGAGGAAATCACTGTGCTGTGCAAACACTCCCACAGAGCTTCAGGAATCAGCAACGTCATTCTTCTTGTGCTCTTGTAATTTTTTTTAATGTTCTTCCTTACCACTGGACAGAGGGGAGCTCTGTGTGTGGACAGAAGTGGGGTAGGTGTTTTTTACAGCACCCTCAAGGTCTCTCCTCAACCCACTCAGACCACCTAGGCTGGCAGATCAGGCTGCTGTCATCCCAGGATGGGGAGCAGATGCCTTGTAGGGACATGAATATCCAGGTTTACAGCTGTGCTGAGGGTCCAAGCAGTTGCTGCAGGCAAGGATTGGGGTGACAGCTGATATAGCTGTCCCCAAAGCTCAGCTCCCATAGTCTGGCTGCATGCTGAGCCAGTTATCCAATCCAGCTGGGAAAACAAACAGGGCTTATTGCCAAAACACACAGAGAATATGATGGGATGGGGCTGAGTGACACAGGGCCCACATGCACAGATGGTCTAGGACCTAAAGGTAAATGAATGCCACGGTGGGGGCAGGAGAAGTGTAACCCCCACAGGAGATTTCTGCACCCCAAGGCTCATGGATCAAGCAGGTGAGAGCAACAGATGAAGGGGGGATGTTTCAGGCCACCAGTTGTGGTATTGCACTCTACTGTACCCGTGTCAGGTCCTCCTGGTTCCTCATCCCAGCGAGTCCTGGGCAGGGGCTGGGCTCAGATGACTGGTGTCCTCCCTGGCTCTGCTGTTGATATTCATGAAGCCATCAGTCCATGTGTGACTCAGTTTCCCCAAAAAAAGAAGGCACCCCTCCAGGTTGGAAACCACTGACTCAGGACACTCTGTGGTTAAAGCAGGAAAGCATAGCCAGAAAGATATCTCAGGAGCAAGATACAGGGTGAATGAGGGGAGGCTGGGAGCTACATCTACTCCAGCCCTGCTGTCCTTTGCTCTGGGTAGCTGTCCCTTAGCAAGTGGGATCCTCAGCAGCCTGTGTCCTGCATCCCCCCTCCCTGACCCATACCAGCCACCTCACTTTTGCTGTAGCTCCACTGACCTACCATTAGTTATAATGCCTGGGCCCAAGCAGGAGGTCAGCACAGGCTGGCCCAGACATAAATCAGCTCCCTATGGGCAAGGAGGCTGGGGGACAGCAGTGACAGGTGCCCACCACATGCTGCAGGACCCCCTATTGTGGTCCTGGGATGCTTCCCAGGGATGGAGACCTTACCCACGCCTGTCACATCCAGCCAGTCTTCCCAGGGACTCTGCTGTCCCACCAGCAGGTCCTCAGGGTGATGAGAAGTACTGTGACTTCAGTCACAGGATCTGTGCCACCAGTCACAGGTGGGGTCCAGACAGAGAGAACCCACATGGCTCCCTAGAATGAAGCAGAGGGGCTGAGCCCCTAAAAGCCCAGAAAGAGGATGGAAGGTCAGCTCAGGAGGTGCCCTCAACCGAGCTGGATGCCCACAGGGAGACATGTCCGAGAGGTGACATCACGAATCTGAGAGGACACCCCGCCCTGAGGGGACACTGGCTGGGGGACACCTCTCGCTGCCCCGCTGTGGGAGGATCTGGGCGAAATTGGGTGTCTCTCCCGCCACAGGGCTGCTTGAGCTGCCCATCCCAGCCTCCTGCTGCCTGCCCGTGCTGCCATCCCCGGTCCTCCAGCTCCCTCTGCTGCCGGCGAGGATGGCGGCTGCCCGAGCCGGCCGGGAGCAGCTCCTCAGCCCACCTTGGTCCCCAAGGACAACACATCCCCACGACCCGATGCCCAGAAGAAGGGCTGCGGGCAAGGGATGCTGCCGGCACGCTGCGAAGAACGTGAGGCACCCAGTCCCAGGCAGTCCCTGGGGCAGGTGGGCAGCCTTGCCAGAAACAGTGGGTGGCTGCAGGCCCTTGAGACCCCAAGGAGGGACAGACCGTGTCAAGAGCTCAGCCTCAGTACGAGACACTGAGGACTCCATGCAGGGGCTGCAGACCAGAAGTGCAGGTGTTTGCAAACTGCTTCTTTCAGCTCAGGTGATTTTTTTCCTCTGGGTAGACACATGTGTCCGTGCACACATGCTGCAAGTGTCAGGAGCTGCAGAGCAGCCAGTCTATTTCTTTTTAGAACTTGACATAAGCAGGTAAATTATCCCCAAGTAATGCATTTACCACGAGAGGAGAAATGTCAGTGCTGCTGCTGCCACCAAAGCAGGAGCTCCTGCTTCCCATTCCCCACGGTGACGGGGAGCCTGAGTTATGGCCCTGTTGGAGAGACAGCAGGTTTGTAAATGCCTCTGTTTGTGCTGCTTTCCAGCCCAACCAGAGCCCATTGATCACTGGGACAAGAGTGAAGCCAACGAAGAGAAGCAGGAGCTGGAACTGTGGAGACACGCAGCCAGAGCCATGCCAGGATCTGGGCACATGCAGGGATGCTCTGATCTGACCCTCTATATCCTTTTGACTCTGTGAGATCCCTGGTCTGAGGACACACCCTGCATCTTTCATCTCTCAAATAAGCTCCTTTGCTTGGCCAGAACTGCAAAAGGATTTAAGTCAGGACCCCATGGCACTAAGGGGAAAAGTTCCTGTACCAGGGTGGTGCAAACAGGGAGCCTTATGGCACAGATACTCAGTGTGAAACAAGGCTGGTTTGGGGGTGAGGACTGAGCCTTTATTTGGCTGCATCTCACAGCCACTAAATGCTACCAAGGATCCTTAAAACTGGGATGATGTTCTCACCCATTGAAAACCTGCCCAAAGAAAACCAACCTCAGGAACTGAAAGAGAGAGGGAAAGTGAGGCAGAGTGGCAAAACCACCCACTGGCTCCCTGGGTCCTGCAGAGTTGGGCTGCTCCACACAGAGGTTAGGGATGGCCAGTGGGCTGTGTTGAATCAGGACATTCTGCTCATGAAATCCTACCAGGCAGGTTGTTTCCTATAGCACAGGCAGGGAAACTGAGGCAGAGAGGGCTGCTGAGAGTTGGGGAGCAGGGGAAAGTGGCATTAGGCCTGTCCCAACTATACCATCACTACTAAGCCATTGGGAAAATCATTTTTCTACCAATCACAAAGCCTCTATGCAGACCACTCCCATTGGGACTGGGGCCAGCATCCCTCCACCCAGCTGGGGGGATGATCTTGAGAGAGAGCACTGGCTCCTGGCTTTGCTCCTGCAGACACAGGCTCATGCTGACCACAAGACGCTGCTGTGGCATCCACCACAGAACATGGCACAGCATCCTGCCAAGTATCTGTGCCACATTCCCATCAGGGCAGCTTTACCATCACCGGGTTGGATCTTTCTCCAGAGGAAACAGTGCTGGAAACAGGGACTGTGATACAGAGCATGGCACTGAGATCAGGTGCATCCCCTGCTGCATCCCTCACTCCTGCTGCCCACTGGCTGCCAGGCAGGGCTCTTGCTCTGCCTCCCCTGGCCCTGAGAATGCCCTGCAGGGTGCTCTGTCCCCCAACCAGGCCCCCGCAGCTGCACCCCAGCAGCCCTTCCCTCATGCTCCACACCACGCCGACGTCACCCCGACCATCAATAGCACTTGGTTAATTAATTTGATGGGAACAGCAGGGACCACACTTTGCATTTAGTGAACTTCCGAGAACTTCCAACCTCATCTTCATAATTGGCCTCATAAATTCGAGGAAAGAGAGAAATCAGCAAAGCCAGAGGAGCGCGGGAGGCAGGAGAGGCCCTGCACGCAGGAGGGCGGGCGAGCGCGTGAGAAGTGACTCTATTTGGTGTCCTTATTTAATTTTATTGCACAGATCCATCTTCGCCCGCCCCCTCCCTGCCTAGCCTTCTCTCTCCCGCTCTCCCTGCTGGGTTCACCTAATCATGATAAATTCATATTCATTTCCCTGCCTGCTCTGGTGGGGGGAGCAGCAGCTCCCCTACATTCGCCTGGCCATGCTGCCATTAGCAAATATTTACTCATGAATACAAAGTGCCAGTGTTAGAGGCCAAACTACTCCCTCTGCACCCCTTTTCCCTCAGCTCCCTCCTACCCCTGCACCAGGACAAGCATGATGGCTGAGTGTGGGTGTTCTTCCCACAGGGTAAGGAGCAGGGTGAGAAGAGCTGCCTAACACTCAGAGCATTTTCTTGGTCCAGGATTTTCTTCCTTTTATCCTGGGAGGCAATGAGATGCTTACTGGGGGGAGAGGAATTACCTGAGCCCCTGATCTGGAGTCACCTTGGGGGTGCAGAGATGCCAGGGTGGGAGAGAGGGGCTCTGCAGCAGAAGCCAAGTGCCTGTCCCAGCTCCCTGACTTTCCACTCAGTCTCCAAGTGCTGCTGCATTTTGGTTTATTTTTAATTTTCAGGATGATCAGACTCACAGCCAGGGAGAGCAGGAAGGGGGTGCGCTGGAGAGGGAGAATAGCTGAAGCCCCATTTTGGGAAGCAGAAACCAGGTGACACCTCATTAGAGATGCCTAAAACCACGTTTGCTCATCCTGCCTGCACCCATCTTGGGGACTCAGCACCCACGTCCTCCCAGGCATCCCAGGAGCCCCATCACTTGTATCTTCTCCCCAAGTGTGGCATGCCATGGTTTAGAAGAGGCAGGGGATGTGCTGGGACAAGGGGATGGCCAAGTCCTGCCCTGTTGGAAAGGCAGGAATTAAGGGCATTAAAAGAGGTGCATACATAGGGCAGATCTGTACCCTCTGCCCAGGGCTGGGCTGACTCAGTGCACAGCACAGTTCAGCCTCTCATGTTTCTTCCCTTGGTTTTCACAAGGATGAGCTGCTCTGGACAAGCTCCTGGTCATGCTCCTTCACCTCCTGCCCCTTTCATTGCCCACAGAGGGGACAGTGCATATCTGTTCTTGGCCCACCTGGCTGCAGATAGCCACAGGAGGGCCCTCTGCCTCCTCCAAAGCTCCAGGGCAGGGATTTCTGGGGTGGGAGGGGACAGACAGACATCAGGCACATTCCCTCACAGAGCGGGGAGCTGGCAGGATTTCTCCCCTAAGCAGCATCTACTTGACAAGTATGTACTCAGACCACCTTCACTGTGTTTTGCCAAGGGGCTGGGCACAAAGTCCTCCTCCTGAGGAGCCCTGGCCCTATATCCCTGTGTCTGGCCTCTACCCAAGTAAAATCAGGATGAACAGCAGGGTCAAGGCTTTGATGCACTGCCACAGCACCTCTTTGGCACCTGGGTGTGAACTGTGGCCCTAGAGTAGGGGTTGATCAAGGGGAAGGAGTTGGGGGCCATCAGTAGCAGCATGGAAGATGTGGCACTGCTGTCCTCAGCATGTGGCCCCTCTGAGAGAGGAAGCCCCACCCCTCCAGGAACAGCTTACCCTGGCATCCAGAGCTGAAGACAAACCTGTGCTCATCAAGGGACAAATATGAGCAGCCCCAGCCAAGGCAGAAATGTGCCTGTGGTCTGTGAGCCATTAAGAGCCTCCAGGATCCTCCCAGCGCCACTGGAAGGAAAGGGAGCCCCCATCCAACCTTCCTGTTTGGCAGGGGTATCTCCCCAGCCCTGGATAAGGGCCTGCCCAGCCTAAACTGGCTGATCCTAAGGATGAGGACCCCTTCCCCTCTGGCATGATCCTGGGGCCACACAGGCCTCCTGGGGTGAAAGTGCTCTCCCTGGACCCCACATGCCCCTGGTCTGAGCTGACTCCTCTATTCCTGCATAACCCAGCCCAGTTCTCCCTGGCTCTGCTTCAGCAGCCCGTCCCTCTCCAGCTTCTGCATCTCCCTTTTGAGCCAATTGTTAATGCTGCTAATCTCCATGTGCTCCCTTGGCTTCCAGGCTGTTCACATTCCCCTTGGACAACCAAAGCATTTCCATGGTCATGAGACTGAGCTGTGTTCCAGGCATAGAACAGGAGACAGAGCAGCAGCCAAGTCCCACATGCCCTACTGTCTGATGAATACGGAAAAGCTGACAGCAATCCCTTCCTGACTCCACACCTGAAGAAAGAGCTCAGTCCAAGGCTCACAGCTCAGGAATGGCTCTTTTCTCTGGGAACAGCCAGCCTCAGCTCAACCATGTGGCCAGCTGTATGCCAGGACAGAGCCAGGTCCTGCTCTGCCATGGAAGGATGATGGCCAGCAAATCCCTGCCCGGAGAGCCAGAAGTGCTGATCCAATAGCATGAAGGCCTCCATTGTCTTCTCACTGTCTCCACCAAAACCAGGGAAATGGGCCAGCACAGGAGGAGCTCCTGGTAAGCCAGAGGGGAAGGTCCCAACCGTTGCAGTGCAGAGAGCAAAAAGACAGATGGCAAGGGAAAAGACACAAGGGATTTATTACACTTCAAATTTAAAAGCACCAAGACATGCCAAAAGACATTCATTTCCCTCAGGCGTCCAGCAGAAAGGCTGAGCCGACAAATGCCACTGCTGGGGTCAGGGTCTCCCCAGCACAGCCCCAGCCCCACTGCTGGTGCCCAGCAGCCACAGCTGCTGTTGCAGCGAGGGAGGTTTAGTGTCCTTGTGGCTGCCCTAGCAGCAAACACACGGCTTGTCACTGCATGTGACAAAGACATGGCAGAGTGCAGAGTGGGAGTGGCTGAGTCTCCCACAAGACAAGGGAGTGAGAACCCTGATGTCCTGTAACAGAAATGCCCACCACGGCACCTCTAGCAGCCGATGCCACACAGCAACACCTCTGCCAGGAGGAACCACTGCAATACCCGCAACGGAGACAGCACTGAATGTCTCTGGGAAATTCATCTTCAGAATACAAAATAGTCAAGGTTTCCTGAGAAAAAAAATTCACTCCCATGGATGTGGCAGGGCCAGCCACATGCATGTGCATACACAAACACACATCCACTTTCCCTGATCAAAGACCAGATGACTATATGGCTTCCACACAAAAAAAAAAAAAAAGGAAAGCTAATTAAGTTCTAATTTGCTCAAATTAGAACTTAACTATCTCCTTGTGTTTCTCTCTGCCTCCATGCCTCCTACACACAGTCACACAGCCCTGCTGGGTTACATTCAGTGCCATTACATTCACACCCTTCCTGAGCACAGTCCCCTGAGCTGTGAGGTCTGCTCCTCTCCTGCAGTGAGAAGAAAGGAGAGGGCCAGATCAGGGCTCTCTGTGGATCTGGAGGATCCTCAGCACATGACAAGCTAAGAACAAGGAGGCACAGGACCTCAGTGACAGTCTGCTGCTGGTGGCAGTCCAAGCAGCCTGGACCTGTGCAGTGGGACCCACCAGAAGACACATGCCAGCTCAGACAGAAGGACACAGCAGCAGAATAGGGTAGCTCCTCATGATTCCTGCAGTGGCAGCTGCCAGCAGTAGTGAGAAGACCTGTTCCATAGGCAAGCTAGACCCCTGTTGCCCTCATTCATAGCCCAGGACAGAAATGCTGGTGTCTGTGTTCAGACACAGATGATGCATCCCACTTCTGTTCCCAAGCACTGGCTGGATCATAAGGAGTTGCAGCCCAGCCTTGTGATGCTTGGAAAAGCAGGGCCAGGGTAGTCAATGGGCAGTGAGCCCTTTTGGTAGCCAGGGGCTGCCTTGATATGCTTCCAGTGTGGTTCTAGCCCACAGCCTTTGCTGGGTGAAGCCACACAGCTCCGTCAGCAGCAGGGCCTCTCACTTGCAAGGAGCCCCAGTTTGCTGGGATATGTTCATCAGTCTGCAGTCACCACAGAGCAGCACTGGGGAAACCAGCACCCTTCAAACAGCAGCACAGCAGTGGGCCCAGGGTGCTGGGTGACAACCGGGTGTCACCAGTCCCGTTCTGAGGGCTCACGGTAAGGGAGCCCCAGCTGAATGAAGATATCTCTCTCGGTGGGAGTGGGCAGAGTGTGACCAGAGGACACCTTGACACCTCCAGGGCCTCGCACCACAGCGGAGCTGAGGGCATGCTCTGACAGGCTCATGCCCTTGGTCTTGGCCAGGGCCCGCATGGAGCGGTTGAAGTGAGCAGAGCCAGTGAAGTACAGCAGGGCGCAGGCAAACTCACTGTACGGCACCACGATGATGTCGAGCCGGCGGTGCCGCCGCGCCGGCCCAGGGAGCCGGCACACACCCAGGTACTTCTTCTGATCACCATTGTCCTCCTGGCTCACCAGGTCATCTGTAAGGAAGCCTGGGAAGAGAGAACAGGCAAAAAGGAGCTGAATGGTAGACACTGACACCACCATGCCGAACTCCCCACTGTCCAGAGAGCAGCTGAGATGTCTCCACATGCTGTGGGACCCCAAGGATAACACAGCCTCAGCCCTGACAGCCTCACCCAGACAAGAGAAGCCATGCTGAGCTGCAGCAGTACTTCCTCCTTAACACTGCAGCAGGGCCAGGACTAACAGAATGTTCTGTCCTTGGAAAAAGAGATTATCTGTCCTTCAATGAATGCCATACACTTCATTGCCTCCTCAGCCTGGCCATGCTAAAAACAGCTTTGACCACCATGTGCCCGCCCCCAGCCCTCTTACCACTCCTATGGAGGCTGTCGAGCAGCTTGTTGAACACTCCACGGTGAGACTGCCCATCTGGGTGAGTGACCAGCACATCCACATCTCCACAGGTGGGCTTCCCTCGACGGTAGGAGCCACATGCCACACACACGAGCCCTGGTTTCAGGGCCAGGGCAGCTTGTCTGACCTCCAAGAAGAGAGAAGGGGATGAGCAGTCAGACCAGCCTCTTAATGCCCTTCCATCAAGACAGCAAAGGATCTTGTGCCTGCCTTGAGGCCTGCCCTGTGTCTCCAGGGTCTCCATATAGAGCAGACACTTGGTAGCCATGGCACACTATCCCCACAAGAAGGCTGGCCGGCTGTCAGGAGACAGGTGAGCTTGGATGGCCCCTACACAGTCCTGTACACTCTACAATGACCAGCTCTTTGGAGCACTGGGCTGGACCTGGGTTAGGACAAGCAAGAAGATGCAGCACTGCCAAAGGGGCAAAGTACAGCACAAGCTTTCAGAGCCTTCAGTGTCTGAGACCAGCAAGAGAGAAGAGGTTTTTCAGCTCCCCGCGGGCCAGGAGCACGAAGCTTACCAGTTCTGCCCACAAGGAGAATCAGTTCAACAGGAGACAGTCACAAATCCTGTTTCAGAAGTAGAGATGGGCTCATGGAGTCTCTCAAACAGGGCCCAACACAGCAGAAAATCTGCAAGTATCCCTTGGAGTTCACTCCTGCCAAGAGCTCTGCCTATGCAGGAAAGTTGGGCTTCCTGACCCAGAAAAAGCACAATTGCCCCAGCATTTTAGACTGAATGGATGCCAACACCCATCCATGCCAGCAATCAGACACATATAATCAGAATTTCCTCTAATACAGCACCCTCCAGGCTGGATACCTGCTCCTGTTTTCCACAGATAGCACTAATTCTGATGGCTTCATTCATTAAAAGCTTAAGAAAGGCTCCCAAGTCCCTGGACAGGACTAAAGTATTCTTGGTCTGATTGTGCCAATCACCCTGCTGGCAGCAAATAATGAGGGGCTCAGCAATTCCCAGTGATGAGGCCATCACAGAGGCTGGGGTTCAGCAAGGCAGTGTCCATGCCCACAGCCCCTTGTCACTCTTGGGGATCATCCTTCATTAGCAAGAGATAAACCCATTAGCCTTTGCCCCAAAGGTGCTCCAAGAAGCCACAAGCCTTTCTCATGCAGAGCAAGCCCTCCTCTGGTGTCCTGGCCCCCCCTTCTGCTTTAAATGAAGATTTCTAGAAAACTCCCAGCCCCATCCAAAACGTAAAAGCTCCTCAGATCTCACTGTGACAGGCAGCACAGACAGTGACTAATCCCTCATTCTCTCTCCTGGGCCTGGATCAGAGGTGTGTGTGAGTGTATGGAGGGAAGCACAGTAATCCCATCAAGATAACAATAGACCCACCCCCAAGAGCCAGCTCCTCAGTCCAGCCTGCCTGGGAAAGGGACCACTCACCACCAAAATGGCTAATCCAGCACACGGGACTGACACCCCAGCAGGAGCCTGGCAGGAGTGTATTCTCTGTGGGCAGGCCCTGTGGCCGAGTGACAGGGTCACGCTGGCTGCTGCTTCCATGGTGATCGGAGAGCACAGGGGTAGCAATGACAGTGTGTCCCCCAGGCTCTCTGCTCACATTAGGGTACACTGCACTGACTTAGCACCCCATAATTCTGGAGTGCCACAGCATCCTAGAGCAAGCAGCACCCATTTGCAAACTGGATGCCCTGTACTTCGAGCAAAGATATTCACGTTCTGTCCTCTCACTGACAATCAGATCATAGGGTGCTCATGGCTTCCTTTGGAAAAGCAGCACCAGGAAGACCCTGGCAGAAAGCAGATATTGCTGACATGATGAGAGACAGGAAAGAGGAGGTGAGAACCTGCTCATCCCACTTTGTCACATGCAGCCTTTTTAAAAGCACTGTGTAGAACTGACACCTGTGAAGTATCCTTCTCCTTGTCAGGTACTCAAACTGAACCTACTTATTGGGCAAAGTAGGTGCCTTGTGTTTCCATGCCCAAAAAGGGTCCCCCAAGCACTGACCCCACTCAGAGGAGAAGCTGAAGCGCTCAGTTATAACAGTGAGAGACATTTTCACAGTGTGCCTTCCTGTCATGTCCCAGCAGGTACTCCACTCCGAGGGCCTGGGGCTGAGCTACTCACAGTCTGTTCTATTTCTGCAGCTTCTTCCCGAGGCATGCGCTCCAGAAAATCCGTGTAGTGCTTCAGTCCCACAGCTTGCTGGCTGGTGAGAGTCGCCTTGGTGCGGATATCATCCAGTGTTCGGAAACCCTGGTGCAGAACATGTGATGATATTCAAACCTCTACTGAGACTTTGCTCCTCAAATACTTTCCACCATCAGTGGATATTGGCAATTAAAAATTATTTGCGTAAGTAATTCTGCTTCAGCAGCAGTCTTAAAACCGTAGTCTCAGAGTCTCTTGCATAAGGCACTGAACTTACCTGCTGGTACCACGTCTGAGCTGTCTTGACTCCTGCTCCCCAGATGTTGGAAAACAACTCCAGCACAGGCACACTCTCGCTGATGTGATCCAGCTTGCGCAGGTGCCCACTCTCCAGGATCTCCAGGATCTTCTCTGCCATCCGCTTCCCAATTCCAGGGATTTTACAGGCTTCCTAGAAAGCAACCAGAGCGGCTATTGAATAAGCAAATATCACAGACAAGCTGGGGAGCTGCTACCCACTCATAGCCTGGTTAGTCATTTGATAGGGAATTGGTAAGTGACAGGACTAGTTCTGCTTGACATTCTCCTCTCTAGCCTGAACCGCAGTCCATAAGGCTCAGATCCTGTTAGTTTTCTATACTATCTTGAATGGTGGCCAGTTGCTGATGATGAAGACAAAGGTGAAAACGTCCCCATATTGTGCCCAAAGAAGGCATTTATGTCATGAGTGCTCAGATCTAGCCCTAAAAGGCTCAGATTTCACTCTTCCGCTGTTCTGAAAACACTGCAGGTGGTCAATGAATACTAACTTGCACTTGCTACACAACATCAATCCAAGGCCTATTTCCCTGCTTCGCCACTCTGGAAAGATGTTTTACCTGATAGGAGGTGACTGGTTTGTGGTAGCTCTTGAGCGCATTGATGGCTTTGGAATAGCCCAGAGCTCTCCACTTGTCCCCCTGGACAGAGTAAGCCTTTGCCAGCACTTCCAGCTTCTCTGTGATACATTGGTTGTGATTCTCCTTCTTGCTGTTGGAAGACTGGGCACAAACCCACTTGCTGGGAAGCTGGGCCACTGTGGAAGAGCTGTCACTGGTCTCCTCTGATGATTTCACAGGGTAGCGGCCAGAAATCAAGGCTTCCAGATCTCCCTGGGTGACACTAGCGTCTTCTCCTTCACTGTCTTCATCATCAGAGTATTTCTTTAGGGAGAGGTAGAAAAGCAGCCATGTGAGAATAAGTGCATGCCTCACATATGTCCCCTTGGCACAGGCTACTTCTGAAATTAGGAAGTCAGAGCAATAACCAACCTCCCGGGCACAGAGTGCTCCAATTACCACCTCTAGAAGTGGCTGGTTATGTGCCACCACAGCTCTTCACATCTCAAGCTACACATGCACCCCTTGAAGCTACATGCACATCTCAACTAGCACAGGAGATTAGGCTGCTGCCCCCCTGTGATCCAAGCACACACACACCTCTTACAACCAAGTCCCTGAGACCTAACTGAGGTATGACACTGATTAAGCGAGCAACTACTGACAGCAGCAAAGTATGGTAATGTCAAAATCCCAGGCTGACAAGAGATCCTGACTCCCTACTCTCCCTACTCCCACTGGGAAACCTTTTGCTACTCTGTTGGCTGCATAGACACATTGCTCACATTCAGACTCTGCACTTTCCACACCATGATGCAGATGACAGGAGATAGCCACTGAACTCTGTTTTCAGTTTACAGACACAAAATCCTAACAAGGTAGGAAATTAAAACCCCCTCCTTTTCCCCATGGCTATCTGCAAGAGAAAAGGGGGAGGAAGGAATGACACAAAGGATTCCACATTCCTCAGTGACAGAAGAGAGAACCAATGTATGCATTTGCTGATACCCTCAGCATTAGGATGCCTCTGTGTAGACTTTAGAAACAATGAGCCTTGGCTTCAGGTAATGAACAAAAGGGGATAGAAGTGGGAAGCTGCACCAGAGGCTTTTTAGACTGCTTTGCTCATTGAGGTTCCCCTCTCTCCTGATGTATAAACACAGGAGTCCATGAAGATCCAGGAGCTTCTGTATTGTGGAAGTAACCCTGAATGACATGGGGCTGTTTGGGATCAGTCTAGCAATTACATGCAGCACAGTAAAACCTGTTACGAGTTTCTGCAGTGCCAGCCTAGTCAGAGCCATGTCCTTAAAACCTCTGGTTCTGCTGGCTAAGGAGGTGTGGAGACAATTCCTGCATGATACAGAGCTGAAGTCTTTAGGAAGAGGTGGGACGTTTCCCCTTGTAATCTTGTGTTATAACCCTGAAAACTGGGTCAGATAGGATTTGAAAGACTAAAGCAGTTTTATTTGCCTTGGAACACAACTGCCTTAAGATGCTGTTCCCTTGAAGGGCAGCAAAGCCTCAGAGTGCTCAGATAGGTTAGTAACGCCCTTAAAAGCATTTAAGGAGCATGCTATCCAACCATAGTGCAAGGAACTCTACAGCTTAAGCTGGGTGCAATTCTCATCCTCTCAGTCACCAGTGTCACATAGGTGAAACTTAAAGCCCTGACCCTCCACACTTTGCCAATAAAGCTGATGGACTTTTTACAACCACACGTGCAAAAACAACTTGTCCCATTAGCTTCTAAGACACTCCAGGATCCTAGAGCAGCTGACTTGCTAGAGCTAGTGGGTGAGACTGGGATGCACATGGTTTGTCTGGAGCACAGCACAAGAGCAGGAGAGCAGCTGAAACTCAGTAGCTGATGCAATAGACTACTTGAGAGGGGCGCAGGCAGCCTGAGGTAACAGCTCCAGGTTTACACAGAGAGTAACTGGCACTGCTTGCAGAGGCTGCCTTGCAGAGAACTACTGCATCTGGATGCCAGTCACAAAGTGATTGCTACAGTCTGACTGCTAACAGGATTTCGTCACAGCAGTTTATATCAAAGGGCAGAACTCCCAGAACAGTCCCCATTTAGTATGAAACACCGGCACACTCATGAGAAAAACATTCACCCACGCTGAAAAAGACTCTGCTTAAATGGAAGCTACTTCTAAACTAAGTTTCAGCTTTGCTGTAGTAGCTGGGTTTCAACAGTAGTTGGTACTGTTTTTAAAGCATAGCCCATGGGTTCTCCTCTCCAAACTCACATAATCCTAAATTTGGGACAAGAGATTTTACTGAAATGTCTACAAATTCGGCTTTTGTGCACTGACTAACAGGAAGCATCATTGCTTGAGGGGATTTAACTAAAAAAAGACAATAAGGTTTCAGACTCTAGCAGTAGACCATCCAAACTAAACGTGAGCAGAAAGAAGGCAGATAGCACAAGATGCATAACAGTACAAAAGATCATTTCTCCCATTAAGTGTTAATAATGGTTGCCACTGAGTCAGAGTTACAAGAAACAGCAAAAAATGGGGTAACTGCAAAGGTGATGCAGTTAAGAAGCGGCCAACTCTACCTAGAACACACTGGGTAGTAAGTCTGGGTAAAAAAGACCCTCTCTGCACATATTCAAGAGAAAGCATAAATCAAAAGACCCCTCTGTGAGCTGAGAGTAACTACAGGATTTTGTGAAACAAAATTTGTGACTGTGTTGAAAAACAGGTACAGCAATTCAAAGCAGCTGCTGCTCTAAGATGTCTGGGGTAACTTTGCTACATAGTTTTGATAGATTTGAATTATGTCAATCCTCAAAAAGAATTCATCAAACTTGATCAAAAATACAGAGTAAGGAAGGAAAGCTAACAGCAGGCCAGAGAAGCTGACTCACAGCAGAGGCCACTAATAACCCAACACAGATATTTTAAGCACACCACCACAATCATTCTGGTAGCAACCTGATCCACTGCACATGTCCCTGAACAGGGTGCTGGCCAAGGAATGGCAAATGGGTCAGTATGGCTCAGGCAGGAACATGGAATGAAGTATCAGAGACAGTTTCCTGAAAGGGAGATATTCTCAGCCAGGGAATATTCCTCAAAAGGATGCAGGGGAAATATGATCACCAGAGTAAGCCTTGGCCTGATCAGAGCACCAGGACTGCTTCAGCTGGAAATATTCTGATGGGAACAGCAATTTAAGGGTTGTTGTTTCTATTCTTAACACCTAAAAAGGACAAAGAGAAGCAGTAACCATGTCCACAGCCTGAGTCTGCCAGCACCAACTCACTAAAACATCTGAATACCTTCCCTTTGCTGAGAAACTCTCACATTGTATCCCTGCAAGGATGCTTTTAGCCAGTAAAAGCAGCATGGAGGATCTGTTCACAAGGAGATGTGCCTGTGTAAGAAAGCCTCACCTCAGCCAGCTGCTGCTGTCCAAGGGTGCCCAGATCCTCCTGTGAGGAATCTGGCACCTGTGATTCAGTGTCTGGTTTCACTGCTCTCTCCTCTGCTGGGGGCTGGATCTCTTCATTGTCCGGAACCTGCTGCTGTTCTTTCTGGAGTTGTCCCTCCTCCAGGTACCTGCCATGGATCAGTCACCTTAATACAGGAGAAGGAGGACTTCTCAGTCCCCAGAATTCTGACTGCATTCTTCTGCATGTTTTGGGATGGAACAAACAACTCGTATGAATTGTACCCTCTCAGATCACAGATTGATTACTCTCATTTTAGCTCAACTCCCTAAATAAAATCTACCTAACTGACCTGCAGCTTCCACTCCTATCTACCTCACCCTTAGACTTTCCCTGCAAAACTTTGCCAAAACATTTTGATTATAACCTGTGCCTGTTGCTCCATTCTTTATTTCCTCTTGTGCGTAGTTGTCAATTCTCTCTCTACCTTTCATCTGCAATAGGTAAGAAACAGCATTTAGTCCTCAGTATTTTAAAAACAAATCTTGTTATCACTGATGGATTATGAAGAGGTGCCTCTAGCACCTGTAGGAAGCAACAGGAGGACTCCAGTTAGCACTTCTGGCCTCTATTGCATATTTTGTTACCCCACAGAACTTTGAGTCATGCCCACAGGAGCTGCAAGGAGTTACAGTCAAGGATTTTGAGCAGAGGTCAACTTTTAGTACTGTTCAGTTTAGCATAGAACTGTAAGGAGGAATGACAACGTGGCATTTGCATACCTGTGAGGGATAAGGACACGATAGCCAGCAGTACTCAGCAGCTTCTGGTCTCTAATGCAAGCACTTAGCCAGGACGCCTTCACCAGCTGCAGCCCTGGGGGCAGTTTGGTTAATTTCAGGAGCCGAAAGGCCCGGTCACAGTCCATGTCTTCAGCCACAATGACGTGTGTCACCTCTGAGGAGAGCTGGCTGTGTATGACACCCCCATTGTGGACAATCTGCTTATGGAAGATCTCTGCCCTGGCCTGGCCAATGCCAGCCTGCAACACGTAAGCAGCAACCGGTTTCAGCCACTCTGCTGAGAAAAGCACAAGGGCAGGGACTCAGTGACAAGAGAAAAGTGACCCAAGCCAACAGGGCTACATCTCACGTAGGATTTGATGGCACTGGCAGGCAGTCTTTGGGGGGCTTCAGCTGAACAGACCAAAGCGAGCCGATCATGATCTTTACAGAAAACACTCGAGGCCAGACAAAGCCTTTGGGGAACAGCACTTCCAGTTAACAAGCTGGGTAGGAGCATTATATTCCACATCATAGGGACACAGGGACTTACCCTCAGGTATCTCCGTTCCTTCATCTTTTGGAATCTTTGGAGGGACACTTGTCCCTGAGTCATCCCTCACCTTCTTTCTTTTGGGAAAGGCTTTGACAATCCCTCGTGGCTCCATGGGTCTGGTGAGAAGGTTGGTAGCAGTTGCTGAAAACAACAAAGAGCAAACAAGGCTGCTTAGAACAGTGTTGCCCAATCACAATTTAAGGTTCACTCATTTTGCTCACTTTGTGGGTCTGAAGTTCTTATTTTGTTGCTGCCCTTCAAAAACACTTGCCCTGAGGGAGGCACTCAGAAACAAGAATTGTAGCAGACAAGGTCAGAAAAACCAAAGTTATTAACCAGCAAAAAGTCACTTACGTCGACTGTGCTCGAATACCTCAGAAATTTCTGAGGCTAAGTTCTTATAATGGAAGGTATTCAACCACTTCAACATTTTGGAGCTCCTTCCTGCCCAACGAAAAGAAGCGACTTCATTTTCCAGATTTCTTAAGCACATTCCCAAGAGGGAAACACCTGTTCTGCCAGGGCTGAAATCCAGCCAAGAAGAGATAAAACAGCTGATTGACACCACATGTTTCAAAGAGCCACACCAGGAAAACTGCCAGCTCGGCTTCAGCTGGAAACAGCAAATTAGTAAACATTAACTAGCCACGTTCAATATGGGTACAACTATAGCTTTACTATCACAAACCCCAAAAAAGCAAACTTTGGAGCTTTAACTACCAGGATAACAGGAAAGCTCAGCTTTCAGTAGCCCAGACAAGCCCTGATTACTGTATATCCCAACAGCCCCTTCTATCAAGTCAACATGGACTTGGTTTCCACTTTGTGTTTCACTTAGAGGTTTCTCACACACAGACCAGCACAAACCTATCCTATTAAGCCTGGTGAGCTGAAAATGGTCCCACCTGGCCATGTCTTCTTTCTACCTTCTCATTCAAGCATTAAACACAATCACCTCAAGACCAATCCAGACTCAAGTCCTTGCCTTTCTAAAACTCACCTGTTTCTGTTTTCTGATCGTTTTGAACAAAAGGAGCCCTCTGGCAACAGTAATCCTTTATATTAGAGAAAGACAAAGCCCCACACCAAGCCCCTGCCAAGCTTCTGGGTGCCCAAATCCATTTCAGGGTCCAGAAAGGTATTTTTCTCAGCCGTGTTGGAGCTCGCCTAGGCCACAACCCATGTGCTGGGTACCAGGCTTGCCTTGCCAGCTTCCTCAGGCCGTGGCGGCTTCAAGGACAGCAGCCCGGGGCTGGCAGTACCCACAGCCTCGAGGGCACCCCAGATCTCGGGGTCGGGCCCAGGGCAGGCGAGGCGGGGGCGAGCGGGCCGCGATCCGCCCGCAGGGGCGCAGGCAGAGGGGGGGGACGGGACGGGGGCTGTGGCTGTGGCAGGGCCGGGTCTGTAGCCAGGATGTGGCTGTGGCCGGGAAGGGCTGTGCCTGTGGCTGTAGCTGTGGCCGGGCCGGGCCTGTGGCCGGGCCGTGGCCGGGCCCGGTCTGTAGCCGAGCCGTAGCTGGGCCAGGCAGGGCTGTGGCAGGGCCAGGTCTGTAGCCGGGCTATGGCTGTGGCTGTAGCCGGGGTGTGGCTGGGCCGGGGCCGGGTCCGCGGCCGGGCCGGGCAGGGCCGCGCTCCCCTCGGCCCGGCCGGAAGCGCTTCCGGGCGGCGGGCGGAAGTTTCCGCGTTGCCGCGGCGACGGCGCGGCCGCCATGGCGGTGCCGGGCTGGCTGGAGCGGCTGCGGGCGGCGGGCAAGACCGCGCTGGTGCAGGACGGTAACCGCGGGGACACGGGCGGGACGGGCCCGCGCGGCCCCCGCCGACCCCGCAGAGGGGGTCGGGGTGACCCTGCAGCGAGCGGGAACGGCGGCGGGAGCGCTGCCGGGCCTCGCACCCCGGGCAGGGCCGCAGGGAAGGACACAAGGCCGTCAACGGGGGGACGCTGGGCAGTGGCTCCCTCTGCCCCTCCGGGCAGTGGGACGGGGCCTGGACAGTGGGATAGTGCCCAGACAGCGGGACGGAGCCCTGCATCTGGGGGTTGGTGTGTTCTTGTTTGCTCTCACCACCTGCCTTGCCTCTAGGGAGGCGCAAGATCCACTACCTGTTCGAGGATGGGAAGGAGATGGCCGAAGAGTATGACGTGAAGACTGGCCAGCTGATGAGTGAGTGTTGCTCTCAGATGGCCCCTGGCAGAGGCGGGGTGGGGTGGGGTGGGGTGGGGCAGAACCGCAGGGCAGTGGGGTGTGCACGCTCAGAGCTGGGGTGTGGAGAGGGAGTGCCTGGTCATGGAACAGATCACCCCTACTCACTCTGGGAGATAGGCATGCCTGTAGTAGAATTTTGTAGGGACATAAGTATGGTTCAGTTTGCAGCCAGGGCTCTCTGACTCCCATGGCATAGCAGACCTTGCTTTATTTGGGGATCTTCCACAAACAGCTTGTTTGTCACAAGAGACTTGGATGGACTAAATGGGATTGCTGTTGTGGTTGCCTGGCACTGAGTCTGTACCACATGCAGGGCTGAAATACACTTTTTGGTGGCTTCTGCAACCGCGAACAAGCAAGGTGTCAATTATGGCTCTTGTCCAAAACCACATCAGCTGCAGCATGGCACCTGTTGCAACCCCACTAGTGCTTCAGCACCGAGTAGCAAAAAAGAGAGGCATTCTGTACAGAATTGTCAACTTCAGAAATAGGGCAGTTAGCAGATCCACTCACAACAGAGTGGAAATTACTGGAATTAAGATACGTATCTTCATATCATCTCAGTGCGATGGGCAGCTTTGACAGTCATTTGCTGGAGTTGTTTTAGAGCAGAATAATGAAAACCCTTCTTGTCTCTTCCACAGGCAGAAAATGGCGAGAGAAGAACACCCTCGGGGGCTCCGGCAAGTGGCAGGTAGAAGTGGGAGAACCAACCTCGCCACTCCTGGGAGCACTGGAGTCGGAACTCATAACAGAGAGCAGCTCAAATGTATGTAAATGTCTGCAGGCACCCCTGCACCTAAAACTACCTAGTCTTGTACTTACAGCAGAAATTGGTAGAGTGCAGATCACTCATAGCCCAAGAGGCAGCCTTAACATGCTTAGCACTTTACTACAGATCATCCCAAAGCTGTGGGGCTTGGTAGAAAGGCACAGCTTAGGTTCATTGTGGGTCTTCAAGAGATTTGTAGTTTCCTTAAGTAAAGATACTGTACTGCTATGTTGGCGAACTACTGTCCTGGTTTCTGAAAGCAGGCTGATGGTGGGCCGGTGCCAGGACAAGTCAGGGGGTGGAAAGCAGAAGTGATGGCAATGAAAGGCTGAGATAGGCAGTGCATAGCGGGCTGGTCCTTAACAGAGCACAGCCTGTTTCATATGCACACCTCTCTAGCTTAGAGGGCAGGTATTTTAGTCTTTCACCATCTTTTCTGCAGATGTAAAACACAAGCACAGTAAACTGGGGCGGAGCCAAGACTGAATCCAGCAGTTCCCTAGAGCAGGCAGAGCTCGGTGTTCAGTTGCCTGTGAGGAAGCGGCCCACTTTCCCAGTAACCCTGTACTGCAGGACTCCCTTGCTGAACAGTTTCAGCCTCCCACAAGCAGGGCAGGAAGTGGCCTGGGTAAAGGCAAAGTAGCACTAGCTCTGAGAAAGTGGTGCTCAGGAAGCTTCTTGAATTACTCCCTAATGTTCCACTGTGAAAGAAGAGCTACTCCCATGTGGAGTCTCACAAGGTAGTATAGGAAGAAGGGGACAGTGAGGAGAGGAGACAGCTAGAGGGGCCTTGCTAAAGGTACTTGTTTGCTGTAGCCTGTCTTCATGAGGAAGGATACCCTGAGCAGCTTCCAGTGGCGGATCCGCAACCTGCCCTACCCCAAGGAGGTCTACAGCGTCTCTGTGGAGGAGGAGCAGCGCTGCTGTGTCATCCGGACCACCAACAAGAAGTCAGTAAGGACAGCACTGCCAGTGCTGATGGTCCCTGGGGGTCAGCTGGTGAGAGGGCAGGCTAGGGCAGGGCAGGGGGGTTGTCCCCTTTTGTCCTTTGTCCCTTGTGAGCAAGGGCTGAAGGCCCTCCCCTCGCAATGCGTGTCTCCTGCTGCCCAATTTCCACTCCCAACTGCCCCAGACGCATTTACAGTAGAGACCCTCAAGCTCTGCACTGGCCTTTGCAAACTCATCTCCTGATTCCACTAGTGTGATGTTTGCTCTGTTCTTTCCCTGTCAGATGTTGCTCCCTTAGAAAAATAAAGTAGGAGCCTTACAGATCTTTGGAACGTAGAGCATTCCACTGTCTCCCTCAGATGCGATGCTTTGATCTAGTCACTGCATCTCAGAATGCTGCAGGATTCAACAGGTACAGCAAAGTTGTCAGTACCCAGACAGACAGATTTCCCTGCATAAACCTGTCCTGTAGTCACGATGCCAGTGATGTGATCTGGAGGTAGCAAGCAAAAGAGACAGATGGAATCTGGAAAGGAAGCACCATGGTGTTCTGCTAAAAGAGATTTGAGATTGGAGGGGGAAAAAAGGAAAATGCTTTTACGCATCATCTTTTAGTGTGTCAGGACATGGCATCTCTCATGGAATGACACACGCATTGTGCCCCAAAGCATGTAGATGCTCAGATAAACCAGGATGAGCCGTAGTATTTAGAAGAGACAGCACGAAGCAAGCTTTCGGAGCACAAGGGAAGATACTGGAAGTGGCTGTAGGTGGTGCTGTCGGCACAGAACTGCGGCCCCTCGGCTGCCGAGCGCCTTTCGCGTCGCGGCACTCAGCGAGCGTCTGCTTGAGCACCTCACGTCAGCACACCTGCGCTCTCAAAAGCAGAAGGCTGGGAAGGGGGCGCGACCCCATGGAAACAGCAAGCAGTTACAGCTCTAATGCAGAAAGATGCTGGCCTAAATGCATGCAGAAGGATTCACAGAAGAGTGGCGCTTTAGGAGGGAGACCTATGTAGTAAAAGATGAATGAGATTCCCATCAGCCACAGGTGGGTATGCATGTTGCTAGGACAGGAATGAAGAATGTGAACCTAAATCCAACCACGTACTAGAACAGACAGGCTTTTCTACTCCCAGTCATACTGGTAGTGGTGTGTCTGTGGGAACTTCCTTGCCTGTGTAGGTGCTGTAAGGTCATAATGTAGCACTAGGGCTTCACCTATGCCCTACTTGACTTCAGGCTTTTTTGTACTGCTCTCAGGAAATCAGCAGAGTCCCCCACAAGCAGCTGACATTCACGCTCTTCATAGACTCATGTCACAAAGACCTGAAGGACTCAACAGCAACTCATGGCCTGCATGTGACTGTTAAGGACTTTTGGAATTAAAGTGGAAAGTCACATCACTTAGGGCAAGAATGACGTTGCTGTCAGTAGGGAGCAGGGACAGACACCAGCACTGGAACACTTAGTACAGGCTCCAGGATATCTTAGATCATTTCTCCTGGGTCTCGGCCAGGGCAAGGCACCACTCAGCAACTAATTCCAAGATAGCAACAAAGGCATGGAGTCCACAGAGAGCACACACCACCACAGGAGAGAAAGGAAGCCTCGGAGCCTCTCCAGCCCTTGGAAGTCAGCCACGCTGCTTCTGAGCAGCAGAGTTGTGCTGACTGCCAGCCAGAGGCACAAGTAACAGGATGGGCTGCCAAGTCACTACTGAATAGCTCAGCTCTAAATGCTCAGCATACCAGTAGCAGTTTTCCCTACAGGCTGACAAAAAGTGGGTTTCCAGTAGGAAAATAAGAGGTGATTTCATATACATACTGTGGATCTCAGGCCAGGACTCAGGCTCAGAGTGTAATACTACCCTTGGCCATGGGGTGAGAGGCGAGGGCAAAGAATCAGCCTGCATCAGCAGGGATAACCACCCATCAACTACCTCCTCAGCCCAGACAGGAGCTCTTCACTTCCACCAGTCACTCTCATTCCCTCTGGCCACGGCAAGGGCTGCTCAAGTGGGATTTGCTTAAAACCTCTTGCTGTAAAATAAATCCATTAAACTAAACTCTAAAAACAAACCCAGAAAGCCACCTCCCCAAACACCCAACCTGATTCAATTATTGTAGCGAGAGGCAGTGGTAATGTTAGGAGGAGGAGGGGGTGGCAAGGCAGATCTGGTTTCCTTTGATCTTGTCACAGATTTTAGTTTGAGGCCAGCCAAAGCCATTCTTCTCCCCTTCTCCTTAGTCCTGGGGCAGCAGAATGCTGCTGTTTCATTGATGACTTCCAAGGCCCTTTGAAACAGTGGGTTTTTTCTGTGTACTGCTTTTTTTTTTGTTTAATCGGTAAGAAGTTAACACTTCCTTAACATGTCTTTGTGTTCATCTAATCTCTGCTGTTTAACCTTTGACATCTCCCTTATTATCCATGTCTGCCACCTTTTCCAAATACGACAGCAGTGACAACACAGAAGGGTTTGAGCCCTGCGGTAACAAGCCACATACATTCCTCCCACTGCACCGGGAGAGCTATTTGTCCTTTGTAGCTGTTTTCACCGTGACTTGGAAAATAAACTGCAATTTGGGCAGAGGTAGCTGGAGAGGGCAAGCCTCACACACAGCCAGCTGAATGGAGAACCACCTCTCATGGCATGACAGTAGCCGCTGTGTGTTCCTGCTCTGCTCTAGGCACTTCAGTACCGGCCACAGGCCAATTCCTTGGAGAGGATTGCCTGCAAGAGGACAGGGAGACACTAAGAATCCAGCCATGCCTCTGGGTTGGGCACAGGACCACCAGCTAGTGTATTCAGTGTAGCCTCAGAGAGAAGCAGTAGATGCAGGGCAAGCCATGCCAAGCAAGAAAGGTCTCAGACAAATGCAGACACAGGCCTACAGAGTTCTGGCCCCAGAGTCTCAGGAAATCTCTTAGCTGCCTGGAGAGCTTATAACCTATCCAGTTCCAAGACATATCACCTTTTGTTCACACTGAGCAAAGCCAAGCCCAGGGTTTGGTTAGTGAAGAGACACAGGCTGGATAGGGAGCTGGCAAAAAAACCCATCTTCTGCTTGAATGTGAGAGGTTATTGGAAGACTGGGATAGAGACCAGGGAAAGGACAAATAGGAGAGCTATAAGGGCAGGGGAGCACCACAGCCACCATGGGGCTGCATGAAGACACTGCAGGGCAGAGGCTGAGGTGACTGAGGGCAGCTACAGCTGGACATCTGTTCCCAGTGCTATGCCTGAGCACCACCATGCCACCGAAGCAAGAAGTTTATCTAGGAAGCACAGCAAGAAGTCAAAAAGATGGGTTTAGGAAGGATTGCAATGCAAAATGATGCATCACTCAGGAAGGTAAGTCATACAGCACAAGAGTTTTGACAGTTGTTTTGACAAAAGCTAAAGGAAGCTGCTGCTATGCTCCTATGCTATGGAATGAGAGGCTATGAGCAGGAACAAAAACAAGGACAAAAACAAGGGACACCTCTTGGTAGGACTGAGTAGTCTGTCCCTATTCATGTCTGGCATGACTTAAGGACAAGCTGGAGGGACCAAGCCTGCTCTCACATACCAAGTCCCTTCAGGAATTTGCCAGTTCTGATTTCCAGTTTGGAGGTTTGTTTCTAGTGCTCCTGCCAGCCTGGGGGCACCAGGAGGCAAATAATATGACACAAGGGTATCCTGCCAATCCTAAGAGGCCTGCTGTGCTCATCTACACCTTGTAGAACAGCAGTCTGTGTCTCAGCACTGCTAGTAGGGGAATAGGGCCCCCATCTACCTTAATTCTGTCTCTTCTCTCACTTGTAGGTATTACAAAAAGTTCTCTATTCCTGATCTGGACCGATACCACCTCCCCTTGGATGCAGCTGCCCTGAGCTTCACCCATGCCAACAACACCCTGATCATCACGGTGAGGTTTTAGCCACTCAGAACAGCCCTTTGCCCTTCTCTTTATGTCCACAAAGAAGCTAAAATTCTTACACGTGGGGAAATGAGGTAGAGCACGGAGATCTGCTGAGGGTCACTGATGAGCTCCCTTCTCTGTCGCACAGTCAGTGGGAGTTTCAGATTACACTGGGCATGCTGACACTAGCCAGGAGAGCCCAGATTGCAGGAGGGGCCCTGCCTGCTGCTCAAGGTGACTTGCAGGTGGAAGACTGTTGTGCCCTATTTTCCACATATCCTCTCTGTCAGGCCTGAGCAAGCCTCTACTCTCAGAGATGCTAAGTTTCTCTTGGCTCAAAGCATAGGAGTCCAAGGACTTGTTCCACTTAGATGTGTCGCAGACTTAAAAAAAATTAAAAAAAAAAAAAATCACCTGCTGCTTTGTGTCAGAGAGGGAACACTCCCACACACATGGTGGAAGTGAGAGTCTCACACTCCTTGTTGCAAGGAGCAGATGCTTTTGAGCAGCAGGTGCTTGTCTTCTTCAATGCAGAAGTCAGCTACCCAGAGGGCACACCCTTTGCAGGAAACCTGGCAGCAGAGCTGTGCATGTGCAGAGGAAATGGGCCAAGAGGAGCACCTTGAGTCTTCCTGAACTTCTGTTTGCTGCAGGCCAAATCCTTGCCAAAAAGCACTTCCATCCACCACTAAACTACAGCTGGGCAAGGGGCCTCTGAGAGGAGGACAGAGGAACTGCAACTCTTACTTCTCTCTGCATTTAAAAAAAAAAAGCTTATTTTATATATTTACATATGTGTATTTTTACAGAGAGCTATATATATATAACACGAGCATACAGTCAGTGAGCACACCAAGGATTTGCTTGCCAGGATATTCCAGAGAGGTTGGTGGGTGCCAGGACTCCACATCCAACTGGAAAGTTTTACTTGCACTGTAAAAAGACACTCCAGTTCTTGGCAAATGTCCTTAGCTTGATGGCACCACCTCTCCAAATGGGCTTCAGAGGCAGCTGATAATGGCAAGGCCTCCCTTGTCAGGAGGGCCCTGCTGGCCTGGTAGCACCCAGCCCCAGCTGGTATGCTTGGAGCAGTGACTGAATAGGAATGCTTAGGGAATGTCTCTCTGTTCTACAGTACCAGAAGCCGAAGGAGATCCTGGCTGCAGAAGAGCAGCTGCAGAAGGAGCTGAAGAAGATAAAGGCAGTTAACAGTGGGGATGGAGACTGTAAGACCCAGTAGGGAGTGGCTGCTTAGAGACTGAGGTGAGGGGCAGCTCTCTGGCACAGCTTCATGGTATTTATTTTGCCTTATCTAATAAAAATTAGTTCTGTTGTTAATAGAGCCATTTGGAGGAATCTTTATAGGCCCAGGGAGATGGCAGGGCAGTTGATCTATCTGCTGCCTTGTGGGCTGATTTATGCAGACATTTCACAGAACCACAGAATGGTTTGGGTTGGAAGGGACCTTAAAGATCATCTTGTTCCAGCCTGCCTGCCACAGGCAGGGACACCTTCCACTTGACCAGGTTTCTCAAAGCCCCATCCAACCTGGGTTTGAACACTGCCAGGGATGGGGATGATCCTTTATGGGTCGTGAGAAGATGCAGCACACAAAGGAAGCACACCATATCCACAGCCAGGAGCCCTGTCCCCAAACCTCCATGAGCAACATGACAGCTGGGTAGTTCCCCTTGGGAATTCCCCCTGTTTGCCACCATCACCAAAGGCAGTAATGTTTGGAAAACAAGAACTTGCTCCTCACACCCATGACCTGCCTGGGATGTGCTTGGAAGCAACTCCCTCCTGCATGGTTGTGCAGGTCCTCTGTACAGTTAGCAGGATGGTCTGGTGACCTTGCTCTCTCTGCAAACAGCACCAGTGCTTAGACCCGAGTGGACACAGCCTACGAAACAGGATGAAGAGGACGACACCCCGCTGCTCCCTTATCCTGTGCAACGTGGCACAGTGCAGAGCACAGCAACCAAAACACACCTGCCTTCATTTGCATGGCAGAGGAGAAAGCGGCCAGGCCACTGGCCAGCTCAGGAGCAGCAGTAGCACACCTGTCTCTGAAGGCAGAAGGTTCAGAAGGATGACACAAAAAGCAGCAGAGCCCACTAGTCTGCACTAGTCTGTTTTGCTGCTTCATTACGCAGGCAGCAAATGAGTCACAGATCCTACTTTTTGAATTCTTGTTTGAAAAGTGACAGAAGATCCAACATCCCAGGAACCACTTTCAATGCAGCAGTGTCAGGGTCTAGCCAAGGAGAGAGCTCTGTCAGACATGCAGACAGCTTCTGAACATAGGCCTAACCTTCACCACGCAGCCAGGCCCCTGCAATCAGCAGGTAACATTGCAGCCCCTTCAGAACTTGAAACAAAACATACATCTCTTTTGTTTCCCTTTGATTTTATTTAGCAAAACACAATCATTTCAGCCCTGCCAAGTGCATGGCCTGACCTGATGGCCAGCCTGGGGAGGCACACACTGAAAGCAGGGCAGGCTCTGCCTTTTAGCTTAATTGTTGCTCTTGGCTGTGAAGGACAACACAAGCAGCTGCCAGGAGAGCAAGTGCAGGAGAAAGGTGGGCCCCGTTCCAGGCACCTTTCCCTTCCACCAAATCAGTCCACCCCACACACACAGACTTGCTTCAAATGGCTCAGAGTTTGGCTGATCTCAACCTGACCAGCACATACAGCTGATAGGGCGTCCCATCTTGACTTGCCCCCAAAATGCTGCATCCACAGGAAAAATAAGGGAAAAAAAGGAACACAGTTAATAAAACAAATCCTAACTTGCACAAAATAAAAAAGGTAAAGGACAATTGCCCTTTTATTTCCACTAACAGGCAGGTGAGGTTGAGAAAGTTTGGCCCTTTGTGCAGTCTTCATTGTAGCTTTCTGGCAGGCAAAAAAGTCCCTTCTGAAGCCTTGTAGGCCATTCTCAACTCTCCTGCCCTGCAATTCCCTGAGCCGAGTGTCAGCTCTGCTGAGTTGGGGTGACCAGAAGCAGCTGTGGTGCCCTTCATGGGGCTGTGAAGTCCAAGACGTGCAGGGCTGATGCCACTGCAGCATACAGGTGGGTGGTACTGAAACGGAGGCAGTATACTGGACTGCTGGTGGGTGAACACAGGTGAAAGCTCTGCAAGAAAACAGGAGAATCAGCCTTTCACGGAAGACCAAAGATCCCAGCTGGTGTTACAGACCTGAGTGAAGCAGGTTTTCCCTGCACATAGGTTAGGTTCCCCATGCTGGGCTCTCTTTTTTTCAAAGAGACATGGGCATTGGGCTGCCCGAGAACAGCTCTGCTGCTGCTGCCCAGCCTCCAGCCAGAGCTCTCACCTGCAGGCACCGAGTCTGTCGCTTATCCCAGAGGCGCACCACGCCGTAGTAAGAAGAGCCACTGGCAATCATATGGTTCTTATCACTCCTTATGCAGTACAGAGCACTGTCATGGGGCTCTTCCCACTCCTGGACACACTTCCTGCAAGGGCAACACAAACCAGAGTGGGACTGAGCCTCTATTTCTCCACCCAGTTTGCCTGAAAGAGCTAATTCAGCAACAGGTGAGTTCCCAGACATTGCACAGGGAGAGTCCAGGAGCCTCACAAGGGCCTCAGATGGCAGCAGGGTTGGCTCACCTGGTGCTGGTCCTTATGTCCCAGTAGCGGATGTAGGTGTCATACCCACAAGAAAGGAGAAGGGAGGGTGTTTCGTAGAAGACATCAAGGACCCCAGCTCCGCGGTGGAAGTCAGTCCCTAAACAGGTCAACAGCTGACCACTGCAATGAAACACAACAGGGAAAGCATTCGGAGCAAAGAGCCCTTCCAATTCAGCTGACCAGAGCAGAAACGGTATCACAAAAGTCTTCTAGACCTCATTTCTGTGATTTAACAGAATACAAAAGCCAGCAGAATTTTCCTCTCCTACCACCAGCTTCTGCTACTGGTTGGGCCACTAACTGTCACAAAGGGTGACCAACAGGAGTCACAGCTCTAAGAGAAAGAGGTAAGGAATAGGCACAGCTGACCCCCAGTAGAACAGGATCATTTTCCTTAGGAGAAGTGACGAGTATCCTGAATTATGGGACTTCATTGCTATAGGAGACAATCCTCAATTTAGTCAAACTACAGATAATCTGCAAGAGCCACTTACCTGGTCAATCCCATCCCATACTCTGTCCTTCAAAATACTGGGGTGTTTCCCTGTATCTTTGACACATAGCTCAGATCCACAGGCAAACCAGCTTCTCCCAACCCAGTCTGCCATTGGCTGCTCTCCTCAACCTCCTCTAGTTACACTGCATTCTGCAAACACCGTATCTGGGGCTGAATGTGACAGGTCAAGAGCAACCACCTCAAGGTGACTCTAGAGATGACCTTTCAAAGGTTAGATATTTTTTTTTACCCTTTTCTCCTTTTTAATTCCTTGCTTGCAGTGAAAGAGCAAAAGCAAGATCTCCATGAAGATCTATGCTGGGTGTGTTGTGGAGGTATCACTCTGCTGCTTGTTCATATACAGAACCAGCAACTCACCAAGTGGATGTCTCCTGGTGAGCACCCACCCCACCAGACTGCAAGGAAAAGCTTGAGCCCCTTCCCTGGGCCATATGAAATTTCATCAGGCACATGGCATAGCCCATTCTCAGTATCACTCCACCTGCCCCAGCAGCCAGTGACACCCAGCCATGACAGACTCTTGGGAATGGAGGGAACAATCTGCCCAGCTGCTTGAAATGGCCACCTATTGCAAACCCTCCTTTTCTTCCTCCTCCTCCTCACACCCTCTACATCAAAAATGCTGGACACAATAAACCTTGAAGCACCTGCTTTTCAAACCCTGCCGCACGGCCACCCCTCTCCAACAGGCTCTTGGTTCTCAGGACAATGAAGCAGTCCTGAAAGCCGACAGCACAGATCCCGCAGTGGGGTCACTCCCAGCATCTCCCTCCATTATTTTGTTACTTTCTGCTCCTTGATCCAGCATCACACAGTTCCGAGGCACATCGCCAAATGCCTTAATTCTGTCTGTAATCTGGGCTAAAGCCCTCGTCAGGGGATAAAGACCACACAAAAGGAGAAATAGAGTCCTGGGAGATGTTAAAACAAGTAAACACCTTTGTGTCAGGAGAGAGAAATCGCTGATAAAGCAGATTAGTGCCTCGAGCCCTGGTGTCCCCAGATCAGAAGGCGAGCCCTGGCCGATCTTTGCAGCCAGCACGCTTCTATGATCACAGAGCTGGCGGCATGCTGGGGCCAGCCTGTTTCCCCACAGTCACTCTCCAAAGAGCAGATTATGTAGAATAACAATTTCTTTGTGGCTGTGTAATTCCCTCCGTGACCGTGGCTGTGGGCAGCTACATTGGCCCTTGATGCCAGGGCCCTAGCAACCATTTAGAGAGGCCAACCAGCCCTAGCAATGGCCCCCCCATGCAAACCTCTCGGACAAGCTTTAACATCAAGTGCATGAATTAATCCCCCCCAACACGAATCCAGGGGTGCTGGCTTATTGGACTTTGTGTTTCTCCAGGCAAGGGATCGAGGGGATTCCAGGCTTCAGCCCTTTGCAACCTTCTCACAATACATTAACCCTTGGAAGGTTACTTGCAAACCAACCCAGCAGCAACTCTGCACCTGTCTGTGGGTTGAGAGGTTGAAACACTCATGGTCTCAGCACTGTGAGCAAGAGCTGTGAGGTTTGGTTGGCACAGATGGGTCCTCAGATCCACCATGGAGTGAGACATGAATGGGAATCTCTGGCTCTGGCACTCACCTGCCCCTCCAAGCACACAGGTCCCCACCATCTGCTGTTCCATAAAGCCAGCACGACAGATGGACCTGCACACAGCCCTTTTCAAGTCTTCTGCAAAACCTTCTTCATTCTATGAGTTATACATGTGGCTCAGAGTTGCAAGACATACAACAGAGGAATGAGAAGATGCACAAGGGGCCAGACTGCTCAACCGGCAGAATCCTCTGCCAGTTGCTCAGGCATGAGAGAAGAGTTACTCAAAGGAGATGAGCTACCCCAGCAAGCCCTAGGCAGCACCAGCAGCTTGGACCCCTCTCTCCCCACTTTGACATGCTGCTGCTTTTTTTTTTTTCTTTTGGTTTTGCAGGGTAGCCCCTGGACTGGTGCTCTGAGCATGTGACACTTCAGGAGAGGGAAGCAGGACAGGCAGCTGCACATAGGCCACACAGCCCAGAGCACATCTGGTGAATATCCTACTAGCTAGCTGATGTCTGCCTGTGTTCATTCCTTTTCACAATTTTCCCTTCTAATACACCTTTAACATGTAAA
Source organism: Anabacerthia variegaticeps (assembly GCA_035583185.1). Taxonomy (NCBI): domain Eukaryota; kingdom Metazoa; phylum Chordata; class Aves; order Passeriformes; family Furnariidae; genus Anabacerthia; species Anabacerthia variegaticeps. Next base: position 22,154,084 of record JAWWEW010000166.1, on the reverse strand, counting down.
GGACTAAGTGAACTCAGGGAGAGAGGAACACTGCTAAGGAAAAACAGCAAGATACAGAAGCATGTCCAGGGATATTTTACTCACTGAGACCAGCCTTCTTCCTCTTCTCAGGTGTTTTGCTTGTTTTCTATACTGAACAGCCTGGGCCAGATACTGCCTGGGTTCAGTCCCAGTGCTGGGTGGCACCAACAGAAACACCTCTGCACCAGTGGAGCTCTCTGAGGCAGAATCACAAACATGACAGTGCAGATTTCCTGGAAAGACCAGTCTAGAGCCAGAGCTCTGAGTTTCAGCACTTTAACCACAAACCACCTGGGCCAAAGCAGTGCCTACAGACACACACAGGTAGGCCTCCAGCACTGTAGAGTCTCAAAGATATTTCTAATTTTTCCTACTTCCTGTTAAGCATCTAGACACACTGAAATAATACTGGCAGTAATCTGGTACCAGCCCACAAGGATCAGAGCCAGAGTAAATCCAGCAGCCCATTTAGCCCCTACCACAGGAAAACTGTTGGCACAGGCTCTGGACTCCTTGCTGATAGAAAAAAATGTTCAAAGTCCATGTGCCTGGGAAAGGTATTAAACTGATGAGTCCAAAAATGAAAGTCATTTTGTTCAGACACTATAGGGAATCTTTTGATTCATCTCCATCAATTTCCATGTTCTTCAGAAGACTTTTTGAAATTACATTTAAAATAAGCAATTTTTTCCAGGATTTTCACATTTCACTCTTTTCTTTCCATGCTGGAAATCTAGCCATGAGCATTGCTATCTTGATATCTCCAGAAGACAGGAGTCTTCTAGTCTGGAAGCAAAGAGAACTACTAAGGAAGGGAAGACGCAGGCTGGCTTCTTTAAGTTCTTGTTCTTTTTAAAAACACCTTAAAGTTCTATTCCTTCTCAGTCCACTAATACGGAGACAAAATATGATCAGTTACATCAGAGCCCAGGTGGGTAGTTTCCAGATAATCCATGGAATGTTGCTATCACAAAGTCATATATAGCCTCACAAGCCACCATAATTGTTTGTGTGACAGTAAAAGCTCACGGTTTTCCTGAGACCTTTCTTGAGAGTCCAAAAGAAGTCTGCACCTTCCTCCCTGTACCCTGCCCATTTGCTGCAAGTCTTCCCCAGCCGTCCCCAATAAACAAGAACTACACTCCAAAAGATGAGATGGAACAATAAACACTTTTCCCTCTACTCTCCCTTTATGGTGACCCTGATTCACTAGAATTGATACTAAACAAATATGCAAATTTTAGGAAACTGCTGAATTCAGAACATCTGCTGAAAACAGATGTGCAAAATTGAGGACACACTCATTTGCTCTGGAAACCTCATCTGTGAACCATGATCATCCATCAAAGAGGAGAATCCATTGCACATAAGTAGACAACTATTCAGAAACCAAACAGAGCTCTAAACCAATATTTTAGTCCCAATAATTACTTGCCACAAGACAGGTGGGAAGAATATATTTAAAAAAAAAAAGGTGTAAAGAGACCTGTTCAGTTCAAAGCACTGGGATACTTTATTTGAGTATCCAACAGAGAAAGGAAAAGAAATCTATTTAGAAATAATTATTCGGGGTACAGCATTTGCACAGCTTCTGTCATCCAATTTGGAGAGCACACCAAAACCAAAGGAAAGAGCTGAGCTGTCATCTCTTCCAGGTGCTTTGCAACAGCATCTGAGGCAGTGAGGGGACATAGCAACTTCTATTAAGAAGGGAAAGGCATGATCAAACAACATCCATAATGTACAGAGGGAGAAGCACAGATCCTTGGCAAAGTTATTCTTCATAGAGTCATCCTACCCTAAGGTTACCCCTGCATTTTGACTGGGCTACTAATTCCTACAGAGGGGTGTGAGATTGGCTTGGGGAATTTTGAGGGAGCACCTCCAAGTGAAATGGCTCAGAAATGCTGTAATAAGTGATTTTCAGGAGAAATGCCTCTCTCTTAATTCCTCAGTGCAACTGGAGGGACTCGAGGCAGTAGGGGGTAATGACACCAACGACGGTCTGAGATTGTGTTGGGGAGAGAGACAGAAGAGGGAGTTGTGCCTTCTTTTCTTCTGCTTTCTCTGAATTGGCCCACACACGTTTTAAATGGTCCAATAAAAAGATACAATTTCTTTACCTTTCCAGCTCTGGGACCCTGTGAGTTTTTGTTGTTCGGGTTCCCGTAAGGTTAAGTTCAGAGGATAAACTGACACGCTGGGCTATGGGAAAAAGCCAGTTTCTTCAAATAAAGCCATAACGGTGCAAAAGAGACCCTGCTGGGGCTTTTATTTGGGAAAACAAACAGAAATGGCACCAAGCCCTTCTGCTTTACGAACCAATTTAACTATAAAACCAATGTTCTCTCTCTCGGGGGTGAGGAGGGGAGAGAGACAGGACATGACAATAGTCCAAAACCTTGGGGGGAAAAAAAAAAGAAGATAGGACAAAAAAGGTTGTCTATTCCCTTTTCTTTCTTGTCCATGGCTCCTTTTCTTAGCACACGTGTGTTCTTGTAAAAACGATTAGATTGCAATTTGTATAACATGGTGACCCCCAAATTCAGACATTTAACCCCTTTTCTCTGCAAAGAATGTCAAGAATGTCTTCTCTGTCTTTCTTTCCAACGGGAGGAGTAGGGGGGAATTCTCTCAAACTGTGATTTCTTGGAGGAAGAGAAAAAGAGGGAGGCGAGGGAAAGAAGCAGGGAATTTTCAAAGCCTCTCGCCTTTCGCCCCACTTGTGTGGGAACAGGCGGCTGTATTGCTCCCTTTCTGGACAGAGCTCTGCAGGTCTCCTTTAGTGGGGAGACAAAAAAATGGAGAGTCCAAATCAAAACAAAGCCATCTGTTTAAATGAGCTACCACTAGCCAGTGGCAGAGGGGGTTCCTCATTCACTCCCTCCCATTCTTCTCTCTTGCCTCTGTTGATTCTCTCTCAACCCAGGGAAAAATAAAGATTACTTTTGCTTTGGCTCAGAGGGATGAAACTGATTGATGTGCTTGGAGTGTCCAGCCCCCACCCACGCTCTCTGATTGTTCAGGGTCTTGTAAAGTTGTCATAAATATGCCTGAACAAGAGTGCAAAGGCCACAGCACACCCTGGACATACACACATCTAAAGGGCAGGAGCTGGCTCATGCTTCTCTGTAGGGAAACAGGGCCAAGACTGCCATGGGGAGGTTAGGATTTAGGATAAACACCTGTATGTTCTTCCTCTTAGAATGGTTTTACATTTAGGTTAAGACGCACCAGAGACCTCTTAACAAAAGGAAGGCAGAAGATGCCCAGCTTATGTAAGAGCATTTGAAAACACAGTGTCAAACAGAAATGAGTCAAGAACTACAAGGCCCCAAACAGTTTTGAGAACATATGCACACCATGGGAATATACTGCAGAGGCAAGACTGAGGCTATCCGTTATAGTCAGGAGACAGAGCTCTGAACACAACATCTTCTAAAAGGGACAGTCATCCAAGAAATCACCACTCAAGGCTCCCCACAGCAGCAAGCTTTCTCCAGAAGTGGCTCAGGTCACAGGCCTGGTGTGCTGTCTCCAACAACATCCAAGATCTCAGAGCAAGTGAATCAAAACCTACATTTCAAAGCTGCAGAACTGCAGTGGAAATTTCCTTCTGGCTTTGTCAAATGATTCATTTACTCTTGGATACAGGAGACCTGTTTGTATCTAGTCTTGTTGCTCATGTCACAAGTGGGGTTGCCAGCTTGAAGAAGAACCTGCTTTTCCCTTTCCACGGATCTATATCCAAACTCTCCATTCTACCTACCTCACTGCAGAGGGAATGGCTCCCAAGGACCAGACTAGAAGTCCAAAGACAGCTGTTTGTGCCTATGATTTAATATGAACAGGCCAAGAAAGGGTTCACCTGAAGACCAAAAAACCCCTTACGAGAGACCCCAGTCTGTCATTTGACCAACCATTTTTTCTTTGAGTTCCAGGATGAAAGACATATAAATGGGAATACCCTGAACTGATGCTTTAAAAAGAGTAACCAAAGAAATCTGTGGATAGGCTGGAGAAACAGCACAGCAAGAAAGATGGAAGAGAGCCTCAGGGAAAAGAGAATGAGCAGCCACTTGAGGAAGGGCAGCTACCTGCAGATTGCCCTACTGGAGTGAGTGGAAGCAGTAGAAGGCACATGTTTGCATTCAATTGATGCAAGCACAGCCCAGAAAGCCATTTAGCTCACCGTTGGAAAAGGTTTGGATTAGATTATTATGATTATTTATATTATTGCGATTTAAAACTGTGTTCAACCAAGACAGAGATGCTGAGAAGGAAACCCAAGCCTGAAAGGAGTAGGGAGACTCTCACACAAAACCTGGAGAAGTTTCCTTGGTAAAAAAAGATGCCTGGCATATGGATCTATAGAAAAACAGGGAAGGAGAGGGTATTCCACATCTACAGCATGCTAGTATTATTATTCTGCTTCCCAAATCCTGTGAAACTCATCAGAACCAGGATAATATTTGCAATCGCTTCTCTCTCCTGTTATCAGACATATGCAACCATTTCTCTATGACTGGATAACTCCATTTTAAATGCCTGGGTGAAACAGACTCCCCACACTTCTTGGAGTGAATTACCTTTCCTTTCAATCTATAAACCCCAGTTCTGAACTCACTTGCTCCCTTTACCCAACAGCTCCTTTTGTTATTAAATTAGAGGGTCTCAAACTTGTATAAAGCTTGAAGTTTAAATCTGTGGAGAGAATCCTCTTTTACAGAACTTATTTTAGAACACAATGATAAGAAGTCTGCTTGTATATCTTGGGCCAAGCTTCTACATTAAAAGCTTTTATTGAAAACATTTAGCAAGATTTATAACTAAGAACTACATTTACAGATTCTCATTTCACTCATCCACTTCCACAGAATTAAAAAATCTGAGCATGACAGGACACAAAGTCAAGAAGGACTGGATTTAAACGAGAAAGCAATCAGTAGTGATCAGCTGACGAGGGTGTTTAGTGCAATATCCTGCTACTGTCAAATTACACTTGCTGTTTAAGAAGAGTACAGGGAGCCCAAGTTTTCGAGCTTTCCCTCCTTGTTGAAAATTTCTCATGTTAATGGGCTCTGAAGAGCCACCAAAATGGATGCAGATCAACATACACCAAAATTTGAAAGACAGCAACTAATTCTTGCCCCACCTCGTGGCATAGACAGATGTGACCCAGCAAGAGGCCCATGGAAGCACACACTAGAGATCAAGTAGCAGCACGTTAGCAAACTTCAGCCAGCTGCTTATGATGGTAACACTCATGCTGGCTCTTGGAAAGAAAGCACAATGCAACAGCACTACAGGCAAAACAGATTACTAACCTGCTCAGCAGCTGCCTGGCTACCCTGAGACTCTTCCCCAGCCCTCTGCTGAGGGCACCAGCCATACACCCGAATCTCCCTTCTCCACCACTCTCATGAATCCTCTACCGTCCACCTCTCCACAGCTTGCAGACATCAAAGGCACCTGCTTTGAACACCTGAAAAGTGGGGGGCCTGACAGTCAAGAAATGCAACTCTGTATCTTCCCCTTCCATGCACACTCTATTTTTTTTTCACCATCTCTTTGAAAAAGGTGGCAGAGATAAATGGAGAACAAAGAAACAAGAAAAAGACACAGCTTTGGCCCACACCCTGCCTATTACTTAAGGGGGAAGGAACTCTTCCGAAAGAGGAGGAAAAAAATGTGCTCAGACACAATGGCTCAAAAGGCCAGGCAGCAAACCGGGCCACTTTGTACTGCTAACAAGGGAAACCTAATTACAGGAAGAGGGCAAAGAGGGACAGATAAAAGGGATACAAAATTTCAACATCTGTTGCCATAAAGGGATAAGAAGTGGGGAAACGCAAAGTGTCAGTTTGGTGTCAGTGACGGCATAAAGCCACTTTCAAAGGGCTCAGGAGAGGGAGAAAAACCGAACAAGAAATTAGAGGGTTCTTAAAAAAAAAAAAAAAAGGGCAAAAAACCACTCTGCCAAAAATGCTTTCAAAAGGGGGGAGGAGTTGGACAAAGACTGGATATTTAAAAGGTAGAGGATCTGGGTGGCTTGCAGGGCAGAGCTAACTTTGGTTCAGTTTTCACAACAGTTCTCATGCCCTGCATCTGTCATGTTGTGTCACAGGAAAGAACGTCGTAGGATTTGTGCATTCAGAGTGTTTATAGCGTGAGGACTACCATGTCAAACAGATCACTGGTCCACTTCAAATATCAGGCTTGACAGAGTAGCTCCAAGAGATGCTGCAAAGAGACCTCTCGAGTATCCTACCTTATAGAGAAGGATCCTTGAGGCAGGGGCATTTGTCACCTAATGACATGCAGACCACCCCAACAAGGTGGGGAGAAACAGTTTTCCACAGGCAAGTGACAAATGCTGGCCTTGGAGCTGCTCCCAGTGGCACATCACCCTTTCCTTCCAAGGAGTTTAAATTCCCAAAGACAATAGGAAGAGAAAGAAAGGAAGAAGAGGAGGATCTGAATAAAATTTCCTTTTTCCTTTGCTTGCCATTAAGTGGCTGTTCTGCTGAGCCACACACTTGCACTGGCAAATAGGCAGGAAAGTCTGAATAGAGAAAGGCAAAAGGGAGCAAAGGTACCTGACCTGCAAAAGGGGCATCTGCCATCATATTCCTCACTGACAGAGAGGTAAGGGGACTTTCAAGAGGTAAAGGAGTCAGCAAGGCCTGATAATTCATGCAAGGACACAGGTTAGTATCCAGTGGCCCACACTGCTCACCATTCTTTTTTAGCGTGCAGGCCTCTAATTACTGAAGTTACTCACAGCTGCCTTACACACACACACACCTTCATCCTGAGTGGGAATAAGTGCACAGCAACTTCCCCACATCTAAAAGCAATCAGATGGCACCAAGTAGCATTTGTGGGATGAGAGATGTCCTCCAGAGGTGCAGCTAGCCAGCTTCAAAAGCATAAGAAAAAAACCTAAATCCTCCTTCATTACAGGAGAAAGGACCAGGTGTAGCAGCAGCTGGAATTTCAGCCATCAGAGACAGTGTCTTGGCATTACGCAGTCATTCCCCTGCTTTAGACTCCCCTTGACAATTGCTTGTTGCTGCCTGTTCTGGCTTTGATCCAACACCATCATCTCAGCAGAGTCAGAAATGAAAGACATTTGATGGGGGTGGGATGCAGCAAGAGGCGTTTCCTTTCCTCACTAAAAATTTCTTCGATGCCAAACCCAACCAAGCCCTTTTCAAAGCACAGGACATATTTACAGGTGAAGATATTATCCCCTTCCTCTTGGAAGGATGAGAATGGCTGCCCCAGGGTCAAGGAACAGCGAAGGTCATAAATACAAAACATACTATGACCAACACCTACAAGCACCAGCCAAGGACTTATCTGGCCTGGAACTAAGATGATCAGTACACAAAAGGTTATTTAAGCTTTAAATCCTTCTGTAGCATGTTCCAGCTCTCAGCTGCTGGGGAAAAAAAGACCACCTATCTCAAGAGAAGAGAATGGCACAGAAACTTCTGCATTGTTACTTGCACACCCTCTGATGCAGGGAAAACCCAGCTAACTCAACTAACTGATCCCAGACAGCACTAAAGATCTCAGTGGTGCTAAAGACCCAGTGGTTTTAAAGAACACATCTTAAGCATCCTTCTACCTTGCCTATTTTTATTTTTTTTTTTTGACAGAAGTTATTCACATTCTGCACTTGGAGATAATGTCCTTGCCACATTCAGGCTCTGTGGGTGAACCTCTGGGCCTCTGTGACCACAAGAAAGGGGTAAGCAGCAAATTCAGAGAGCCTGGCTCTGTCTGCCAGATGTCATCAGGATACATTGGGCACATGATGAGTTTTTAAGTCCTGGGTAGCTCTAAGATTTTAAGTTTTCATACCACGCTCCCACTTCTGGAGTCTGACCAGGGCGACAACCTGCAGAAGTCTCAGAGGAAGATATAGCATTCCCTATAAGATTGCTTTTGGCAACCACTGGAGCCTTTGAAGATGGATCAAAAGCTCTTCTGGGAAGAACAGTTTATGGAGAGGAAAGACCTGGAAGGATAGGTCTGTACTCCCTTGCTATGAATGATCACATCAAGCTTCACGTGCTGGTTTCCCAGCCATGCTCTCTACTTAGTCTCTTGCCCTGCACATGCTGACAAGTCTACCAGCTCACACAGGTCCCTGGAGAGGAAAAGACCCAGTGACATGGTGCATTCCAGCTGTGACAGGTGAAGAGGGAAAAATAAGTTTGACACTCCAGCCATTGCAACAGAGGCCCAGTGGCCTAGGTTGCCTTGGCTTTTTTATTTGCCTGTCACTCAGGCTTTTACGTTATTGAAAGATCAAACTCCGTTGTGCTTGTTCATTACCTTAATCCTATTTTCTACACAGCTTTATTATCTCTTCCTTGGGAAAGGCTGTCAGAAAGGCTGGGGCAGGGGGGAGAGGGTTGCCCATCTCCTCACCACTGTCAGATGCCTCTATTCAAGAACAGCCAGAAGACTTGATGGACAGGGGTATCACAGCACAGCCTGCATCCTTCTGGGGTACTCCAAAGGTGTTCTTGGACTGGGTCACTGAGACACATGCACCATTAGCTAAATGCACTGGTGCTTTCTTTGCTGCTCTAGCTTGTCCTCTGTAGGATGCATCGTTTGCAAGGTATTTTTGTTACTTCAGAGAAAAAACAACCAGTTTAAATTTGTATTTGATACAATTGACTTAGAGAATCTAATCTATTTAAACTATAGATTAGAAGGCATTTGGTCTCAGACCTGCCCTGTATCCACACCAATCCTCCTCTACCTCCTTTCCCCAAATACAGCTCTGCTGACAGCCCCCAGGCCCTTTCTGCCATTGTCCCCCTCAATTCTGACAGCACTCCTTTGGATAATCTGTGCTGTGCCACTCCTACCCAGAGCATACCAGTCCTGAAAGGCTGAGCTACCATTCCAATAATCCTGTCAAATATTTGCTACCTGTCCATCACTACACAAAGACCCCCAGGCTGAGAGTTTCAAATTTGTCAGCAGTTGAGTCGCACATCAAGACTTGAGATCAACATTTCCCCAGTTGCTAAGGTCAGCACCTTCACCGAACAGGAACTACTCAAAGGCCCCAAATCAGAGGCCACAGCAATTAACCTCCTCAGTGCTTATTACGACAGGGAGAAGACAACATGCCTAAGTCACTTCCATAGATAACCTGCCCCACACCTCAGCTCTGAGTTACCAGAATTGCCAGCCAAGACAAGAAGACTGTAGAGCCTGTATTTGCCTCTGGCTTCTGAGCACCACAGAGAAGTGGGTGAATGGGAGGATAGATATCACCTTCCTCTCCACTCCGGCTCAGGCTGAGGCATCAGGGACAAAGGGCAAGGAAGGTGCAATGGGTATTTTCTAACTGTACACAGGCAACGGGAAGAAACAAGGATGGCTGTGCCATCAACTGGAAAAGCTGGGAAGAAAAGCCAAGTTGCTTCCTACTGAACCAGAACTATCCCTTCACACACACACCTTTCCACACCAGTTTGTTCTGTCCCCCACTCTGCCACACATCACATGCTTAAACACATGCTTTTAAAATTGGAAATGATTTTACAGCATTTCTGATATTGCATTTCTCATTGTCATTTACTCTTCTCCTCAAGTCCCTCCCTTGTAACCTGGAAGTTCACTCACCTTTCAAGGTCCCAGATTCTCAGAGGTGAAGTGTGTCCACAGCAGGCTGTCCCCGTCACAAATGAGCTGTTTTAAAAAAACAAGCAAACAAAAACCAATTACTAATCCTCATGTTCTGAAGAAACAGTGCATGAGCAAGACACAGAAAACAGACTTCAAGTTCTGTTTCAAGACTATCTCAGTGTGTCCCGCCACATTTCACAAGGGAGAGGCAGAAGCAAAGGTAGAGGTGCTCCAGTAGCTGAGCTTCTCAGATGCAGCAGGTCACAACTGCAGAGAATTGTCAAGACACAAAGATGTATTTGTGTGTGCAATGGGAAAACCTAAGGGAGGAACAGCCATAGATTGCTCCATCATCTTCAAAAGAGTCAGTACACTACTCAGCATGTTTCATACACTATCAGTGCTGTAAGCTGCAGAAAGACCCCAGAGAAAATTCCCTGTTACTTCCTACTTCACATCTTGCTTCTGTTTGTTGGTAACTTCTGAGCACAATCACGAATTGGCTACAGCATTATAGGCCTAAAGAATCACAGAATAGAGGTCTCTGGTCCAGCCTGCTCAAAGCAGGGCCAATTTCAAAGCTGCATCAGGTTGCCCTTCCCAGTGCTCAAGCAGCCTCTGTTAGAGGCAGCACAGCAATCCTGCAGCAATATTTGGCTCATTTCACACTCTACAGCAGGGTCCATTCCAAAGTCCTCTAGGCAATGCTATGTTCCTGCTGCACATGTTGGCTCCAGAGGTCACCCAACAGCCACTTGCCTCAAACTAGTTCACAGGACAGGAACAAATCCTCAAAATCAAGCATCAGGAACCTAAGTGCTGTAGCTTTCCAAACCACACTGCTTGTTTTCTGCCAACTTCCTATTCTCAGTCCAAATAAGAGAAAGCAGCTCATACAAGGATTTCTAAGTAAGCTACAAATGACCTCTCACAAAGCCACATTTATTGCAGCTCCAAAGAATAAACCACCAAAACTATGTTTAAGTCAACGCAACAAGGATAGCACAAATGCAGGAAATGGAACCTGCTTTAAATAGAAGCCATCTCTATGTTTTGCCTAAACATCTTTTGCAGTATGGCACTGGGCTGGCATCTGAAAGATGAAAACAAAATACAAAAACAATATCATGCCTGTAAAAATAGCAGTTATAACAGTTTTTAAACATTTCTTTGATCCTCTACAGCATTCCTCCTTTGGAAGTCTAGGTGTCTCCAAGCCTCTAGTGCACCTGGAATGGCTTCTTGTAGCATCCTTGACTTCTGCGAGAAGCACTGTTGTAACAAGGCACTCAGCAGCAAAGGGGTAAACAGGGGCTGAACTCAATCAAAGCCAGAGAAGGGCCATATAGAAGAAAGGCCAGAAATCAAAACTCCTACTCCTATCTCTGTGTTTTAGCTGAGCAGTTGGTTTCTCCAAGTCATAAGACCAAAGCAGCACTGCCAAAACACTCTGCAAAAGAGGCAAGCAGATAACATCAGACCATTTCAAACATGGACAGGAAACTAGGAAGGGCTTCCGCTACCAAGGCTCTCTGTTGTGCTGGCTCTATCCTTCCTACCCAAACTCACACACCTGGAGCTGTCCACAAGTCCTGTGACCCTTAGCTCCTCTTTAGGGCTAGAAAAGTCCTGCAGCACCAGAGCTATTTCAAAATGTCTCCAACCACGCTGTCTTACATGCAAAATCCCAGGTTCGCTGGCAGTGCATATGCAATTGGCCAACGCACCTGTAGCACTGAGCTCTCCCTACAGGTGCTGCAGGGTGCACACATTATTCTTCTCCATGGAAGTCCCCGACCGAGGTCTGTGAGTCTAAAACCAATTCCTGTTGTTGGGCAGCAGCCACCAGGATCAACTAAGAAAGCATGCAGCATTTCTTCTTTGGAAAGAAGGGTTCTGCTCAGTGCCTGCCTTCCCTCCACCATAGTGCAGGACAAGAGGGAACACTTCCCTTTTTGCCAATATCTCCCATCTCAGAGGAAAACAAGCAAAAGACACCCACTTTGACAGGTCATCAGTCAAATCCCGTGTCTGGAAAACAGCTCTTTGGTCAGGGAGTCCCTCAGCTGCAAAGCTAGGTGTTGGGTTCTGTCCCCCCGCCCCAAACATAATCCATTAATAACTACTAAAGCAAATTACCGTGGTAAGAAACATAATAGCAGTCAGCGAGTCAGTCAAGCAGGCAATTGGGTGCTTAAGATTTTTCTTCTCTGGGACAAACTGACTGTCCCAGCAGAGAACACCCTCACATAGGAGACAGGCCCCTTTGTACAGAAGGTATGCACAAGGCTTTGATGGTTGCACAGGTCTAAATTAGCATGAAGGCACACCAACAGGGAGAAAAAGGTGGGAGGAACAGCAAGGTCTAATCCCTGCTCATGCTGTCAGTTCTGGACTTCAGCTTTCTCTCCTTAGTCCTTACCCCCCACTCCTAAAAAAAAAAATTTAAAAAAAAAAAAAAAAGAAAGACTAAAGAAAAAGAAAAAAAGCATTAGATAAAGAGATTTCTCTCCAGCATCAAATACAGGCCTCAGGGCCACAAACAAGTCTCTTCTGGGTAAAGTTGACTCCATTCAGTCAACAGGAATTTTGTCTCCTGCTTCAGTGGGATCAGGTTTGCAGGCCTTATCTTTAACAGCCTGAGCCCATTAGCAAGCAAAGATAAGACTTCTCCCATAAGAGCAGGCCACCTTCACTGCCAGCACTAGAAAACAGCATTCACAAGACAACATGCACAAGAAGTGGTGCCACTAAGAAATTCTCAAAGCCTGAGAGTGAACTGATCTTAAAGTCTGCATTCCAGGAGATGATACAGGGCTCCTCACCTTGAGTCTGATCTGCAGGCATACACCTTCAAGCCCCAGGCCTCTCGTAACTGGTAACCTCACAGAGGTGACAGTTTTACTCCAAGCAAAAGGGCAAACACAATTCAGCCTTGGTAGGTCTAAATTGGAGGTAAGCACATAAAGCTTGGCTCTAAAACTTCTGAAACTTCATCCAGCAGAGCTGAAGCCTTCTATCAGACTTGCTTCTTTCAGTGCATCTTCAACAAGGTTCTTTTGTCTTAGAAAGCACAGAGCACACACAAGTAAACCTCTGACTTAAAGAAGTGCAGCTTCCTCACAGCTGTTGCTGCCAGCTGCCCAAGAGAAACAACTCAAGCTGAGTTACTAGCTTAGAGTGTGTCACTTATTTTCCCGACAACGCTTTCTGGAGTCAGAGAGACTGAGGAGAGACTAGATTGGGAAGAGAGGAGCACAAGATCCTCTATATTTTAATGCAGGCATGACCCATTTATCAGAAGTATATACAATAATATTAACGTACACTGACACTGATCAGATGCATCTACATCCAACATAAAAATTGCTATGCCCAAGCTTCAGATGGTCTTAGAGATGTAAAGCCCCTTCCCCACTAAGCTTTCCTCTGTCCCATGAAAGCTGCTGGGTACCATGACTACAGGCTCCCTTTAAAAGGCCCTTCCAATGGGAAAATAAGTACCATTGCAGGACTTCCATAAGAGGGCATATTATCTTCACAGGAACCCTAGGAACTAAAACCAAGACAACACAGTATTTCCATCTTTGCTGTACCAGGAAGGCAAGGATTTTGCAGAGCATTGAGACACATACTTCACACACAACATGTATTTTGCTGAGTAACACAAGGAATTTCCCAATTCACCTGATACTTTAATGTTCACTTTCTTATTTGAAACTCCCTACTGAGGGGAGGAAAAAACAAAAGGGGAAAAAAATAAAACCAACCAAGAACCTGCTTCTTCAAAAGCCAAACTTTCTCTATGGTACAGAAGAGACATTTCATTAGAGATCATCCCCCCCCACAGCAGAAGCTAAGCCACGGAATGAGAGAGAACACACACTCTGGCAGTGCTGTTGGAAGAAATACAAGAAGTCTCCATCTGACTGACTTGTGGCTGTTGAAGATCCCATGGCATTTCTGGCAACAGCAGTAGTGCTCTGGCTACAGTCCAGATTCCAGAGTCCAATAATTCCATGCCTGCTCTCAAGGTGCCAACTACAGTTTCACCCATGTAGCATCCCTCTTTACCTCATCCTGGATGGAACATTGCCGAACAGGAATGAACCAGAGGGACAGAGATAGATGCCCAACTGTCCTTCTGGAAAGATGTTGTTTGTCATGAGGCTTGGAAACAGTCTCAGCTCCAGAAATACAAACCCCATTGTACAACACATATTTCCCTCACTCTCAACTCAGACTCCAGAGCAGGCCTTGCCTGAGCTGGGAATCCTGCAATGCAAAGTCATTGAAGGAACCTGAGTGAAACAGGTCGTTTCCCACCTCTTCTCACTAAACTTCCCCTGTGCCCCAGGCTTGTGCCCTTCCCCTGTACTGTAAACAGATGGCTTCTCAAGTCCTATTCTGCTCTTCGGGGATTTCAAATCCAGAATCTACTTGACACGTGCAAAAGCCTGTTCTTTCCTCCTGGCGCACTCCCCCGCCCCCTGGAATTGGACTTCGTTGTTCCATTTTGGAAACTATTATATATGGAGACTCATTGGACTGGGAAACAAAGGAGTTATTACTTGACAGAGCCCTGCAGCTGGGAATGTGGAAGGTGGGGGGAGAACCGAGGGAGACAGGATGAGGGGGCTGGTAACATTATGAAAGTGATCAACAGAAAGGACAGCTCAAAGATGGGAAACATCTATTTTAAAAAGTCTCAAGTGAGATGAGAAAAGAAGGAGAAGAGAAAGCAAGTCCAAAACAGAGATAGGAGGAGAGAGCAGTTGGTGCCGACGGTGCCGCGGGTTAAACACACGGGTCTGTGGGTTTGTGTAGCCTTTGATTCAGCACTGACACGCTTTGGCAAGGGAGGCCACCGGAGCTGTCAAATCCTTCACCAATGTGCCCATCAATTGTATTCAGCTCTCCCCGACCCGCACTGGCATTTTAATTACTGTTGGGTAAACTGATTTGTACAAATGAAGGCAACTCTGCCTAATAGAATATGCAAGCTCTCTGACCTCTGACAGGCGATGACACAAGATACAAAGGAGGCAGAGGAAGGCTTTTTATCAGAGCCTTATTACTCTCTATTACTCCAATTAGTTAAGCTCCAGTGCTCCTAATTGGGGGAAAAAATTGCAATTAAATCAATTTTTGATGGGCTGAAAGTGGGTTACCGAACCGCCCTGCCTGTGAAACACTGATATTATAGCAGCAAAGGTCAAAGTCTTTGTCGGCACCTGTGGGGCCCCCACCTCCCCTCTCCAAGCCCCTCTGTGCCCCCCCAACACACACACGCAGCTCGCTAAGGCGAATCATTAGAACATGTCATGTCTTATCGCGGCCGCCACCATCCTGCCAACCTCATCAGTTGACATCATTACAGAAGGTAACTCCTCCAGCATGAATACAGTGCTAAGGTCACACAAACTTGATGGAGCCCCTGCTGAAGAGCAGATGCAACAGTAACAACATTGTGAAGGGGAGAGGAGGGGGTCAGAAACCCAGCACAGGGAGTTTTGCCACCTCCAGCATGAGGCTTCTGCAACAGACCACATACACACAAAGGGAGAGAGACGGAGAGCAGGGAAGCAAGTGCTTCTTCCCCAGGGGCATTTAATTTACAGGGGGCAAAAAAGCAGCACATCATCAGTTTAGCACTTTCCTACTGATGAGAAAGCAGGCACCACAAACATGCAAGAAGTCCCACCTGCCTTTGAGTCACACAATGCTAGACAAACCCAGGTTTGTGGGGGTCATGCAGGGCTGGTGTTGCCCCTTCACTGCCCCAGACCAATCCCTTCAGCCCTACTTCGTGCTTCTTCCAGAATGATCATAGAACTGAACCAAGCACCTTCAGTTATCTCAGAAATCAGGACATCTGGGTTATATGTTCACGATCTACAACCACAAACCAAACAAAAATCAGCAGGTAAGGCACCTAAAGCTCACCTGAGCAAGCAGAAGATCCTCACTGCAGCACAGCTTCGTCTCTGTTCAGCAGTGAGTAACATTGCCAAAAAGTCTCAGCAGCTGGAGGCAAATGGCCATGCTTGTTCCACAAACAGACTGGAAAGTGCAGGCAGGTTTGCTGCTACTTCCTTGAGCTTTGAATGCATGTCACAGCGTCCCTCAAGGCAACAGTCAACTCAGGGTTGAACTGTGCTGCTGATACACATCATAAATGCTGCAGAAGAGAACTACAAAACCTACAGGACAGCACTGCCACACCTTGCCAAAACTTGTCACAGAGGAAAAGCAAAATACATAGAGAAGATAGCATGAACCCTGCAATATTTACAACCACTACTGCTCCAAGAGGAAATGCTGTGCTCTTGCAAGGAGCATCAGTGACACAGGCATGAACGGACAAACTAATAACTCCTTCACATGCTGCCTCAAGCCTCAAGTGGACCACTAGAAAGTGCTCCCCAGAAAGAAGGCATTTGCATTTTGTACTGAAGGGCACTGCAGAGATGCTGGGTTGAAAGAGTGAAGTCACATTTGAGGCAAAACTCCAGCTCATTAGATAGAATAAACGCTCATATTGTCTCGCAGGTCATTTACTGCATGTCTCAGGGTAGAGGGAACATCAGCTTCACCTCTCCAACACTCCTTGGCCTTTAACTTCAAGTCTGCCTCCAGATTTCAGAGACACAGAGGCTGGAGAATTGAACAAGCCTTTAATATTCCCAGGGGCCAAATTCCCAGCATGGTAGACAGATCACCCCTACTCTAGCAAGCTGCTTAGCAGGTACCCAACCTAGGCACCCTCATCTTGCCTTCACTGCTTTGAAGTTTCACCCCATACTGTTATAGAATGTAATCCCCATTTCTGGAGAAAAACTGAGCTCAATGTCATCAAGACAAAGAGTCCAGACAGGATAAACACATGCACACAGACCTCTGCCACACTGCAGCACTGAACAGGAAAATATCCTTTATTATAAACCAGTGAGTCTACCCACAGAACAGTCCTGATGGTCCTAGGGCTGACTGCATCTAAGTGTCACTGCTTTCCCCAGTACTCCACATAACACTTGCTTTTAAGAACAAGCAAGTGTCCAGGACAGGATTACATTCCGATAAGGTCTATAAAAGTTGATTGAGGGTCCTGAGTCTTCCTGTACAAGATGAATATTCTGACAATGCTTTTCACAGTGCTGCTGTCACTTTTCAGAACTTCAAACAATTGCCTTCATGGTTACACAAATATTTTTACTGGGTTGATATCACCCCTGCTCCTTTATTGAAGGGAAAGGCTTGATCACCTATGTTTAACAGTGTAAAATACATATTTACATAGTATGTCAAATAATCTTCATGCTTCCTCACTCCCCAACCTCTGGGCTTGCCAGGCATTGAGTAGTTGTTCAAGACATAGGCCTTTGTATGAGAACTCTTTAGCTCTCTCCAGACTAAATTTAAACTCCAAATGACGCACAAGTTATTATTGTTATTACAGGAAAATAGGGACTCCTTAACCATAAAAAAAATTCAGTCCAGAACATAACTCAGGCACTGATCTGAACAACTTGTACCAAAAATAAAGTGGGGCAGAAAGCCCATGCCAAAACCAATTTGCTGGGTTACCAGGCCTTTTTGTGAACAGAGCTCTCTTTGCAGGCAATCACTGGGGGTTACATCTTAGAAGGTGAATGATAAAGAAACATGACTGCTGAGAAACCACTTCTGAGTCTAAAGGCTGGGCTGTGCAAGAGATACAGCTCTCTATTCCTAGAGAGAACTTTCACACAGAACTTTCTGGGAAGACAAAAAAAAAAAAAAATAAATCTAGGGACTTCTACGTCAATTGAAGACTAGGTGATTAAGCATCACTACAGTAGGGTTATTTCAGCTTATCAGCAACCAGAACAAAATCTCAAAGGACATTTTTAACGCTCAGAAGCTATAACAGTAGAAAAGCAAAGAAAGCGGCTACTAAGGTTACATCCATGTTTTGAGGAGTTTAAGGCTTATTTGGGTTTATTTGGATCTTTTTCAAGTGACGTGAAATAACCACAGCTGACGTCTGGACTTCTTTATTCACACAATGCATTCTCCCTTACAGCATCACTATGGCAATCTCAGCCATCTGCAGCAACTTTATCCTATGCCCTACTCTTGCTCTACTCTACAAGAGCAGGTTTTCAAATACTGATTGGCAGGACTCCTGTGAGGTACCCACCAGACAGCACACTCTACTTCCAACTACTGTACATGCCACCTGCACTACAATACAAGGGAATTGCAAGGTGACTCTACAAAATCTCTATCCTGATCAAATTTCCCGTTTTTTCAGTAAAAATTGAAAGTAAGAAATGGGTGAAGCTGCTGGCTGAGCAGCAAAAAACATAGTTCCTGGATGAGATACACACAAAGTATTAAACACTGGACACCACTTGCTTCTGGGATAAGACAGGCCACCTACAAACTATCATACATCTTGGGCAGATCTTTGACGGCCTGGCACTCTGTTCTCACTGATCTGCACACCCACTTCCAGCTTTCACACTTGGCACCTCTCCCCTCCCTACTGGGCTCCACACCACCAGCCTTCCCCCTCACCCTCATGGGGGAAATACCCTGAGACTGATCTTCACCCACTTTCCCAGATCCAGCAGCCCCTTGAGCTCGGTGCTCTGGGCCCACACACAGCCTTACAAGAAGCTCTGAACCCCAGCCCTCGCTTTCTCAAAGTCTGCCCAGGTGTAAAGCTCCAATGATTCCTTTTTCCTTGCCATTTTTCTCTCCCTCCTCCCTCTCCCCCTAGCCCCACCAACACTTTCAGGCCACACAGTGAGCCGGGAGGATGGAGTACATGAGGACCACTGCAGCAGTCGTGCTGTTTCAGGCCCCCCCAACTCAAGACAGTTTCTAAGAGCCATTTCTTATCCTCCCCTCCGTGAAATGATTTCTGCTAATTGCCTGGTGGGAATCAGTTATAGGTGGGGGAGACTCTCCCCACATACACACCCTGGCCCCTAATTGGCTTATTGAAGTTTTAACGGGGCTTTCACCTGGAGAAGCTGGTAATTATTCCCTTCATTCCCCTCTTGCTTGTACCTGTAGCTTCACACTTGGGGCCTGCCTGGCTCCACGGGGGGGACTTTGTTCCCTCTGACTACAGGCCCCACACAAATGGGCCCAGCAGCAGGAGAACGCAGAAAAGTGGTAATTTTCAGCCCGACGTAATTAGCCAGGGTTCTTTCAGCCCAAACTGCTGAATGGGGAGAGGGCTGCTGGGGAGGGTGTGCCATGTGGGAATGGCAGAACAGGGGCTGCTCTCAACAGGCAGACAAAGACCTCTTGGAGGCTCTGATCTGGGGCGAGCAAGAGGAGGGGGCTGGAGCGGGACAGTCTGCCTGGCAGAGCTGGGACACAATCAGCAGTGGACACACACTGAGAAAGTTAGCCCATGACAAGCACCTTTCGCCCAGCCTGTAGAACAGGGCAGTGCAGAATGACAAAAAAGGGGTAAGGGAGAAAAGAGATGCAGTAATGCACAATAGGAGCATGTGAAGGGGTGCGATGAATGAGAGATTCTTGAAGGCCTGGCATAGCCTATGCTCCCAGAACAGGATTTCTAGTCTAGTACCTTGGCACTGAGATTAAGAAAGACAACAGACTTGGGGAGAATAAGCTGGACAGTGCAGGTCCCAGACAGGATAGCAAGAACTATGCCAATGACAGAGTGAGAACTCTTATTGCTGAAAAAAAAAAAATCAAGTAAAAATAATTCAACTCCTCCAGTATCGGCTCCAAAAGTTAGGCAACAAGCAGAACTGGGAGAACAGCAATAAAGGCTCCAGGTTCTCTTTTTGCTGACCCATCTCCCATTGGCAAACCAAAACTGTTTTTCATAGTGGGATTTCACTTGTTCTGCCCCCCTTTGTGCTACAAAACTTTGTTTCTGCAAAATTAACAGGAAACCTGATGCACGTGGGTTGACCAAAAAACTTGGCTAGCAGTATATTGCTCCTGTGTCAAATCAGACTGGTGTCAGTTGCCCCACGAGCCAGAAACTGGCATTCTGTGGCATTTTGCCTCTGCTGATTCTCAGGATTTGTTAGCATCTATGACTTCTTTGAATTTATCACCATTGCCTTCAAGATAGAAGTGCTTGTCCTGGCTGATCGGGTCTTGTAGAACTAGTTAGAGCTACTAAGATCAATTGATATTCACAGCTTCAGTGCAATAGGGCCTCAGGTTTAGGGTTTGGGTTTTTTTTAATATTAAAGCACAGTTCAAAAAAAACTCATCTTGTGTCCCTTATGATTATGATATCCTACTGGAAAGCAAGAATTTCATAATCTAAAACCCTGGTCCTGATTCTGCAATGAAGACAAAATGCTAAGCAGGCAAGTGAAATAATCCCACTACTTTTATTAAAGGACCGGGTACACTGGAGTGCTGAGCCTTCCTAGCAGATGATACAATGCAAACAAGGAAAGGAGATCCTCAGGGACTCCAACTGTAGCAAGGGGGCAGGTAGGCAGCACAAGCCCCGGGGCACAGACTTGTAATTTCTGAGCTGCCTAAAATACAACTGTGGCACAATGCTGCAGCAGTCTGCAAACTGGAGAAGCAAGTTGACTGGTTCCCCCTCAAGAGTCTGGTTTGCCATATATACATATCTCATATTTTACTAAAGACTGTCACAGAAAGGACCATTTTTCAATTTCAATCCAATTTTAGCAGCCTCACCCAAGCTGCTTTAAGTACTTGTCACAGAGATGAGTTCAGCCAGATGAGCCGTTAGCTCATCAATGCTCAAAATTTTTCCTTAAAAGCAACCTTAGACACTTCCAGGCAAAATATGCTTGCTGTGAAATCCACACCAGCATCTGAGAAGCAGATACCAAGAATAAATACATGCAGACCCATGTTGATCTGGCCAGTTTCAAACCTGCACAGAGAAATATAGTGAGCATTCCCTGTACTAGTGGGGAAAGATAAGTAACGTTGCCTGTGCTCACATCTTATCACAAACCTTACATTGTCCAGGGCTTTTTCTTCTTACAACCCCATACCCTACAAGAGGACATATAGAACTGATTTAAGTAAATACTCCAGCTGTCATTGCTTTGGACAAAAGTCTGAATAAGTGCTCATGTGTAGAAAATGCTTAAAGAATCATGATGTAAAAGAAGGGAACCTCTCCTACTTATAAAATAGCTCCTCTCTATTTTTTAAGTGTCAGGACTGCCAAGACCAATCCCAATATATTTTCAGAGTTTTCAGTTAACAAGTATTGCTTTAAAAATGCATATATATATATATATATATATAAAATGATATTTTATATAAACTTTTCCATTAGAACATATGACAGAAAATGACTTTTCAATAAGCAGAAATCCATGCATGCCAGTGAGGTCAGGGGGAGGAGAGAATCCTTTCAGGTTTGCCAAAACAATTAAAACCCAAGAATGTTTCAGTTTAAGAGTAGAGGTGGGAAAGAATTTCTTTTCCTGGTGCCACAAGTCATTTTTGTCTTATTCTTTTTGCCATACAGACACATACACGTATACCAAATTCAAACTTCCATATTCAGGAGAATTTTAAAAAAAGTGATCAGCGTGGTAAGGAAGAGGATTTTGCAACAAATGTCTACTTTCATTATCTTACCACAAAGGGCAGTAGTTCTTCCATCGTGCAGAGGCAAGAGCTGTACTTGTCTGTGGTTACAGGGAAAAGAAGCCCAATCACACAAAAACAGGGTGCTTGATCTTCCTGCTCTTCACTATGATATTCAAACAACTTACAAATTAAGTCTAAATGAGTTCTTCATCAGGGGAGAGGCAGAGAGTGCTCAGAGGGTTTTAAGAAGTCAAAGACCAGGAGAGGTGAAAGGGGAAAAGTGTGTATATCTAGCACATGCTACACACAGAGAGGCCGAGGACACTGAGGCATGGAGACACAGGTGCTCTGTGGAGGAGGCAAGCAAAGCCTCATCTGCGTTTAACTCAGCCATGAAATGACTCCTAGAGCTTTCCTGCTCGGATCATTCCAGTCCTGACATGGACACGCTTGCAACAACTTTAATTCATTTGCCCTTAAAGCTCTCAGCAGTTTCCACCTCCCCAGCTCTCCACTCCATGCAATATGATTTGCTTCAGGGTTTTCATGTTAAGTGTTTGGAGCTTGTCAACTGTTCGCCCTTAAGCAACCAAGATCCTGAATAAAGCCCCTGCTCTCCATCTGCAAGTTCAGGGCATGCTTGGTTGTGAGCAAGCACCAGAGTGAGAAATCAAACCCGTCAGTTGGGCCAGAAAGCCCGAGCCCCATATGCAGAGAAAGGCACACGGGTTTCATCAAACAGACAACACACGTCTGTGGCACAAGGATGTTTAGTGGCCACCTCCCACACAGATCCTGAACCACCTAAAAACTTGCTGGAAAAGTTTTGCAGAAGCCAGAGTCCAAACCATCCTGACAACCATATACAATAAGACACAGCTTTGCAGCACAAGTGATCACCTTCAGTATCTGTAATCAGGCTGCACTGCAAGGCAGGCCAAGAACTATTGAATTTCACTGATAACTGAGATTAGCCAGATGAATATAGGAAGGCAAAACAGATGGTATAGAGATAGGGAAAGGACAAGACAAGAAGGCGAGTAATAATTTATTATCATGCTTAATGCCAGTATACTGGAAAAAAATTAACACATGACATTGTGAAGGAGGGAAAGGATTGCACTAGAAGGGACTGGAAAAAAAACTCTGCAGGCACACATCTTAACTCTGCAATGGAACAGAGGATTCCCTAACACACACTGTCCTTTGATGACAAGAAATATCTGAAAAAGAAATATGAAGTACCACACTGCCTTCTGCCCCTCAATAAGCTGCTGTCGAGATGAAGCAGGACAACCTGCTGGCAGTCAGTTCTCCAACGCTTCAAGGAACAGAAGTCTGGAAGCTTTAGATGCATAGGCAGCTTTGCAGGCAGAAGTGT
>JAWWEW010000166.1:22098127-22131342 GCA_035583185.1 Anabacerthia variegaticeps | reverse complement strand
CAGTCAGTTCTCCAACGCTTCAAGGAACAGAAGTCTGGAAGCTTTAGATGCATAGGCAGCTTTGCAGGCAGAAGTGTTTCCTCTTTTCTTTTCTATGGCCTGCCCTATTCCCATGTGCTCTGAGAATTTAGGAAGTCACATCCAAAAACACAATTATTAAAAAACCCAATTTTTACTTGGCAAATCAAATACCCATACAAAGAAATGCCAGAACCAAGCTCATTCTCGTGTCCTACACTGAAATGAGCACATTACTAAAGCATCACTATTTGTTCTGCAGCAAGTTACAAGTGTCCCAGTCAAACCTGTCACTGATCTTTACCATGTGAATACAGAAGATCCAATTACGTGACCATCAACTCATGTTAGGCTGCATCTCTGTGGACTCCAGTCAGAGGCTGCACAGGCAGAAACCAATGAGCTTACAACAGCTCAGGGATGCCTACACTGAACTCCATTCTGGATAACAACTGGCCAGCAAGTACCTGCAACAATCATGGGCTGCTAGAGCTTAGCACAAGGCCATCAGTACTAGAGTTGGGGTGACTTGGGAAAAATTAAAACTGTAAACAGGGCAGAGGGTATACAAAGGGAGGAATCATTCACTGTATAACCCAGCAAGAGAATTAGGCAAAAGGTTTAAAAAGAGAACGTTTCTTCCTCAGGACACAACACTGAATTGGAAACAAGACTATGAAGACCAGAACATTAACAAGTTCAGAAAGAAGAGATGAACTGCTCACAGAGCTAGCCTCTGCAAATATGAAAGAATCACTGGACAGATGTAAACTCTAGTCAGGGAAACCCTAACCTCCTCATCACTGGAAGCTGGGAAAGAACAGTTAGGAAAGGATCTTTTTGCACTCATCTTGTTCCTTACCTTCTCCACAGACACCTACTACCGAACACTGCCAAACACCAAACACTGGGGTAAATGGATGCTAGACTGACCACCACGGCCAGCAAAACAAGAAAAATGTCCATCTTGGTCAACCCATGGCCCATCCAGTTCACCATTTTGTCTCCAGCAGTGGTACTGGCAGATGCTATTCAGGAAGAACACATAAGCTTGGCAACATTCTGTGGTCATTCTCTTTGTACTGCCTCAGCATCCACAATTGATGGATTAAGGATTTTGAAGAGCATATCCCCACTAGTCCTCCCTTATAAACCTGCTATCTATGAATTTGCCAAATCACTTTTAAAACTGGTGGCATCATCCACCTTTATAACCTTCTGGAGCAGTAAGTTCACTACACACTGTGTGAAGAAATACTATCATTCATTTTAAAGCAGTCTCCTAGTAATTTTCAATGTCTCTAGTTCTCCTATTGTAGGATTTGGTGAATAACACTTCCACAGTCAAGCTTAACCCCTCTCATCTTACTCTCCATATTTTGTTCAGGCTGGTTTTATCAGGACTACCTAACAGAGGCAACCAAACATCAGCACATCATTAACTTCTGCAGAGTGTTTGACTTGGGACCAAATATGAGGAAAGGTGAAAAACATGATGCAAACTAGTAATGCAGCCATTTCTTTGGCACAGAAGTGGTCCTCTGCTGTATTTTCTCTTTGAGCCCTGTTGGTTCATTGCCCCTTCTGAGGCAGTTTAGAGTTAACTGGTTGCTCCAAGCTTTGAGGCTTCAACTCATCTCAGTCATTCCTAGACCAGCAGGAAACCATCTCACTGTCTCTGCTGCAAGAGCTGGAGAACCAATACAGCTCTGAGGACCATCAGGGTCTCACAAACCATAGTTTGGGAAGCAGGGGACTGAGACATTGCACAGTGGCAACAGCACTGTTCACTTGCACTCAATATTATTAAAATACCTCTTATTTTCCACCATATAACATGAACATGAAGCCTTTGTTTTGCCAGGCTACAAACTTATCTGAAATTGTCTGCACACTGTCCATGTTCCCAGATTGCTCTGGGACTATCTGAAGAAAGATGCTGAAGAAACATTATTGGTTTTCTAATATCTGGAGCAGATTCCCTTTCTTCTCCGCTGTCAGAGAGGAGCAAATCCAGGGGAAGCATATGGAAACGGAAAACATCCTCTAGGCCAAGACAAAAAATAAGATGCAAGAGAAAACCTCTTTTGTCAGACAGTCCTGCTCCATCCCCATCCCTCATCAGATCAGCCGGAACAGGCAAAGCAGGTCATTGAAGAAAGCACAGGTGCAAAGCTCAAGACAGCTGCACCAGGAGGAAGAGATTAAGCACAGCAATAGTAGCAATTGCTGCTTGGCCCAGCTTAGTCTTCAATTCCTTCTTCTGGAGAGTTCACTTCTTTTAGTTGTGAGGTAGAGTTACACACACAAATGACCACCAGAATTCTTTTTTTCTCTGAAAAAAAAACAAGCTGCTGGGTTCCAGCTTGCAAGCCTCTACCCAGCACCCATGCTAATAAATCTCTGGGACTATCAATCACCTTGGTACAGGTCTCTTTTCTCAAAGAAAATGGGCTCTTTCTTGTCACTGGCTGCCTGTGTCTACCAACCATAGTAGAGACTCATTAAAGTCCTTTTTGATGGGCAGTTAGACTTATAGGAATATGTACCTCAACCTCAGAGGAGAGAGAACAAGGATTTACTAATTAGACAGGGCAATGCATGTTAAAAACTGGCTTCAGTACCTGGTCCCAAATTAGCCCTGCACCTGTGAAGTGTCAGGATGCCTACAAAGCAGTAAGAGTACATCCCACACGTAGGCATCATGAAAACACAACAACTCTTTAGAGCAAGAAAGTGGTTGCAGCAGTTGTGCTTCATGCAAGTGGGAGGGAAGGTTGAGAAGACCTGACAAATTCTAGATAATGAACCACAGAACACATTGCAGGCAACGCTACACAGAAAGAACAGACTTTCCACTCTGTCTTCCAGTCTGGAGCAGTCTCACACTGCTCTGAAAAGAAACCAAAGGCAACAGAGCCAAGGAGAGAGTCAGAGCCATACAATTCCATGCACATTTCCAGTGTGCAATTCCACACACAACAGAGATGCAGAATGCCAGCAACCCAGGGAAACTGAAGCTTAGCTACAGGCAAGAGGCACTCTGGCATGCTCCATTTTTAAGCATATTGGCACACAAACCAGATGCACGATTGCATACACTTTAGAGAAATTCCCATTCTTCAGAGGAACTAGTTTCCCATCAAGCCTATCTCCTCTTACTCATTTGCTCCTCTCCAAACTCCAGCCTCTCTGGTCCTGCTCCTATCTTCTTTCTACCTCCTCCAACATTTCAAAAGTAGCTTGCTTTACTAATCTAGAACGAGACTGATGAATTTGCTCATTTTAAACAGTCTACCAAGCATCTTGAGTGAAAACTGAAGTGAGCAGAGAAGGCTAGGATGGGAGACTTCATCCTGATGAGTGCCAGATCTAATATTGGAGAAGCCCAACTCTGAGCTATGCTTTCATTTTCAGCAGTATTTTCTCTAGGTCTGAAGATATTCCTGTAGGCAGTGTTATGCTCCGTGTCAAAATGCCAAACTTCAGCAGCAAGTCTTAAGTCAGAGATTTACATTTATCACTTCTGCAAATTCACTCAATGCAACTTCATCCCAAGCACATGGATGACAGAGCCTGCCCAGGATGAAGGCAGTGCTGCTATAAACATCTTCCCATTTTGCTAGGAGCCACCTTCTGTGCAGACAGAACCCTTCCTTCAGAACTTTCCTACAGTCTGTATTCCTATGGTTATATATTCTCTCTCCTGAACTGGAACAGAAAAGTTTGTAACTGTACACTGGCAGAGCAACACACATTGCACAGCACACATTTGAAAAAGCCTGCTTTTCTCTTCTTCTTCCCACCTTTCCATTCTTTCCAGGGAGCACTGACTGATAAATAATGCAATTCCTGCTTGGAAAAAAGAAACTATCTCCCCCTACTCCTTATCTAGAGATGCAATGCAAAACCTTGTCCCTTGATTTCCCTCTAAGTTGTTGTTTGCACCTATTTATACATACAGATGCGCATATAAAGCACATCCATGCACACCTGTTCCTTAAGTTGGCACAAGCTATTTGGACCGTCAAGCTTTGCACAGAACCCAATGCATCCACCAGACACTCTGTGCTGGAAGTTGGCCATTGCCTTTCAAGGGATATATGCAAATTCTTGTTGGATACAACAGCTCTAGTTAGAGGTAGAATTAGACAAACACACCTTAAACAAATGCTTTGCACAGCATGGACTTGATATGCAGTATAAGGCAGGCTTGAATTGACTCCATTGATCTTAGACATAAAATATCCCTATGCTTAAAACAAACTAGTGCATTTTGGATAGTCTACAAATTTGGTTCAGCAATTACTTGCATCAGAAAGTTACCATCACCTGCAGCCACCTGTACTCTTTTTAGTTTCCTTCATGAAAACCAGGACTAGCATTTGCCTTCCTGTGCACACCGCCATCACTTTCTTGCCTTAATAAATAAAGAATTGGTGTTTTACTACAATTCTTCTCCCTGCAGCAGTCTGAAACCTTCACTCTGATAAATTCAATCTTTTCTTAGTTCTCTTCCAAATACATTTTTTACTTGTAGAAGAACCAAGGGCAGGGGGGAATCCCCCAAAGAGGCCTAGTGCTTCCCTCCTTGTAATGAAACCCTGTAACGGAATGCCCTGCACTCCAATTAGGAAGAAATGCTAATTTTCTCCAGTTGAGCACCCCCTCTAGATGTATCTAATTTGTTTCACTGCTTTCATCTCTCCACTCCATCACATTTTCATTTAAAGGTTATGATCTGTTTGTGCCCTCCATGCCTCGCCCTGACAAGACACCCCTATGAGAGGTTGCAGGGGCCATGTCGCCCTTCCTAACCCCCTTCCCAAACAAAAACCAAAGCTTTTTTCCCTCCACTGCCTCTTTAAGGAATGCAGAAAGATGAAGGGGAGGAGCAGGGAATTGGGAAGACAATAATTAAGAATAAGAAGTAAGCCCTCTTGCAAGTTGGGTTGTTGG
This sequence comes from Anabacerthia variegaticeps, assembly GCA_035583185.1. Classification (NCBI taxonomy): domain Eukaryota; kingdom Metazoa; phylum Chordata; class Aves; order Passeriformes; family Furnariidae; genus Anabacerthia; species Anabacerthia variegaticeps. The sequence continues at coordinate 22,126,365 of JAWWEW010000166.1, read as the reverse complement.
TTGTTTCCAACAAAAGGTTAAAGACCTTTGTACCACGACCAACACCAGTATGACCAGTGCAGGCCAGCTGTGAGCAACAGTGTTACAGAGTTTTGCCACTTCTGCAGATCATTTTTTAAAGAGCTGCCATGAAAGAATACCCTTTTGCAAAAGGCTTTGAGATGCTAAATGGTTTAGCTCCTTGCAGGGCTGGGGAATACATCTTCTCTCACCTGTCACAGAGGGAGTCTGGTCAGAAAGAACATTAAAAGCTGGCTCAGCTGAGAATCTCAACAAAACTTTCCCACTCCCCTCTAAATAGATTATGCCTTGTCCTGGGAGCCTGTAAGTTCCCTCTGGAGAAGAGACTTGAGATGGTCGTGTGGGTCTTGGAATAGCTCTTCATGGCTTCCATAAATCTGTGCTGCCACGGCTGTGGCTGGCTGTGGGCAGACTTGCAACATCTCAGGGCTAAACCCATCTGGACAGGATGCCCACCCAAAGAGCTCTCTACAAAGACTGTGTGTATACTACATAGGAGAAAGGTATCCAAATCACCATGCTGGTGCCACATTACTTTCCACAGAAATTTCACAGGGCATTTTCACCATAAGACTATTATTCAAAAAAAAAAAAAAAGTGCAGCTACCAGCCTACCTCCAAACCAGGCCTCTTTGCAGCCTGCCCCAGTATTCTCAAATAAAACAGTATCCCTGGAACTGAATTCATGGTCTTCACTACATACAAACCCTGCTCCTAAGACAAGTCATTCATTATTTGTGTTCAGCCTTTCCCTTCACTTCAATTTTCTCCTTCTGCTCTTGTCTGTTACACATCTACACTCTCCAGATAGAAGTGTCCCCCCACACCTGTTGTCAACACCATGTAAGCTGAAAAAGCCCAAAGAACCTTTTTAGAGGCAAGGCAGCTAAGCAGACCCTAATTGAAGCAGAGTGGAAACTGCTGGGTCCCACCTGTGGCACCACCTGGAACAACTGTTCTCTTGGAGAAAAGTGAAGAACAGCTGGACACACTGCCCAAGCACTGAGCAGCCTGCTCTTGACAATAAGATGAAGCTGGAAAAGTACTGCAAGAGTGTTTTCTGTTATTAATAGGCATTTTGCTAATACTGCCCAAGATACCAGCTTCCCCTCTGTCATTTCCTGCTGCAGCCACTGAATCCTATTGGTCAGAGCGCTATATGCTCCATTACAAGCTATTTCCTCTCTACATTTTCAATGCCTCCAAAGGCTTTTGCAGAAGGTCCTGATGATCTCCCTTCCTGCCCCCCTCGGCAGACACAATTCCCTCATAATTTGACTTTCTGGAACTACAAATGGGGAACGGGTAGGAGGCACACGAAGATTTACTCTTCATAGATAGCACCCTTGCCCCTTTCTCCCCCTCCAGGCCCCCTCTCTATCTGGTCCATGCAAACAAACCCCGAGTGGGAAAGAGCGTTCGGAAGAGGCCTGTGTCTGGGCCAGCCGCCTTTCATCCAGAAGATGCCTCTTCCCGTTGGAAAATACAAGCATTGTGTGAAAACATTTTAATATATTCATGCACATTCCTATAGCTCGCAGGAGCGAGTGGGTCCCAGCACCCTCCCCTCCCTGCCTTCCAAATGATTTTCATAGGCAGCGTTGCACTGGGAATGCCACTTGTTTTCTCGAATGCCCGTGAGTATGTAAATTGTGGGAATATGCAGGCCAAGGGCTGCGGTTTTATTGTGCTGCAGAAAAGATTTTACTAATTACTCGCCTAAACTCCAAAGCAGTACGCCTGCTTTTTTTATAAAGCGGGAGGGCAGGGAAGGTGGGGGTGGTGGGAAGGGGAGGAGGGGGACTAAAAAAAAAGAGCGGGGAGAAAGAGAGAGTAAAGGGAAAGAGGGAGAAGGAAAGGGAGCACAAGGGATGCATTTCAAAGTTTCTTCAGCAATTGGATGGGGGGGAGCTGGGCCCAATGTGAAATCATAGAGGTCAAAGGTGGGTCTCCCTCCCTTGTGAGAAAGTGGTGAATCAGGACGGTTTATCAAACGATCATTTTCTTTTGAAACTGGGAGGCAGCGGCTGGGACAATTCTGCAGATGTGCTTGATGAGTTCGGGACAAAAATGGGCTGCCTCCTCCCCCCCCACCCCCCTTTAAGGTCTCCCATCAGGGGTTGCTTCTCCCTCCACTGCTTCCAGGACCCTCCCCTCCCTTCTTCAGTGGTCAGCTGAGACCCCCACCCACTGACCGCCTTTGTATTCCTGGCCTTTGGACACAGTGACAGGACCCTTTATGAGACCCCAATCAAGACCCCCATGTCACAGGTACCTAGTAGAGATACCAGACCCTTTTCAAATGAAGAACAACAAGGAAAATATGCTGGCCCATTGTCCCAGCACGGCACCAAGGGAGATGAAAGGGACAGGCTGCTCCCTCTCCGCAGACCGCCTGCCAATCAACCCTGGTTATTAAGGTCACGATGTGGAAATTCTTTTGACCTACACCTAATCAAAGATGCACCAGGGACTTTTGAGACAACATGGGGGAAGGTAGGAGGGCAGGCATCCTCCCGCCCTCTCCACCCATAAATACAGTGCAGTTTCCAAAGAGAATTAGTAGGAGTTACCCCAGTTAGTGCTGCAGCACACTTGCCCCAAGTATCACTGGGGCAAGCAGAGCTGAGCTCCATGCTGGCATCCAGCCTCAGGAGAGCTTAAATTAAAAGCATTCCTCAGTTACAGACTGAGCAACACTAGAGGCGGCCAGAAGTCACAATGGAGGACACTGTGACAAGTACTAAGCATTCCCTTTCCCATTCCCGATAGCTTTGGTTTGCACAGGCTGCGGGCTTCATGAAACATGCTCAGCACCATCCAACACTGGGCCCCAAAGAAGAAAGAAACAAGGAGGTATAAACCTACAAATCTTCAAAAGCTAAAGCACCTGAAAGAGTGGATGGATGCCAGCAGTGCAGAGCAGACATTCTGAATCTCCCTTGCATGATACAGCATGAAGATACTAAGATGACATTGATGGTGGCAGTTCTTAATACTATGCAGAGAGAGGACTTAGGACCCAACTGCAATGGCAGAACAATCAGATGGGTACAAAACATTACCCGTGGGCCAGCTGGGACCAGAGAAGCACATTCCACCAGATCACTCCAGAGCACTTGGAATACGGACAAGATCAACTGCCCCAAAAGGTCATTCTGCATCACTGACTGTCTGAGACATCACCACAAACTCAGAACAGTTAGACACATGACAACAGCGACACAAAAAATGACAGACAAGTCTGTGATAGTTCACACAAAAGGGCAAAAAAAAAAAAATCCAAACTGCAGAACAAAAACATTTTCCAGCATATATAGGGTGCTTTGGCAAATGCATGACTTTGAACCAGGTCCTCCAGAAGAGACACATAGTGTAAGTCATGGCCACCACCAGCGCACTTAAGACCAGTCTTGAAGAAACAGAAATTTCTGGCACCCCCCCATATGTACCATATTTGCCATCATGTAGAGAATACTCTTCCTGATCCCACTGCCAGCTTGTTGCTCTCATCATGTTGGCATCCTTCAAAGCCCACCTGAATCAAGGACTAAGTGAAAGGAAAACAAATTTGGGGTGGTAGTAGAGTGAAATCATTAGGAGTGTGACAATTAGAGCAACCAGGCTGCAGGTTTCATTACACTAAACACTGCTCATGTGTTGGCTCATTTTCCTATGTCTTTTAGCTAAAAGACACCAGTTCAGTGCTACTTGGAGCCACTCAACTCCTGTCAGAGAGCCTGCAGAAGATAACACCTTACCAGTGGTTACCAACTGGGTAAGAGATGAGAAGCAAAATATTCCAAAAGAGCTCTGGCACAAAGATGCATGTCTTTACACAAATCCTACTATACTGCTTCTCCACTGAAAGTCATTGCCATTCCTAAAACTGTCCCCTTGTTCATTGGCTCTTACACAGTTGTTGAAGCAGGTGGAAAACAGCTTTTTCTTCTTGATGTCGAACCAACCAGCTCCTACACCAGAAATTGCTTAGCTACAGCAAGACATGGCTTGGTTTAGATTGTTGAAAGCCAAGATCCAAACAGACACTTCTCACTAGCTCTCTCCTCCAGCTTCAGTAAGATGTAGTGCTCAAAACAGATGTGACTTAAGTCCTGCAGCCTGCAGCACAAAAGACAGATATTGCCCTTACTTCAGGGCAATATCCTGCACTATCACACTCCTTTCAAATGCCAATGGTAGGCTGAGGACCAGTCTCCTGCTGTCCTCACAGTGAATCAACACTCCTTTAGAGGGACTAGGCTGCTATCTTAGGACACTACAGCTTCACTTCCCACCTCAGGGCATGAGCTTGCATCTTCTGAGTGACACCTCCGGCCTCATCTGGGAGGAGTAACAGTGGAAGCTGAGCCTGGTTAGAGGCATCTGCACCTGGGGCTCTCACCTTGCAAGGAAGGTCCATCCCTCTGTGTCCCTTCCCGCCCCCAAAAACAGTCCTTTGAAAGGCAGGGGAGGGAACAGACACCACTCTAATTGCAGGAGTGAAACCTGGCATCCTCCAGCTCATCTACCTTTGCACTCCATTTCTCTTTCTCTTTGAACCTCTGGTACAGCTTGTCAGGTCGCTGCCCTCCTGAGAGATCAGAAAAAAAATACAGCAGTGATTACTATTGTACACTGATACGCAAGCTGGAAAAAGAGAGAGAGAAAAAGAGAGAGAGAACAGCCTCCATGTGTCAGACTATGAAAGGGCTGCGACTGAAGCCGCCTGAAAAACAAACCCTTAATTTAAATGTTAATGAAAGTGCTGAAGAGACATCAGAGGCTTTCATTTCTCTACAAGGAACAGAATCACTAGGTCTAGAATTTATGGCCCCCTTCACCTCCCCTCTCCTCTTCTCTGCTCCATCAGCCACAGAAGTTAGGAAAGGAAAAAAACCCTAATTTTAACATTAACTCCACACTTCCACCCTAGGATGCAATTGCTAAATTATCTGTTGGCAGGACACTGATCAAAGGTGGAAAAACAAAGGCACACTGCACAACGGAGCAAAGGTAAACAGCAGCCAAGGTCTGGTGAAGTTACCTTCTCCCCCTGTGAATTTAAAAAGCGAAGAGAAAATGATTGCAAACTGGAAGTGGAAACCTCAAACCAGAAGGCTGCCAGTCCCCTCAACTAAGTTTCTTCTGTCACATCGATTAAACAGATATGGCTTCTCCTGTGCAAAACAAGCAGCACAAGAGAGATGCTCCCTCCAAGCTTTCTGAGACAAACTTTCCCCTCAAGCAAGGGGAAAGACGATAGAAAACTGCAGGGGAAGAAAAGAAAATTCAATATACAACACAGCTCAACACGATTAGAAACAGATGTCTGGGTTCTAACTCAGTTAGCTACTGCCTCCCAAAACCTGCTCACCTGCCCACAACCACTAGTGAGCCAATTCACACAGTCACAGAAAATATATACATTAGAGTATTGGCCAAAAGTGACAAAAAGGGAGGAAGTCATCAATCATGTGAGCTTTACAGGGCAAAGTAAAGAAATTGAAGTGAAGAAAGGTAAGCTGCATTTCTCAGCCTATAGAAGTGTTTGCATATGTTTGTTTCTAGAGGAAAGGGACATGACACATGTGTGTACATGTGCTCACCCATGTGAAGAAGGCCAAATAGAGTCATTATCACACAATTAAAGAAGGTAAAACAAAGTCTTCTTCCTCCCAACATCAAGGGAACAGTCAGGGTAAATGGATAAGACACAGGTGTCATTTTAGCTCCAGAGGGGAGAAACTGATACTCATTTCCTGCTCTTCAGCTTTAGGGTGAAAGAGCACCAAGTCAGTTATGACTATTGCATATATCTAGAAACTCACATCCAGATCACTCTCTGAGGTCAGTAAGAGCTGGTAGTTAATGCCACCACTAACTCTACACATCCACTCTGGGATCTCACAGTTGAGCAGGTTCTTCCTGCCCCGCTTAAGAAACAGCTGCAGGTCAAAGTCCCCTCTCAATTATTCAAACCGACCAGGCTCTACAAAGATCCCCAAGGACAGCAGAGCTATTGCTGCCGGCTATTTTGCTGGCAATGCACAAACCAGAATAAAATCCAGTTACTTGTCCCAAGTCCTAGCAGACTCAGAGAGGTTAACTGCATAAAGCTAGGTCAAAACAGAGCACCACTACAGCAAACAGCTCATCTCGATATGCAGTAGAGGAAATCTGCTGATAAAATCAGAGTGAGAAATGAGGGTGGCAGGAACATTATCAAACATTTTAACTGCTGCACATTAGAGCTTCAATTCCACAGTTAAAACCACTGCAAAGTTGCTCTGATTCAAGTGGGTTATTTTGCACTAATGTAATCTTCAAGATCATATTATTACACTTCCACAAAAATTTTCTAGATAATTATTAAAAACAAGCCCTCAAAATCATTTTGATTGTTCCCAATGTCAATTCAAGTTTCCTGTCAGTAACCTTTCTCTTCCTTCTTTTCCCCAACAAGTTGGGGGTATGCTTTACAATTTGCTTGAAATTGTTCACAGAGGCAGAGATCTCCCCAGATATTATTTACCCATAATAATCCATGGGAGAGGCAGATAACAGAGATTCAAACTAGCATGTTCAAATACAGGAGTTGGGTCTCAACTACAACGTTGCATAAATAGAGAGCCAGTCTGGCTTTTTAAATTCCACCCCTAACAGGACTACTTATTTTCCTTTGAATCAAACATTCAATGCAGATAGCTTAGTCTTTAGTACAAACTTTCCTCCTCTCTGTAGTAAATCTACACTTCACCAAGGCAACATCTGCGAGGAGAGTTCAGTATTGCAGCAGACTAATGCCACAGTCAGAAAAGGAAAGACTGTCTCTTAGGCTCACACACGTCTCTACCACAATAGGGCACTTTACGCTTCCTGATGTTGCCCCAAATTGTACCAATGCTTTCCTAGCTTTCTATCTACTCTTTTCTTGGTTTAAAATCCGACACCTTCAAGGACAATATGGGAAGACCTACTCTCATGATAAATACTTTAAAATTAAAATAGCAAATGCCAGTGGCCAGACCCAGCAGGAGAAGCCAGCTTAGATCTGAATACTTTTTATAATTCAACACCAAGAAATTCTGAATCCAAGATTAGTAATGAATTTAACATCAAGGTCCACTTTTTTCTTTCCCCTTCAGAGTGCAGTGCTCCCTCCTCTTCCCTAGCTACTGCCACCTTGGGGAATCACAAAGCATGAAGGTGCCACTACTCTACCAGAAACCTCTGGGATTGCCTTACTTTGCACACTTGAATTGGTCCACTGCACTCAGGCTTGCCCTGGTCCCTGAGCACACATAAGTCACTGCAGTAAGCACCAGTAAATGAAAGTTTAACACCTGCATGATGCAGAGTTCAAAAGGCAAATGAACTTTGGGGGAAGGGGGTTACGAGGAACTAAGATACATGGTTTAGGGTATGCAGTATCTCTGTAACTATAGCATTTTACAAATCCATGGAGAAATACAGCTCTGGAGACCAATTAAACCAGTTGCTGAAGTAAGCCGAGGCCCACTTATTTTAAGTATCCTACTTTAAGAATACTCTCACACTCTTCTCTAGTACCTGATGTGACGTGGAATGTGGGACCTGCTCTCCCAAGCACACCGACGACCAGAGCTTTGTGCAAGACTTGCTAAAAACCCAGAAGGAACACAATGCCCTCCCCATCCCCCCTACTCTGCATGGCATTGTTAGGGATCCCCAAAGGGATGAAGCTCTCACACACCACACATGAATGTTAAGGCACTTCCACGGCTGAAAAGGTTATACAAAAAGACTAAGCACAGTTCTCCCCCACACGGAATGAAGATCCAATACTCTTGTTACCCTTTTACTATCTTTTACTCTACTTAATCTGCCTTATGGGAATCGTTCTGTTTGCAGACCCTAAAAACATCCAGTCCAGCACCACTCCACAAAGAGCAGGAAGCATCCTCCCCAGATCAGCACAACTGCAGGATGATCTCTGTAGTGACACAGGGAAACTGTGAACAAATCAAAACAGAAAACCCAAGAAAGATCCCTTAAGATGGAGAAACTATGCTTTAAGAGCACAAGTCTCTGACATTTAGTTTGGGTGTACAGGTACTGTCTATTAGAGTAGCAGTCCAGCAGTGCAGGACTATACCAGGCACAGCAGAAAACCCGGCACAGAGGATATGTTGTAAGGAAGCTTCATACAGAGGAAGATACCACTGGAAAGCAATAAAAATTTCAGTCCTGCCCATTAACAGCTGGAGTTTAGTAAGAATACAACCCTGACTACTCTAGAGAATCTTAGTCCCAGCAAGTTACCAGGTCAGGAAACTGAAGCTTCTCCAAAGGCATTTCAAATGGCTTGAGTTGGAAGAGCCTTCCCTGCTCCTACCCCTATACACACAACTGCTTTGAGCTGGTTCTGATCTCTGTGTGTTCATAGTAGAGAGAGCTGGTGGGTTCTCAGCAGTAATGGGCCAAAATACTTAGGTGGCTGGAGGCTGATTCTGCAGCGGTTCTACACCAGCAGAACTACCTGTCCTTATGGGGGAGATCTCAGTTTACATCAGCACAAGCGTGAAGGGAGAATCAGGAGGGCGTGTCAAATGTTTCAGAGGAAATGAAGGCTATAGGCCATGTTCAGCCTCAATGAGGAACAAATGGATCCAAGCTCTGGCAAGAAGGATGGGGACTGCAAGGGAAGAAATGCTTCAAGACCCAAGTGCACAGGGAACGCATGCGGGTGAAATACGGGCTCTTGCAAATAAAACAGAAACCACAGAGCTCCCTAAAGCAGACTTTGCTAGAAACCAGATATTATCTTTTTGATACTCACTCTCATTAGACAGCAAGTAATAAAACCTATTAGTGAAAAATTCATCTCCCCTGCCCCTTGCCCTGGCCCTCCCCCACCACATGCCCTCCTGCTCTGATCCCCTCTCTCTTCTAGGATGGCTGCGATTTGTTCTGAGAAGCGACAGGTTTATAGGTTAGCCGACACCTTCTCTCTGTGGAATTTTAATTAACTTCTCCCATCGTCAATATGTTAAGGAGCAGGGTTCCCATTATACGAGGTCAGCAGCGTGTTTCAGGCCCTGCTATATCAGCCGTCAAATTGAAGAATTAATGACGTGGCTAATTGGCTCTAATTCTCCACACCCCCTCCCTAAAATATGGAGGGGTAAGGGAGGGTGCAGTACGATGGGCTAATGGGAGAGGCTGGTACAGTCTACAGTCCCATAAAAAAATGAGAGTGCACAATTTAATCCCACTTGTTCATGGGGTAGCTGTTCCACCACCTCCAATTTATCACCCTGCAGGGAGGAAGGGGGGTGGGGGTGAGGAAACCGAGGGTAAATATTGTGACAGAGAGTGTGTGCAAGTGTGCACACTGGGGAGAGGAACATTGTCCTGACAAGAGGCCATGGCAGTAGGTCATCACTTAGGACTAGGAAGCAGCATGCCACTGGGCTCTAACCAGCCATGGTGCCTGAGCCAGAGTCTGCCTGCTAGAAAAGGGGCCCTTGCAGCACAGAAGGCAGCAGAGGGCTTCTATATCACAGCTTGCAGCTCCACTAACACACATGGCATGTCTTCAAAAACACTATCTGTCTCAAACACTTGGAGCAAAGGGCCAAAGGAAAAGCAAAATCATAGTCAGACTGGAGTGTCCTTTCCCTGATAATACCTTCAGCTCCGTACCACTGGGTTTCTGCTGCCTGCAAAATGAGCCTGGAAATCCAAGAAGGACAGCAGTTGTGGGAAGTATTTTGGTTTTGCACAAGCCTAGAATTCAGTAGATGCAGCCATCACATGGGCAGCAACAACAGCTCTTCTTCCCCTCTTCCTTGAGGTACGCTGAGGAAGAATCTCTCTTGCAGGCAGAAGACCAGCTAAGCCAGGGAACCAAAGAGATTTGTTGCTGGTTGGTGAAAGATTTTAACAGTAAGAGTTTAAGTTTCTCAGATTTTCACTTCCTCAAGAACAGGAGCACTTTGAAAAGCACCCTAGAAGCTACTGCTGTATCTACTGTCCTTGCCTCCACGCTGAAGTTGTAATTGTAGCACTACACCTGCACTAGAAGCACAGAAATACAGACAATACAGGCTGAAAAACCTCATCCCTGAACTCCAATTCATCTTTCTAAGTTCAGCATGTTCGAAGAAAACTGAGCTTTAACCAATGCATACAGCTCTTAAGCAGGAATCTTTTTGCTCAGCATCTCTTCTGTCAGTGAATGGGAATACAAGTTGGCACCTTTGCAGCACAGAAAATCTCAAGAGGATCCAAATCACTGCTTCTAATTAGCAAGTCAGAGCTCGTTTGGCAAGAAAAAATGAACAGGTCCCACCTGAGGCACTAAGAGGAACACAAGGAAGTCTTCACAGCCTCTTTATGAGTGGATTACTCCACTGTTTTAAGAAAAAAAGACCACATGCTCTTCCCTGAGCTCCTGCTGCAGGCACAAGCCTCTACCCAAATCCTGAAACTGTCGTGCTGGTGCCTCAGAAAGATTTGTGGACACAGTCTATCCAACTCCTTTACTTCTCTCTGTTGGAAATTGGCAATAAAGAGATCTCAGTTACCTTAATAATGGGCTGATAGCAATGGACCACACTCGATCCTCTGTCTGCACTGTATGTAGACACTGACCAACTCTGCCCGTGGACAGGGACCAAACCTAAAGAGAAAAATGCATGTTATGCCACATCATGCAAAATTGCAGAAGGTAGGATACACGCTGCTAATGTTGTGCTGGAAGAGCTGCCAAAACGGCCATGCTTACCTTCCCCAAGGTCCTCTCCCTGAATTCCCATGACTTATTTTTGAGGAGCAAAGCCTTCAATAACTCACAGAAACATGCACTTAAAGTCACACAAAGATTCAGCATATGAGTACAACCTTCCACCCCACTGGTTACAGAGAGAGCACCCCCATCACTACTTGCTCTCCAGGGGCAACCCTCAACACAAACTCATCTTCTGTAGTTAAATAAACAAGAAGAGGGATTTGTTCAAATCTGTTCTCTTGAACAGTGTGGGAAGACTTTGTATCATCCCTGAAAAATTACCATCAATATTACCCATAAAATTAATCATTCACAAGCCTGTAAAACAGTTTTCTTCTATAAATCCCCTCCCTTAAGGTCAATTTTCATAAGTATACCCCAGGCTGTTTTCAAATGGGCCCCCCTTGCACACTGACAATGTGAGAAAATCTCTTCCCTCCCCCATCAGTGCAAACATGCACATCCCCTTCCACCCTTTGTTTCTGGGTCCTAATAAAGGCCCCAAAATTCTTGCTGGGGCCTCTGCCATCATTCTTGGCCCACAGGAATCAAGCCCCCCACTTCTCTGTTACCAACCCCCAATGTTTCACTTCAAGACTTCAAAGCAAGGAGTGCCCTATTTGTTTGTTTGTTGATAATGCCCAGGATTGCAGGCTATTCTTGTCAGCAGGGAATTTAGCACCTAGTGTCAGCAAAAGCAGTAGAAAAGCTTAACTCCTTTAAGGCATCCCTATCTCCTACAGGTTAAAAATATTGCTCAGAGCACACTATCTGCTGCCTATCACACAGGAATGTACATTAGCAGCTCTTCAGGGCTTAGTCCTAATCAACACTCAGCAGAGCCCTCAATAGCTTAGACACTTAGAGCCCCTTTAAAAGGCTGGTAGGGATTCCCTTCCACCCTCCAAGAATCTCATTCGCGAAAACAAGACAGCCTACAAAAGAGATGATAAAAAATAAGAGGTGAACATCCCCAGAGCGTATGCTGTGTGGAGCACTGGGTGGGCAAGATCTCACGCTAGTTCCAAAAAAAAAACAGCCTTAAATTCCCTCTGGTCTTCAGGAATTTATTCTCAAGGTCGGAGATGTCTGTCTTCCAGCTGTCAGAGAAGCAGCAAGAAAGCACTCTCCCAGGAGAGAGGCTCCACAGACCAGAGAGGAGCAGCTCTGCTAAAATGTGAGACAAAGCAGCACCAAGGCCTTGCTCCCAGGAGGCAAACAGCATCCTTAGTAGCGCCTTTTGCATCTGAACACTGCTTTACTTGGGAGTTATTTTATCCAAGAGTACATTCGTACAGAAGGACAACGAAAATAAATAGGGTCATGCTGCTTAGCAGTCTGTCAGGTAGTTACCCATTTCCACACCCTCCCTACAAAACCTTGAGACATTTAAGTCTTCCTCTGCTCCAACTTCCCTTCTTACAAAACAGGAATAGCTGTTTTCCATCTAACCTCCATCAGTGCTCTATGAGATGAACTAGGGAACAAGAGTATTCATCAGCCTACCCTGAGCAAAAGACAAAGTCTTCAATATACAGCAATCACTTCCAAAAATGAAGCAAGCAGTTGTGAAGATGCTACAGGTACTGCATCATGTTAGCAGGACAAGGGTAAAACATCTCTGTGGAGTTTCCTAAGCTACTAAAGCAGAGCTGGTTACACCTCAGAACAACTCTCCAGGTCTCCAAGAACAGAGCACTGCCAATCAGATCCAGAAGGACAAAAATCAACAAGGTCCTGCACCAAAAAGAAACAGTCAAAAAATTATGTGACAGGACCCAGTGATGTCAGCTGGAAGGGAAAAATGGGAGCTAACAATATTCATAGTCTACCTTCACTCCTGGTTTGCAAACCAAGAATCACTGAAATAAAAACAACCAAAAAAACTCCCACCACCAAAACCCACAAACCATTAAACCACAATCCCATATATTTGGAAAAGACATCATGCTAACCTCTACAGAGATTGAACAGACAGCATGTTAAACCACACTGCATCACAAAGCAATGACAGTTTTGAGATACATACAGCAAACTTCACACTAACCGGCATGGATCTTCACTACAGTGTAAATAGGTATATAGCGAAAGAAGCAAAATATCAGCTTCTACCTTCTGCACTTCCCAGTTTAGGCCAGCAGCTGATGTTGTAAACTACTGCTAAATCCCTTTCTTAAAAGCCTGGCACAGCAAGCATCTTTTCAGAGACATGAGCCTATACCACGATAGCCAGCGCTCCTCCTTCAAGGAGTACAGGTTCACAACAGTTCTGCTGACAGTTTACAATTTACAGCATAAGACCTCTTAAGTCACCTCACCAGCAGCACCTGAAGCTGCTGAAACATCACTGCTCACCTTTGCTGTTCTGTCCCGGGAGCCACTGACAATGAGGCCACCTTGGAAGTCCACACAGTTCACCTCCTGGTCATGAGCAGAGAACTTGACACTGTAAGAGCCATGGATCTTGTGAAGGACAATACTTCCATCCCTGAAAAACAAATCCCCAGGCAGGGAGTCGGTATCAGCTGCATCTCCCTTGGACGTGCACCTTCCATTAGTGCTCAGGAGTGCCACAAAAAGACCAGGACTCATCTCTCGCAGGAGCTGAAATTCATGCAGGATTGTTCACCCTCCGCTCTTCACACATCACCTGTTCTCTTGCAATCCCACATCTGGCAAAGCATGATTTGATGCACATGAAAATTTTCCTGGCGATCTTTTCACCCTCCACTTTGTCTTAAGCTGCAGAAACTAGCAGAACAACCATTCCTCCTCCTACTACTTTGAGCTTGCCAGAATCCTGTCTGTATGCTGAATGGCTGGAGTAAGGGAACAAGTAAGAGGACATTCTCACCCATGTCCAAGCCTCAGCTTTTCATTCATTTCAGAGCAGCCGTGCAGGGTGCTGTGCTTTAAATTGACTACAGAGACTACATTTAGACTTTATTCAAACAATGCTTACTGGAATTTTAAATGCATGCCTTCATTTTCACCTGAATTTTGGGCTCCAGTTCATGGGGGAGAGTCTCACAATATACAGGGCAGACAGCCATGCTTGTCTTTCCCAGTTCTGTGCTTAACTACTGTGTATATTAATGGCTATAACTTTATAAATAACAGATCTGTCATTTGCTGTAGCTAAAAAAGGCCAGTCAAATGCAAAAGTAAATGGAGAAGTGTGTGTGCTGGAAAACATGGCAGTTTTCCCCCCCTCCACAATTACATCAGTGGGTCTAATAAATATATACTTGTCTCTAGAAAACTTTCTGCACCACTGCTGTCCCAGTTAACCAGCAATACTGATTACTAGAACAGTCTAGCTACCTCGAGTCTAACAGGGAAAGAACTTAAACTTGCATATCAGTCAGGTCTGCCTCATCAGTCAACGCCAATTCAACAATCCTGTGGATGTCTACACAAATTCAAAAGAGAAAAGGACACTTTATAAGGTCAACAGCATGAGACTGATCTCCTTCACTAGCACAGTAGAATCTTTTTCAGGACAGAATCAAATTATCAGAGAGGAATCAACAGCAGTTGAACACAGCCAAGCATGAGGACACTGTGTAGCAAGACTGGCCCCTTTGCTCTGGGCTGGAGTTACACAAAATCTTTCCAACTTCAGCACCACAATACTTGGGCTCCTTCATTCACACAACTTACCCCCCTCCACTGACGATGTGAGAGTTGACAAGAACAAAGCGACATACATCCTCCTGGTGGCCAGAGAAGATGGCTTGAGGGTGGCGCTGCAAACCTGCACCCTCTGGACAGAGGGGGTAGGCCTGGATGTTCTCTGCTTGAGACAGGTAGAGATACTCGCCATCCAGCTCCATCCAGGGCATCAAACTGCAAAAAGAGAGCAGGTTGGGGGCATACAGAAGTGGTGAAAAGAGAAGAAAACAAAACAACTTCACACACAGAAAGAAAAGATGGCATATGTAAACATATCAACAAACACAAATGCCCACTCAAGAAAACTGAAGTTGGAGCTGCAGGTCACACACAAAAGCAGGGCTTGATATAGTAGCACAGTTACAAATTAAGCTTCTCCAGCAACATACTGAGCAGGTTACATTGCTGGAATTTTTTAACCAAGAACCGAGGAAAAGGAAGCATGGAATCTCTGAAGGAGAAGACATCCAAAAGTCTAGCGAATTTAGATAGGAAATACTTAAAGGTCCCTGAGCTTGCACATGAGCTCTGTACTTTTAAAGAAACTAGACTCTCAGGCATTGGTGAGCTATGCTGAGCACTTCTGACAGGGCCTTCAATAAGAAGCTGTTGGTAAAAACAGTAAGTTTTGATCCTGCACAATATTTTCAGATGCCCAGCAGAGACCACAAAGCTGTCACTGTTCCATTTGCATCTGAGTAGGGAAGAAGGTCACATTAAATACAACAGTTCTTCCTACAGTCAGAAAGTCATCCACCTGCAGTCAGAGGCTATGCAAGAACTTTATGCTCATCACGTAGAGGAGATATTTTTCTACATCCACCCCTCTTCTACTGCTGTGCCAAAAGCAAGCTCTTGATTTCTGTTACCTGCCTTTCAGAAGTGCACATGCACCCTTTCTTTCCTCTGCTTTCTGTGAGACATCAGCAAGTTCCTACAGGAACTGGAGGACAGATTCCAGGCCAAAAACAGTGGATTGTCAAAAGAACTGTTCGAAAGTATTTAACCTTGATATTATAACTGGAAAACATGCTTTAGTTCCTAAGAGACCAAGATGAGGAGAAGACACTCAAGCAATGCCTGAATCAAGTCTGTCATCACAAGGTTTATTTTTTCTTGAAACAAAACCAAAATACAGAAGAAAACAGGCCCATGTCCTATGGGGCATGGATGCTTGGAATTGTACGTACTCTGCAGTCATTGTTAAGTGCCCCAATACCCACAGAAACATTGAGCAAAACCAGAGCCTTTACACAGACCAGCCAGTCAGCTTTAAACCATTCAGGAGCAAACTGTTTTGAAAGCCAGGGGGGCTTCTCATAAAAACCTGTCTCCCCCTTTTTTTAGATCACTCATCCTCAGAGGTCATGATTTTCTGTGTCATCAGAGCCATTACGTGCAGCCATACCTCATAACATCACAATGAACAACTGAAAACAAGCAAGAGGACAAGGCTGCTCATTAGATAGAAGGTTCCTCCTTGCCTGTGTTCATCTACAATAAGAGGAGTCACATGGACAAAGCAGTTGAGTTTAAAATGTTCATCTGGGACTTGATCATATGCATGGAAAAAATAAGAGGCATCTTTAGAGCAGCAGCTTTGGTTTTAGGCGGGCTTTGATTTTCCCCTTCCTTCCTCCACTCCTACGCATCCTCTAAAAGCAAGTGAATATCCAGTTAACCTAGACTACAGCCAGTTTCTGTGGCTCTCCTTTTGCTACAGTTTAGCTTTTTACCTTTTTCTATGGCTTTTTCATAAGGTGAAGTAACAAATCTGAAGCAGGATAAATGAAAATTAGAGGATGCCATTTGGATGGTGGCCTCATTAAATCAGTCCTTGCCTTTTCACTTGGGAAGCTGGTTTAGTAATGATCTCTAACATGCACAGAGCCTGTCTTCACAGATGGTTGCAAGCACTTCAAAGGCAGGTATACAACCTGCACCAAAACCCACTTTGCTCATTACAGCTGTTCCCAGGACTTTAGAAAAGAAGTGGCACATTATCCACCACTTCAATCTACACAGCACAAAAAGGCATGAAAGCTCAGTAGAAGGTCCCTGTTCTTCAGCAGTTAACAAACCATAGTCTTTCTCATTTTTCCTTCAGTTTGATGATGAGAAGGCTAAAAATTTAGATGTGCTGTTCAGACAAGAGACCTATCTTACGTTTAGCTTTGAAAGCCGAGTATGCCTTTGCAAACAAGAATTTAACAATGGTCCGCTCTGATTTTTTTTAAGTGAAGGAGAGAAGCATAAGGTATGAGAATGAAGAAGCATAAGGCAGAAGAAGGTCAATTAACATTTTATATTTGTACATCCAAATCAGGGGCCAGGAAAAAACACAGCAAATAAACCAAGCATTTTGACAGGACACCTAATCCCACATGTGGGATCAAGGTAGGATCACTGTCAGAGAAGGACAGAAATTGCTCATGGAATACAGCAGCAGATATGAACACTACAGTTTGAAGTCTGTAGTAAAGATTGCTAAATCCCACTAGAACTGTACAGACCAGATCAAAGACAAATTCAAATTATAAGGAAGAAATTCTTGATACTCAGCATGAATCCGTAGGGCAAAGCAGCAAACTCCACTTACCCCACATCCAACTGGCCAGCAACAGCTACAACAGGCCAGCAACATCATTTGTAAGACCCCATGGATCACAAGGAGCATCTCATTTCACAGCACAGGCGCAAACCCAACGCCCCACAGCAGCTGTCACAGAACAAAGATGAGGAGAAAAAAACCACTTGCTTGCATTTCCATTTCAGGACTGTCTCCCTCCGGCAGCGTCCGTGCCTCCAGTTCCGAGATACTTTCACCCTTTCCTTCACTGGAATGCCAGGCGCTCTGCAGACAGAGGAAGAGAGATGGGATTAGCAACCAGGACTGATGCTATCCGGACAACAAACGCAGTCAAGCTGGTCACAGGTAAGCTCTCCCCCTGGTTCCACAAATGATGAACTGGCAAATATTGATGGTGCCAGAGTCACACCACAGCAAGCACATTCATGAGAGCTGAGAAGAAAGGAACACTGAGCAGAGTGGGGGATTATCAGCAGAAAAAGTCACCTCTGATACAAGCCTTAAATCTGATCAAGACTTGACCAAGTATACTGAATGCAACACTGGTTCAGATGAAATGTAATTCAAACAAGATGACACAGAAAGAAACTAACAGAAAAACCAGAGAAACAGGACATCACTCTGTTAATAGAGACTAAAAAGAGACAATTAAGGACAACACCACATAAGAAGAGATGGAGGAAACACTGTGCTCAGAAGATCACTGAAACTAGAAGCCAGAGGAATGTATCTATCCAGAAGGACTAGTAAAGAAACTGCTCCAGAGTCTCCCCTGTCTGACAATTACATAACCAGAAATCAAGAGGTGTTTAAACAAAAGATAAAATACATTCACCTGTATAAACCACCCAATGCACACACACCCCAAGACAAACTATCTTTTGCAGCAGCTGGCCAAAGGATAGAAAATTCCAGCACATCACCGGAAATTCTCTACTTACAGTCAGACAAGAATACTAAAAGAGAGACTATAGCTCATAAGCTGTTGCTGGGATACAAATCAAAGTTATTTGGATGAGCTGAAACAAACCAAGATCAACATCATTCAAGAGGTGTTAAAAAGCAGGTACCACAGAGACCTGGGACCAAGGTCTCTTTAGAGACTACATGAACATACCCAGTTCAAGTAGCTATTCAATACCTGTTTTGCTTTAATGTTCCACAGTTGATGAAAGATGGGGGAATAGGCAGCATTAGCTTCCATCTTTCTCATATCATAAATTTAGTTATTCAATATCCTTGGTGGAGCTGCTTAGGCAGAAAAAATCAGAAAACTACAAACAAGAAGAAACTCTTTAAGTTATCCTTTTTAATGAGGGGCTGTGAACCACTTACTAGACTATAAGAGTTTATCCCACTTTCATGCATTTCTCAACAGCCAGTGTTCCCAGATGCATCGGATAAAGGGAAGATCCTTGAGAGGTGGGAACTGGTGCCTGATCAGAACCAGTTCCCTTCTCCCATCCCTGCAGTCCCCCAGTCCACTTCCCAAAAGTGGCATTTTTAGGTACTCTGTCACTTTTAAAACAAAGATTAGCTCCCTGTAAATAAACATCTCCTGTGGTTGTTAATGGGTGTAGGAATCTCTAACCTGGCCCTGGGGTCTGGCCAGATTCTTATTTTCCCAGCCTTCCTTCCATAGCCTCAGGCTCCTTTTTTTCTGCTCACCCTTCCCTCTTTTCTATGCTTTCCGGCACTTAGTCACCATTATAATTTGACTGCATTCCTGGGCATGTGACCCATTTTAAACAAAAACAGAAACCACCCACAGAAAAGCTTTTCGTCCCCTAGAAAGCTTTGCAACTAAGTTTATGATCAGTAGAGCCACACCAATTAAAACCAAATTTAGAAAGCTACAAGCTCTTTTTTTTCCCTTGTAGCCATTTAAAAACAAACAAACAAACAAAAAACCCAAATATAGTCAGCCTACAATGCAAGAAGAGGAATTCCTTTTTTAAAGGGAACGCTTGCAGGAGCTCATGAGGCCAGATAGTGTCTGAGATGAGGAATGCACAACACCGAAAAGTCTGGTCAGGTCCAACCTCCTCATTGCTTATTACTCTCCCAGACAGAGTTCAGGCTCTTCGCCTACATTCAATTCCATTCATTACTCCAAAACACTTCTCCTCCCCACACTCAACCCTCAGTTAAGTTCTCCCCATGTACAGATTTTAAATCACCAGCTTACACAGTGATGGAAAATGCACTCATGCCACAACCCCCTCCCAACATGTGCTGGCCCAACCAGACATCCTGAGTTCAATGCACAAACCCCACTAAGACTAGATGGAATTTCCAAGGCTCTGAAAAAAGGTGAACCCAAGGTCAAAAAAGCAGCCTCCATCTTACACTGCTGGTCACTTTTCTAGCTGGAAGGCAGGCCTTGGTCCTCCTGCAGCTCAAAGTAGAATTTCAGAAGACTCACACATTGGCTTGGCCCAGAGCACCAGTTCATTACTACATTTACTGCTGTAACAGACACTTCATTCTTTCACAGAAATCCATCTCCTCAATCTGGAAGGGCTGAGAGGTGGGTGGGGAGGACTATATGGGGGGAGGTCTGGTGGGGTTTTGGGAGAGGGGGGGAGCTGTTTTGACTTTTTGTTTGTTTTACTGCTAATAGGTATTTTATTCATCCAGCCTTCCTTCGCCATATAGCAGCTCTGGATCCAGACAATTTAAACAGGTCTTAAAAGTATCCACCTTTTATTTTTCAGGCATTTTATTTATTCAAAATAGAGGCAAGAAAAGGGACATATGGAGAAAGTTGACGTAAAAATTGGACTGATACATCCCTTCCCTTTGTTGGTGCTAGGGGACCAGAGAACTGAACTGCAATGATTTTCAAGTGTTGGTCAGAGACATTTGATCCCCTATACCAGAAGATAAGTTAAATGCAGCCTAGTGATGGAATCAAGTGCAGAGATATAATTTAATATTTGTTGATAATTTTATATTTGATTTGCTTTCTCAACAGCACCCCCCAGAGCAATTCCCAGAATACCAAAAGAAAAGTGAGGAGAATCACTGCAATGCATGAGAACAGTTCTAAAATCTTAGAAAGTTAAAAAGGGCATCACCACATAAACTTAATAATTTGATTATAAATTTCCTTTTCTCCCCTACAAGAGACTATTTTGCTTCAAACATGATCAACACATTTCCTACACAGAAAAAAATTTAAGAATTGTTCCATGATGACCTGAGGCAATCAACAGACATCACACATCTAAAGACTGAGTTGACTTAACTAGGTACCTCTCACTTCAGCAACTGTGTTGAATATCCAAAGATTCAGGAGACTAAACCATCTTATGAAGCCAAATAATATGTAAAATTCTCTGGAGGGACCACTATCCACTGGCCAATGAATACTTTGACCTTTCTTAGTATGCAATCCAGCAAAATACTAAGCCACATGCTTAAAATTCAGTACATGCATAAGTGCTCTGTGAAATCAAGATCTTGGCATTCATGTTCCCAGAGAAGCCACCCAACACTGAACTTCAAGACTGCTGAAGGCTGACTCACTGAGGAAGGACTGCTATTTTTAGCAGGACCTACACAGCCCTGCATCAGAAACTAACTGAAGTACAGTCCAACATCCTAAAAGGATTACGAGAAACACAGAATGAAGGAACCAACAAATACTGAATGTGAAAGCTCAATGAAATTCAAGTAAAATGTTCTTAAAACCCATCAGTGTGCATCGTTTTACACCTCTGCTATCACAATATCAACAGCTGATTAAGTTACATGGCACAGAACATGCAAGGCTACCTTTGTTATTAGCTAATTAATCCAAAGAGCACTCTGTCGGGATTCCAAAGGACACAGTGCAATACCTGACCTGAGCTAATGCGTGTTTCCAGTTGCATGCACTCCTGATGGAAGTTCCCTTTACAAAGACTTGATTACATTAAGAAAGAACACATATCACAGCATGAGGGAGAGTTCCAGGAGAAAAGTCATCATTTCATTTCCCCCTTTCTACCTCACCCTACCATGCCAAAAAAAAAAAAAAAGCTATTTGCTCAAATTATGAATTTCCTCTCTTTCTTGGCAGAGTTACCAAAGGAAATGCAATATTCCTTATGGACCCCACTTCCCAGCTGCTGAAGTGAGAGACTGGGACTGTCCCCACACAGCACCACTGACCCAGCTGACCTCAGCCACCATGGCAGTTGCTGGCCTGGGCCCCAAAAGAAAGCAACGAAAGAATCACTCAGACAGAGGCCAAGCACATTGCCTCCTAAAGCTTCATATCCAACAGATTTTGCCTTCATTTATCCCCTCTCCCCAGACAATGTCCTTGGCTACCAGAAATGGTATTTCTGCAATAGCAAGAGCTTCTGTGCTTCACTGCATCCCAGGGAGATTTATACTGCCCATCTACAATTTCAGCATGTGCCAAAACAGTGGTGCCTGCAACAACATATACCGTGTTACAGAAGATAACACCAACATGTCATACTGTATATTTTCTCAGCTGCATGGGGCATCCTAACCCACCAAAGTCCTTCACATTTTGCTACATGTTAAGTACTGAAGAGCTCATCTGGAAATGCAAGTCTGCAGAGACCTGCTGAGACTGAATCTCTTCTGTGGACTGCAAAATCTGTTGTCTGCATAAAGGCTGTCACCAGCCTGCCTCAGGCCTGACTGGAAGGGTCATACAGAGAACGAACAGGTCACAATGGCTAAGCCCCACTTCCAACCTTGGCCCCTTGGCAAGGGTGGCTAACACAAGGACCAACTGCATTTATTTGTGTAATCGGGACACACCTGTTGAGCGTCAGGGTCTGAGTGCAACCACAAGTCATGGGCCACCAACAGACAAGCGAGAGGGAAAAGCTATTTATGTCAGAAGCTCCTGTTGCTGTCCTCAACAAGTCGGTCAGCTTTCAAAATGTCTCTTCCAGGACAAAAATTCCAACTGAATTCCTTTAGCACATGACCCTTATTTAGCCTATTGCCATGTTCAGCCCGTCTTCTGTGCTCCCCCCCTCCCTACGTGACACAGGCTCAGATAACTCCAAGATGGAAGAGAGCTCTGCAGACTGTTCTCAAGCTGTTCCTTGCCTCCTCTGGTGTGTCTACGCCATCTCAGTTAGACATTACCAGGCTGTGCAGGTCAAGAGCTGCTCTATGAAACAGCTCCTATGAACAAGTCACTGCACGAAGAAGACAGAGACTCTAGTAATAGCCACAGATGTAGACAAATTTCTGTACACACAGCAAGGACACACACCTTCGCACAGACTTCAAAAAAAAAAAAAAAACCCACCATCATCAAAACTGAGCCGGACCACTCTGCCATCAGATGCCCTCTCCTTACAAGTGACTGCAATGGGAACATGGCTAGAAACTCCAGGCAGGGTTTAGTCACTCTCAGGGACCTACATAGGCTTTTTGGAGATGAAATCTGGGCTGCCTCAAAGAATGCATGGCCCTGGAAAGATCTGAGAAAACCTGCGGCTGCTCAGTAGGTGTCGTGTATTCTGATTTGAAAGAACAGACTGTCAGGGTAGTATTTGGATAGAATGAAATAACCCATAGCTAGTTCAACAGCGATAATTGTGGCAAGCACAGCACATATATTTCAAGCCCTGACCTACACAAAATTTTTCGTCCACTTTGAAATCATAAAGATTTTAAGAAAAGGATAAGCTGGCCTCAAAGAACTCTTTCAAACA
This sequence comes from Anabacerthia variegaticeps, assembly GCA_035583185.1. NCBI lineage: Eukaryota > Metazoa > Chordata > Aves > Passeriformes > Furnariidae > Anabacerthia > Anabacerthia variegaticeps. The sequence goes on along the minus strand of JAWWEW010000166.1, from coordinate 22,103,609 downwards.
ACTTAACATTTCCAGAACAAAAAGTAGTTTCAATGTTGTGGAGCTGTCCTGGCAGATCTGTCCTGCCCAGCACAGTTTAGAGTAAGAACAAAAGTAACCACAGTTTATAAAAGCCACGGCCTTTTCCAGCACAAAACAATAGCTCCATGCCTCTTCCAGGCTTTTGCTGTTACTGCAATATCCTCCCCAGATTATTCCCCTCTGCATCATCTACACCAGTTCATTGCCTACTTCACTTCTGTCTTAAAGTAATGAAACTTTGCTAAAACAGGTTTTAAAAGATGAAGGAAACTGAAGCAGCTTTACAAGCATTCCCATTCCCTCCCCTTCAAGTGATGAAGGCAGAGGTCTCCTATGATTGCTGCAGTTTGCATTTGGATTTGACTTGCACAGATTGGCCATTTCCTGCTCCTGTAAGGTGTATATATTTTTCCAAGACCTGGAAAAAACACGGCTTTTATTAACTCATGGAAATGCTTACACAAGCTCTTAAATACTCGTAGATGATAAATTCGTCCACTAATGAATCTGTTTCTCTGAACTGGAGAATATACCAAGATCCTAGAAGGCAAGGCAGAACGGGGAGAGAGAAAATACATAGTAGAACATTTCTATATTTTGACAACATCTATTAATACATTACAAAGAGCAAATTGTCAAGCTCTTTAGGTTGCAACTTTTAACGTGCCCTCTAAAATTCCTTTGTAACAAAGAGGAAATAAGTTTAGTTCAGCTGCAACTTTATTCCTTTCTTCCATGCTTTAAATAAAGAATCACCCTGCAATGAGCTCTTTGCCTCTCCGATTTCTCAGTCCAAGGTGGTCCAGGAGGGAGGCACTGCATAAAGGCTTAAAACACCCTCTGCTATTCCTGGCTCTGACACCGACCTGCTGCACAGAGGGCAGCTTGGTTGACATCTCTCTGCCTCTGATTCACCTCCCAGTCCTTGTTTACCCTGGCTATTTAGGCAGCAAGCTCGCCAGGGCAGTGACTGCTCTTGCTGGGCCTGTACAACAGCTGGCAAAACAGACACAGGCTACTGGACACAACTGTAATATCACTATACTTACCAAAAACCCCAAAGGCTTTGTGCTACTGCTTAGCTACAGTTTAGCTGCAGAAAGTGTTGTTAAGCCTTAACTTTTCTGTGATATGCTGCCATGCATTTTTGAAACCAAAACTGCTCCTTACACCTTGAAGATAGGGCTCAACTCTTGCTTCAGCTGCTCCTATGATTGGGTAAAGCAAAAATCTTCAGCACAGACCTATCTTTTTACCATCCTCATGACAAGGTCTTTTAGCAGTACAGGTCTATACATAAAATTAACATTACCATACAGAAAAAGTGACAGCCTTATATTGAGAGACTCATAGGACAGGCGCCAAGAAGCACACCCAACTAAAACCACTCTGTACTTCCATAATAGTGACATAATATTCTATTGAACATGTATTTACTGCTGACTCAAAGAAGAAACAGCACATTTTTAACACTGAGAATGTGCTTTAAGAACCCTTGCAAGTCAGCCTGTCGTTCCTAACATACAGTGACTCATGCTGATGCAAACCTAGTGATACTCCCCACCCTGCCAAAGGAATGAAGTGTACAGATACACCTCTCACAGCAAACGTCTTTTCTCTCCTGCAAGTGCAAAATTGAATCAGTAAATTAAATATTTAATTTCGCTTACATCTGTGGCTCCCAATTAGCTGAATCTACCAAAACGGGCAAATATGAAAGATGGTCAATGTTGTGAATGTGTCTTTGAGCATAACAGCTAATGTCTGGCATTAAATCCACATCTTCCTTTGACATCATTAGCAACTCAGTTTAATATTGTTTAAGCCTTAGCATGTGTCCAGAGATAACCACAGCTATCAATTTTTAAAGGTATGGAGCCAGGATGACAAGTAGGTTAATTATATAAAAATTAAATAAAATCAATTTGTTTCACATATACTACTATTTTTAATTTTCATGCTTCTAACAGCTAGGGGTTTGCATCAAGTTTCTTATCAATCTTCTCTCTTCCCTATTTTGGCATAAAGAAGTTCTACGAGCAAGCTGATTGCACAAACAGTTTTTACACATGCAAGATAAAGCTCATTCCTTCTGATCTTCTTGTTACAATTATCTGAAGATATACCCAACAGAAACAACATTTTAAGGAAATAGTGTCATTTTCAAGTTAATCACCCTTTTAAAAATGGGTAAGTGGGGGCAGGGGATAAGTTTCACAGCTATCTCACTCTAGGCTCAAATTTATCGCTATTTACAAAGCATTAACAGATGGCTTATCAAAAGCCATTTAACAGAAGAAATGATCAAACTATTCTGAGATGTGTTTTTGTTTTAAACTGTAAATACTCCCTAGACTAGTTTTTAACTTATGCCAGCCTCCAAGGGACCATCAGTTTAAGATCTAATGTTAGAACCATGCATGTTATTTCATTAAGTACATTAACCATAAATGGTTCCAGCCTTTGCTTTCTCAATTGCTCACAGTATTGCACAAAAACCTCTTAAAAGTAAAAACCAGTGTTCACCTCAGGCAATGTCAGCTAGAACATGCAACAGAAGCTTCAGCTCCTGAGTCAAAGCCAAGCTTGACAAATTCAAGAGTTACTCCATATCACTAAGAAAGCACAATTATCAAGAAGGTCCAGCTATCCGTCATCTTCATCACCATTGTATTTACACAGTGATATTTTAGCTTAAACTCCTAGTCAGCTCAAATTTAACCTTCAATGAGCAATCTACCAGGTTCCTACTCAGAATTACTATCAAGAAAGACCTTGTGCTGAGAAACTTACCTCAACTGCCTCCCCAACTTGTATTGGTTTGTTAAATAAAATACAGTATCTCTCTGCAAATCTTACTCCCTCAATTGCCAGAGCAGCAATCTCAAAGACTGTTCTTGATCTTGGAGACATGCATGAGGAGCAAGTGCTATAGAAGAGACGTGGCTACTTAAAACCCTCAAGCTGCCACAGAGATTACTGAACTCTTCTTCAGCTAACTACGAATTTACAGTTGTACAACTCAACACATGCTTCTGGAGATGTTCAGATATCCAGACTTGCTGGTACTGTGATATGCCCTTGTCTTTTATCTGTCGCCAGAACTGTCTACCCCACTGGCACAAAATTCTTGCAACTGCCCACAGATGCTGTATCTCCGCACAGGGAAAACAAGTGTTTGTTTTTCAGGTATTCTCCATAAGATCTGTCACACTGTTCCAAAGAACTGAAGGCTGTCTGAGCCTTCCATGGAGTTAAAAGTAATTAAAGGATTCATCCTCCAGATATATCTCAAAGTTCCTTCATAAACACTTGTCACTCTGGTGTGTTACCCATGACTGAACTCCCCAGGACCATAGCAGTGCTGACCAATGCTAAAAGCAGTTCTCAGTACTAGAGTTGTTTAAGGAAAATTTGAAAATAGGACTCAGCACAAAAGCACATCCTAGAATTACTAAAAAAAACCCTGTCCACAGAAAATCTAACAGCACTGAAATCCCTGGGAGTTCATGATACTCAAGCAGCTTTCCCTTCTCTGAAACCCTCTGACCTAGCAAACCTCTTCTGTAGCTGTTTATAGATCTGCATTCCTCTGCAGGGGGAAGTGGTGGTCCTTATACACACCACACCTGCTCTGCCGTCCACCTGATCCCTCCTGCAACTGAAGGAGCACAGTATCACCTTATTCTTAATGAAAAACACAGAACTTCATTTCCTCAGGAGACAAAATCAAATATCACAGTAGACAAGAGTCCAATGCATAGCCATTCTGCAGTGCTTATTCCTGCTGATTTCCAAGGGAACTGTGCTTAACTTTCAAGCTGTGAAGACTGAGTGGGTTGAAGTGATGGCCTGAAAACACAACACAAGGATTTTCAGCACCACCAAAATTCTGCTTCTGCCAGCAGGAGCCATAATGGCTTCTCTGAAGTCTGTGCTATTGATGAGATAGTAATATGAGACAGTAAAATAGGATTCAAAACCTGACATCCCTTCTTTTGAGCCATGTCAACACAGTGTTTATGGAAACAATACTGAGTCACTGGATGACAAACAAGATCCAGGCTGGCAGCTAAAGGGAAACCACAGAAAGGCATTTATAGATCCTAAGACTCTAAACTTCCTCTTGGCATCCTTTAAGTAGCAAGGAAAGCCCATATTGTGGTGCTGCCTCTGAGTGGCATTTGGTACACAGAGAAATTTGAGAGAGGAAAGGCAAACCCTGGGTCCTTACCAACCACTGCCAATGCCCAAGGCCCAAAGGCACTTCACCTAGAAGGGTGCTGGTGTCACACATAGCAAAGCCAAGAGGGCTTGCACCTCTTCCTAACCTATGCTGTGCTGTGGAAATGAAGGAAAAATAAAAAGAGACACCAGGAAAATAAAAATAAAAATCCCTACTCAAAAAACTTTAAAATCCAGAAGCCATGATGGTCTAAGAGTCACTTTCTCTGTGACAGCCATCACCATTTATACCAGCCATGTGGTCTGTGAGGAGAGTCTAAGACCCATGTTTCTGAGGGCCCATGCTTATGAAGGCTCTTGCACCTAAGAATGCATTATGCCCACTCTCCAGACTTTTCCCAGGACAGCATCCCAGGCCTTGCTCCCTTGCAGCTTCTTCTCCAAGGTGTCTTTGAGACCATGACAGGGGCTGCTGCTCAGAAGTGGGCAGGGGGTGTGGGCACTGAGGAGCCACCCAGCGTGGGCACACAGTGGCTCCCTCTGTCTCCTCGTGCTCCCAACTCCCTAGGCCGATGCCTCCAAACCTCTGTGTTTTGTTTGGAGAGATATGGGCACTGAGCAGACCACAGAACCACAGAACTGTCAGGGTTGGAAGGGACCTCTGAAGACCATCCAGTCCAACTCTCCTGCCAAGGCAGGGTCACCTGGAGCAGGCGACACAGGAACATGTCCAGGTGGGTTTGGAATGTCTCCAGAGAGGGAGACTCCACATCCTCCCTGGGCAGCCTGTTCCAATGTTCTGCCACCCTCAATGTATATAAGTTCTTCCTCATGCTGAGGTGAAACTTCTTGTGGTTTAATTTATGGCCATTGCTTCTCATCCTGTCACTGGGCACCACCGAAAGAGCCTGGCACCATCCTCTTGGCACCCACCTCTGAGATATTTACACGCACCAGTGCAATCTCCTCAGTATTCTCTTCTCCAGACCGAACGGGCCCAGCTCCCACAATCCCTCCTCATAAGAGAGATGCTCCAGACCCCTCATCGCCCTCGTGGCCTTCGCCGGGCCCTCTGCAGTGCCTTCCTCGCGCCGAGGGCCCTGCACCGCACACAGCCCTCCGGGTGCGGAGCGGGCCTCCCCCTCCAGCATTCCCGCGGGGCCATCCCGGGAATCCCGGCCGGGATCGGGGGGCGGAGGCGCCTCCCCCGGCCCCGCCGCCTCCCCCGGCAGGGCCGAGGGCGCAGCCGCGCCCGGGCCGGCCCCGCGGCCCCCGC
>JAWWEW010000166.1:22083714-22098034 GCA_035583185.1 Anabacerthia variegaticeps | reverse complement strand
GCCCGGGCCGGCCCCGCGGCCCCCGCCCCGGCTGGGCCCGGCCTGCCCGGCCCGCCCGGCCGCCGCCCCCCGCCCTGCCGCCGGGAAGGCCGCGCTTACAGGTCGGTGCCGAGCTGGGTGAAGCCGGAGTTGAGGCAGCCGCGGGCCATGCGCCTCCAGAGGAGATCGCGGCTGCTGAGGAAGCGCAGGCGGCGGCAGACCTGGGCCAGGCGGCCCAAGGCCTGCGCGTCCAGGTAGGAGCAGATGAGGAGCAGCAGCTCCTCGGGCAAGGCCCAGAGCGGGGACGGGGGGCCGGCGGCCCGGGACCCCCCCTCCGCCTGGGGGGCCCGGGGGCTGCCCTTCCTCCCCATGGAGCAGCAGCTCCCGGCCCTCCTCCCCGGGAGCCGGAGCTGCTGCTGCCCGGGGGAGGCCAGGCCATGGACGGGGCAGCCGCTCCCCAGTCACATGGGGCAGGAGCCGCTGCCTGTCACTGCCCCCTCCGGGGGAGGAGGCGGCTGCCGGCTCCGGAGGGGGCACGGGCCGCCGAGCCCACCCTCGTTAGCGGATTAATTCATTAATGGCGGCCGCTGGGGCTCCCCCTGTGCGACTGCCCCCCCACTCACTCACACACACACACACACACACACCTCCCACGGCCGGCTCAGGGATCTCTGCCTTCCGATCTGGGATTAGTAATGTCACCTGATCCGAGTGTTCATTAATAACGTGGGCAATTAAAGGTGGGGACAGTGATCCCAGGTAACCACAACATCTGCTTCACCACCTGGAGCAACCCCCAGCAAGGCACTGCACCCCTGCGAAGGAAGGTGAACAGCAAGGTGATTAATGCACATTAATTATTCTTGACTAGGGTCAGGAGCCCCTGTCACCCACAAAGTGACAAGGGTCATCTGGTGCTGCACAGCAGTTTTCAACACTCCCAAATTCCCGGGACACGTAAGAGAAAGATCTGCCCCACGTTAAGAGCAGGCCCTGCTACAGTGGCTTTCACCAGCACCCTTCCATGCAGTGCATTCCCCCCCTCCAGGGCTCCACAGAGTGGGAATGAAAAGTGCTCACAGTTCATGTGCGTGTACACATACACCAGCACACCGCCACGAAGGAACAGTTCATAATAACTGAGTCATTGTTGCCATCCACAGGAGCCTGGAGTACTGACAGCGCAGAGGGATTCTGGTCCAAAATGGCAAAGTAGGACTCCGCAGACAGTGGAGCAGGAAAATATGAGTCTAGTGTTGTGTTATTCTTTCTTATAGTACTTTCCACTCTACAGAAGCCTGAAATGCTGAGGAAATTTCTCCCTCAAAATTAAAAAATAGATAAATTACAAGAAATTCATCATCTGTCTAGAATGCTTTGAACAGCTATCACTTAGCCACCACTGTCTACATCTTCTTTTGCAGGGTGGAGTACGATAATAAATTTCAGCATATAATGAGGTTACCATAGCATATAGGCCTTGAGACAGTACTTGCATCCTGTTCCAGAAGGTCGTCTTGTCTATGTAATCTCAAGCATTCAAACATTTGTATGACTAAATTACCAACTCTGGAAGCTTCGTATTTAAGAGGTTCAAAACTGCTGGATAAGGAACCATCTGGTCCGTTAATACTGAGTTTTGATACACTCTGGAGGCCAGGGATGTTCCAAAAGACAGCAGATTTTTTTATCAGCATTTATAAGGAGTGATGTTCAAAGTAATTGGAAGTTTCTCAACCTGAGTTTGAACACAGGTGAGATAACAGCATATCTGATACAGAACTTAAGCAGCCAACTGAAAGCGAAACAGTACAACAGATGTTGCATAACATAAGATTATGAAACTTTGTGTGAATGTAATTTAATATTGACTTCATATCTTTTTGATTATATGAAACTTAGTTCTTTTTGTAATAGACTTCAGCTATGTCTAAAGCATTAAATGTATTAAAAGCTGAGTGGCGTCTCCATCTTAAATTGTTATTGTAAAGACGTACTTACTATCAAGTTGGTCTTTCTCCAGTAGGATCTCACAGAGACAGCTTATGCACTCTTCACTATTTAATATTTTTATTAGCAATCTAAAAAAAATCTGCAATCATTCTTAGCAAAGTTTTGTAGTATGCACAAAGCATGGGCAAGAAGCAAAGGGTGCTTGTCCTATGCCAAGTTTAGGCATAATCACATCATATGTATTTCAATCAAGCCAAATGTAAAGTCTCACATCTAGGAACAAAGAATGTAGGTCACACTGAAAGGATGTAACTCTATCCTGCAAAGCTGCAATTCCGTAAAGACTTCATTAAGATGAATAATCAGCTGAACATGAGCTCCTTCTGCAGTGCTGTGACCAAAGGGCTAGTGCTGTCCTGGGAAAAAAACAAAAGCTGGGAGTTCTTTTACCACTGATTTTGACTCTGTTGTGACTGCTTTGGAAATAATTTGTCCAGTCAACATTTCAAGAAGGATGTTTAAAAGCTAGAGGAGTTTCAAAGAAGAGTGGTAAGAATGATTACAGGACTGTCAAACATGTTTTATAGTAAGACCCAAAGGGCTCAGTCTATTTAGCTTTCTAAAGAGAAGGCTAAGGTGTGAGGTGATCATACCTTGTGAGCACTGAAACAGGAAGAAAAATCTGGTCATACAAGGATCTTGTGTTTAACAGACAAAGAGATAATATGTCTTGACAGAAGGTGATGGGAAGCAAATTCATAAATAAAGCATCCTTTTGTAGTGAATAAAATGAACTGTTGAAACTTCTTACCAAGATTTATAGATTCACCATTACTGGATTTTTAAAAAACAATACCAGTTGGGTTTGATTTTAGTTTTAGGTTTTTTCCTTAGAGAGAGAGACTAGCCAGACCAAAACTACTGAAACTTAACCAGGAATTGACCTGGCAAGTCCTAACTCATGCTATCAGACAGATAGTCCAAGGAGTCCCTTCTGGTCTTAGGCTCTATTACTCTACACAGGCAGTATCTGCATAGTGCAGTCTCCCTGAATTGTGGAGCAGCCCAGTTCCAGGGTACAGTAGTCTGCAGTCTGTGGCCATGCCACTTTATCAAGGAAAACTACTTGGTGCAGACCAGAAGGAGGCTGAGTGCAAAGTAACACATGTAGTGTGACCCTCCGAGATACCAGGAGAGCCTTGGTGCTCCCTGATTTGTGACACAGAGTATAAACAACTGTGAAATACTGGGTTAGGATGAAACATGTTTGCAGAAATAATCATGCAGAGGGTCAGCTATGCTCCAAATAGGGGACACAAAGCAATATGAAGAAAAAAATCATGATACATTGCTCTTAAATGTAGGATTGTTTTCTAGTATGGATAATTGCCTTACAACACAGTAACAATAGTTTATTCTTTGCCCGAAACATAGATATCCATTACTTTGGATTTTGTTTTCAGAGAAGTGGACCTGCAATTGCATACACTTGTTCTCAGGCATGGTTTCAGCTACTGTGCCTGCTGTGGAGCTGTCAAAGCTGTGCATCACAGGGTAAGAACCCAATGGCACTGATCTTCCCAACAATGCCATGGTAAGTGCTTACGTAGGTGTCCGCAGGAGCAAGAACCAAGGAAGGTTCTGAACCATTACTACGACTATATGTGCAGCATGATTATTTCCATATCATTGTTCATACTCTAATAGAGGACTCAGCCCAGGTGCCCAATGCAGTATAATCATAATAATGTATCCTTCTCAAATTTTGCAGTCAAAGATCCCCATCTTTTTATGGCTCATGACCGCTCTGAACCTCTAGAAAAGGAGCAGGATTCTGTGCTGAAATAGCAGACCATTCCAACATCACGGCTTGCAGGGTTTGTAGAATAAGAGTCGGAGGGCTTGTATCTGTAAAGCTTTAACAGCGTAAGTCAATCAAACCCAGCTTGGAAGAAGCACCATTTGAATACCTGCCTGTCAATTTTATTTTTTTTTTCTGTCTTCAAGGGATTTTATTATTTTCAGTGCCCTCAAATACACCTTTCCACCTAAAGACACATTCATGTGGACAGCTCTTTGTTTTGTTTTTCCTTCCAACCAATGCTTTTGTGTATTTCTGAAACTTAAGACACCTCCTCTGCTACTACAGTACTTATCTGTAACACCATCACTTTGAGGGATTAAAGCAGGTTACTTGTTACACACTTAGATCAAGAGTTATCTGAGTAGAAAGTCTATCCCGTTAGGGTTGGCGGAATCTGTTTTTGATCTTGAGTTGTTTTGATTTTCTCTGAGAGCAAGTAACATGTTATTTTAACTTCTGAATAAGGTGTGCTACCTGACTGTGTCTCTTCTGTTTGGCAGAAAGGATTAGAAACCTCCACGGAACTTGCACTCTATTAAAGCAGAGTGCTCACCATTGAGAACCAAGGAGCTGAATTGTTTTCAGATTATATGTGTGTGTGTGTCTTTCCCACATCAAAGACTTTGATGGAAGCTGTTCACGCTATTGTCAGGAATGCAGGGATTGGCACAAAGGTGATTAGCAAAATTGCTTTTCTGCAGGAGAAGCACAAAAATTATCAAAGGATTAAAGAGGATGAAATTAAAAGGTTATGCTGAATTTGGGGGTAAATTTTCTCCTTTTAAATTTTCTCCCAAATTACACGTATTGATTTGGTTTTACCTATAAAAGCTCTGCCTGAAGAAACCAGGGTTAGAAGCCGTTTGGTATTGGTTCTGTTAAAGGGAGATGAAAAATCTTCCCTTAAAAATATTCTCTACGGATCCTATTCCAAACCCCATCCACAAGGAGCTTTTAATAAGTACTAGGGGCAGCCAGCTAGCAGCCGTCCCTACAGGGTTCTCAGCACTGACAGGATCAGGACCTTTAGTCATGATTATGGTGAAAATTACAAAACCAAACAATTCCATAAATCAGTTTGTCATCAGTGATGCTGTTTGTTTACTTTTCTCACTACACTCTGCTGACAGGGATACTAAACTGAGGGGATCGCTTTCATTATCCACTTGCTAGGCACATGCAATGCTTTTGTATTTTGATCAGCAGCTGAGCTGCTTGAATGGTTTGGAAAAAAAAGGCAATATAAAGGGATTCTCAAATATTTTAGTGTATCAAAATGAACAGCCAAGCCTTCCAGAAGCTTTCTTGCTTGGCAAAACTGCAGTGCAATAAAAAGAATGTATCACCTCCCATAGCCAGCAGAATTGTCTCATCTTGCTGGTTCAGACTCTGTTTATTGTACATTTTATTTTGAACAGTCCACTATTATTTGCTAAGTACAAGCCATATACCTATTTCTTGTCTTTGCATTTTGAGTTTTGTTTGTTTGTTTTACTAATCTGTTCTTCCCTAGAAGTCTCCCGGAATATTTTATTTGTTTTAAACCTCATTTATCAAAGTATTATCTAAAGCATCTGTTCAGAAAATGTTCATTTTAACTGTTTTCCCAACAATGACCTTCTTCCTCCCCCCCAGGCCACATCAAGTTGTCACTCACCAGACAGCTGTGGAATTTGGAATCATTCCTTTTAAATGCTTTACAATTCCAAATGGTAGATTTCTAATGGCACAATATGATCGCCACAAAGATCTTTAAATTTCCCAATCCTCCAGGCTTCAAAGGCTGGACCGTCCTTGATCTCCTAAAGGAATGCTTTTGAATCTTGTTCTTTTATAGGGGCTACCTATGAAGATATTTTAGGGGCTTTTTCCTTTCGTACTTAGAGCCTGAGGAACTAAACATTCAAATACCCACTGGCTTCTTTGCAAGTAAGATCAAGACTCAAAAAATTGTTTCTAGAGATTCTCAGCTCAGTTTTCATTAATTCCACAGGCAGTTCCAAAACTTCCTGGAGTGTTTATAAAGCAATATAAGAATTCCTGGTGTAGCAGTGACTGTGATACTGTTTCATCCTGCATTTTCCTTCCACCTACATGGCTGCTTCATGCAGTTCCTCACCTGCCGTGAGCAAATCTGACAGTGCCCTGACTCATCCTGGGCTCATGGGTACAGAGTGGTCCCTCACTCTTGGAGCATTCTCCCCCTCATATCATTTACAAGGTAATAATTTGTTAAAGGAAAGTGAACAAACCTAATCCTACAAGCAGTTTAGGGTCTGCCTTGACCAGGCAACCAAGGCAGAGCCTAATTACCTGCAACAACTAATTAGAGTCCTAGGGTTCCTTCTCTCTTTCCCTACAGTCACAGGAAACATTTCACTATTAGTCCTTTCTTGCACAGTAACATTTCTCAATCAGGAAGCTGAAATTTTTTATTTCTTGTTGGTTAATTCTGCCACTGAAACACAGAATTCATGAATTTGAGGTTAAAAGATTTATAATGCAGCAACAGGAATCCTGCTGGGGCTAGAAACAGCCTTTATTTCTATTCAGTTCAGCTTATGCCAATCCATAAGGCAAGTTTTACCCTCTCTCCTCCTATAAATGAAGCACACACATTTATTTTAAAAAAAAAAAAAAAAACAACACAAAAAAACAAGTATTGTGCTCTTATGTAAAGCAACATAAGCTTTCAAATATCACAATATGTTCTCTGGCCAAGACCCATTTCTATTGTCCAAGTCAGAATCAGCTTTTTCAAAAGCAAAGACTTGGGTACTTTAGCATGACAGGACTTCAGTGACACTCAGAAGAAAATTCAGAAACCTTTATTCCTTTGAGTAATTGCTCAAATATCACAAACATAAATGCCTACAATGTGAGCAGCTAAAAGCATCAGAGATTACATCTTCTACTATGAAGCAGTTAAATGAACAGAGTTGAATTGTTGACCAATATTCTGAGAACTTGAACAAATGTGCGCTGCTGCACCCCTTGTAAAGATCTGTTGAGAAGATTACATGCTGCTCTTATCTTCAGATCATCCTCAACTGTAGGCATTTTAGACTAAAATATCCCCAAAGCACTATAATCTTCAGAGCTCAAACAGGGACAGTGACACAGAAAATCCAAGCATATGCAACAAGAGCATTAACTCGGTCAGGTTTTCCAGGCGTATTTTCTGTAGAAATTGGCTCCATGGCCACATGTAATGAAAACAAGTTACTCTATGAGAAAAGCCTACAAACTTTCTCCAGTGTATCAGAGGGAGCATGAGTGACAGTCAGGGCCATTGCTACACCTGTCCTTTGAATAAATAGAATCCTCACAGGTTGTCAGCTATTATCAGCATTGAAATGAAAGTCCACTTTAACAACACAGGATTTGCCTTTTAAGAATCTTACAAACAAACTTTCAGTTCTCAGCAGGGAATTTTGCAAAGAGAGCTTCTAGCCTGAGAGACCAGTCCAAACCATACCTCATTTTTGCTTCATCTAGAGCACAAATCTGCTCAGGAAAGAAAGCAGCAACTTCACTCAAACTCATAGTCTACACATTTGAGGCAACACAGGTTCTTAAAAATATTCAAGGATGCTCATACAAGCTGGACACCCCACCGAGAACATATAGTACAATAAATGCAACAACAACATAGCAGCAACAGCAAGATTAACCACTTCAATACCATGAAAAGTGATGACAGGTTTAACTGCATTGCCTTTTACAAAATAAATAAATAAATAATCTGGTTTAGATGAAACTTCAGAAGCTCAAAGTCTTGACACAGCCTATCTGAAAACTAACATTAACATAACCTTTGGATCAAACCTTTGGACTGACAGGTCTACAAACCAGAGATCTCCTCTGTTGTACATTGACTCCTCCTGCCACCACACCTCCCTTCTCACAGGATCCTCTTGAAACCAGCCCTCACATGCGACTAATTTTTCCATATTTCTCTTATCACACAGAACTCTCTTAACTTTCTGATTTTCAGTCCATTACTTCCCTGGTAAACTCCCATCTCCCTCATGCCCATTTTCACATCATTTTTCCTTATGTTTCTCCCTATAACATCTTCTTTCCTAAGCTACAAGTATTTTAAGATCCTGATCTTTACAAAATCCACCCTTCACTCCAGTTTACTATTACAGCTACCAGGTCTTTTTCACTCTATTTTTTTTATCTCAAAACATTAATTGCTCTATCTAGTCTGCCTGAAGTAGAACTGGACATGAAACAGCTTTCCTATGCCATGAAAGATCCTGAGTTTTAATTCCCCCCTCCTCCACCTTTTTATTTTTTGCTGTTTCACAATGAGATAAAACTGACATTGTTTGATATTTTTATTAAAACCAGACACAGAGATATCTATCTCAGACTAGTCAATAAGTCTTGCAAAGGTACTCCTGTTGAAAAATCTCAGTGTACCTAATTAACAAGAGAATTTTTTTTAAAGCATCACTCAGATCAATGTTTTTCATGTTGTGCTAAGGGCTAAACTAGGAACCCAGCACCACTCTACTTCCTTTCTCCCAAAATTTAATGTTGAGCTTGGGAAAAACCTTCCAGATTAAATGCTTCATTCAGATGAATATGGCCTTAAACAGGTATGGTTACAACAAAAAACTGGTCTAAAAACCATTTATCTGCTTTAACCTGGAATTCTTCCCTACAGTTCCTCTCCACCTGAAAGGGTCTCCAATAGTTCTTCTTAGCTTGCCTCAAGATCATCAGGCCTAACACCTTCACCATTTATTTGATCCTCACAAGGCATCTTTGACTGTATCCAAATTATGCTTGCAGTCTCCTTTTCCAGTCATACTCCATACTAGCCTCTGGAATTTCTACACTGTGTGGGAACCACAGGACTGGCTTTGGTGGATTATGCATGACTGGCAGAGGAGTTAGCTTCAAGGACTTAGCCCAAGACAGATACCTTCTATTGAAGATATGGCTTTTAGCCATTAAAAGTGTCACCTTTGACTGTTCATCCCATCTTCTGGGCCCAAGCAAACAGAACAGGTCTGATGCCACCCCCTTGGTCCAGTGTTGCATCTCAAACACCAGTTTTTACTGTATGCTCTATAAATTCAAGGTTACTCTGAGATAGATCTAAGTACACCAGGTGAAGTAAATCTATCTCAGGTGACGGCTAGCAGTAAAGGTCACAGGAAACATACTAGAACTGGGTAAATCTATAAACAAATGTCTCCAATTTTACTGTTTTGTGGATAGAGGTTTCTTTTCTGGATTAAGAATTCTAAATAGATATTTTCCCATTAATTTATATAAATATTATTATTGTGAATCTCTTATATGCCATTTCTCACTTTGCTTCTACCTGCAATCAGCACACGAACCAATCTAATACTCACTACTAGGCTCTCAAATGCACATCCTTATGTTTTCCCCTGTGAAGCTCTTCATGGCTAACACACACATCCTTCAATTTTTGTGACCATGACTGTGTGTGGTGCTTGACAACAGCCTGCAGGTACAGCTGGGTCTGCCCAGAGCTACATCATCATATTGCTTGCCACTGTCTGTACTTAACACAGATGTGTCAGGCCAAGGACACCCTAGTTCTGTTTGCCAAACAACAGGATCCTGGTCCATGACTAGGCAGCACAGCAACAAAAAATTAGAGCTTGGCTAGCCAGGCTCTAGGGTTTTAGGAGTGGGAGCCATCATTTGTAAAGTAGTTTGCACACATGCTGGCATGAAGCTGTCTCTTAAAGCAATTTTTCTCTAGGGAAGAAAACTCTTGGTCCTTCCGAGGAAAGGTCAGAAAGATTTATCTGCCAAAAGTCAGCCTCTCAGTGTCAACAAAATGGCAACTATCCACACAACAACAGGTAAATGTAGTTTGAAGGAGGAGTTTCTACAAGTAATACTGACAGCTGGAGTGAATATGACCTCAAGGCTGCCCTTCAGGCCTCTTGAGAACGGCGGGTAATTTAACAATGAAAATCTGATCACATTAACATGTGAGAGGGAGGGAACGTCAGATTAAATGTACTAATCCAAAATGGGTACCACTGCTTCCACCAGACCTTTGCCTTTGAGTATTATGACAACAAAGCCAAATCTTAGTCTCATGATTTGTGTGATTATTTTTTAAATAATACCTCCTAGAGGAACGTTATTGGCATCAGTTTCTTAGTTTTTCCATAGAAAAAGCATTTCAGCAAAAGCTTAAGGACATGACAATGAAACCACAGAAAGCAGAAAATAAACAGGTATACCTTTATTTACTTGGAAGAAGGTGTCAGTCACAATGATTTGGAAAGTTTCTCAAGAGTTCAGACTTCTGACTTTGAGCAAACCATATCAGGAAGTCTTTATTAAAAATTATAAAGTATGATATTACCACTATCCTTTCCAAGTAAAAAGCTTTCATTAAAACAGACGCAAAAATTAAAGCTTGGAAAAAATAGAGTTTGGGAGTGGGGAGGATCCAGGAGTCATGCAGGGAAGGGCTCTAAGTAGGTCAAATATGTAAACAACACAGTCAGAATTATCCTAAAGGATGCTGAATTCCCACTTTTCCAGTCTCACGCCTAGCCTGTATTTCTTCTCCAGGAAATTTTGTAATTTCCCACTGGTTTAATTATCCCTTTAACTAAACTAGTTTGTCAGTATGCAGAGGACACAAACTAGTCATGGGTGATAAAGCCTTGCAAATCTTCTATTGTACTGCTCCAACTCCCTACTATCCCTCCTAATTTTTAATTGAGTGTTGCCATTAAGTGGTTTCCTTTAATGTGCAGCCAGTGTGGTTTCTTTAGCATGTACTCCCAGAATAAGCATTACTGGCATGACATTCCTAGTTCTAATTATTTTAGATTATTTTCTAACAGTCATTAAAAATAGAGGGATTTTCTACATTCAATTAAGAAATAGTTCAACAGTCTAAGAAAGCCTTAGCAAATACACTTAAGGTATTCTCAAATATTAAAAAACTGCTGCCAGAGGAAATGAGCATGATTTCCAAAGCTGCTTTCTGAAACTGCTGTTAGAGATAGCAGGATAAACAGTTGTAATCCTAGGTCTGGAATCAGGGATACCACATCTTTCAAACTGCTGTAGGCAGTAACCAGAAGACCTTTCCCCCTCCTTTAAACCTTCCCCATGCTTTAAACCTGTTTCCAGCCCACTGGAGTGGGAAATACATGCAGTGATACCACAGCCAGTTTCTGCCACCAAACAGATGGTGACTGCTGGAAGCCAGCAACACAGATCCTACTCACTGAAACTTTATTGGGAGCACCCACCAGTGTGAATAAATGTCTTTAGATGGACTAATTAAAATGACTCTTTTCATTAGTTAGGACCATCTGTTAGGCCACAGACCTGGTGGAATTGCACACAGGTGGACATTCCTAGGTGGGAATCGGCAAAAGAGCATCTCATGGCTTGTAAAGCTATAGTGCCCCAATAACAGGCTACTGAGTTTTCACACTGAGTGTTCCTTCCATCTGTGTCTGCAGAAAGATTTTTACCCATCTCTCCACCTCACCTGGATAGGTACTGACTGATGTTGAACACCAAGCTCAAAAGCACCTTAGTCTTTCTATCTAAATGTACCAAATATTTCTCGATGTGTCCAAAGTGTCTGTACCCTCCTGTTATTATGCTGGCATTTGCATCCAGCAGCAAAAGGAAAGGAAAAAATATTTTTCTTTTATGTCCCCAAAATTACAAAATACTAGCTTGTAAAAGCTTGGGAAAAGTCCGCAAGAACAAATGTGGAATCCACAACAATGAGCCTTGGGGCAAAAAGAATAGTAATATAAAACAATTCCAAGCGTCTGCTTGAAATCAAATCCTTCACATTGTACAAGGTAATTCATATAATACTCAGCAATAAAGCCCTACACACTCTGGTTCAACCTTGCTGTGAAATCCACATACACAAGACAGACACAGTGCAATGGGCCAGACTTGCAGTTTTACACTTATCCATTCTTGCCCGTCACCCTGGGACACCCAGCACCCCCCTCAGTGCTTACACATGATATCATATTCAAAGTCATTGTTAACAGAACTCATCCTGAGCCTGTATCTTCTGACTGCTCAGGGCTTTATGAAAACCAAGCCAGCTTACCCCTGTGAAGCAAAAATCTCACATGTATACACCAAGTCATGGCTGTGCATCACTCCTGGGAATTGCTTACATTTCCTGGCATGGCGGGAACAAGGTACACTATTATTTGATATTTGCTTGTCTGAGGCATCTGTAATTCTCAGATGAACTAGAAATTATACAAAAATAGATGGGTTGAATAGAGGGTGAGAGTTGGACAGAGGAAAAAATGTCTTATTTGGACATTATCAAAATAAGATAAAGGTCTGAAAGGAAACAATTTCAAGAAAACAGTTGTTCTGAGCCTTAGTTTACAGAAACAGTGTATTTTCCCCCCTTATATATCACCTTTAGGCAGCCAAAGAGTTACGGCAATGCAGGCATCCAGGAAGCTGGCTAGCCAACATGCAAAGTGCTTTAAAAACAGCAGAAAGGCCAATATGCTTCTATTTACAATATTTTGTGACCCTAACCTAATCATCATGTTTTATAATTTCCTCATTTTATAGGTCTGCTCTCTCACAAGAGCCAGCAGCCAACATTTCTTCTCCACTGGCCAAAGGAGCAGCCAAGTGTCTCCTTCCCAGCCAATATCAGTTACTGAGCCATAAGCAGCCAATATGAGGTTGTGAAAGCACAAGGCAGCAGCTGATGCCCTTCTACTGGAAAATTAGGCTTGGGTTTTAGGCACCTAAGGATTTTTTTTCTATCGACTCAGTTCATTCTGCAACCCTATTTGAAATTATTTGATCAAATGTGGACTTAAATTAGGGCAACCAGTGGAACTATGCCGATTTATGCCAGCTGAGGAACTGACTATATTTTACTACTTCATTCTCTTGTGAAAGAATAAACACAAAAATCATGACCAAAGAACGCAAAATAGCATTGTGTAACTTCAAGGCCAAATAGAAATGCATGCTGTAGTCAGAAGCCTCTAATTTAAACCTTGACAAAACAGGGATGATTTTTCCCAGTATGGGAATCTGCAGATCTCAGCAGAAGGCATTCAAGGCCCACCAAGAAGAGTTGCTTAAATAAACTAATCATGACTGTTCACATAGTGCTTTCACTTGCAGCCATGTAAAGAGCAGTCACAACTCTTGGATTCCTTCCATTGATACCTCTACAAGCAATCAAACCTTCGGTAGCTAAGATGTACAAGATGGTGATGGCTCATTCCCGTTACCTGAGGATGGTATATTGCTTCAGCCTTCACAAGACTCATCTCTAGCAATGACTGACAATCTTCTCCTTGTAAAATTCTCTGTTAGTTCTCTCCTGTTAGAGTTCATCTTACCAGAATTCATAGAATAATGCCTGGAGACCCACACTTAAAGACCATCTCACCCCAAAGCTTTATGGCCTCCTGGAAGCCTTTAACCTGAGCATGGTTAATAGATTTTTATTTGGACATGGTTGCTTCACTAAGAAATACGTTGGATGGAATTCCTGTCATAAGGAAGGTCCAGTTATAACTTAGCTATAGCCAGTGATAAGGTCAGAGGAGGCAGAGACTGAAAGACTAAGATTTCAAATGTTTTCTAGGAGAACATTAAATAGATTTCAGAGAACCTGAAGCAATTAAGTTATACATAAAGCAGGAAGTAAGATGCTTCAACAAACAAAAATTTACTCAACTGGTTTCATAGATTATTCTTACAGCTACGCTGGCAGATACAAGTAACTTTATAGTGCACCTAAAATTCCATGTTAACCTACATACAGCAAAGGAATAGCAACTAGTGAAGATCAATACTGCAACTTCCCCTTAAAGGGAAATTCTTTTTCCAGTGTACGTCAGAAATGACAATCAACACACCTCATTGGCAAGTTTGTATTCCACTGCACTGCTTACAATCAGTTGTTTTCTGACAGAGACAAAAAAAACCTCTAATTTGGTTGCCCAGGGTGCTATAAAACTTTTTAAACTCTGATACTCCATCAGGAGTAAAACAAAAGCAATCATAATTTCACTTCTTTAGATAATACATTTTAACATTTCTCTAAGTAGGAGCCCGCTTTTGGAACTCACAGAGGAATACAAAGAGGAGTCATTAGACCATGGAGTTGGGTTTTCCTCACTTGTTATTAGGTGTTCAGAAAGGAAACATTACACAAGACAAGGAGTTGAACTTCCCATTCCCACCTCTGAAAATAATTACTGTAAATTTAGGGGATGAATCCCTAGAAGATCCACTGGTTTTGAGAGAAATTTTGGAAACAGGACCCTTAGGAGGGTTATTGTTATTTTAATATTCTTCTAGTTCCCCAATCTTCTCCATGGACGCCCCCTTGTCGTGGGGGAGAAGCTTGCGTGCCCTTATGAGGTTGCGAGCTGTGCTGGCGGTGGTTCATGCCTCCCATGCTAGTCAGGTCTCAACTGAAGGGTCAGACAAAGTGTGTCCACGGGCAGGATGGGCTCGCTAGCTCCC
>JAWWEW010000166.1:22055115-22077714 GCA_035583185.1 Anabacerthia variegaticeps | reverse complement strand
CCCCCCCCCCCCCCCTCGAGCTGCAGTCCAGTGAGCTGGAGCTCTCCTTATCTTGGAGAAATTTAACCTTCCTTTCAAAAGTTGCCTCGGAAAATATCTGCCTGCTGCTTTCTGCAAAGTGCAGCCTCAGTCGTTTGCGTTCCCATCCCTATGTCCAAGACATCCCAGTTTGTTACTCAGCTTCTAAAACAAGTATCTCTGTCCTTGCTCAGGTTAACGAGGGTCTTTGCACTGATATTAATGGTTTTTGGACTTGCCTGAAGTTATCTGTGACTCTTCTGCACCCCAATCACAAAACCTTCCCTCTCCTAGATAATTTTGCACCCACGTGTGCATCCATGGCATCAGTGCAACTGCTGGTTCTGAAAAAAGAACACAAAGCCAGGAATCACCTGACTCCCTAGGAACATTTCATTTTACGTTATCAGCAGAGAAAACTTAGGGCATTCCATGAGATCCGGGAGGGCACTTCACTAAAACTGCCTCTGCCTCCTTCAACTAAACCCTCTGTGCACTAACACAGAGCCTCCAAAACCAAGGGAAACCAGTGCAAAAGCTCATGTTAGGTGGCTCAGGGCCACTGTCCTGTGCTTGCAGTGGTTATAGAGCATTGCCATGCAGCCAGAACGGGATCAGACTCAGGCACAAGGTGCCAAGCAGCTATGGATTTGGCACTGCAGCAATCGATGGCTTTGAATGCTGTTGGGAGAGCTGTCCACATGACAGGATTGAAACTGGCCAGCCCAGTACAAGTGCAGGTACACAGGTCACTGACTGCCTTGGAGAAGTCTCTGAAGCAAATTAAACTCAGGTCATCCATCTTAGCATGGATCTGCTGCATCTATCAGCATAAAGTGTTTTCCCCATGCAGTGAGCATGTCTGCTGGCTGTTGCAGGCCCATCCATCTCTTGTCATGGTTGCAGTGCCCCAGGAGCGGAGCTCCTTGCAGGACCTCCTGGCTAACCATTCCCTTGCTTCCCTAGTTGGAAACACAGCCCTGCTTTCGACATATCCCCCTAGACCCTCTCCTTGTTCTGCTGCCTTCCTCCAGTGGCCAGCATCCTGCCCAGGCTTTGGTACCACCTTGATAGCAGCTATCTCCGGGATCGGGATTTGTTAATAAACTCGGGCTCCCTCTGCTGGGACACAGCACAAAATACGGGGTGGGGTCTGTCTGTCTGTCTTGCAGGACAGGGTGATTTCTCTGCTGGGCTGTAGGCTTTTCTTTTCCCATGACATTTCAGTAGATGTCACGGTGAACCCTGCATTTTTCTCCGCTGGGTGATAATGGTGAAATAAACAGCAATGCTTTGCACTGCAACATCCTTCACTGCGTGCTCCAAAACCTCTGGGAAACTTGCATTAAACTTACGGTGACCTGTGGAGTGATTTGGCACAGGCTCTGTCTTACACAGGGAGCAGAAAATGCTCAGGGGGTTGGCCAGTTGTTCTGTGTCACAAGCTGAAACGTGTGGCCCTCTCCACTGTGACACAGGTGTTCCCACATTACAATACTGAATTTTATCCCTCTTGGAGAAGTCCTTTAAAACACTTCTGTCACAGACCTATTCTCTGCTACAGAAGACTTTGCCTCCACCTCAGATGATCACGAAAGTTGCAAGCAGTCTGGGAAAACCCACCCCTGCCCTCTCCCAGGAGTGTGCTCTGCAGCAACACCCAACTGTGTGCACAGAAAGCTGCTTCTTGGGGGAGTGGGTCTGTGCAACCATCTCTGCAACCCAACAGAAGGCACTTCCCTGCTCCACCTGCACTATACTAAGTGGCCACCCCATGATTTAAAGCATGGGGGAAAGATTCTGGTGCAGCCCTTGTAGATAAGCTCTTCCCAGTATGGAAAAGTGTAACATCTCCCAGCAAAAACAGTTAACATGGCAAAGAACTGCATTAACTGGGGCTGCTAGGATAAATTAAAAAAAATTTGGGGGAATGTAGGTTAGATTTCAGGAAAAAGGTCCAGGCAAGAGTGAAACATACTAGGAAGGAGAAGTAAATACAGTTCTTGAGTAGAACAGACAAAGCTGCAGAGAAGACACTTCAGGGGGACTTTCCCAGTGGGTCTAGGACTCTTCCCATCTGCTGCCTGTGAATTCAGCACACTACATTATCTCTGTGACCTTTAATCCACTCCTAGTTACTGTGCAGAAAGTTACTGCCTCAACGTTTTTTCCAACAAGAACTGCAGCGTAGATCGAATTAAATGCATTTCCTCAGCAAAGCTGCTGCCTTCATCACTCACATCTGTGCTTCCTGCCCAGAGATCACTGCTGAGAGTAAGCAGGCTGCTCTGCATGCTCTAGTTTCAAGGAAGGTCAGACGTTTCCTAGCAGCTCAATACAGGCAAATAACTCCAGAGACCTGTTGCCTTCCATGACAGCTCTCACTAGTGACCGGTGCACCCAGCTTGCAGCTAAGTCCACATTACAGTCCTGCAGCATCCTGATGTTCACCTGCTGCCTCAGGTCTTATCTAGGGCTGAGCCTTCTCTGTATAGGCTATTGGCAGAGCTACAGATTCACTGCTTTGGTAGCAAAAGATTTGCTTCCCCACAATATATGTCCCCAAAATAGTATACAAGCAAATAGCTCCAGAGTTCCTACCTCTGTGGGGACCAGCTATATATTTAAATCAGAGGAAGTAGTGACACAGGAAGATTTCTGGAGCTGAGAACTCTGTGATGTGTTGACAATTCTCCTTTTCCCCATCCTGAGCTCTTCATGCCCCACCAGCACCCAGCCTACCTTTTGCCTGGCTGACTGCTCTTTAGGCTGCTTGTGGCTTTTTGTATTGTGGTCATTTACCACACAGCCAGCTCCAAATAGCAGCTCCAAATCTGCTCCAGACAGCGGCAATGGCAGCATTTATCCATCCCATGCATAAAACCCAGCAAGCTGGCACACCAGAGCTTTTCTGCATGGACAGCAATGGGGAAGGCCAGACCCATAAGTACCGATGCTTTTGGTGTACAGTACCTGTAATGTTGCCCAGACAGTGGAGCAGAGTCTGATCTCAGTGTTCAACATCTTCCCTAAGAAGTCAGTAGAACTCCTCCAGACCATTCATCAGGACAGGGTATGGCCAGATCAGCCCAGCTCCCTGTGCCACAGGGTGCACCTGGCTCTGGGGTGGAGCAGACAGCAGAGGAGCAGCGGGTGCTGCCCAGCAAACTAGCCATGAAATAGATGTCTGTGCCACTGGGGGTTTGCCTTGCTGGCATTTCTCTAAGTGATGGTCCCCTGAAGCAGCCCATTAGGGGTTCACTTGGTCTCAATAGCAGAGGATGCACATTTGTCACCTCTGCATGCCCTCGGGATGACAGGAGGACTAAAAGCCCATGTGCTTCACTGACTGGCTCCAGCTTCCTCCTCCTTCCCACAGATATTCAATCCCAAGAAACGTACTTTAGGGGGCACAGAATGGGACCCACAGCCCCTTCTCCCTTCTCCATTGGCCAGCCTGGCAACCAAACAAGCAGAGAAGGCTCCTTTGCCTTCCTCTGCTTTTCCAGGTGAGACTTACCCAAAGCTTCTGCCTGCTTTGTCTGCTTTGCTGTTCATCCCTTTGCTGACAAAGAGCCTTCCACTCCACAGGTAGCAAATATACAAAAGAAATGCCCCATCCTCACCATGTGTAATGTGATCCCACATCACAGCACTGAGGGTTTGTCTGAAACCTCATCTCACAGAACATTGCCACCAGGACAAAAATCTCGGCTGTGATTTTCTCTTCCATGTAGGGAAGTTTATAATCCTTACCGATACTGAAGGCAAAGTGGCTCTCCCAGGGAGCCCTGGCTGGTGTCTGGAGTGTGTGGGACCATGGTGGTCTGCCTGCTGTCACGTCCCCGCTGCACCAGCTGGCAGCATGGCCCATGGGGACACCACCTTCGATGTCACACCACACTACCCTGGAGTTCAGCCTCTTGCTGGGAATGGTACAACTCCTCCTCGCAAGGCAGTTGGAGGGGAGTGTTGGTGGAGGACAGGCGGCTGCTGTGGTGGGGACAGTCGTCAGGCTCAAGTCATCCCCCTGCACGGTGTCAAGTGCACAGCGAACCCACGGCTCTGCAGGGGGAGGTGGTGAAACTCTCAGCTCCTCGCAGTGATCGCTCTGAGAGGGAGTGAAGTGCGGACACTTCTCCAGGCTTCACAATGGAGGCTGCAAGGGCTCGTGTCAGCAAACACTGCCCTCCCCTTGCGATCCCACCAGTCCTTTAGGGGCCAGGGATGCCCCTTTACCAGACAGCAGCAATTAGTAAGAAAGAGATTTTCTTATAATTAACCAGCTTGTGATAGTGGTGGGATTTGGGTCAGTGCAGCAGGTGCTGCACATATTGTCACAAGCCACAGCCATAGCCTTGGGAATTTGCAGTTTCCACAGCACTTCTTTTCCCCGCCCTATTGTGGCCCCTCCATCTCAGTCACTCCTTGACAAGTGCTGTGGGACAGCATCTGGAGGCAGCAACCAGCTCCTGAGACACAGATTCTGCCAAAACCTTTGGGTATATGAAAAATTCCACACTCACTGATGTTGCTGTGCTGGCTTAATGTACAAGAAAAGCAGATATGGGCATGGAGGATATTTAGGTCAAACCACCTTCTGCTCGCATCTGAACTTATCCAGAGTGATTCCGGTGAAGTCAGAGGAATGACTGTGGCTTTACCCACCAGAACTGAGAGGAAAAATAGCTCAGACTTCAATATTTAAATGGCAAAAGATGGATTCCTCCTGGGGAAGCACAAGCATTTCAAATTTCATTATAAAATAAAGGCTGCCTTTGTCTTAGAGATGTGCTGTGGCTGTTGCAGCTGGAAATAAATGACAGGAGACTGTAACTGCATTAGCTGCACCTCCTGTGATGACCATCCATGTCTCTCTTCAAAACAGACTGGAGTTACAGTGGTCCCAACCAAATGAGGGTTACAGCTCCATGATTGGTTTCAATTGCTCTGCAAGCCTCTGCAAGAACCTCTTGGAAAACACCAGCCCTGAGCAGAGAGTCATCACTCCACTGGGTGGTCACTCTCATCATTTCTCTTCCCAAGGTCCTGGATGCAAGCAAGCCAACACCAGACTGTATTGCCAGATGCTGAGGCCAAAACACTTGGCTGCACTTCACAGGATATGTTGACAGATTGGAATCAGCTTAAAAAATCCCTACAAGAGCTTGGAGAGACCTGAAAAATCCACTTGCTGTGCTTGCAGAAGCTTGGTCAGGTAGGATGACACCGTAATCTGGAAGAGTGCAAAATCAAGTTCTGTGAGTTGAAGTTAGGCAATTTTAAGTCAAAAATACCAATGATTACTGAAATACATGGTCCCTGCAGGATATCTTTTCTTCCTTTTCCTTAAACAAGAACTATGACTTGCAATCAGAAGGTACTTAGCAAGTTCCTCTCATCCAAGTATGACAGAAGACTGAGAATGACATTCAGAGTAATCCCCGTGACTTTGAAACATGCTGATGTACAAATGCAGGCTCCTTCCAGTCAGCATATGGGATAGAGTCCAATCTTCAGTCAAAGCTGGGGAATCGGACATCGGGTTTAGAAAAAAATCAGTTTTGTGGTTTTGTACCTCATTTATAGCTCAGATTATTGCATATATGCATTGCTTCTCCCATTGGACAACTGCCATACCTTTTCTTGGCCCCTTACAGATTGATTCAGCTGATTTGTGGCTCTGCGAGAATTTCTTTCAGGTCTTAATCTTTTTGTGCACTGATTTCCCCCACACCTTCTCTAAAATGAGGCTATGCCACTTTCTTCCAGCTCCAGCTGGGAGCTCCTCTGGGCTCACACTGTGTCAGTGCAGAGCCCAGAAACAGCATTGACTGCTGTGGCACGGACCATAAGGAGGAATGAGGATGCAATACTTTGGCAAAAGAGCTCTGGAAAGTCTGTGCCGCTTCTCTTGCTGAATTCTCTGCTGAGGGTTTGGCTCTGTTTGTGTTGGCTGCTGAAAGCTAAGCCAGCCTGGTGATGATGGAGCATTTTTGATGTCTAAAAAGAGCCCCCAACAAAACCAATAGTTTCTGTTTATAACTGACCTTCTCTGTTATACAAAAAGTCTGAGCAGGCAGTAGTGGACACCCAGAAGATGCACAGACTGGGACTGCTGTATTCAGCCCAGTTAAATACACAAGCTGCAAATAAGACATTTGCTCACAGATTCAGTGAGTGAGAAAACTGGGTTGTCTGCTTACCCCAAGCTCCCCATTTTTCCTTTTGTGAGAACTAGGTTCTCCTTGTAGGGACTGAAGGGAGACTCACTGACCCTTGGTTGCAGAAGCTCACTGCACATGCACTGCCGAACACAGGTGGAGTCACAGCTGCAAGCCAGTCTCCTCAATATGGGTCACAAGGTAATCCCAATGTGGGAGAGAGCAGAGCTTCTTCTAGCAGGTATTTGATGAAATAAGCAACTTTGTCCTGTTTGCACAAGGAATACCTAATACAGCAGATTGCAGAAAACGTGCACCACACTGGGGTATATACTGGTGGGAATCTGGGAAGACTATACTTGCCATGAAAGGACAGCAAAAGTATGGCACTGGAGAGAATCAGGTCTGCACTTAGAGTAACCCTGAGGTTGAAACATCTACATGGTTTTCAGGAGCACATGTCGTGCTGAAAGGTATCAGGACCTAGCTTCAGAGCCAAGTCTGTGGCAGGACCACAGGTCTCTGAGTACCCCTAAAAGCACTATTCCAATACTGCTGTTCATCAAGGTGCTCACTCCTCACCCCGCACTGCTCAGCTACTCAGCACCACCAGAGTTTACATTTCACAAGGTCAACCTCTGCAGCGCATCCTCTGCATTTTCAAAGTCTTTCCCTAACAGGTGGCTATCCTCCCTACTCCCCTTACATGCTGCAGCTTGAATCAGACACTTTGATCAGAGGGAAAATATCCTGGGGGAAAAAGCTCTTGATGTAGCACCAGCAATGTGTTTGAACCAACCTGCCAGCACACAGCAGAGAGCTAGGACCTGAAACATCAGAGGGTAATGGATGAAGACCTGACCAGCAGTCTTAAACAAAACCCTGCCTGAATCCTGGGACCTGAGTATTTTATAGTTTTCATGGAAATACTCACACCTGCAGGGGAGTTGGCATTGCCTTCCAGGCTGCTATGGAGATATCCTTAGGCTTCCATATGCTGACAGAAACTGCTGCCCCTGTACAAGTTCCCAGCTGGTTGTGCAGATGGAAATGAGCCATGTCACTTGTGGAAACACCTGAACATCCAAAATAGATAAATTAATCTGTGCAGGTTTTCTGACTGGAACAGTAACTATGGAAGAGAGCTGGACAATGAGCAATTCCCATTCATGGAGGCCTTGAATGCCATGATACTCCATGAAAATCAGTAGTTGCCCCACAAACAGTGGTGGCTGCATCCCTGGAGGGCAGTGCATTGGCAGCGCTGTCCTGCTGGTTGCCAGTTCATCCTAACACACCACAACAATCCCTACTTTAATCAAAATGGATAGAAATTCTGGTAAACCCCTTGCCAGTGGGACAACTCAAATGTTTGTGTGAGCCAGATGCGTTCACAAAGTCTTGGCTTTAATGGCATTTTGTGACACAGGTTGGCTCCTCCACTGCAGCCCCAACTGCTGAGAAATCAATCATTACCAGCAGTTAGCTATTTGATGGTTAACAGCCTGAACCGAAGCCAAACTGGTTGTTAATTGGGCTAACAACTGATTTCAAGGGGTTGTTTTGCAGGGCCCAACACTCCCAGCAATTGACTTGGAGTTGTAACTAGCAGCCAGGCGGCAATTAACAGAGCCAAGGGAAATTCACAGGCCATTACCAAAGGGCTGGCTCCCAGCTGGGCATCTGCTTCTCAGGGAGCATGGGGAGCACAGCCACATCCCAGGGCCTGAGCAGGCAGAGCCAGCACCCAGGGTCCAGTTTCACATCTTGACAGTCAAAATTCTCCTATCAATGTACAACCTGGGTCTCATCATCCTGCGCCTCAGCTACTCCAGCAGCCTCTTTTGGGGTTTTCTTGAATTTTGTAATGAGAGTTTTTCTAATATTTGCTATGAACTTCCACAGGGAGACCTTCCAGCCCTCCTTCAAATCCCTTCCTAGGACTCTCTTTTGCTGGAGTAGCAGCTAGTCCTCTGGTTAGGTCTATCTTGCTAGCTGATGGCACCTGCTGCAGCTGACCATATGAAACATCATGTCTTTGGGACAAAGGCTGCTGCTTACTGTGCCAGCAGCTCATAAAAGGAGACTCCAGCCATCAAGGTCTGCTACTACAGCAGAACCAGTTGGCAAAATAATCACAGCAAGAACACGACCGGGTTTTCCTCTCCTCTTGCTACAAATCTTCAAGACAAAAAAAATTAGAAAACACTATTGGCCATACTGGCAGGAGAGGCCAGCCCAGGAAGTAGTGCCATGATTATGATCAAAAGGGGCTGTCCGGGGCTGAAGAGAGCTTGGAATGGGAGCAGGGGAACAAATCAGGCACTCGCTGAGCTGGGGAGGCTCTGGCAGCCCTCACCATTGCATTTCCAGTCCACAGCAATCAACAGCACAAACTTAGTAAAGTGGTAATACCTGGGCATGGTTGGAGTGGGTCTTGTCAGCACAGCCAAACCTCCCCCAGCTTCTGATCTAGGACTTTGTAGAGACGGATTATGTCTTGGACACCATACAGCCTGCATGGATGTTCTGGTGCTACAGTTACTATGAACATAGGAGAGATGCTGTAAGTCACATGAAGCCCAAGAGCATCCACTGTGCTCCCAGTACAGCAAATCTGAAGTGCACTTCATTGCAGAGTAGCCTGGGTCACTGGTCAAGCAGTCCAGAGTAACATCTGTATTCTTCAACAGATGCAAGCAGAGCCCTCTCTCAACCTCCAGCTGATGTGGCTTTCTGGGGAAGAACCGATGGTGCTGTAGGCATACATGGGGAGGGGACAGAAATGCTGTAAATGGGAAGCAAGAGTGGTAATGAGGAGCACATGTGTAGGTGCTTGGAGCATCCCAGGTGCTACAGAAGTGCTAAGTGTTAGTATGTGGCCAGGAAATTGACTACAAAAACCCACTATACTCCACATCCTCTTGCTCTGTGCCTTCTCCAGGATCTGGGCCTGACACTCCCCCTTAGGCTCAGGAAAACAGGAACCAGCCTGGAGGTGCCTTTGGCTGCAGCCATGCTGAGAACCCTGTTGTAAGAGGAGCTGTGTGGAAAGGAGAGGAGGAGAGATAGACCAAGGCTCAAGAGGAGCGTTGGATCTGGTCCACCTGTGGCCAAGAAGATATTGTGCCACAGTGCAATGCTGTCTCCCAACACATGCAATTCTGTTGCAGTATGAGAGAAGGTTTCCCTGTGTGACATCCATTTTGTGGTCACCCTGCCCAAAATATTAGATCTCATGCGCTTCTGGCACTGGAGGGTCATTCCCTTGGGACAATACCGCACTCATTTGTGCTCCACATTTTGTGTCCCTCTAGGATGCTTCTGTGGCACTCAGGTCCACAGCCAGGGCTCGCTGGTACTGAGCAGGGCATGAGGTAGCACTGAGCCCTTCCCACTGACAGGATGCAGCCCACCAACGAGCCAGTTTGACTTGGAATGGTCTTGTGAGAGCAGAAATATGAGATCTCCCACTGAGCCCCTGAGCATCCCTGTTTCTGGCTATACACCCCCCTTTCAAGGAGGAGTCTTTAGAGAGTGGGGCTGAGATGATCCACAAACCACAGCCATCCCCCGCCCCCTCCCCAAGAAGAATTGCTCTCACACAAATGAAATGTGTGTAATTAATGGGCAGGGGGCTGGACAGGTCTGAGATGAAAGCGTTTCCTGGACTTGTCCTTCATTTGCATGGTATCAGAAGCTGTTCAGAAGGTGTGACTTTTCCCACAGGGAGCCCTCAGTTCGGTGGCACAATAAAGCCAGAACTTCTTACCCAGAATTAATTAAAGGAGGGGGAGGGGGATGGCAGGGAAATGTTTGAAAGCTGAGCCTGATGCAATAAACAAACACCCCAGTCGTCCTTCCCAAGCTACAGCATGCCCAAGGGAGCCTGGGCAAGCCCCAGCACTGCTACAATATCCCACAGCCCACCCTGCTCAGTGGGTATCCCCAAGCAGACCTCATGGAAAAGTTGTAAAGTGAGAGAAAAGGTGGAAGCCGAGACAGCATGTGCCAAAAGGTTTGGTGCTTGGTGGATCAAGCCCTGGTGCAGCCCCTGCTTGGACAGCACAGGCCCATTTTCTTGCCATTGTAATTTACTCCTGTCCATCAATCACAGAAAGGTTTGTGCTGGAAGGGACCTTACAGATCATCTAGTTACAACCCTTCTGCCCTAGGAACCTTCCACTAGATCAGGTTGCTCAAAGCTCCACCTAACCTGGCCTTGAATACTTCCAGGGATGGGGCATCCACAACTTCTCTAAGCAACCAAAGCAGCACTTAACCTGAAAACACTTATCCTGCCTGACATCACCCTGGTGTGTTCTCTCCACATTTACTTTTTACCCCATGTTGGCTGGCTGAACCAGACAGGCTTCTCAGTGATCTCATGAGGCACTCTCCCAAATGTTGCTCAGCTTCAGCCTTGTCACTGTGTCCAGATGGCACCACATGGTGAAGCCCCGCCTGGAGCAGTCATCCCTTCATGGACAGTCAGGGCAGCAAGGCTCCTCTCCTGCTCATCTGCCACCTCCCTCCAGCTGGTGGCAGCGACAGGACTGCAGGGTGGCACTGGGAATCACAGCACAAGGACTTTGCTAGCTTGGAGCAGGGGTTTCTGCCCAGAAACACCCACACTTAACAGTATGAGTTAACAGAAGTAAACACCTACCTCCAAAGCCTCCCATCCCCAACACTCTCCTGCATTCAGCCCTCTCAGCACCCTGCAGTCTCCAGGGCCTTTGAATGGCTGTGATTCTCAGGCTTGGTCCACGCACCTGCTGATGATGAAGGAGGAGGGAAAAGTCCCACATTCTTGGGCTGATGACTGATCCTATGCATTCAACCAGCACACAGGGTTTCTGCAAACATGGAGGAACAGCAGGTACCACCAGGGACTGTCCCCACCTCCTTGGTGGTGGGATGGTGGGAGCTACCATCCCTGGGGACAATGCATTCAGGACCCTGCAGGGCCCTGGTCTCCAGGAAGAACATGACTTTCTCCAGCCATACCAGGGACTAAGTGCTATCAGTGTAGAGGCAGGGTATGAGGAACCATTAATTTATTCACTTACTGATTAACTAACTGGTAGTGGTCTCTTTAATCTCCCAAACAATGGTGAAACAACCTTTGCTGTCTGGAAGCTGAAGCTGGACAAATTCGAGCAATAAACCAAGTCCCAAGCTGTGGTGCTCCTATGCAGCATGGCTGCCCAAAAGCCTGTTAACGAGAAGTGGCTAATTAACCATGGACCAAGCGAGCTGGGAAAGCAGAGGGTCCCCTCCCAGGAGCCAGGCCTGGGTGCCTTTCACTGTGGCAGAGCAGATCACAGGAGTTGGGGATGGTGTGTGTGTTACAGAGCTGTGCAGGTACACAGGGGTGTCCATACCCAGCTCAAACCCCAGGGTGCTGGGTCCTGCCTGCACCAGCCCTTGGCTGCCTTGAAGGATGGCAGAGATGGGGGTGAACAACCTTACTCAAGGTTGAGCACCCGTGCCATGCCCTTCTCCACCATCACTGCAGGACAGATAACAAGGCAAGAGACATGGAGCCAGTCCTGCCCCTCTGTTAACCATACCTGGAACAAGCACCTGGCACCAATTCACTCAGATTCATAAAGCCATTAGGAAAAGCAATTAAACAAACTAATGAACGAAAAGCACCTATAAGGACTATCAAATACCATCTCTGCCCGGGGAAAGGCCAGGAGCCATTCACTTTTAGTTTCTTTAGTCTGTAAACTACAGCATGGGCTTGCCCCATCTCTGCCATCTTCAGGCTCCTGCAGGCCCTGGACAAATTCTGTCCATGCTGTCCTGTGGCCCAGGCAACATCCATGACCTCTGTGAGTGACAATGCTCAGGTATAGAGCATGGCCCAGCACTCAGCCCTTAGGTTTCCCCCCCTTGAAATTATTGATATATGTTGCCAGCTCAGCTCAGGCTGCTACATCAGCCAGAGGAAGGCTCATCCTCACATGCACAGACAAGGCTCAGTATGAACACAAACAATGTCACAGGCAGCCCATGAGGATGGCACCAGCAATGGTGAGACTCTCCTAGCAAGATTGCAGTTTTAACATTTTTTCACCATTTTATTCTTGCACATTTCCATATCTGAGAACATCCCATATCTGAATCCTTGATCAGACCCAGTATGCAAAACACAGCACCACAGCAGGGTCAAGTATTCACTGAGAGAGGGGACCCAACAGCCTGTTTTGCACAGACACCCAGCTCTTCCAGACCAGAGAGGAGCAAGTACCAGCTTTCTTTCCCTCAGAAAGTTTCATCCTATGCTTGAAAACAGTGGTCAAGGCTCCATTGCGCTACGTCCGTATTCAGTCTGCAAGGCACCTTGTTCCCATGTGGCAAGGAGGTGGCACCTGCACGTTAAACCTGGAATTTGTTGCAAAGAGAACCATGATTTCCACAAGACTCATCTGGGTCCAAGATCTTGGGATAGCCTCCCATTTCCCATAGTTCTTCTCTTGGGAAAAAAAATTGCACCAAGTGGCAGCCTCAGCCCCATGCTGCACCTCACTTCCATACTCCTTTGCCCCTTTCCAACTTGCCTCTCCAGCCCCAATCCCTCCCTGGAAAGCATCAGGCTCAGTTAGACTAATACAAACTTTTAATGCACATATTAAATAAATATTTCAATCATTTCATATTCAATTTGTACACAACCGAAACAAAACAAAAATCCTAAAGGAAACAGAAAAAACCCAAACAAAAAAGATTGGATGAAAAGTCACCCCTGGTCCTGGCTCATATCCAGTGTCTTTGTTTGCCCTCCCCAAGAAGAATAATTGCTTTAACCCTTTGGAGAGAGTTGCAGTCCCAGGGCAGCATGTGCAGAGTGGGGCTGGCTGGGGATGTTCACTCAAGAGATTTAATGTTTCCTTTGGGGTTGGTTTTTCTTTTTTTTCTAAGTAGAAAATTGGGCTTCTGTCAACACAGAAATTTTGAAAGAAATCCCCTCCTTTCATAGAGGGACAACATCATCAGTATTTCTTATCAAAGCGCAAACCTGGAAGAGACAGTTGGCAATGAAGCACCAACCACTACAACAAAATATTTAACATTATGACAAAACAGCCTGAAATGGCTCCATAATAATTTTTAAACTTTTTTTTAATTTTATGGATGAAAACTTGCATCTGATAAAAAAATATAGACAGAAAAAAAATATCAATTTTTGGTGAGAAGTTCACATTTTCCACATGGGAAAAAAAGTAATACCAGTTACCAGCCTGCTCCATGGCAGTCATACCTTAGTACTTTAAAACAAACCAAATGCCAAAGATGCTCCTGTGTGTAAGAGGTACCAAGTCAGTTCAGGACTTTCTCTGGGGCATCCATCACCCCTGTCCCCTCCTGAGAAAAAAAAGGTTGGGAGTTGTGAAGCCAGCAGTGTTCTCAGAAGGATGCAAGTGGCTCCCAGCAACCCCTTCCTCAGCTGGAGAAGTAGGCATATCCAAGGAAAGAAAGCATCCAGGGGTCCTCACCCTGGGTGTCACAGTCAGCCCCCACAGGCAGCGCCCACATCACCCAGGTTACAAAACCCACCCAGGAGATCTCCAACCACCCCTAAAATAAATCCCCTCCCCTTAGTTGTTTTCCAGCCTCTCCATCTTCTCCAGTAGGCATTAGTTCAGTTCATTTAAGTAGCACATCACTTCCAGATTTGAATTTCCATGTTTTTTTGCTTGTTTGTTTTAAACATGATTTTTTAACTCCTTTTCCCCTAGAGCTACAAAAAAAAAAATTACAAAATAAAGCGCAACCCCAAACAGACTAGAACATTTCTAAGTGAAGAGCTCTTTCCCCTTCACCAGTCTCTGAATGTTTCATTACTTTTAAAGCTGGAGTACAAAAATAGAGCCTCTCTCATTTTTTTCCTGTTTTTTTTTTTTTTTGTAAAAACCAAACACCCCCCCCAAAAGTATCAACAACTAGAGCAAGTAATTTTTTTTTATCCTTCCCCCTCCCTTTTTTTTTTTTGTTTTTTGTTTTGTTTAATACCCAAATGGGAAAGTCTCTACATATAGTCCAATGAGCTCAGAGGAGCATCCTCCAGGAGAGATGCAGGCAGAGAGGCAGGAACATCAAGGTCCTGCCCTGGAGCTGGAGTTTCTAGTCCTTTTACTTCTCCGGTTGAAGGGATAGTTGAGGAACTCAAAGCGTCTGTGGGGCTCAGTGGTCTGGTGGCCCTTGGGAAGCCTCTTCATGAAATGCACCTCCCGCTGGTGCTGCCGGGTCTTGGAGCCCTTGCGTGGGCGGCCCTTGCGGGTGAAGGCCATGTACCAGCCCTCGTACTTGGCATTCTGCAGCGCCGTGTAGTTGTTCTCCAGGACAATCTCCGTGAAGACGCAGTCCTTGCCTTTGCCATTGCTCTGAGAAGGGAACAGGAGGGAAGATTTAAGCAACAGACACTCACTCAGAACACTGCTTCTCACTACCCCACGCTGGCTTGGCTGGTGTAGCAGCAGGGTTGTAGTGCTTGTGGGCAGCTACGAGTTCATTTTTCCCACCTCTTCTCCCACAGGTCAAAATTCCCCAAAATCTGCTTTTCCTTGAGAAGCTGCAGGGAGCAGGCTCTGTGACACAGACAAACACTGCTCACTGCAGCTTGTGACCTTAGTGTGATGCTAGATGCAAGCCCCAGTGCAGCTGGTCCCAGCCTTCACTTTCACCACACCCATAAAGGAATTTTTGCCTCCATCTGTGCCATGGGCTGGACATGACCACAAGCAAACTCTCCATCTCAATTCACTCACCCAGCCTATCCCCTTGGGGTCTTCAATATAGAAGGGACATTGAGAGGCATTGAATGGCAGGAGAAATGATGTGGGGTCAGTAGTGGTAGTGCCCACAGATGCAGGTGGTGGAGGGAGCATGGGGTAGCCAGGGACTGAGCTTCCCCCATTACAGGCAATAGAGGTACTACGAGGGACCCACATCAGGCAGCCCCAGAAAGGAGCTCCCATGAAAAATCCTCGCAGACAATCACTGTCCTGGTGGGATTTTGCACATCCAGTTCCCCGCGCCCAGAAAGAGGCATCAAGGCACAGAAGGAGCATGACAAACCAGCAGGTGGTGGGGCCTTGCCTTGGGGCCAGCCCCATGGAGCATCTTAACATTCCTGGCACTTGTACCATGTAATTGTGGAGAATAGACCGGCAATCCGCCTATTTGTTTGGGGAGATAGAAGGAATGTGCCCCACGAGGCACCCGGCCCGCCTCCCTTGCTCCCCTCCTTCCCTCCAGGCTGCGGAACAGCTTGTCCCCCTACCCCTAGAAAGGGAGTGCTGACTGAGCCTCAGGACTCCCATCTCACCTCCCCACCTACACAGGTGAGCTCTGTATCAGGTCAGAGCTGCTCTCCTCGCAGCCCCCACTCCATGCTCCTGGCAGTTCCCTGCCTTGCTCGTGCCCTTGCACCCTACCTTGCCGATCAGCTTCCCCTTCTTGTTCATGCAGATGTAGAAACCCGTGGCTGCCCCCTTGATGCGCACACGGCTCCCGAAGGTGTCTGTCTCCACGATGAGCTTGGCTGGGGAGAGCAGCAGAGGGGAAAGGGAGAGAGAGAGGGATGTCAGAGGGGGTCTGGGATGGGGCAGACACAGGTATGGAGACCCCAGCAATGCACCCTGATGCTGGGCACTGCAGGGATATGCTCTCTGGAAACTGGACAGAGAGAGCCCTAAAATCAGGAAACAAGGTTAAGATACAGCCTCAACTCCTCCTTACCCTGCCACTGTGTCCCTTTGCCACTCTGAGCTCTGCTGGATGGGGAGTAGCTCTGCATTACCCAGGTCCACTGGGCTCAGTGATTCAGATGGCACAGAGGTGTCCTCGGTGGGGGCAGGGCAGCACGCAGGGCATGCAGTGGTTGGCAGAGAACAAGCCAGCTACCCTGCACACCAAGGCAGGTCTGGGTAGGCCTGTGGGCAGGCACCTTCTGGAAGTGCACAGCATGCTGCCAGCTGTCCCCAGCCCAGGGGATGCTGCTCCATGTCTCTCTGCCAGGCCAGAACTGAGGGAGAAGCAGTGACTTTGCAGCTGGCAGGGGAGGCGTGAAGGGTACGGCCATCCTTTTAATGCCTTTCACCTTTGCATGAGTCGAGAGGGCGTATTGATTTGGTCTCAGTTTTTTAATGGAGGCATCGATCGACTTCCGAAGGAGCTATGCAAATCGCCGGGTCGATGGGCCGCCTATAAATAGACCTGTCACCTTCCCTCCCTGCCTTCACCCTGGGAACCCAAGCCTCGACGCCCATCCACCTCCAGGGAGGTGGGGGCAGGACATCCTTTCTCCCGGTCCTGCAGCTGCTATCCCCAGAGTAAGTCCCAATGGAGATGGTGGTTACCTGTTTGCACCTCAAATAGTCTGCTCTGTGCCAAGCACCAAAGAATTCCCCATGGTGCTGAAAAGCCAGCTGAGACTGTCCAATTTCACCACCATCACCTCTCATCCAGCATCAGCTCCTAGTGCCATAAGCCCTATTCAACAAGGTAATTAAAGCACAGGCCACAAAGCTTCCAAGTCTACAGTCCTATTACAGGTTTAAGCCCATTGATGCCTTATTTATCCTCTCTGATCTCTGCACAAGAGCTGCTCGGTTCCTCAGGACTGTAGTCCACTGCAGCTTGCACATCTTTACCCCAGGATGCTCAGCCTCCAGCAAGCCCCAGTGAGGGCAATAATGTTCTGGAGTGGGAGGCTCTGCAGGAGGATGCTTTGAGTGGCAGAAGGAGGCTGTGGGTACACACACAAGCTAAAGCAAACCTAAATCACATCCTCGGCTAGGAGCAAATTGCCTCTCTGTCTCTGCAACACCTTAATCCTGCATCCCTCACATTGTGGACACTGTTAGGGTCAATGGTACTGAGGGTGGGGACAGCAAACAGGCAGTGCTGGCAGGAGCTGAGTTGACCAATGAAAAGATCATCTCCAAATTTGCTGAGGCCAATTGATTTGGTGCTGTCAGGCAGGCCAGGCTTCAAGTGCATGCAGGTATCCCCTCCATGCACTCCCTCCCTTTAACATCACCCTACAGCACATCTTGTCCCCAGACTACCCTGTGCCTATGCCCCCCTGTTCCCAGGCTGGCACAGATTGAACTCAGAGCTGAGAAATTTGAGAAGAACCAACTCCCAGAATGTGCCACCACCAATGCCCAGAGCCTGGCAAGCACCTAGCATCCGCAAAATCAGCCACACAGGAGCAATGGTACTCTGCAAACAAAGCACTGAGACAGTGATCCCCTATTTATCTATATTGGGGAAAGGGGGTGAATTGATCTCAGAGGCAGTAAAAGGTTTGAGAATTGATTTTTCTCTCTCAGAGATAGGCAGAGCTGCGAGGGAGGGACGAAGAAAGGAGGGAGGGAGGGAATGGGGAGGCCTTGGCCCCAGTGAGCACAAAACCCTGCTTTAAAGATGCATATTGCTTCTCTTTTGGACTTTTTCCTTTTTTTCCTTTTTTTTTTTTTTTTTTCCCCAAAGGGCAGCTGTGATTTACAGCCACCAGACGGGTTTGCTGCCCTGCCAGTGTGTTGCTCTGGCCCTGTCATCCATGGAGGATGAAGACAACCTGGCCTTGGAGCCATGCACCCCTAGACCCTTGCAGACAACTCAAGAACCCTGCAAACTCTGGTCCTGACCAGCAGAAAACCCTGGGCACAGACAAAAACCAGCAAGTGGGCAGTGAGCAATGCCGCATCCCCAGCTGCTAGTGGGGTCGAGTCCAGGCTGCAGCTGGCAGTGGTTTTCTTGGTGGCAGGCATGGCCTGGGAGGGACAAGCTGGGCTGCACCGGCTGCCTGCCTTCCCTTAGAATTAAAAAAAGTCAATCAAATATTGACAATTAAGACGAATAACTGAAAACGCTGGACTCGATGTTAAGTCGGCTGTAAAAATGTCAGTGTGGGGAAAGGGGTCATCTGCAAAAATAAATCAACCCCCTTTACACGCCCACCCCCAAAAATGAGACAAAAAAAGCAGAAGGAAGGGCTTGGGGAAGGGGGATCTTTGCTGCAAAAGTGGATTTCTAAATAACATTTGGGGGGAGTCCTTTTTTCCCCCCCCTTTTTTGAGGGGGGGGAAGCTTAACGTTTTCAACTCTATTCTTTCATTTAAGTGACAGATTTATCCCAGTAAAATTATGTTTCATGCTCAAACTTTGAAGGGAAAGTGGCTACGTAAATGCTGAAAAAATGCAGCGAGACACACTTGATCCCCCAACTGGACTGCGAAGAGGAGAAAGTATTCAGGAAATGTTAAAAAAGGTGAAAGTAAGAAGCGTTTTAATAGTTCTTCCAGACATGGGGGCCTCCCTAGAGATTCATACAGAACAATCCTGAACCTCTATTTTAACATTTACAGACTTGCAACTCTTTTAAAACTTTACATCTGAAAAACTGCTTGTTCTCTTTCTGG
Source organism: Anabacerthia variegaticeps (assembly GCA_035583185.1). Lineage (NCBI taxonomy): Eukaryota > Metazoa > Chordata > Aves > Passeriformes > Furnariidae > Anabacerthia > Anabacerthia variegaticeps. The sequence continues at coordinate 22,059,089 of JAWWEW010000166.1, read as the reverse complement.
TTTAGATCAGTCTTCATTTTCCTCCTTAGCTCTTCAAATGCTTAACCTTTTTTTATTACATTTTAATAGAGTTTTTCAAGCCACCACAAGTCCCCTCCTTCTGGCCTTATTTAAACCTGGTCGTTATTTAAATATGCACTAACTGTTTTTTAAAATCCAAGCATTAGAGGACTAAAACAAGATGGGATTTTTTTTTTCTTTGGGAAATTAACTACTGCCCTTTCAAGCTAGGTCTGCTCTGGGGTGGGAATAATTCATTTGTAAGATTAATGCTGGTTGTATGGAATATCACATAGATGGAATCTGCATTGTGCTTGTGCTGCTAACGTCCAGCGTGAAATTTTCAGCCAAAGCAAAAGGAAGGGGGAAAAAAAAAAGAGCAAAAAACCCAGAAGGGAAAAGAAGTAAATTGTTTCTACTAATCTCTCCCAAAAAAAGAAAGGGAAATTGCAGCTAATACCAAAGAAAAACACTTGCGATCCCTACATACAACACACAGGATCACAGGCTCTTCCCTGACCCAGGCGCGGGATCAGGCCTCCTACAGCTGGCCCCGTGGAGTCCCAGGGCTTGCTGGCCCCACTGACCCCTGCATTTGACTGTCCCAATGTGTCATTAGTGCACACGATCAAAGTATTTGGGCTTTGAGTGTCCTCAGCAGAGGGATTGGTCCCACCACCCTGGAGAAGGTGGAGGTTTTGGGGAGGGGGTGCCAGAGGGGCCATGGCAGAGTGATGGCTCTCATGCTTGCGGGGTCTCTGCTTTATCTCTGGATACACTGCAACATCTTCACCCACAGCTGACTGCCTCCCTGACCCTCTGCTTGGGATTTGTTTCAAGAAGGGAGAGATGGGGCTACGTTGAGAAAACGCCACTTCAGACAGTCCTAGTTTAGGGAAGGTTCCCAGAGCAACCATTCGCCCTTTCTCCTCCCTGCCTCTTCTTCAACTTCACCTTTCACTTCTGTTTCAAAAGGAAGTCTCAGGGACTCCCATCCCTGCAAAGAGCTGGGATGAAACAACTGATGATGCTCAGGATGCCGCAGCACCGAACCGTCCGAGTCAGGTGCAAACCAAGAATATAAAGGAAAAGAGCAGAGCCCATTCTGCCAGCACCAATCCCCTCCCTCGGCACAGGGAACCTGCCCTCACCTTGAATCACACAGCTGCTGATCGCTGACCCCTATGTTCTCCCCTTACAAGCCCCCGCAAGCCGAACGATTTTAATGATTTCTGGGTAACAAACAGGACGGAAATCATCAATCGCCACACTGGGCTGCGAACACCTCCCCAGCTCCCCCCTCTCCTGCTCACATCGTGTGTCCTTACCGTGCACATCCCCATCCTCTGCCATCGCATTGATTTTCTTGTTGTCCAAGATCTGCACATGTTTCCCACTGGTCCGGCTGTACAACTGGTAGGTACGGACGAGCCGCCGGCTGAGCTGATCCGTCACCAGGCTCTGCTCCCTCACATGCTGTGTAAAATTAGGTGGGGACTGAACAGTTACCTTTAGGAAATTAAAAAATATACAACACACCATTATAATCTCTACTCCTCAGCGGGGCAAATGGGCTGAGCCGAGATCACCAGCCTCCAGCTCGGCTTTATGTGGAGGCACGGAGCCGGGACCGCGGTGGTGCCTCCTGTGCCATCTACGCCTCTCCAGGAGAAGGAGTGTTCAGCTCTGGGACACAACAGCCAGAGCCCTTTTACAGAGCTGTGTCCACTCCAGACATGCCCTGAGGTGACTCAGGAGTACAACAGAGCTTGGTGACCCCAGAGGCCCCCCCCAGGTCTCAGTGGGTCCCGACTGGCACTGGGGTACCTAAGATGAACATCAAGGCTGAGAGCTAGAGGGGGTTGGGGGGGCATGCAGGATGGCACAAGCTCAAGGGGCTGGCGCTTTCATCCCACACCTCTCTCACCTCTGCAGAGGCATACTGCTGCTCCAGCTGCCCCAGGCACATACCCCAGCCACTGCCACATCAGTTTCAACAGCTACCTTTCCTCTGGGTCCCAGGCTCTTTATTTCCTTCCAAACACCCCACTTACTAACCTCTTCAAATACAAAGTCCACAGAGAAGGTAGAGCTATGAGGTATAAGAATTACAAGAAAATACCCCAGCCCAAGTATTCGGTAACGTAACAACGCAAGGATACAAACATGCTACCCATGCAAACATCCCTCATCCACAGTCAGCTGTTTGGTGCCAGCAGCAGGGCCATCCCCAGCCTCAGTACGCCAAACCAGTTAGCCCCAGAGCCGCAGCTAAGCCCATCCCCTCCAGACCCGACGCTGCTGCTCCTGGGCTTTAAATGATTTTCATGAGCGGCCAAACCTGCTCCCCCCTCAGTCCTGGCTCGCGAGCTGGCACAGAAGTCTTTTTCCCCCCCTCGTCTCAAATCCCTCTTTTAAGTCTGGAAAGTTTCGCTGCTCCCTGACATTTATAAAGATGTATTCTGAGCAAATGTTAGGAGATAGCTCCTTTCAACATCAGAAGGCTGGGACTACCCCCCACCACCCCCACGTCAAATGGGAAGATTTCCTCCTGTCTTAAACAACAGAAAACCACAATAAAAGCAGAAGCCGCTGCTCTCCCAAAGCTGGCTTTATAGAGATATCTCCCCTTGACAATGTCATCTCTCTCCCTCTGCTTCTGCCTGTGCATGTGTGTTTCCTATAGACGGGGTTTGGATAATGCAGCAGGATTCTCTCCCCAGCTCTGATGAGGGTACCATGTGGAGGAGAGGTCATTAGCCATGCTGCTATTTGGTCTCCATCTCATACTTCAAAATATTACAGCTATGTTTTTATACAACTGCACACTCCCAGTGCTTCATTCCCTTCACTTTTCAGCTGGAAACTCAATTTTTTCCCCCCCGCTCCAAGCTTCCAGAAAAATAATAATAATAAAAAAGTAGCTCAAAGGGCATTTTAAACAAAGCTTCTGCACCTGTGATCTCAGGGGGAAGGGGGGCTTCACCCCGGTTTGGAGGTGCACCGCTCCCAGCGACGCGTGCCTGCTGGTATGCGGGCGTTGCACAAGCTCTGCCCGGGATGTTTAATCTATTCGTGTCACTTCTGTCTCTGGCGATACAAACCAGCGGAGCTAAAGTCGGACAATTTTAAGCTGAAACAAAACCTGTGTTTTTTACTAAGGTTTTGGTGGGGTTTCTTTTCTCCCTTTTAATTCTGCTTTACTTTTTGGATGAAGCAGAGTAGGGAAGGAAAAAAAAAATTATAAAACGGACAAGAGGAATGGGAGTATCCACAGTGCAATTTAGAGGTCGGGAGGACAGGACGTAAAGCTACTTAAAGATAACCCTGTGTATTTCCTTGAAATCCCGGTACTCCCTGCCTCGCAGCCCGAGTTTCCAGCACCTTATTTTGCGGCTCGGGCAAAGGGGGTTCGCCCTCGACCCCGGTTTTTTACAGCCAAGCGGCTTTTGTCTCCTGGGTTTTAAACTGTTCCTCTTCCCTGTCTTCCTCCGTGCCGAGCCGCTCGGCGGCGGCGGGGCACCCCCCATCCCCGCGGGGTGAACAAAGCCGAGCAGCCCAGCGGGCACTTACCTGGGCTTGCAGGCAGAGGACGAACAAGTGCATTAACCTGGAGGGGGGGAAACCGGGAGAGATGTGTGAGCCGCGGAGGTTGCGGGCGCGGGGCGGGAGGGCTGGTGCTGCCGGTACTCACACGTAGCTGAAGAGCGAGGAGCAGGGGTCCATCGCGGCGCCGATGCGGAGCCGGGGGCCCGGGGCCCGGCGGCGGCGGGGAGCGCCCGAGGGGGCGCGGCGCTGCCTCAGCTCCTCGGTTCCTCTGTCCCTGCCGGCACGTCCTCGCCCCAAGGAAAGGAGGGCACAAGCGGCTACAGAGGGGAAAGGCCCCGCCGGCCCGCCCGCCCAGCCCCCGGGGCGCTCGGCCGGCGGCCCCTGCCGCGGGGCGCCCCCCGCCCCGCTCCGCGGCCCCGGGAGGC
>JAWWEW010000166.1:22015400-22055015 GCA_035583185.1 Anabacerthia variegaticeps | reverse complement strand
AGGCGGCGAGGCCGGCCCGCAGCCCCGACGGCGGGGGCGGGCGCGGCCGGGGGGCGGCAGCTGCCGCGGGGGAAGCCCGGCGGGACCCCCGCTCCCCTCCCCAGCCCGGCGGTACCTGCCGAGGCGGAGCGGGCGGCGGGCCAGGTGTCGCCGGGGCTGGCTCGGGGTTGGCACTAAGGGCCGGGCTCCGCGAGCAGTCGCAGGCGGGACTCCCTCCCCACCCCGTGCCTCAGTTTCCCCATCCGTAAAAAGGAGTTTAAGGGCTGGGAGGGTAGGTCGGGGACGTGGTTCCCCCCGCTGGGGGTTCGCCGCTCCGCGAGTGCATTGTGGATTGGGAGCGGGCGGGCGAGCCCTCCCGGGACGTGCCAGACATTAAAAGGATTACCGGGGGAGGGGGATGGAGGGGGCCGGAGTTTCGAGAAGGAGTGAGGTTGAGCAAATATCGCAGCCGGGGTAGGGAGAGAGGAGCGGGACACCCCCCGGTTCTTCCCGAGCATCCCCGCCGGGCGCTTACCTTGCGGGGCGGGCGGGCGCCCTCAGGGCCGGCGGTGCGGGGCCATGGGGCCGGGCAGCGGCAGGACGGGGCTCAGCCCCGCAGCCCAGGCAGGGCCGCCGAGGGCTGCATTGTTCCGGCGAGCCCCGGCCCTGCCGGCCCCGCCACCTGTTGCGCACCGGGGCGGGGGCTGCGCGGGGCTGCGGCGGGCGGCCCCCGGGGCCGGTACCTGGCCGGGGCCGGGGCCGGTGCCGCCTGCTCGGCGCTGAGTGACAGCTGCTAATTTGCCGGCCGTGCCCCGCTGCCGGTCCCCGCGCTCCCCGCGCCCTCCTTTATCTTATCAGAGCCCATAATTACAATTGCTATTTTGCTTCCTCGAATCAGCAATCAGCGCTATCTGCCGCCGCTGGAGAGGCAGCTCCTGTCAGCCGCCCCTGAGTGACAGCGCGGCGGCTGCCCCGCCGCACAGGCACACACACCGTGCGCGGCACACGCACACAGCCCTGCACATGCCTGTGCAGCCCTCCTGCACCCGCACATACATGCAGGCAACCCTCACATGCACACACAGACCCCCTCCACGCAGTCCCTTTCATGCACTCACGGGTCGCACACGCATGCAGCCTTTCCCATGAGGTCCTCTCCTTCTCACACCCCTCACACGCTGCGTACCCCCCAGCACAGACGCACACGCTCCTCTTTGCTTACTCGTACCCCCAAAATACACCCCTCCACCTCACACACAGAGACACGCCAGCTGCAGCCACAGAACATTTCTTTCACTCACGTGCAGGCTGACACAATATCTGCAGTTTCCCTCTTGCTCGTGTACCCAGAGACCCTAGACAAAAGTGCATCCCCAGCTCTCCCCACCACACACTTAATGTGTCACCCCAAAACACTGCCTACTGTCACCTCTGCGAATGGATCTAACCTGAATGGGGGTTTCACCTGATCTTGTCCAGCATCCCCACTGCTGAGGGGTGCAGCAGGCAGGCAGGGGAGCCAGGGCACTGCCCCATCCCTGGGCTGACCCCACAGAGCTCAAGGAGAAAAACGGTCCCTACATCAGTATCATCAGCAAGCAACTGCTTTGTGCTGGCCAAAATTTCCCACAAAATCGGCCTCTTGTTAATTTTCCTTCCCTTTTTTTTTTTCCTTGGTGCAAAATGTCATAAGGATGTTTCTGAGAGGTTCTCCTACATGTAGAAAGAAGTCTTGGGCCAAGTGGAAGCATTTAGAAGCACCACAGGAACAAGCAGGATGGGCACTGAAGGTTGAAGCAGGAGCTGGTTTTCACAGGCAACACACTCAGCTCGTCAGTCCGGCACATGGTCAAAAGAAAAACCCTCCATGCTGAGCCAAGTGAATAGGCGATGTACCAGAGCACAGGTGGTATATATCCACCTCTCCAGGCTGCCTAAGGAAAACCAGACAAAACCAGAGCAGGAAGCACCAGGTATTCCTGATGCTCTAAATTCAGACAACCCTGATTTTTTCATATATAAAGAATTCAAGGGATTTAGGCACTGTCTATTTCGTAGACGCTGCTCTTCCTCACCAGTGGCCACCTCCGCTTTACCCCTGGTGGGCACAGGTTCAAGCCACACATTACCCTGCACAATGTACTCTGCTCAAAAGCACCATGTTCAGACAGCCTGGGATGCCTTAGATCAGGAGATTTATGGTGTCCTGTATGGGGTCAGAGGCAGCCACAAGCTGACTGTCCCACATGCCCCCTGCCCTCTGCAAACAGGCTCAAGTGCCAGTCATGGCTGTAAAATCAAGCCGCTGTGGGATCACCCAGGGACGGCCACACTTTGCTTGATAGCAGTTGACAGACGACACTCCTGCCAGCCATCCTTGGGCCCACAACCTAAGCCTCCACAGCCCCCATCCTACCCTGCCTTTGGGAAAGGAAAAGACACAAGCAGGTTGGTGGCAGCAGCCATGGACAGGCAGCATTACAGCTGCTGGACTCATCCCACCTCTGCTGGTGCCTCAGCTCATGGCCACAACCTGGTCCTTGCAGGGAAGTTGGGTGCCTTCACAGAGATATTTACCTTTTTCTCTCAGTGCTTCACAGCCCACCCATGTTTGCAGCAAGAGTGACACACACCCCTGTTTTTGTTTTTTAAGTAGAAAACAAGCCTTTTTAGATAGGCTCTCTCCTGTGTCAGGCAGAACAAGGGAATTCGGTCTGCCTGTCAGCTCCTTCACAGGCCATCTGAGATAAGCCCCCTGGTCCACAGGGTGAGGGTCCCCTTCATTCCCAGGAACTGAGGCTAAATAGCTTGTCTGGCTCTCCTGTGGAGAAGAGAAACTACTGCCCTATGTCCTTGAGACCAGCTGGGCCTCAGGCCAAACTGCTGTGGAGCTCGCGAAAGAAAGCCCTTCCTGGCAGAAACACTTGGGGACCTGCTGTTCCCCCAAGTGTTCAGGCAGCCAGTGGGCTTTGATTCCTGTAGGAGGCTACTAGCATGGTCCCATCAGATTCAGTTCTGCTGACCCACTGCTCCATTGCCTTGATCTGCAGAACTGGGACCATGTTTAGGCTGATCAGGCTCAGGAGTGATTTCCTTCAGAGTAGCTCACGCACTTTGTGTTCTTCAGAGATGTCAAACGGTGTGGATAGCAGAGACATAAACTGCAGCCCTCCCATCCCTTTTTTCCACAAAGCTGAGGGTACCGAGGTGCAGCCACAGGGCTATGGCACCAAGAAGAAGGATCTGAGAGAGGAACCAGGACATGACAGGTCCCAGCCTGTCTGGGGTCCAGGCTTGCTCTCAAAATTTCCCCACCTCCCCCTCCCCTTTGCACCCCACACAGAGCCTCTTGGCAGATGGGAAGTGTGGAAACAGCTCCTGAACAGCCTATACTGCAGTAAGGCAGTACGCAGACCAGGAGAGGATTTGGGATGGAAGTGGCAGCAGGTGAGGGATGATGAGACTCCGGCAGTAGTCTGTGCCACTGTAGAGCAGAGACTGAAGAGAGCATGAGTGTTATGGGAAGCTCTTCCTATTCCCTGGGATGCTCAGCACCGAACCTCCTCACTTCAGGGCCACCCCAGCACCATCCCTGCTCTCTCCCAGAATGTTCCTTTGCACATCTGCAGACTATAATGGTGTTCCAGATCCAGTTTCCAGACTGCTTCTTCATCGTGCTCATCTGGCCCAGTCCAGTTCAGAAGTAGTTCATGGACACCCTTCTCCTTGTACAGAATGAGGGATGGCAGCATAAGATCCCATTTCCCACAAGATATCAAGGTCAGCAAGGTGTACCTGTTACAAGCTCCTTCCTGAGCATCGCCCTGAAACCTCCCCACAAGCATCCCTTATTTCAGAAAGGCAGAGTCAAGAAAAACAACGCCAACCAAAGCTTTAGGGGCAACAAGTCCAAACTGGGCTGAGTGTAGAAAAAGGCTTCTAGCAAACTGTGAGTTCACATCATAGGAGGAGGCTGCAAGAATTTGGTGTGAGGGGAAGCCAACCCACAGGAGTTTTGCCTTGAACATCTCTTTCTGGGGTAACTGTCAGCTGAGAGTTTCAGGGGAAACTGTCTGGCAGAGAAGCAATCAGGACATTGTTGTCACTCACAGAGAAGGGCCAACAGGCACGGTTCCCTGCTCCTGCCAGGCCGTGGCCATAGACAGGACCACGGCACTAATCCCAACTGATGGAGAGCAGCACCTGCAGCAGCACATTGCAACACTGAGTTGGCCAGAGGGTGAGGAGAGCTCCACTCTGCAGGTGCATACAGCTCAGACAGTCTGCACAGAAGTTGCCTTTGAAAGGGGACAGACAGTGTAGGCAGTGGGGTGGCTGTCATGGAGCTGAGGGTTAGCCAAAGGCTGGGGCTCACAAAGATGAGGACATTGCAGTGTGGGCAGCACTGCCCTGCACTCGAACCTCTCCCTCTGCTCTAACACAATATGAAGGAGAGCCAAAATGCACAAACCCAGGATCCTGTGATGCTTTACAGCCATGCCTAGAGGATGCTTACCCATAAACCAGCTTTTGCCACCCCGAAATAAACACATGGAGGCTTCCCAGCAAAGCCATAGGGATGCTAGCCCACTCCACCCTCACTCTTCCCAGCCGTGTGGCCCAGTGCCCCCAGCCCTGCCTGCTGATCCTTCACTGCAGCTTTAATGGGGCGTTTCAGAGGCAACAGCAGCTCCTCCATGGCTGAGCAGCACAGAGCAGCCTGGGGCGGTCCCACTGCTCACCATTAACCTGCCCCCACCCCCCAAAGGAAAGGAACTTGGCCAAATCCCACTGGGATGTGTTACATGGGAATGACCTTGTCTTCACTACCCACAGCACCAAGGCAGCCCCAGGGCAAATGAGGAGAGGGAAGGGGAGACACAGCCCACTCACAATTAATTCTCTCTATTCAATTACTAGCAGCAGGGCTGAGGCATGTTTTGTGGGTGGTGGGAACACCAGGCCAGGAAACTATCCCTGTGTTCTGGTCACAGTCCCCTGGAGCTGTGCCCACAGCTGTGCAGGACCAAGCTGGGTGACATAGCCCTGTCAGGTCACTTTTCAGCAGTCTGCTCTCACAGCTTTGTTTCAGGGAACCAGGCTGACTCCTCTGCCTTTTGTCACTTCCTGTCCCTCCTGCCCAGCACCATTCTAGAAATGCAATCTTTCCAAACCTTCCATAATTTGAGGCTGTGCTCCTGGAAGTGCTGGTGTCAATATTGGCTTCATCATCCTCCTGTGGCATGATGGTCCTGCAGGTCAGAGGAGACAAAGCTAGGCTCTGCTTTCCATCCAGGCTGGATGTCATGGAAGAGAGCTTACCACTCACAACAGCAGGGCTGCCAGTATGGCAGGGGCAGCCTCAGGTGGCTCAGCATGTGGCAGCTTCGTTCCTGGTCCCCAGGCAGAGCAGAAGCTTAGCCAGAACAGTCCATGGATGCACAGATGGATTTTCCGATGGTGTTGAGCATCCCCTACGTGGTTACATCTGACTCTGACAAGACCAGTGCTATTCTCATCTCTGGCATTCCCACCCAGGACATAGTAGGGGCTCAGAGGTGAGCCAGGCACACAGGTAATGGTCTGGTAGAGCTGAGTGAGGCCAAGAGCCTTGTGGAGGGCACTGAAGGGGAGATGTACACCCAGGCCACATTCATCTGCAGGGAGAGAGAACTGGGATGTTTCTGCAGCTACCCAGCTCAGGAAGGGGTCCACACAGAGTCCCACAGCTCGATCTAGGCAAGCCAGAAACAAAGACTAAAGGCTCCCAGCAAGGGCAGTTGACATAGGATCAGCTCAAGGAGAAGGTGACATCTTCAGCCCTACATTATTTAAACTCAAGGTTGAGCATTTTTGTGCAATTCTGCTCTGCATCGAACAGGGGCCAGCAAAAGAGAAGTCTGACCAGGAATAACAATGATGCATGTGTGTGGGGAAGGGTAATACACACCGACATGTGGATGAGGATGTGTGTGCTCAAGGCATTTAGGTAGCTCCACTCCATTCCTGACCCCATTTCACAGACTAAACAGCATCTCCAGGACCTGGTCTCAAGACATTCCTGGCTGGCACAACTTCCCCAGCATCATAGCCCAAGCCCAAACAGCAGCACCCTACTTGGGATGCCACGCACCATCAGGCAGGCCTGGAAAGGGAGGGGGACAAAGACAGGCTGGGTGGGAAGGGGCTCTACTGGCCACCCAGGAAGATGGGAGCCATCACTCAATGCTGGGAATGACTGTCCTCTCTGTGGGACAGACTCAAAGGCTCCTTCAGGGCCACAAGTAGCTGAGACAGAGACGCAAAATACTGTTCCTTTCCTGCCTTGCTTCCCAGCCAGCCAGGCCAAGCAATTTGGCTTTGGTTTGTGTCCCCTTAGAAAGAGGATTTCTGCACCCAGCCTGAGGGGGAGATAAACCTAAAACTAACAGCAGTGGCCGGTGGAGGGGATGTACGTTGGCTGTAACTCTACCTTCATTTGTTTGCTTACAGCATCCACCCAAAATGCCCGTGTGTGTCTCTGGGCTCCTGTGTTAGTGGCAGCTGAACTGCTGACCCCAGGAGTTTGCAAAACACCAGGGTTATGGCCCCTTTGACATCCCAGCCCGGCATAGCCGCAGCTCAACCTGACCCTGGCCCCGGGGAGCCAGGCCCCAGGGCACCCTGCATGGCCCTGCAAGAGCTGGGACTATGGGGGAGTCAGTGGGGCCAGCAAGACTGAACCCCAAAGAAGTGTCATGGTGGGCACACTTCCCATGGCACCTGCTCCTTCCCAGTCTTGGCTGCAGCCCCCCACTTTGCTGTGGACCACCAGCCCCACGGAATTGCCCCAACCCCCCTGCTAGTCTTTATCCAAGCTCAACTCTTCATCTTCTGTCAGCCCTACAGCCCCCACTCCATGCTGGCATGGGGACTGGCACAAGAACTGTGCTCCTCTCCAGATCCTGTGCCCAGAGCCCTGTGTGGTCTCTGTGCCACCCTGCAGACCCCTGTGTTTTGGGAAGGTGGGGAACATATGGTCCCAGGCAGAACAACAGTCAGAGCCCAAAGACAGCCTGTAACTGTAGCCTCAGCACCAGCTGTGGTAGGTGACTTCATGCCATCCTGGAGTGTGGCCATGGCATGCACCAGATACCCAAGCTTCCATCGTGATGCAGACACCATCTTCAAGCTGTGCAGGGATGGGTCAGGGCTACAGGGATCCAGCCTAGGCAAAGGAGTAAACACCCAGGGAGCTCAGATGGACTTTGAGGGCTCTCCAAATATTCTCCCTCCAGTTTTTTCCCCAGGATCCAAAATCCTACCTCCCAAGGGCCAAGCTCCTCTGCTAGACCATGCTGCCTTCCCCTGTGAGCTGAGCACCAGGAGGTTTAGCAGGGCAGACATGCCACAGACAAGGTCCCTGTCCATTCTGCTCTCCTCATCCTTTGCTCTGCCCATCAGCAACAACCATTCCTATCTAACCCCAAAAACCTCAGGCACTGCAACTTGGGGGGCTCCACCTTCCCAGGAGCCCACTGGGGGAGCAGGGATTGGAGGCATGGAGTGATATGGGGTGTCCCACAGGCCTGATGTGTAGCCATCACCAGCAAGGATACCACAGAAACCAAATCCTGCCCATCCAACCTCAGGTTCTGCCACTGAGGGGTTGGGAGCAGGGGATCCCAATGTCCCTGCACTCCCTGCAGTGAAGTACGTCCCTGGAAGGATACCTCTGAAAGATCCTAAATCCCCCTGGGACATGACCCATATGCTCTGGGCAGGCCCTGTTCCTCTGGATGCCACCAGCCCTGGCAGGGACATGTGGCCAGTAGTGACAGTTCTGCCAGCATCAGGGACAGCCCAGCCCAGAGTGATTAGATTTGCACCTCACAGAGGTCGAAGGGCAGGACACCTGTGACCTCTGGGTATCTGGGCTGCGGGTGCTGAGCACAGAGCTGCCAACACTGTTGTGAGGCGGCTGCACTGGGGGCACAGGAGAGGACAGTGTAGAACAGCTGTGCTGGAGCCTCAATCCATGTTGTCTTGGAGGGGACTCTCTACCACAGCCCAACCATATTCACTTTCAGTACCTGCTTTATCTGTCTGCGATTGTCTGTGAGTTTAAACCCACACAACTCCTGCTCCAATGATACCCAGTGCTCCTCCAGCTGTGCCCCCACTGCAGAACATAAAGCCACAACTGTTGCAGCAGTACCTTCATGGAAACAGCCCCTTCTTGTATTCTGGGTAGCACTATGGGGCTGGGAACAGGAATCCACACTGCAAGCACACACACTGGACAGCTAACACAGTCTGTGAATGCTCAGAGCAGGGCCTAGCCATGGGTAAATTTCTGTGCCAGGATACGCAGCCAGGCATCTCCTGTGGAACTGGGAACTGGAGGAACCTCTTTTCCTACCAAAGAGTAGTCAGTGGGGTGAATATTCACATGTCCAGGCTCTCAACAAACTTGAGGCTCCCTGAGGAGAACTCAGCACATGACTGAGCACCAGCGTGCAGGAGATAACCCCAGACCTGAGTTTCAGCTTCTCTAGCACACAGGGCCATTTTCACATGGTGCATCAGCACCATTTCCCCTTGCAAGGCATATTGGTGAGAAAAGGATGGGAATTACTGGCAGCTCGGCCCTTCCAGCTCCTGCTGCTGCCTCTCTTGGTTGTAATCTGTCTGTCCTGCACCAGTGGCTCCCTGGAGCAATAGCAAAGTGCCCACTGCCCAGCAGGATGGGGAAGGGATAGTACTGTCAGCTAACACTGCAGAGAACAGGACATTCAGCACACCATCAGGGTTATCCCAATTAAGGATGACTCTGCTGGTGCTTTTTCTGGCATGTGCTGCCACCAAGGTGCCAAGTGCCACACAGCTCTCTGTCCCACCTTGCAGAGCTGCTGAACCCTAGGATAACAGGGGATGCTGCACCTCCTGTGGTGTCCTCTCTCTTCCCCTGAAGTCTAGAAAGCCAAGACTCAGAGAAAAGCAGCTTTATCCCAGCTCAGCGTGGGAACCAGCAACAGATTGCTCATGGAGCAGGAGACCAGCCCCACCTACAGCACAGTCACAGCTGTGCCTCTCAGCTGCCATGGGGACAAGGACTAAGCCACAAAGAGTTGAAATCCATCCAGAACTGGGGCAGGACCAGCTGGGGCATCACAAGAAAGAGCACTGCCTGGCCGCATTCAGCAGAGCAGGTCCCCATCCTGCTCCTCCATTCCATGAAAAAGCAGCTCAAAAGTGATCTTTGAAACCAGAGCATTCTCTAGGAGCCACCAGCCCTGCCCACACACCGGGCTGGAAGAGGCGCCCAAGCTCCAGCCCAGTGAGGCTGCACCTGAGCCAGACCTTGCAGTGAGCAGCCCAAGCCTTTCCCCAGGTGCAGCAGGCTTTGAGAGAGCTATGGAGTGTGCAGCAGCTGAGGTCCATGGCCATGGTGCTCATGCATGCCAACCACCACAATAAGCTCCTCTACAGCCATGTATCTCTGGTGCGTGGCCCAACCAAGATCAGGGCTCCCTACTGCTGCCAGAGCAGGGAGGGATCCATTGCCAGCCACATCAGCACACAGAGCTCTAAAGCAACAGTAAGGAAGTTGCTTAACTCTCAGAGCACAACAACTCCCAGAGCAACTCCCAAGCCATCACCTGGACTGGGAAATCATTTGGCTCCCTAGGTATTGGCACATCCACCACCCCTTGAAGAGTGATGGGCTCCATACCGTTACAGTAACCTCCAGCATGGGGAGCTCACATATGTACCTAGAAACTCAACAACTCAATTACCCCCTCATCCTATGCCAAACAAAACAGCCCTCACATCAGGAGCCCCACATTTCACTCCCTATGCACAGAGGGTCTCCTGCTCCCCCCCCCCGCCCACTGAATACCCCCCATCCTGGCCATGCCCGAGCTCACCTGCTCTTAGACAGCCCTGTTTGTTTGCCCAAGGTATTTGCAGCCGGGGGCACCTGCTTTGATACCATCAGCTCCACGAAGGAAGCTGCTCACCTAGCGTGACCTCTGTAATCCCATCCTTCCCCATTAAGTGCTGTGTGTGAGCACATTCCCCCCCCCCATCCTTCTGCCATCTCAGCACTTATCACTCCCTCCCGAAGCTGAACATATCAAGGCTGTGACATTGCTGGGGAGTAGGGAGCAAACCTCCTTGAGTCACTCAGAAAGCGGCCTGGCAGTGCCAATACCCCCTAACATTTCTATTATGCCCTTTTGGTTTGAAGCATCCTCTGTCCCTTTGCATTGCCCTGCAGGAGCATTGGGGACCAGGCAGCACTCATTACAAGGTCTTTGGACCGGCCTGGTCCTGCAGTGGAGGGGGCAAGCTTGGTCTCCTCAAGCCTCCTGCCACCGTCACCATGTTCTCCGTGGTGCCACTTTTGCCCCCTGGCAGGACAGTCCTGCCTGCCCCAGCCCCTTTTTCCAGCTGCCTAGACACCCCTAAAGAAACCAGCACCCTGAAGCTGCAATTCTGTGGAGCACAAGCAGGATCAGGGTCTGGCAGACAGATTATCCCTGACCCCTTCCAGGTGCACACAGCCAGGGAGATCTGTGAGGTGCTGGGGGTGCCAGCCCTGGCAGGGGCTGGATGCTGTCCCAGTACCGGCACACCTACGGCTCCATCCACAGCTCTGGACTCCTCTCCCGCACCATCAGCACAGGGCATCGGTCTGCTATGCCCACCAACACCTCTCGAGCATCTCCAGCCCCCAGGGAGGATGCTCCTGCATCCCTTCACCCAGCTCAGCTGCGGGAATGTCCCGCTTCCCGCGAACTTCTCCGGGCAACGGGATTTGCCGGGGAACCTGAGAGCGCCTGTGGGCATGGGCACCGAGCGCCAGCCCCGGGCACATGGGACGGCGGGACACCCGCACCTTCCCGGGGACAGGACCTCCTCCAGCCGGCAGGGACCGGAGGAGCGCAGCGGGATGCTCCGTGCATTCCGGGCAGGCGGAGCGGGATCGGCCGGGGCTGGCGGCTCCCGGTGCCCCGGGCGGGCCGGGAGCGGGGCCGCAGAGCCCGCCTGCCCCCTGGCGGTGCCGCGCCGGCCCCCGGTACCGGGGTACTGCCGCGGCCTCTCCACACCCCTCGGCATCCTCTCCCCCCGCTGCGGCGGGGCCGTGTAGGAAACAGGGTGTTCCGTCTTCCCCGGACCGGCTTTGTCCGCTGGTGCCCCACGGGCAGGCGCGGTCCTGTGCCCTGGGGTTGGGATGCCAGCAGTCTTGGAGACATGGAGTTGTTTCAGTTGGAAGGGACTTTTAAAGGCCATCTAGTCCAACCCCTCTGCCGTGGGTAGGGACATCTTCAACTACATCAGGTTGCTCAGAGCCTGGTCTAACCAGATCTTGAATGTTTTCAGAGACAGGGCATGTGTCACCATTCTGGGCAACCTGTGCCAGTGCTTCAGCAACCTCATTTAAAAAATAAAAACACAAAGCAAAACAAAACACCTTTTTCCTTATAGTCAATCTAAACTGACCCTCTCTTAGTTTATAATGATTACCTCTTGTCCTATTGCAATAGGTACTGCTAAAAAGCATGTCCCCATCTGTCTAAGCCCCCTTTAGGCACTGAAAGTCCACAGAAAGGTCTCCACAGAACCTTCTCTTCTCCACTCCTTTATCCTTTGCTGCAAGGGGCATTGAAGACTTGCTCTGGGAGCCAAGCAAGGGACTTTTGGGGCCAGAAGGAAACAGAGGGTAGGTGGAGAGGAGTTGCACAGATCCCAGAGGAGAGAAACATAATCTAGACTGGAGTCTGAGCTGAGGGTCCACATTTGATTTCCTCCATGAGTCCAGGCAACTGAGAAACTTGTTGTTCCACAGCATCGACAGAGCAGAAAAGTCCATGGTACTTCTCAGAGACAATAGCCAGTGTCTCAAATAGGGGCTGGGACAGGCATTGACATAGGGGCCAAGGATGCAAGATTGATTTCAGGGAAACCACCGGAGAAACACTTAAGGGCAGAACGAGGACCTGTGGGTGAGAAGTGCCACCTGGCTGAAGCACAGAAAGGATCAAACCCTCTCCAGGTACCCAGGTGTGGGGGGACATGACTCCTCAGCAAAGGTCAGAGCTCAAACTTGCCCCACCGCAGTGTGCATGGGAGAAACCTGCCAGCCAGCAGCGACTGCTCTGAAGACCTGATGTCTGAGAGACGTTTATTGAGAGTGTGAGAACAATTCTTTACAAAGCAGACTGACCCAGAACTTCCCCCCAAATCACAGACAGGTTGTGATCTCCCACCCCACCATAACTGCAGTCAAGGACTGAGTCTGGGCCCCAGTTTCACACTTTCAAGTGTATAAAAACCACCAAATTGTGAGTAAATAAGAGCAAACACACTAGAAATCAGTGAAAGTGCCTGTCCCACCACTGACTTTACATCCATCTGCTGGGGAAATGGACCAGGAGTGGGTGTTTCACAGCTAGGGAAAGGGGGTGCACAGAGCAGAGGTTCAGGACAGCAAAAGGCACAGGACAAGGATCACCTCCTCCATCCCCAACTCATAGAACAGAGGTGGGGGAGAGGGGATATACCTGCAGCATCCATTCAGTTTAAGGATCAACCTCCCAGGGCTGTGTGAAAGGAGACACCCCAGTGCTGGGAGCAGCTCCTGCTTCCCAGAAAATTACAACAGGATAAAAATAAAAACAAAGCAGCAAACATTGAGGTCCTGGCAAGGTGTCGAGGTAAAAGCCATCCAGGGAGAGAAGTCCCAGCAAGTACCTAGAGGAAGAACCAGACTGAGATCAGTCACGTCCAGCAGTACCTTCCACCCACACCAGTATGACAGCCAACTGGATCCTTCTTCTGAGGTTGCCTGGCCCCTCACCTTGCCTGCAGACAAGTTACTGCTCCCTCCTCTACTTCTTGGCTGGCATAATAGGAGGAAGCTCCTCCTCATCCTCCTCAGACAAGTCATCATCCTCCTCAAAGGAATCATCTTCCCTGTGCACTGGGACACACAAAGAACTGTTACTCACCAACTTACATCTGTGCAAATACAACTGGCCTCCAAGACACCCCAAGAGCAGAGCAGCCCAAGGAGCACTGGAGCAGTTTTAACAGCAGCTTGTGGGCAATAAGCTGTATCCCAGCTGGAGGGATGTCTCAGAGGGAAATGATGACAGATAGCCACTGGAAAAAGGGACAGTGTGGGACATCCAGACCCCTTTTCCCATGCAAGTCTTTATGGCAGGGAAGGAATCCCTGCATAGAGACAGCCCTTGGGAACCAGCACAAAGGAGGCACCAAGCACACATGCTGGGCAGCACTCAGTGCATCTCCCAGCTCCTCGGCCGGTGTTCACACTCGTGGGAGCACTCCATACCCCTTGCTGCTCCCAAGCCCTTCCCCATCCTCAAGTGCTTACTGATCCTGTGCCATCCACTGAGGTGTACTGGTCCAGAGCCCGCTGCCAGGCGGAAGGTCACTGGAGGCTGCAGCTTGAAGTTGTCCAGACTCAGCTGCAAGGAGCAGAGATGGAGCTAAGTTAGGGGCAGAGGCAAAAAAGCAGAATATCCTGCATGGCACCTTCCCAGTTAAACACATCCCTCTGAGGGCACACGCAGACAGGCCAAGGCTACCCAGGGCATTGTCTTGTGAGCTGCAGACCCTAGGTCAGGATCCACAAACATGCAGTACTGTCCAGTTCCCCACAGCCATCCACCTCAGCATCTTCAAAACAGCCTCTTACCAAGGGTTGGCATGACAACTTCAGATTCGCCACAGGCACAGCGATCTCCTGGTTCTCATGGTTTCGCCCAACAACTTCCACCACATTGCACTCGTCCTTGGCACCATCTGAGAGGCAGACCTGGGTGGGAGAGAAGACTGTGAACTGCTGCTCTCCCAGGGGACCTGTCAGGGACAGATGGGGCTCTCCATGGCAATGAAAAAAAAAGCTCTCCCACAGCAATGCTACCAGCCCAGATGTCATGCAAGGTGTGAGGACACTGCTTCACAAAGCAGGAGAGAATGGAGACCCCCAGAGCAGTTGTCCCCTGAGTGCCTCAAGAGGGGCTTTGTGCCTTTCCCAGCTGGGACAGCTGTTACTGCTACCATCTCAAGGGACGGCACCTGGGCCGTGTTTTCTGCTGATCTGATCCATGCTGGCAGGTCCTGTGCTCTCAGGACAGAAAACATCCCCAGAGAGAGCCAGGAATGAAGCCCTGCATCTACCTGGGCTTGGAGAGCAACAAGCCAGAGACTCAGCTGGCATGGACCTAGTGTGAGGCTCCAGCAAGGTCAAATACAAGGAACAAAGACCTTCCTTCACCCCATGCCTGGAGCATTTCCCCACTGAGCAGTCTCCTGCCACCACTGGATTTGCACAAGCGCCTCCATACAATGGATAAACATGATAGCCTCATGACACCCTGCCCTGAGAGCAGCCAGTGTTGGGACCTCAGCCAAAGGAGTTCCCTTCTCTAGCCTAGTCAAGAAAGAGGGGTGAGCCTGGAAATAGGGGGTGAGGGCATGGGTGAGCACAGAAGAGGACAAGCACAGATAAATCACATTTCTCTTACCACAGACAGTGACAAAATGTGGTCAGAATCATCTTCTTCATCCACCTGAAATGTGTAGGATTTGGTACTGGCAGTCAGCTCACAGCCTGGAAGGAAGAGATCCAAAAAGCTGTAGCAGGCATTACACAGCACCTGGCACCACGGGCAATGGGTTCCCACGGCGAGCCCTGGCCAGGCACATACATGGAATCCCTAGAACTTTATTTTCTCCTGTTCAGGAGCCTCAGTTGGCCTCAGGACAGGGCTGTGTGTCCCCAAGAGCTGTGCACTTGCCTCAGCACCATGCAAGGACAAAACCTGGCGTCCCCAAAGCAGGCTGCCCTGAAGCAGTGTCCAGGGACACCAAAGGTCCCCAAGCACTGGCACGGCAAGGCTATTCCCCTGCAGAGAACAGAAGAGCCAGAGCACACCACCATGGAAAACGGGAGGGAGCAGACAGAGGGCAAATCTGTTCTTGCCATGACCAGTAAAACTTGGGTGAGAGTCTGAAAGCAAACAGACACAGCATAAAAGATCTGAGAGATGAGGCACAACCCAAGGGGAGGGTGCTGGGCCAGGCTGCAGGGAGCTGGAGTCCCCCAAGAGAAGTTTTGAGACGTATTCTATTACATACTTCTTCAACAGTTACAAAAACAAGGCAGATGCATGATTATGCCCTAGCTCTTATGATCAGGATTCAGCCATCCAAAGGGAGGGAAGAAAGTGCCCTGGGTACATTTGCTTCTTGCAGGATGATTCACCAATATGAGGCAGATCGGAAAAACACAGAGCTGAGCCCTGCATTCCAGAGCCGGCACTTGCAAAGGAGCGGAACCGGCAGGACCTCTCCCTGCCCGTGCTTATATAAGCTCACCGGGGCGAGAACCAAACCCCAGGTGCACAAAAAGCCGGGAGGGGCTGCTCTGCTTGCCCCGCGGGCGCAGGGGTGCGCTGAGCGGCGCTGCTCGGGCCCCGCCGTGCGCGGCTCGGGCACAGCCCGCACACACGTTTGCGGGCAGCGCAGGGCCACGTGTGCGGGGGGCTCCACGGCCCGGCCGAAACCCCGCCCAGGGAGGAGGGACACGGCCCCGCAGCCCCGCGACAGGCGCCCACGGAACGCTGACGTCGGAGCGCGGGGGATTAACCGGAGGAGCGGGAGAGGCCGGCGAGACCCGGCGCTGCCAACCCCCTGCCCCATTATTCCCAGCCCTCCACACTCGCCAGAACACCGAGAGCCCACACGGCTCCTCCGGGACCCCCACCACGTGCCCGTTCGGTCCCTCCCAAGCCCCATCATTCACGTGTCTCTCCCCACCCTCCGTCCCTCCCCCCGCCCCCGGCATCTTAATGCTCTCCACGTGTCTCTTCAGACCCACGTGTCTCTCTTGCCCTCTTCCCCCCACCTCAGTGGGTCTATGCTGCCCCCAGATCTCTCTTCGGCCCGCCCCCCGTCCCTGTGGCCCCTACACGTGTTCCTCAATCCCCCATCTCTTCCCCACCCACGTGTCTTTCCCGTCTCCAGGCCGCCCCCAATACTCACCAAAGTCTCCCTCTGTCCCGTTTCTTTCCTGCCCTCCGTTCATTGCCCCAGCGTGTCTCTCCTGCCTCCCAGTTCTTTCACCCCTTCACGTCTCCCTCTTGTCCCCCCCGCCACCTCCTGCCCCCCGTCTATTACCCCGAGCCGTGTCTCATCTCCTTTACCATCCATGATGCCCCACGTGTCACTCTGCCCCCCTCCCCGTGTCCCCATCGCCCTCCCGCCCCCCGGTGCCGCTCACCGAAGAGGACACTGCCGGGGCAGGCGAGCCCGTGAGGCTCCATGAGGCGGCGGTGCGGTGCTAGGAGCGGTGCTGGGAGCGGGGATGGGAGCGGAGCGGGGCGGGCCGCGCAGGGCCGGGCCGAGCCGAGCCGCTCCGCCCCGCGCCCGCCCCCCGGGACCAAACCAAAGGGTCCTGCAGCACCGCCCCGCAGCCTCCGACTCGACTCGGGGATCTCCTGCCCACCCTGGCCCTTCAGCATTTACTGACCCCACTGCCACCCATGGAAACACCGCATCGGAAAAATGGCCCTTCTTACCGGCTGCCCACCTATCGCCCTCCTCCCGGGCATCATTCCACCCCTCCCCGTACTCGGGAGAAGATACAGGGCACCCACAGAGCCAGGAGGTTAAGGGCATAGGGAGGGGTACCGGGAGACAGGAGTGAAAAGGACCCAGGCAGGGGCACAAAGAGGGACCTGCTCATCTCTATTCCTTTAAGTATGGGCGAGAGCAGCATGACCTGACACTGGGGACTGCAGCACTGGAGCCTTTGAGCCAGGAGGGCAAAATCCTACTTCAAAATCTATGGCAGGGAGCAGAGGGCCAGAATTCCCTTTCAAAGCAGAAGGGGAAGCAGCCTGGTTGGTGCTGCAGGGGAGCAGCTGAATTAAAACAAACCCCACTAATGATGAGCTCACACCATGTTCTGCGACAGAACCTGGCTCTGCTCCCACCGCAAGAGACCTCTGCCAGCCCACCACTTGCTGTGCTCCAGCTGGACTGAGTGCAAGAAAAACATGACTGAAGAGGTCTGAAAAGCGGAACCTGGTCCCAGAAAGAGGCAAGCACTTGCTCGGTGATGGTTACACAAGCACACCCATGTGCTTCTCAGCAGCTGCTCTCCGCAGTCACCTGACCCTACATGACCTGTCGGGCGCCACCGCCCTGGAGCGATGGGAGGCAGGAGCTTGCATTTCTGCATTATGCTCCCTTAAAGGAAGAGTCTGGTGCAACATCAGAGCCCAAACCCAACTCCCTGGCCAAGATGTGTTGTGGAGAAGCAGGTCTGTCACAGCCTCACGGAACAGGCTTCAAGAAAACAAAGTTGCCCATATGTAACAGTTTACAATTTGGTGAAGAAAAACTATCCTTTTAACATAGAACACTTATTGGGCCAGGGGAAAAGTTTTTAACTGCTAACTTCCCTGTGTAGTTTGTGTGTTATTATCCTGTTCTTCACTAAACAGCTTCTGAATTGCACCACCAATGGACTTGTATAGCAGGTGAACAAACTTGTTGAGAGACTTTAGGAAAAAGCTGCTTTTCATACCCTGGCAGATCCCTTTGCTTCACTGTCAGTCCAAGCAGGAAGCTACTTGCTTTAGCTATCTCAGTGTTTAGCTTCCAAAGCTAAACTTTGTGAATGTACAACTCTGGACAGACTGTGGAGCTATGATGTTTGCCCACTGCACACAGTGTGACCCTCAAGTCACTACATCTCGCACCTTGACTGTGCTGGAAGGCTCAGTGGGGTTTCACCAACCTCTACACTAAGCAGCCAGTAAGGAAAAAAAAAGAGTCCGAGAGGGTAAAGGAACCCTGCTGCAACACAGCTCATCCTGGCTTTGCCAGACACTGTAGACCACCTCTGAAAGAACTGGTTTTTACAGAACACATAGAGTTCAACTGGTGCAACTCACAGACAGGCCAACAATAAAGGCACTGCCACTCCAAAAGTCTTCAGAGTGACCAAATACCCGCTTCTGACAAGCATCAGCACACTGTCTACCAGGCAACACACTGCCACCACCAAAACCAGAGGTAAGACTCTGACAGCTGATCCCAAGGGTAACCAACACTTACGGCGTGATGTAACATGCTGCTGAACCACTTCTGGTTCTGAAACTGCACACAGAAAATACATTTATTTACATTCACTTCTCAATTTTTATTCTATTTCTCGCATGGTCTTCAAATACAGTTTTACAGGTCTTCTGCTACAGATACTGTTGATCTAAAACAGATTAATGAAAGTGGCATTCCAACCTTAATGAAAATTCATAACCATGAAAGATATGTCAACATATCACTTTACAATTCTAGAATGATGGTATTGGCCTGACATTCCATAGGCTTAGACAATTAACTTCTATAATAATAACAAATTCATAGGAAGAGAAAATGTGGCAACTCCTTAAAAGCCAAGAAATAAGGCCACAAGCATCCTATGCTGTAATGTTATGCATCCAGATAAAGTAAGTTGACTCTGGTATCCATGAAGAAACAAAACTCTCCCACCTGATAAATCAAGGTATCAGCTACTCAACATGCACTCAAAGCCGTATAAAAACTAGTGGCATTCAGCTCTGACTTACATGAAATCCCACAGCACAACCCCGTACCTCTCTCTAAAAAATGAAATGACTTTGTTTCAACTTAAATACTTCACTACTGCATTAAAAATCATTCACATTCTGCAAAGGAGGGGAGGAAAAAAAAAAGAAAAAAGAAACATCCTGCACATGACTGCACCAGAAGGCCGAACGCAACATCTCCTTACAGGTTGCAGACAGCATTGCTGCAGTCTTAATGCCGTTCATTACAGGTCGCATAACAACTTCTATGCAGCTGGAGGCTTTTTAGAGGAACTGAATTTCCTTTGTGCACCACTGAGAAAACCCCAGGAAAATTTAAACAGAAGATATAGACGGCTGATGGCAGCAGGTGAAAGAAACAAGGTACAGCAAGGTGCATACCATTGGCCAATCACCTGTTTGGAACACTGGGACTTCTGTGAAATACCATTTTCATAAATGATGCAACTACCTGACTACCATGTCCCATACTACACGGGTTCCATCCCATAACCAAGCATGTCCATCCTGGGTAAAAACATTAGACTTTTGGAACATTTAAAAGTAGGTAACCATTTAAATAATGTGTAAAAATGTGCTTATTGTGGCATTTCTTGTAGAAAAGTTATTTGATACAAATGTGCAGGACTTGAAGACCCTGATTTAATCAAACTAGTATGAACAGGCTTTGAAACATGGTGAGCGTTTCAAGGAAAAATCCAAGCTGTGGGCCAGCTCTCTCCCTCTCACCATCTTTCATCTACAATCCCTTGTGAACGTTACCAAAATTAACAGGTTCAGCAGAGCACCCTGTGAATTGCTGTTTCAGTCCCACGAGAATGATACAGTCAAGCAGCTATAAACTGCTATCTGAAGGAAGGGTCAGTTGGGATCTGCTCCACTTTCCCAAGATGGTCACTTCCTAGCCCTGGATATGAGGCACAATAAGAAAGGTCAGTGCTGAGGACAGACTCGTTCGCGATTGTGGTTTTAGGTTATTCAAAAGTGCCATCTTGGACCTATACCATTTCGCTTTTCAAAAGAAAAAGTTACAAAAACTGGTAAACAAAAAGTTAGTCAGCATACAGCTAAGTTTATATACACTGAAATTTACAAGTTCGTCATTAAGTGACTTCTGCCACAGACCACTGCACATTTGTCCCTAACAAAACACAAAGCTTGAACCAATGGTCATTAGAAGTGACAACGGGTCATTGCTTTATCAACAAGCGCAAAGGTAGTAAAAAATAGAACTGTAACTACTTATCTTTAAAATTGCTGATTGACACAAGCAATCCCTCTCATTCCTGCAACTTCCAGTTGCATATCCTGTTCTATGACAGACAAAAAAAAAACCCCCTGCATCTTTATAGGTACTTCTGCCAGAGACCACTTTTCTGTTGACACATGAATGCAGAGAACTGTCATCAGCCACAGCACCGACTGAGAGGGATTCTTCCAAGAAGCTATAGCCCATGCAAGATTCCTTGGCACTTCACACAGGACCAGGAGAGGATAAGGTTTCTCTTTGTTAAATCAGTGTTTTCAGCAGCATTATCCCCTTCCAACAAATTACAGTCTGAATGTGTGATGGGTGATTTTCGCACAGCCCCTTCTACCAAGCTGGCTTATTGCTGGCTTTGTGCAGCTAGACCATATGAAGATCCCCACCACTACCTGCCCAGCTGTTAAGGGTCTACAGTTGTGGAACAGTTTGCTGTCAAGCATGTCACAGGCTTCTTCCGAGGATAACAACATCCTTTGGAAATCCTTCCATTTTAGCAATTTCAAAACAACCCAGCTTGCTGTAAAATTCCAGGATTCTTTTATCATCTGGTCTCACTTCACAAAAAGCCCCACGGGAGCCTGAAGAAGGAAGAAAGAAACAAAACACTGTAGGAGAAGAGTTACTGTAAAAAGCACAGACATAAAATATTACGAGAATGCCCACCTGTTTTAACACTTAAATCAGTGATCCAATTCTCCATGGAGCATAGTGGCTAAAAGAGTCCAGATTTATGTCAACATAGCCAACCATTCCCTAAAGGGACGGTGCACTGCAGACACCAGTCTGCACAAACCCTCTGCACACCTTTCATTGCATATACAACCATCCTGAAACCCCAATACTGGCTCTGAAAATAGCATTACAAGAGGGTACCAAGCGGCACAAAGGATCTCTGAATGCTGGGTGTGCAGTGAGGCAGGCAGCCAAGCATTTCCCCATATTGAAGGGTTTGGTAATTACCCACCAGTGCATGCTGCCACGTGTGGAAAAAAAAAAAAGGCATTATTACCAATGCCAGCAGGCAAAATAGGAGCCTTTGTGCATTGTTCAAGACATAAAAATGCGTGCTTTCATTGCCAAATTGCTCCCTCAGTTCTGCCTATGCAGGATAATGGCTGATGTCAAAAACTACCTTCTACCAAGGCAGTACCAAAAGCCAGCCATCTGAATGCTTTGGTAATTATTTACCCAAATACAGAGTGTCAGCTATGGCAGGAATCAAATAGCTCAAGCTGACATGCAAATACAGTATGTTCCTATAACCATCCCAACTTTGCGCCTTGCATCTTAGAATTAACATGTAGTTAGGAAACAAGGAATTCTGAGTGCAAAAAACTTACCATTAGCCTTTAGAGAAGAGAGCAGGCAGGCCATCATACTTTTGGCCACACTTGGATCTGTCACTTTTTTGTGGATATCAATCTTTATCAATGATGGGAAGTTGGCAAGGAATGATTCTGGCAATACCTCTTGTTCTTCATGGAAGCTTAGCATTATTTTCTGGAAAGAATACAAGAAACAGCTATTTAATCACTATCCAGCTTTTATCAGGGAAGACTGCTTTACTCATGGAGCATACCTCCAAACTAGCAGGCTTTTCTGCTACATCTCTGATGGCCACTTAGTTCTTTACTTGCTGAATTGCTATCTATACTCCAGATTAAAAGGCAGGCTAGAAAAGTTTCTCAGGCTGTCAAAGGAGGTATACAAAGCTCCTTCTTAGTGACCCATACTTCAAGTGGAAAAAACATAAGCCAACCCATAACAAACAGTTTGTGCACAGATATTCCTTTTTGCTTCTTTGCACTTTCCATGGGCAGTTTTAGGTTGTTTTGCACCATTTACAGCCGTCAATCTCCACAAACAGTTCATAAATTTTCACACCGAAACCAAGTACTCCTGAATTTGTTTTCCAAACTTAAACTGATGTGGCTATCAGTGCCTTACCTGTAACCATGGAAAAACTAACACTGGTTTTGGTAGCAGAACAGAAGCAATCCCTTATTTTCAAAATGTAATTTTCTATAGATTAAGTTGCCTTGCTTTACTGAATTGATTACTACTAAAGTACACCTCATGGGTGTATTACAGAACTCAGCTGTATCTGATTGGCAATGAAGAATTTTACTGTCACCTTCTAATACACTGGATACCATGCTCAAAGTCTTCAGAAAGGGACAAAAATTGAACTTCACGTGAGCTCAAAATGCAAGACAAAAAGATCTGCTTTGGAAAGAAAAGACTTTAGCATACACTTCTGATCTCACAGGTTATACCAACCTCTGCCTCAGAGAGCTCCTTGTCACTATTTGGTTTCGTGTATTTTTCTTGCATGAAGGGGATCCAAGACATTTTGCATTTTTTAATGAAGGGAGTCACATCAACCGTTCCCAAAGCATAGCCACATATGCCATCCTCATCTTCTAAGACAAAGCAGTAATCCAGGCTGAGGGTGAGCAGACCTCCTACTAACCTTCAGGAAAAAAAGAGTCCAAATTCAGTCGAAAGAAGGTCACTTTGTCAAAGTATGCCCTTCAGGTACCCAGAAAAGACTCTAGAGTCAAGCAAAGAAGTGAGAGTCCTCCAATCATAGAATTAGTTCCCACAAAGCACTAATTAAATGACTGCTCAACTGTCAAAACTCAACTACAAGCAACATCTGCACCTCAGGATCCCACAATTTAATTCCATACACACTGCTCTTAACCTTTTGCCCTCAGTTGCCCTGCTGCCATTATTTCCTTGTTCTTCCATCCTCTCCTTTGGGTATTTTTTGATACCAGTTACACATCCTTCTTAACTGCCTTCCTGTCACTCAGAGCACACTCTCTATAAAATTCTATCTAAATTAAACCCTTGAGACAAAAAAAAAAACCCCTCAACGTAACTCATTTTACAGCTTAGATTTAATGCCTTTTTTTTAAAGCTTCATCTGTCATAGCCTATCATTTTTAGAAGTTTGTACATGTACTTCAGAAAAAACTCAAGGCACTTGGCTGGCAGACTGATCCTCAAAAACTACTCAATTATCTTAAGAACTACAATAGGTTGGGAAAGAAACTACAAACTACAGACACTTTCATGATATACTTCCGCAAAATCTGAAATAAGATACTGTGGCACACAGGTTTCATAACAGAGGTTTCAGCTAAGTCTAAGAGCTCACAACAGGTGACCAGCCCATGAACTGAGACATAACTATCAATGTTACTTTTAAGAAACAAAACCCACAATTTCCTAAGGGTAAATTTTATTTTTTTAATATATATCAAATGTCCTTATCATTCTTCCCCCCCCACTTTTAAGAATTCAAATTAAATACAGTGTCAGAACTTCATCTTTCAGAACCACTCCTGTAGATCATTCATTCCTAATACATACTTGTCTCCAATTAAATCTGGTAAACTATGGAAGGGTTGATCAGCTCCATCAGCATACATTTCTCTGCAGATCTTATACACAGATGCCTAAGAGGAGAAAAGAGATCATTTCAACTAATCAGTCACATTCCACAGCTAACAACTTTGTTTTAGAGTTATGTCATTAACAGCTACACTGTAACCTAGTGCTCAGAGCATTTAGGTCACCACAGGATCAAGAGCATCCATCTATGAGAAAGTATCTGTCTTCCCCCCACCTCCTCCCCGAAAGTAACTCAAAGCTGCCTTCAAAAACACTGTGGTTAAGTTGAATGGCTGGGAAGGAAACGCTGGGGGTCAACATTCTACAGTTGTAACAGCACAAGACAAACAGTGAGGGTAAAGATCAACAGCCTTGCTACAAAGTCCCTTTACAAAATGTCCAGTATTCAAGTACAGCAACTTAACCTCTTGGAAGGAACAACACATCCTCCCCATCTTTCAGCTTGAAAGTCTTTCAGCTGAATCTGAGTGAACTTGTATCACTCACACTTTAAATAAGAATTTTACACTTTTCTTTTTTAGGGAAAAGGCTTTGCATTTGACAATTCTCAGTTCTTCCATTAAAAGAAAACTCCTCAGAAGAAATATTGCTTATGACTGCATGCTTAGCTGCATCTCCAGCTGCTAAAGTGGCTGAGAAATATCAATTCCACTGCCTGCAAAGGAACAAATCAGTTTAAGTACAGTCCTGTACTAAGGTATGGAAAAGGCTGCTTTACTGCTTGTTAGACCAGCACAGGATTGAGCTACCCTAAAAGTGGCAGGTAAAGGAGTGTTCATGTGCCACTCACTCCTGTCTGTCTGACTGGCTGGCTTCAAAGTCAGGACTATTCTGAGCTACTGCAAACAACCTAGATACTCATGTTTCATCTCAATGTACCTACAAATCCAGAAGTTCAAGCTGCATTAATCCTTACATTGTTTAAACTGCATTCATAAAGAGTGTTAGCTAACTAGCTAACTACTGGTTGATATATCAGTTTCAAGTATTCTCCTTGCTAAGTCAATGGGAACAAAACTACACTACAGATCTGTCAAAAAAAAAAAAAAAGACAAAAAATAAAGAGCAGTAATCAATAACAAGTAATAAAAAAATCCCTGATTCTACAATATCAAACACTCCAAAGCAGATTTGACAATTCTTTCAAAATCAGACCAAAAATTTTATAACTCTACCTAAAATTGTAAGAACAGCTGAACCAGGCTCACATTTTGCAGCTCCATTTCGAGATGCAGTATCAACGTTCTGCCTACATAGCTCTGCAAGTAGCAGCAAGTGCCACAATAATTACTGAGTGAACAGGTACATACATCCACCCTCTGAGTTAATCCACTGCATGTCTCCCTTCTGCAAGAATTCCTCTACCACCCATGAAAAAAATTCACTTGCCTTTCATAAAGAGGGAAGGCATAAAGGGGTGAGGGGGTGGGGAGAGGTGAGAAGCTGGGAATCAGGATGTGGCTGCACACGTCCTGTCACACAACATGTTGCTGAACCACAGGCAAGTCACTTAACCTCAGTTTTCCTGTGTGCCTGCATTTGTGCCTTGTGCAAAACATCAGGACATCTGCTTCATTAGGGGGGGAAGTAATCTCTGTTGTCACAAAAGGAAGCGCATCACTAACAACAGCAGTGACAGTGTCAAAAGCAGTTACCTCATCTTTAGGAAAGTAGGGTCGTATGGTGTACACTTTGGAAGTGGGTGTTAATGGAGGTGGTTGAAAAAAGAGGTCATTTGCCCCATCAATAGGCAGCAAACGCTGTGAAAACAAAATACTTAATATGACTGTATGAACAACAAAACCCATCACTCTTGGGTGTGCACTGCAGACTCCCAAATTAACAATTGCTACTTGCAGGCACCCCAGAAGAAGGTGGGGTTGGTATGCTTTACAAATGCAAAGACCTTATTTGAATAGAAAATATCCAATTGATGTTCTAAAATATGCAATTGAAACAGCATATTAAGAGTCTGTTAATCTTAACTGCTTTAAAATACTTTTTACCAATCATATCTACACTGTCTCTGTATAAGAACATAGAATGTCAGGAGGAAAGGTTTGGTCTG
The DNA here is from genome assembly GCA_035583185.1 of Anabacerthia variegaticeps. Taxonomy (NCBI): domain Eukaryota; kingdom Metazoa; phylum Chordata; class Aves; order Passeriformes; family Furnariidae; genus Anabacerthia; species Anabacerthia variegaticeps. The sequence continues at coordinate 22,029,622 of JAWWEW010000166.1, read as the reverse complement.
AAGAGGGTTAACTGGCCAGAGGAGACGCTTTATCCCAAAAGCAATGCGCTGATTCAAATTGCTGCGCGCAGAGCACCTGTGAGGGGGGAAAAGTATAGCGCCTGAAAAATCCATGAACAAATCTGAACATGGTATAAACAGCGATTTAAGAGTATTTGCCAATTGAATTCCTCGCAACAAAGCGCGTTACAGCATCATTTAGAGAGGAACCAAAATTTGGATGACTATCCCTTTTGCTCATGGAATTCCCATCGGCAGACAAGCATGCGCGCATTGTGCAATTGCGGGCGCAGATAAAAATGCTGTGCGACCTGCAAAGAAACAATGTGAAATGTACAACTAAAGCCGCTGCGCTTCGCATGCGCGTGGGACAGGCAGCATCTCCTTGAGAAATTACTGTAGAAAGGGGAGGAAAATTATTTTAAACCAAGCTGTAAGGCTAATGGGCTTTGGACCAGAAAGCCTTCGGCAGACCAATCCTTCCAGACCTCTGATGTGCAACAAAAGGTTTCTCATAAAACAAAGAAAATGTCATTCAGTTGTGAAGTCATATTGATACCTGGAACTCTCCTGCTAGACCACCTCTAAAGGCCCAGGGTTCTTGGTCTCCACTTAAGAACTGTGCTGAAGATTGACTACGACACCCTGTTGAGATCAGATCCAAGCGGAGAATGTTACGAGAAGGGGGATTTCCTGGGTGTCTTACATGTCCAAAAAGCTAACATACACTTTTGGAAAAAGCTCTCTAACTGAGCTAGAAACCAGGGCTTGGGGAAGGGCTGTAATAATGTATGATTTATAACCATTTTTTGCTTATGCACTAGCTGCAGTATTTTTGGTTTTTTGATTATCTGTAACAGACAGGTCTAAGAATAGGTGAAGCAATTCAGCTACACACTTAATTCTAGACCAGGAGGCACAAGAATGGTGCCATGTACAACTGTGCAAACTTTCCAGACATTTTGTACATTTTTTTTTCCATTTTTGTGCATTCATTTTAGCTATGAAAAGAAGACAACTTGGAAGCTATGTTGTTCAATAGCTACTATAATAAATTTTAAATCAAACAAATGCCATTATCACAGCCCCTTGAAAAAAAAAAAGGACCTTTCTGAAGTCACATTTTTGTACTGATTGTTCCTAATCTTGTCAGAAAACTAGGACTGGCAATATATGCAAACAGTCTGGAACAGTTCAGGCAGCCAGGACAACTGTATGAAACAGAATTCTTGCAAGAGACTATGCAGATTTATGTAATTCAGGCTGTATCATCACAGAGCTGCTGGTATATTAAAAATCTAAGTAGTGTTAACTGGAATTAACTCACAATTTAACTAGCACATTCTGCTGGTCATTACTAACTTTGCTTGTTTAGTGTCTTGATTTTTTTCCTCCACAAGCATATCAGATGCACCAGAGATCCTGCTGCTCAACCAGCCGCAGCAGGCCCACTGCAGTGCTCAGCTTTAGTTTACACTTGCTTTAGAAAAGAAGTTTCCATTGGCTGTTTGACTTCTAACACTGTTCCACTAGCAAGGCACTGCAGCCTTCACCAACTAATACAAATGACAACTCTGGAAAGAGGGAAAAAAAAAGTAAGTGGTATAGTGGTATCTGGAGTGGAGATTTCAATTACCCGCCTAGTTTTCTGACAAGATGAGCAGCGCAAATACTCCTTTCCTTTTGTGGACAGCAATCTACCTCCTGTTCAAGTAACAGTCTCAGATCAGTACAGACAAGTATGTTGTGCTAGTCAGAGAGTCCCAAAGTGTGCCAAGTTTGACATTTATGAGAGTTTAGGAATATAAATTAAATACAAACTACCCTAAGTATGGTAAATTTCAGAAACAATCCAAGCACCAGAATTCAAATTTGGTTTACTCTCACAATTTAGAATTCTCACATAAGAAAATATCATTCACAAGATTTAGTCAGTAACTTGGAAGACAGTATCTGTCTGTCCTTTGAGACTACAACTTAACTAGCACTTCCAATTATTACAGTAAAGAGCTGCGTGAATGAAGAGCTGTATAAATGAAAAACATAGTTAATGCCTTAGTCGCTGCGCAAATGTGACTTCAGTTCATGCCTGTGGCACATCTAATCTATCTGAGCTGCCTCACAGACAAAACCTTTCCATTTTAATTAATTAATGACGACGCGCTGTGAACATCTGGCGCTGTCCATCCAATAGGAGTAGAAACTTGTGCTGAGGATTCTCCCATCTGTACACAATGGGGAAGAAGACAATAGAAGTCATTAGTAATCCATAGTACTGTACAGCCACACTAATTTAAGGGACTGAATGCTAGCTGGACTTGGGAGGAGTGGTGAAAGAAGTGAACATCCAGTGGACCATTGAGCACACCATTGTGAAAACTAACTTGTTTGGATTTGTAATGTACTTGACTTTATATAAATGACCTATTTTATCAAAGACCTTTGCTCTGTAGGTATTTACACTAGTGATAAAACACAAACTCAAGACAAAAACGGCCCCTCACAGAAGCACTGTTAGCATACTGTACATGTGAAAACCCCTGAATTTTTCAACTATCTAATACTAGTGTGAGTACTGGAACAGAATAGTGTCAAAGTTAACAGAGCTCATATTTAGAGTTGGCTTCTACTGTGAACCATTCCAAATATTTGATGCAACTAGAGACTTGAACCCAACTTTATAGGGACATTAAAACCTGAAGACAACTTCAGATGAAATCAGTAGGTAGTCTCATAAATCTGAAATGATCAGAGTTAAGACTTAAATTGGGCCCTTGACATTTAGAGATTAGAAGGATCACTGTTCTCTTTACAGAGCTTTGGCCTAGAGTTTTAAGCAGATTAAACTATCAAGAAGAGAGCATTCTGTCCAGCTAAAGATCAACATACAGCAAGAATAGTGAAGGGGGGGAGTTGTGTTACACTTAAAAAAACACAAACTAAAGCTCCTAAATAGCATGAGATTGTTAGAGAAATGTTAACATACTACAGTGCTGCCGAGTTCACCTCCCATGCTAGTTTTCTTCTCTGTACTTTGCAGAAGGCAGTCTTTAAAGCTCTCTTCTTTTCCCAACTTCTTCTTTTTCAACTATACATAAAGGGATCAGATATTTAACAAGCACAAAACAGAGGAAGTTGTTGGGTATGGACCAACTTGATGATTTAGCAGGTCTTCTCTGTTCCTGCTTAAACCTGCCAGTGTTTAAGAATATAATTTAAAGACAATCCAAACACTAGGACTAGACCAAGGTTGTGTAATGGTTAACCACTGTGAGGTTTGTGACAGCTACAGAAAGTGTGACTTGAGACCATCAGCTTTGCTGTCTGCTGTGTATGTCAAGCAACTCCACAGCATATTCCTTACAGTTGGATTGAAACCTGAAAGTGAAATGAGGTCACCAGAATTACCCAGGCCATGCTGGTGCTATCTGCCAACTTAGGATCCTCCAAAAACCTTTCAGGAAAACAGCAAAACAAAACAAAAGAAACAAACAAGAAAGCGCCACACATGAAAAAAAAAAAAAAAAGGAAAAGGAAAAAAAAAAACCTGTTTCAAGATCATTTTAAGTCTCAGACTAAATCTGTCTAGAGAGCTCCACAATTTCCACCCATTACCAAAAAAGAAAAAAAAAAAATCAGTAATTTGGAAAATGTTTAAAGGAAATTACTTTGCACCAGAATAGCCTTATGCTAAAGCTCGCATGCGCACAGGGCTGGGAGGATCAGCTTCCTCATGGCCAGGCCCACAAAGGTCTGTTGAAGACAGCAATAATGTTATCAAGACAGAGCAAACAGCAGAGGGCTGATGTGGTCACATTTCGTAGAGTCATTTCCAATCATAAAGCAGGGTATCCAAGTAGTTACATGGCATAGTCCAGTGTGCATTCAGTCAAGAGTAAGTTAAAGTCAACACTTACGTGTCAGATGAGATTCAAGTTTCATTAGCCCAAGAAGAAAATCAAGGTCTCCAATCTTAACCATCCAGCAGACTTCAATTATAATAGCAAAGCAAACTCACTGCAAGCGTTGCTTCAGGTAGCGAGACAGGAAAACCTTTAAAACAGGGTCAAAACAGACCCGCATCCAAAAAAGCACATTTGCCTAATACTTAGGTTTTCCCCGTGGGCTAATTAAAAACACACATAAAGATAAGCTATCTGGGATTATAATGGCTCCCAATGCACCTACCTAACCACTGCACAAAAGATTTCACCATTGACATAATACTCTTGATATCCCAGACGTAGGAGTACATATCATAAAGGATTGTCCTGTTGGCACAATTGGAGAGGCGAGTGAACATCCCCATCACCAAGCTGCACATCTCTTCAAACTTGGCTGCTCGGTTACGCCATTCTTCTATCTATGAAAAAGACCCACAGGATCAAACACAGGCTTCTACGGAGGAGAGGTATTGTAAATATGAAGGAAGACTACATAATTCATGACTTTGTTTTACCAGCACAGACTACCACACCACACATGACTCACAGATACCCTCTATGGCTGTTAGAAGTGAGGCCAGTACAGGAAACACTGGTCAAATGCAGACATCATGCTGCTTTCACAGCTACATGGTGCTACAGGTTTAAAACAGTAGATTCCACTGGATGAATGAATTTTACTGTGTATGAAAATTATGTGACCTGAATGAAAATTACTGTGACCTGTGGTTGGTTATACACTACCTTCCAGGTCCTAGGAAGTAGAATACCAGTCTCTATTACAGACAACAAATAAAACAGCTCAGGATTTTGATTTAAAAGGACAGAAACAAGATTCAAACTCACTTTTTCAGCATCCTTTCCTTTGCAATTAACGCTGACAACACTGCTATTTGCTCTGAGCCACTGGAATTCCCTCAGCATCTGTGCACCTTTGGGCCCATGTTCATAAGGAAGGTAAAACAAGTCAGCAAGAAGCTGCAAGTCCTCTAAAGTCACTGGTTCTACTGTGTAAAGAGGCTTCTCATTCGGCCCAGGCACAAAATGTTCTTTGTTAATCTGCTCATCAGTCTGCATAGGTGCAATGTCACTACCAGAGTCTTCCTGCATAGACATCTCTGGAGACTTTGACTCAACTATACTCTCCTTATCCGTATCCATTGGCTTCAGCTCTTCTGCCATCTTGGCTTCAGCAATATCTGTCAGTATCTGGTTAGCAGTCTTGTCTGTGTCGTCTTGTTTTTCCACCACCATGTCCATTGGTTCCTCATCAGACTGCTTCTTCTCCTCCTCCTTGACCAAGGCCGGTGACTCACTGCTCAGTGCTGCACCTTGACTCATGATGGGTTCCTGGTACACTGTGGTAACCACAGTTGCTGCATTTAAAGAGGACGGTGCCACCAGTGGCCCTACATCTCCTACAGAGGTTTTAGCACCACTATGGGCCACTTGCCTACCTGAGAATGAGAAGAAGTAAGTTTAGACTTCTCAGTATTTGCCAACTAATATTCAAATCAATCCCATAAAGATACCAAATCATACTCACTGCTGTATTGCTGAGGCACCCCAAATTCCTGCAACCATTCAGTTAAGGCCAACTTCAGGGCCATTTGTGGGCTGTAGAGAACATCCGTTTCAATATCCTCATCACTCCCCTCATTTTCCAACTTAATCTGGATTGAAACTGTACTGTCTTCAGTATCAGCTAGAAACAAATTTTAAAAAGTTATCATGTAAGTTTAATTTAAAATAATAAAAACAAAATGTTGTGTCAGACAAGGTATTCAATAACCCTCTTGACAGGCCCTCTTCACAAAGCACAAATTGTTAGACAAAATGGAAAATTACAGTGACCATCAATGTCAACACAGAAACTGCGTGCAGAAACCAGACACTCTGACATTCAGGCTTTCTTTTGATCTGAACTGCTTCTATTCCAATATCATATCCATGGAGACACGTCAAATTTGGCATTGAAATGCCTTGCTAAAATGTTGATTTTACAACCACAGAGACCTCTCAAGTCTAAGAAATTCTCTGATAGCACGTGCTACAAATGTGTTCCAGGAAGTCAATAAAGCAAGCTCATTACTTTTCAGGCAACTGACATTTACTTATGGCTAGATGGTCATAAGAAGTTGGTGAGAAAAGGATAGAATCCTTCAAACACAGTATGATTCATATGGTTAAGCATAGATCCAGCAAACTCTTATGCATACTTACTCATCACCACATCTTTTCTCACTCCATTCATGTTAGATTTGTACCAGGTTGCAAGCGTGTGAATGGCAACATAATTGGCTTCAAATTCACAGTTTGGATTGGTCAGAACTCCCTTTAGCCGAGGGATGAGCTCAGTTGACCGACCCTTGTAAGGCCCAAGAAAAAGCCTCTTTTGATCATAATCATTAGCATGAATGTTATCCCAGATAACTGGTGCTCTCCTGATGATCTTAGAAACTTCTTCAATAGACTCTACCGGAATGTCTTTGGATACAACTTTCGGACCTAAGAGGGGAAACAGGCTAATCAGAGAGCTTTGCATATACTTGAAGATTCAACCCCCAAGCAGCTAGACAGTTTATTTTAGTAAATATGTATGAGAAATTTTTAAACACCAACAGTGAAGTGAAAGAAACAAGTAACCAAACCAAACAATGTTTACCAGTCCATAACACCTCAATACCAGGGAGCAGCTTTTCTCCTACAGTCCGTAAATACGGTGATTGGGCAACATTTGGATAACAGAAAGTTCCACAGTACTCTGCACAAGAAAAGAGAACATCAGCATTGTTAGAAAGATGCACATGTGTGACAACATATTCAACTGTCCCACAAACACATTGAGAGGATACCATTTGAAATGACAAACATCTATAAAATTAACTAGGTGAGGCCCAACAATTAAAGTATAAATAAAAGGGACATTGCGAATGATAATTAGCATAAAGACAAAAAACAAAAGGTAGAGAATTTATTTGAGATTGCTCAAATGTCAAAATTAGGAAAAAACTAATAAAGTCCATAAATAGAAGGCCAGGTTACAGCAGACAATATGCAAGAGAACTAGAAAACCCCAAGACCGATTATGAAGTGCAAACACCTAAAAATATTAACACTGTAATACATGTCTCTTTAAAGTGGAGGTTTGCAACAGGACCGAACTACTACGGTGTAAGGGGATAAACTAATTAACAGTAACAACATTGCTACTGAATTGAATCTTGCTTGCAACCATCCACATCTGATTTTCTCCCCAGTACCTCACAGGTATTAGAGGAAGTCTGCAATTCAAAATGCAATGACCGGACCCAAGTGCAAGTCATCTTATTTTTTAAAAAATAAAACAATTCAGTGACTAGTGAAGTGGGTAATCTTATTAAAAACAGGAACCAGTGACAGGAGGCTGTAGCTCTACCTTAAGAAAATTCTAAGAAACTAACAGCTAGCCAATTCAAGAGGCAGAAAGATTTTGGTTTAAGTAAAAAGACCACAAAAACCTCCTTTAACCTAATTTTCAGTTCAAACCTCTTGAATCATTCTATCGATCTGCGTTCTTTGCTTGGCATGAAGCCCTTCAGAGATGTGTAGATTTGGCAAAAATCTGGCATATATTTGACTAATCATACCTTTCTTTATAAGTCAATTTCTTCAACCAACCCAAAATAATCCTTAAGGCAGTTATTAAATACTAAACCAGCTCTTCAATCAGGAAGATAAGTCCCCCCTCTTTAAGACTGAACTAAATGATTCCTCTCATTTTACCTGTAGGACAGAAAAGGAATGTGTCTGGTTCTCCAAGATATTGATAAATTTCATTTGTGATAGAGACTTGCGCATGAGCAAAAGAACTGAAAACTTCTTTGTCTGCTGCACACATGTTGTGATCAATATCATCAAAGAGCAGTGCAAAAGATCTGCAGCCAAACTGGGAAACCTGAGACAAGAGCAAAAGGTTTAATTTGTTACATTATTTTCATTGTTTTTAAAATCAAACCGTGAAATTTTTAAAACTAATCTATCTTAAAGAGAATGTTGGCAAGAAGGTAGCGGAGGCAAGAAAAACTTTGGTTTCTATTTGCAACAAATGCCTATCTCTGACCCATATCTCTGCTTCTCTCAAAGATTAGACCTCTAAAGACCTGCAATCTGTTCCAGTTTTAACAACCCAAAGCTGATCTCGCAGAACAGACAGCTGGGAAAAAAGCTAATTCCGTAATAGCTCTTGGACAAAGGAAAGGAATCAATTAAGAGAACAAAGCAGATGTGCATGTCAGGTCTGCCTGCGAAGGTGTTTATTGTGGGCAAGAGTTCTTGCTTTAGCAGCACATCTTGGCTTCAAGATTCCAAAATACTTTGAAGACAAAGACAAGCTTCCAAATCCAATACTAGATGAGACTTTTTTTTAAAATCCAGGTGATTACTGGCTATTTCTGCAATGCAACCCAAACACATCCATTGGAAATGTTCAGAGGCACTAAAACTAACACTAGTGCTGAAAGGGTTCAAGAAGGTGGTGAAAAGCTGCAAGAGAGAGCAGAGCATTGGAGTTTCCAAATCAAGCAGCACTGCAGCTGTGCTGTTTGTGCCATGCTTACCTGATCCAGCTTACGTTTCAATGTGGATACCTCTTTAGGATTGGAGAAAGTGATGTCAAGTCCAGGTGAGATTGCATAGATGAACTCTATTTCGTGTTCTCGGGCAGCTGATATTAGAGTCATTAGCTGCTCTGGAAATCAAAATGAAATATTTCAGAGGGATTCAACAATTTAAAAAAATTCTCAGGCATCATTTTAAGGAAGTTATGAGGTTCAGATGTCTCTTTTATCATAATTTAAAAAAAAAATTGCTGGAATTTCCTGAAACTAACACAGCAAGGAGAACGAAAGTATTTAGTTATTATTTGATTATTATCAACAGTTCTATAATTACTACTCACTTTTCCCACACATACTAACAGACAATTCAGAGCAGTAATATCACCTTCTGTGACAGTGGTTCACATACCACTCATGAGTGACGTTTGGGGCACATAAAAAACATACGTGTGCATCACAGTGCAGAAGTAGTTGCTGTAAGAAAAAACCTTGAAATTTCATCTTCAGTACAAGGAATAACTAGAATTAATTTTAGAATACTTAGCAACCTTTGCTGTTATTGACAATTACATTGCAGTATCCTTTAGATTATACTTCTGCATTGATACAAAGTGGCTTCCGAGAAGGATTATTCAATTCCAAGAGTGTACACTTTTTCCCTCCACCCAAGGAAAACTATAATCCCCTCAGTCTAATAAAACACCGTAGATTCCATAAATGCCAGAGGTGGAGAAAAAGCCTCACATCAGCGCAAACAGGTCTTTTATGTTCTGACTAACTAGTCGAGCTGTTTTTCTAACAGGTACTTTCTTTGTTGAGACAAAGACTTAATGAATCACATAAAAGGACATGCTATTTGCTCAATCTTTTTTCTCCTTTCTGAAACAAATAATTTCTACTTCAAATATGGTGCAGACGTTCAAGAGCCAGAGGGATAATTTCCCTTGAAAAAAAGTAAATCTTGTAAGACAAAGCCTTAAAGCAGTTTCAGAAATCATCTGCAGTTATCATTAAAAGAAGTAAATCCATTATTGTTCCAAAGCTCCAATAAACACACCTGCAGGGTATTAAGAAGAGATCTCCAGTCACCTTTGGGAATGGCTACTGTGATTATACACACACAAGTATACATAGCAATAACCAATTAATTCTAAAGTCTCTTTATAGAAAACACAGAGGAGAAATAAAGGCAATTACCTGCTTCCTCCACAGAGTACATTTCTCGCCAAAACATCCTGTGCTTGTAGTCATCCTTTGGAGCATACAGGTATGTATTCAGTCCCCACTTCTGAAGCCTACAAACATAGGAAAAAAGCCTTCAAATAGCCCATAAATTCAAGAATTCTGTTTTACTTCATCTTATTCTTTTACTTGATCCAAATTCTTTTTCTCTTCATTAAAGATTGTGTTATACTGTTAAGTCACAATAACTTTAAGCACAAATTACATTGGACAAATTCAGTTTATGCAAGATGAAAAGGTGAATATGAGTCCCCAAGAACACAGATGTTAGGCAAAAAGTTTCTGTAGGTTAGAACAATAATTCTTTCCAGGCTTAAGTGGAAGATTATGATTACATTGTAACGGAATGTGCTGCAGTAAGAGGAAGCATGACTTGCCTTCTAAAAAGTTCTTTCCTCTGCTCCATCACCCAAGGTCTTCCATAAAATCCTATGAGAAACAAAATTAAAATTATCCAGTTAGATTATGCCTGCTCTATGAAACTCTTCTGCTACATTCATCGAAGAGCTTCTCAAAGCAGAAAGGAAAAAAAAAAATAGTTAGCATTAGGGAAGTATAATAACCCAAACTGATCTAAATTTAAAATGCAATTATAACGTGTTTCATTTCTTATGGTCTAAGGTCTTATAGTTTAGGCCACTGAAGCAATTAATTTTCAGAATACAAACTGTGTTCCTGAGCGTATGCCCTTGACAAGTCAAGTCAGCATTATTACAGAAGCAGACTGAACAGTCATAACCCAATTAAACTATCACTCCAGACACCTACAAAACAGATTTAATTGTAAGGTGAACATTGAAGACACCTGAAAATATTTACCAGCTAAAAAATGCTTAACTGGTTGTACAGATTAGAATTCATATACACAGAGTATATAAATACATACTGGGTGAAATGATGTGTAATTAAAAAAATATGTGCAAGTGACTCAACAAAATGCTTAGGATTTCATTCCTTTTATTCAGTTTAATAGGCTCCTTGTCAAAACTAACTTGCAAGCTGATATCTTACTTTATAGTTCCCACATTTTACAAGCTAATGTTATGTTTGTGAATAATCAACTATAAAAGCACCTACACAAGTGATTTTAGAATAGATTGTACTGAAAGTCTTGGAATTCCATGGAAATTGTAACTCCTTCTGGTTTTAAACCTAATCCTCCCATTCCAAAAACAATTAAATGCACTCTTAGTCAAGCCAACTCACTTAGACCTATGTACAAACAGTTCAACCATAAGTAGGCATTTCAAAACAAAGCTTCAGCTTGGCAGTCTTTGTGAAGACCAGAGACTAAAATAACATGAAATTTAACAAGCTCTTATTTTCAAACAGCATGCCCACTCAGTGGTGAATGATGCTCCTAATACACAAAGCTCAGAAGTTCCCACAGAACACCAGTTCAAAAGGTAGATGGTATCTTCATTTCCAGAGCTATTCACTGCAGTAAATCTGTAAATATTTGGTCTCACTCAGGTAAAAAGAACCCTCCTACCACATTTCAAAACTCCAAACTGATGCAACTGAAGCATTTTCTACACACTAACAAGTATTTCAATTACGTGTTACGTGTACAATGCTCTTTTAAGCAGCTTAAAGCAGGCTCAAGCTTTAAGAATTAGTCTCTCATAGAGCAAACTCAGACTGCCTGGCACCACGACGTGGCAAAGCTGAGCAACTACTGCTCCTCACAGTGGCAAACAGAGGAGTTAAACAAGGGATCAATAAGAGAGCAGCTGTGAGGCATGAAAACCTCCAGGTTTATTTAATCCAGAATGAATTTCTCATTTTCACCAGTTTCCTAATTCTGACTGATGCTGCCCTGGAGAAGCTTAAGAACCTGCAACAAGGATAAAAACTTTTGAGGTCTAATGAATACCACCTTCATCTCATAACTAGTTCAGAGCATTTTTGCTTTACATATACTTCTGTTTCAGACCCACAAACCTGTAGTAGAGCAAGGCCTACTGTAACAAAAGGAAAACCAGCTAACAAAAACTAATTAAATAAGGCTGAAAAGAACAGGCTAATCTGAAGTGATACTTTTCCATCTGTCACATTTCTTAGGTTACTACTGTCACCAACTGATGACGACTCTTGGATCTTTCTGTCCAACTGGAAATCGACCTGGTTTAGTATTACTCCCTCAGGACTGTGTGTCAGGTTAATACAAAGTCAGCAGATCATGCCAAACACCTCATCCCAGTTACCAGGCTCTCCATCACTAAAGGCCAGGATATCCTAGAGGCAGAGCACCAAAGCTTTGCATTCAGCAATCTCTTAGATCTTTTTACTCTGCAAAACAGTGAATTTGATATGTCATAAGCTCTTCACATTCTTAGAGTGCACACCCACTATTTGGCAAATTCCCCTCTGCCTTTTCTGCAAAAGATCCAAGCTCTCCATCTCAGTGCTTTAATCTTGCCAAATCTCTAGTCTATGTTAACCACTGACCTATGTTTTAGGTATTCACCTACACTTCTGAAGTTAATTCCTGGTTTTCTCTTAACCCTATAATTCCCTTGAGTCACTAATGACGCAGATGTTTTCACTTACTACCATTTACTTTATTCACCACAAGTTTGTTTTTCTGTTGCTGGTGAGCTATAGTTGTTTCTTTTTTTTTAAACACTCCCCTATTCCTTTTTTTCTTGTGCACTTATTATTGTTACACTGGTAACTCTTAACCAGTGTTTGATGGCTTCATCAGGCAGAGGTCATTTTCTTGCTTTATTTTATGCACAGTACACTCAAGAACACCTGCAACAAAATACAATGCATAGGCAACCAACAATGTAACTAACAGGAAGAGAAAAATTACTATGGTATATTCAGCAGTTTCAATATAAACTTGAATGAATGGGTGATCCATGGTCCAGGTGTATCAGCAGGAACATGAGAAAATATGCTGTTACAATCTGTGTTTATCTTCACTGTTATCTGTCTCCAAAGCTTTAAATTTAGCAACTATCTTCACAAAATTTTAAGCTATTAACAAAGTTAACATCTTTCTCCACTCTTGACTGTATTTAAGTCCTAGTAAGTGCTAAAAAATAAAGGCTTAATTGAGCTTAATGCACCTCACACAGTGACACTGGCAGAAGCCAAATGGTCTTTTCTTTTTAAGATCCAAACAAAAGATAGTCTGCAAAGCAACACAGATACCGACTTTGATAAACTGCCCATTTCCTTCTCCATTTCATCTCTTAATCATTTTGCTCTTATACTGGAAAATCATTATAGGTACAGGAGTAGTAACAGATCACAGGAAATAGAACACTTTCAAACCAACCATTACGTTGAGTATAAACCATTTTTCTTGCTGGCTTTCAATCGCCTACCTTAACTGACCTCTCAGAAATGCAGACAAATTCTGTCATTACTGAGAAACGCAAAAAGAGTCACTTTATTCTGCAGCTTCAGCAACAATTTAAACCATTTAGTGATGCAACTACGTCAAAAGATAGAGGACCCTTCGACAGCGCAATTAAGATGATAAGGTACAACACTTCAGAGAGCAAGTGGCGTTTAATATTAATTACAGAGCAGATGCCTATGGAATCACCTATTCCCTGCTCAGGAAGCTGAATCCGAGACTCCGGCGCGCAGAAAGAGCGCTCACAGCGGGGATAATCGCGCGGGTGCTCTGCTCTCTCCCCCACGGCCTTTAGACACGTACCAGCAACCGGGACAGCGCAGGCACGGCCTCGGCTCCTGCGCGGGATCCCGTGCGCTCCCTGTCCCCGGGCCCGGCCCTCCGCCCGGCCGCCACCGCGGGGCGCGCCCCGCCGCACCGCAGGCCCCGGGGGCAGAAGCCCCGCCCGGCAGCAGCGGCTCCTCCCCGCCCTGGCGGAGTCCCGGCCAACAACCGCGGGCACCTCCCCGCCGAGCGGGGGAGGAGACGGGGCCGGCCCCCCCCGGACACCGGGCCCCCCCGTCCCCCCGCGCCCCCCGTCTCGCCTCCCCGCGGGCACCCCCCCCACCCCGCCCGGGAGAGTCCCCACCTTCGACGACGCCGCAGAGGAAGCGGCGGGAGCCCAGCGCGGTCTCCGTCTCGGTGTCGGTCTCCTCGCCCCCCGGCACCGGCCCCGCGGCGGCGCCCGGCGGCTCTAAGGGGGCGCCGGGCACCCCGGCCGGGTTGGGGCTGCCCTGCGGCTCCTCCAGCGCCGCCTGCCCCTCCTTCTGCACCATCCTGCCTCCCGCCGCCAGCGCCGCCGCTCGCCGGGCCGGGCCGAGCCGAGCCGAGCCGAGCCGGGTGCCCGCCGTGCCCGCCCCGCAGCCCCTTTGTCTCCGCCGCCGCCCCGGGGCCGCCGCCGCCGCCGCTTCCTGTTTACGGGGCGCTGCGCCTGCGCGGGGAACCGGCCGCAACCGGTCCGCGCCGCTCCGCCCGCCGCCGCCGCGCTCCGAGGGGCCGCCGCGAGGGCCGGGGCAGCGCCGGGCG
>JAWWEW010000166.1:21975983-22015253 GCA_035583185.1 Anabacerthia variegaticeps | reverse complement strand
ACCGCGCGTGCTCGGCGGGGCCGGCGGCGGGAGGGGCGAGGCGGTGGCGGCCCCAGGGCGCACGCGCGGGGAGGCCGCGCGCGCCCGCGGCGCACGCGCAGGGCGGGGCGGCGGGGAACCGAAGGGGGAGGTGATGGCCGAGGGGGGAGCGCATGCGCGGTGGGGTTTGTGTAGGGAAGCGGCGCCGCGGCAGGGAGCGGAGTGTTTACTCCGTCTGCGCGCATGCGCTCTCGCGGTGCGGGGGGCCCCCGCGGTGTATGTGCGCATGCGCCCTCGGAGACGTGAGGCAGTTGCGGCGCCGCCTTCAGGGCCGAGTGGGGCCCGCGGGGATTGCTCGTGTCGCCCTCGGCAGCGACTCCGGGCCTGGAGCGGCTCCCAGCGTGCCGAAGGATGGCGCATACGGAGCTGAGGAATGCTCAGTAAATCAGGAGAGGGGCCTCAGGTGGCGTCCCTCCAGGGAGAGGCCCCAGCGCGAGTGAGGGCCCCCAGGGCTGAGCGGGTGACTTCCTGTGTGGCTGTGGAGAGAGGCCGGCGGGGTCATCCTTCGTGCCCTCCGCTGCAGCAGGTACCAGCCAACAGGAAACCAGTGAGCAGAGAGCTGCTGAAAACCCTGGCCTGCGTGCTGGCTTTCTCCAGCCGTTCCTCACATCACGTTTCAGCCACGTTTGAGCTCATCCCCGCTGGTGACATTCTGGCATGACAAGAAACCCAAGCCGGCCGCGTTTCCAGCTCCATCCGTACCTGCTCTCAGGAAGCTGCAGCACAGCCCCTTGTCAAGGAGCATCTCCAGTTACCACCACGTTCAAGCTAAAGCTTTCAAAGAGCAAAAATAGAAATTGTACTGCTACCCTAAATAGTAACTAGCTAAATTGTATTGATGCACAAGACTTTACAGAGGGGTTACAGAGGAGAAATGCACAGAATTTGGGTGGAAAACACACGGGACTCTCATACCACCCTATACAGAACTGGGCAGTGACTGCAGGGTTAGAAAGGACCCTGAAGCTGGTATCATGCTTATAGCTTTCATTGTGACAAAATAATCTTGCAGTGACAGTTCTCCCAGTGTTGGGATCTCATCCTTTTACAAAATGCTTGTGTTTCTAGGCAGTATTCAGGATGCTTGAGTGAATCACTGCCCCAGGCTGCATCAGCTGCCTCATACAGTTGCTCAGCTGTTTTCCCACATAGCTACTGTTAATTTTTTTCCTGTGAAAGGTGGGAGAAAGATGGCTGGAAACAACACAAGGCTGCCCTTAACCAAGGACCCACCAACTCTTTTCTCTATTCTTATCATAAACCCATTGACTTTTCTGTTACCCTTAAGTGCCACCCTCTCCTGAGAAGGGACATCCAAGCCCTGGCTCACCCCCTGTCACCTCAGCCACTTTTCTGTCCTTCACTCTGGGGAGAGGGACCCAAGGGATCCCGTTAGTGGCTCACAGCATCCCTATGCCACGAGACGGCACATCAAGCCCTTGGATATCATTGCCCAAAATAGCAACCAGCCAAACAGGGCCCAGGGGATAGGATATACTGGGAAAAGTGGGTTAGAGGGGAAGATGATGTTCAGGCCCATTCATACTGCCATACACAGACTCAGGTGATGGCCAGCAGCTCAAAAAGGTCCCTGACAAGTTGGAGGTTTTGGAAAGAGCAGAATCGCCACATTCCCAGTGCCACGATGGTAATTCCCTCCATAGCCAGAGCCCATCTTTCTAAGATGTTTTGGTCTCCAGGCAGCTCTTTGCATTGAGCTTTCAGTTCCTGGCCCACAGACTGTCATGCTAGAGGGTTTCACTATCCCAAATCAGGTCCATTACCCTGTTGTTCTGCTGGTTTCCTTACGTGCTTGTTTTTTTTCCTCTTTGTTTTGCTTCGTTTTTTTCCCCAGTTCTCAAGGCTGCACTTTTCCAGTGACCAGTGACTGCCCATCAGTTCACGTCTCTAAAAAAAACCCTCCCTAGTCCATAGCTACCTCTTCAAGGTGGTAAGTGACCATCTTTCTATCAGCTTAGCCTTAAATGGCACATCCTAACAAGGCCCACCTGGTCCCAAGCTGGAGTTCACTCAGCAGCATCTCATGACAAGCTGAAAACACTTGACAGCCCCCGCCACGAGACCTGACACACTTGATGTAAGAGCTTTTCAGCCTAAATGCCTACAGCCTCTTAGGAAAGTCTGTATTCACAGAACCATCAATGACATGGCCAGGCTCAATGCACACCCTGTCCCCCATGCAACCTCCCAGAACACCCATGCAGAGCCCCCTGCAGCCACAGCACCCCAAAAAGGCTGCCACCCTCTCTGCAGAGACCCTAAGTCCCTTACTTCCCCTTCCCCCCCACCCCAGGCAGCTGACAGATGCGAAAACATAACAGTGGTGTGCATAGCGATTGTGGTTAGATTTTATTGGTTTTTTTGTTTGGTTTTTCTTTTTTTACCCATATAATTGTTATAATACAAAATATACAGACTGGAGATGCCAAGCGGGTTGTGGGTCACCATGCCCCAGGGCAGGGGGTCACACCATGCGACCTACAGCGTGAGGGAGGAGGCGGCATCTGCTCCGCGTGGCAGGGGATGGTGGGCACCCCAGAGTGCCTGGGAGGAAGGAGAACTGGGACAAAGAGGTGTGAGGGATAAGGTTCAGGATACCTGCCCTCCCACCCTTGGGAGAATGCAAGTGGGAGCTCAGGCCCACAGCAAACCCAGGAACAGGTCTGCAAAATGAACAGTGTGTTGAATGAACCTAAAAAAACACATCATGTTTGCAAGGTGAATAATGTGTCCAACGAACCTAAAAAACATTGTATCTGCAAGAGCTGGGGCAGGGACAGTCCCACTGGGGGGCAGCCCCATAGCTTTGACTCAGAGCCCCAGGGGCGGAATTCTAATGTCTCCAACACCAGGGGCTCAGCCTGGGTCCGGGGCCTGGCCCAACGTGGGTGCTGGCCTTGCACCCCTTCCCAAGTGATTCCAGATGCCGCAGCTCAGGCCAGCCCAAATAACCACTGGCTGCTAAGGATGCAGAGGCTGGAGCCACAGTCAGGGACTGCCAGGGCTGGGTACATTCCCAGTGCCTGTGGGGAGCTTCTGGCGTTGGCATGGGATCACTAGCACATGGGCATCACTCAGCTACGACTTGAAGTGGTATGAGGGCAGGACAGGCCTGCCTGCATACAACCAGCTCTAAGGAGCTGGGGGTGACAAAGACAAGGGGAACCCCATGGTCCCCAAGCCAGCTCTCATATGGCCATGCTCGGAGATGGGGATGAGTCCCTCCCTGCCCCAAGGTGACCCTCCAGCCTGCCAGCAGCATGGCAATGACTCCTGGCTGACCCCAGCCTCAACTTTCTCCCCCAGGAGCTGCCAGCCCACCCATGTCACCAGCACAGGTCCACGCCTGTGGGGACATCTCTCTGCCCCACTGTTCATTCCCCAGCCCCCTGGGCAGCAGGTGGACTAGGATGGGCCAGGGCCTGGCAGCAGCAAACTATGCTAGAAGTGTGGCTGTGAGCCCTAGCAGCCAGGATGGCCACCAGAGCCCAGCACATCTCCCTGTTCCATATGTCTCCATACCCTGTCTTCCATGGCCTCAGGAAGGGTTGGAAAGGGTATCTCTCGAATGGAGCCTCAAAGTGGTTCCCTGAGATCCCTGTGTGCCAGCACCCCAAACTCAATGGACAGAGGCTGATGTTGCTGCCCTCCCAGACCTGCATCCTTCATTCTGGGGGACCTGTACCACAAGAAGTCACCTTGGGGTTCCTTTAGTTTCCCCTCTCCCCTTGTCAGGATGAACCTCCTAGGTCTAACTGCGACCCCCAGGATCAGGAGATACTCCCCATCGTTCTTTCAGCAATGAACTCCAAGGCTGCCTTCTCCAGGCATGGCCACTCTGCCCATTCACTGGGCCAGTGTCTGCAAAGGGAGGGTGGCTGGCAGCTCACAGTCGTCATGCCAGACACACTCCCCATGGCAGGGCACAGCCAGGGCAGGGGAGGAAGCTGAGGCACTGGCACCCTTTGCAAGACTTTATTGGTTTCTAGACAGCATCGCTGGAGGGTTTGGGCTAGAGCCAGGACCAGCAGCTTCTGGGGCTGGGGAGGATCAGGGTTAGGCGATTTGTGGCTGCACGGGGTGGTGTGCATGGGGAAAACCCTCTATTGCAGCCCAAGGCTGAGGCATCCACACCTGGAATGGGTCCAAGCAGGTCCATCCAGGTGAAATACTCATCATGTGCCAGCCATGCCCATGCTCCAATGTCTGGGAGCACCTGCTTGGGATCACCCGAGGAAAGCAGAGCCGGCCCAGGGGAAAGGGAAGATCTCAGTGCTGACTGCATCTCTGGGAAGGGAGACTCCTTCCCATGGGGGTGTCTGTGCAGCCAGCGGAGGGGAGGCTCAAAGGAGAAGTCAAGAGAGAGAAGCAGGTTCTGGGCCCAGTGTCAGGAGAGCTCCGCTGGAGGCAGGTCCAGGAGCTAAATCACACTGTCGAAGAGCTGCATGGACCGCATGATGTTTTCATCCTGTTGGGAACAGGTGGGAAATGAGCAAGTTGGGCACAGAACAGGAATCTGGGCAGCTCCCCCAAAACGTGGCTTTACCCTCATGGCAGCTCTGGCACATGGGTCAAGAGCCCCAGGGGGTTACAGGCAGTTTCCAAGCCCTGCTGGGATGCATGGCTCTTTGTCATCTGTACAGGGATGACAGCATGGGTACGCTTCCCAAAGCAGAGCTCCAGTCTTGGCCCTGGGAGCCCTGGCTTCATCCCCTCTCTAGCAGGAGGGAAGTGGAGGGGACAAAGGTCCCCAACAGACAGGGTGGTGACACAGCCCAGAGCAGAGCTGCTGGTGGCTTTACCTTCTGGCAGGACTCCAAGAACTCTTCAATTGTCACCACGCCGTCCTTGTTCCGGTCCATTTTCTGCAGACAAGCATATCACAGGGGGCATGGCAGGGCCAGCCCCAGCCACTGAGAGAACCCAGTACCCCTTGCCCAGGGTGGACACAGCACATCTCTGCCCCAGCCATCCCCAAGTACCCAGAAGGACCAGCACAGCTCTTCTTCATCCCCAGTGTGGGGTGTTTTCTACTGCACCCACTGCAGCCACTGGATTAGTGCTGGGGCTCTGTTTCCCCAGGATGTGCTCAGCTCACCTGGAAGAAGTTCTCCACATGCTCCCGAGGAGCTTCCTCCCGCATGGCCGGGTAGGTATATTTGCCCATCATGTCATAGATGGACTTCATGATGTCCAGCATTTCCTGATGGGAAGGGGAGAAGGGTTTCAGGGTCAACACAGGGCTCTGTCTCCACACCTTTTTCATGATGCTCCCGAAGGACCTGTGGGGTGCTCAGGTGTGTTTCTGCTGACTCTGTGAACATTAAGGGTCATGTGTGTGCCTGCATGTGTGATGGAGCCCCAAAGCTGCAAACCTCTCATCCACCCTCCATCCCAGAGACACACCAGTTCCAGGGGGCCAGGAGGGACATGTTTGCAAAGCTGGGCTCTGATAAATATTGACCCTGAGCTGTCCTCCAGAGCTCAGCCAACACCCCCGAGTCCTGCCCTTGTCCCTGACAGGTGTAGACCCACACTGGTCCTGAGGACCAGTCTGAACCCCCATCCCACCTCTTTGGTGATGCAGCCGTCTTTGTTCAGGTCATAGAGGTTGAAGGCCCAGTTCAGGCGGTCGTCAATGGTGCCCCGCAGGATGGTGGACAGCCCAGACACAAAGTCCTGCAAGGATGGACAAGGCAAGCAAATGGGAGTTACAACCACAAAGGGCCTCACAGACACAGAGGGTACAGCCCTGTTTTTCCCTCCAGCAGAGGGGAACTCAGCCCCAAAGCAGATATGGCCTCAGGCTGGGCTGATGAGGGAAATGTTGGGTAGCAAAAAGAGCCTGGGGAGAAACAACTGCTTGTCCTACACTAGTCTCTTGGGTCACAGCACCCAAGAGGACAGTGTGCATCCAGATCTGCTGTTCAGCCAAAACCTGAACAAAACCCAGCCATGGCTGCTTCTGCTGATCTAGGTACTTACAATACACTAGCCAGAAAATACAGAAAGCCCTTTTTTTGTTGCTTTTCACCATTTTTCTACTGCCTCTGGGAATTTAATAAACTAGAACAGCTCCTGCAAAGCTCTTCATCCATCTGCAGCAGCAACACTGCTGATCCCAGCCCATGTACCTGAAGAGATGTGCTCTCCCTGCCCCACTGCCATTCCATCGTCCCCTCTTTGGCCGCAGCTCACCTCAAAGCTGACAGAGCCGTCATGGTCAGTGTCGAAGGCGTTGAAGAGGAAGGTGGCGTACGTGCTGGAGTCTGCAGGCAGACAGACAGTATGAGGGGGTGCTCTGTGATCCCCTGCCCCACAGAGGCACCCATGCAGGGCATGGGGACAGGGACGGGGATGGGCACTCACCTCCCTGAGGGAAGAACTGTGAATAGATCTGCTTGAAGTTTTCTTCGTTGACAATGCCACTCGGGCACTCCTGCCAGGGCCAAGCCACAGCATCACTCCACATTGCAGAAGCACCTCCCTAAATCCCTGTGGCTCCCTTGCTTTGCCTTGCACACCTGGTGGGGTGACTGGTAAGGCTGCTTGGAGCATCTCCCTGATTTTGTGGGCTTCACCCCTCGCTGGAGGGACTCTACATCCCAAGCACCCAGGAAGGGGGCTCTCTGGACCCAGGGAAATGGAGCACAGAATCAGGTCTCCCCACTGAGCTCCCTGGAGGTAGGTTCAGGCTGTAGCCTTATATAAACCTCAACCCCAAGGACCCAAAAGCCTTCACAAACACTGGGCACCGCCAGGTGCAAAGCAACCCTGAGGTGGACATGGCAGTGGAAATGGGGCTATCAAAGCTGGTCGAGGGGTACTCACATTCTTGAAGCCTCGGTACAGGACCTGCAGCTCCTTGCGGGTGAACTTGGTCTGCTCCTGAAGCTGCTCCAGCCCTTCAGGGCGATGGCAGACGGTAGAGAGCTCAAACTCATCCTCAACACTGTCTGCAAGGAACCCAGGGGAAGAGAGGACAGCTGAGGCCAGCACTGTCCTGCCCTACCCTGTCACGCCAGGGGGCAGGAGAGACACCTTGCACAGAACACCTCATCCTCTCACACCTGCCCAGAGTGACGTATTTTTGGGATGCTCTGCTCAGCCAGAGTTACATCTATGCTGGCAGGGGACACTCAGAAACACCTTAGGGGCAGATCAGGGACTGACACTGGGCAAAAGCCTCCCAGCCTCCAATACAGCCCAGGCTGAGCAGCAAGAGGGTTTGAAACCCCTCCAGTGCTGAAATTCTCCCTGCCTGCCCTTCTCCTCCCACCAGCACATGCATCTGCCCTGTGGAGCTGAGGCCCTTGACATCCTGCAGATCTGTGCTGCACCAGGGCTCATGTCCAGCAGAACAGCTGCCCCCACAGAGCTCCCAGCCACAAATGCACACACCCCACAGCCTTTCTAGATTCCATCCTACCCACTGTAGCCCCACCTTCATCAGTGGCTTCTCCCCAGCATCCACCAAACTGCACAACCCCTGCCTGTTGCAGCCAGCACCCCTAGACCCCACTTCAGCCAAGAGGGGCTGTAGTCTCGTAGCAGGTACCCCCTCTCTGTGGGACACTTCAGCCCCTGCCCATCCATACTTACCTTCTCCCAGGAGGGACTGGCTTGCACCACGGGGCAGGGAGAGAGATCCTAACTAGGGGCTTGGACTCACCGAGGGGCCAAGCACACCCAGTGCAGGGGGTTAAGGGGCTCTGTGTTCACTCCTTGCTTAGCCTCTTTCATCTCCCCATCGTACCTCCAACTCCAAACCGACCTTGAACTTCGAGCAACAACCCCCCACCCCTTAAATCAGTGGCAGGAGGGTCCCACTGCCCTAAGCCAGCTCCCAAGCGGGTCTTGCCGCTGTTCATCCTGCGGGAGCTGCTCCGGGGAGCTGGAGAGGAAGAAAACCAGCCTGTAAGCAGGTGAGGACAGAGGTGGGTGCAGAGCCCATGGGATCAGATCCCTCCAGTGTAGGACCGATCCTGACAGCCCCAGACCCAGGCAGAGGAGAGGCGGAGGCATCCCCTTCCCGCAGGCAGGGCCAGGGTGGAGAGCAGGCAGCAGCACCACCAGGGACACACACACACAAAGGCAAGAAGAAGCACTTGCTTTCGCTGAGCGAGGGGATGGATTTGGGCCGGCAGCAGGGCAGCAGTTTGAGGAATCGCTGCTTCAGAGCTTTTTTAGTTTGGACTGGAGGATTGCCTGGAAGAAAGAAGGAGTCACCAAGCAGAAGAAGAGTTAACAGAGCATCGGCCCCCGGTCCCGGTGGGCAGCAAGGTTGGGCACCCGGCGCGGGGTGAGCGGGGCCAGAGGTAGCACATGCAGCGTGAGGCTGGACAAGCAGGAAGCCAAAGCCCAGCCGAGGCTCTGCTCAGCCTTCCTGCTTCATCCCAGGCCAAACCCGGCACTGGAGTTTCCCTCCTTGGGAAGGATGGGAGTGGCAAAGGGGCAATCCTGCTGAGCTACCCACACTCAGCACTTCTGCACCCCCCCATTGGAGCACGTCAGGGTGCACTGGAGACACTCAGGCACCCAGAGACCCAGGAGATGGCAGGGCTGGACTCTGCCCTTCAGCCTTGAGGACAAATATCTGCTCCCTGGGGACCCTCCCATGGGGCTGTGCAGGGAGACAGGGTAGGATGAAGCCCAGGAAAAAGCGTTTGGCTGAGCCAGGGCATTGCATCCTCCTGAGCTCGGGCTGGGTTTGATCCTGTTGGTACCTGAGGGCTGAAGGCAAAGCATGCGCTGAACCCCGCCATGCAGCCCAGACTGCAGCATGCACCCCCACCCCAGCACAGCACTGAGACCTGAGGTCAGGGACCTGCTTTGAAACAGCCAGAAGGGGAATGGGGCTCAGGGCTTTGCCTCAGCTAGGCTATGGAGAAGGGTGAGGGACTCCTCACACCAGCCTGGCCATTGGCCATCACATCCAAGCAGTCCTGCATTTATAGTAGGTCCCCTCACGGCACTGACCCACCTGCCACACCCAATTCCCCCATTTGGACCCCAATGCCTTTGCTCAGCCCCATCTCTCCCAGCTGGTGTTGCCCCATGGCTGCAGACCCACTCCCTCCCTTCCCACAGTGCCTCAAGCCAGCAAACTCAGCACAGGACTACCACTTGTAGGTGGGGAAGGGAGGAGTGGGGGATGAAGGCCATGCTGGGCTCCAGCCCCTGAAGGGAGGCAGACAGCAGCATGGGACACAAATGGAACAAAAGGTGCAAAGTCCCTTTGGGGCTCTGGTGACACCGTGTTTGGTCCAAGCATCCTGGACATCTGCAAGCAGCAGGTCACAATGCATATGCGTCCCAAACCCTGGTTTTCGGGTTGTTTCTCTAGGGGGCCAGCAGATGGGGCTTCTCTATCAGCTTTCTCAGCCCTGTTGGGCTAAGCTGAGCCCCAGATGCCAGGGAAATAGTGTTGCATGGTACCCAGCTCCAGGATAGGATCACGGGTCTGCATCCAGCAGCTCCTGCTAGGCAGGTAAGTCCTCCGAGTGCCCACAGGCAGAACCTGGGGCCCTTTGATCTCACACCAAGGCTGCAGGCTAGGGTAGCTAGATCCATCATTCTAGGGTATGGAGAACAGTGCCAGGAGGTCATTGTCCCAGCAGGACATCACACAAAGCCACTCAGAGAAGGCATACTCTCCCCAAGGAAGTGGCATCCACAGCAGGGTGCCAGGAAACACATAAACCTGGCACCCTGTGTGCAAACACATAAAAATGAACAAATGCACCCCCTGGCATTTGTCAGGGGGTGACAGGAGCAAGAGTGAGGACTGGGATTTTGGCACTGGCATAAAAGCACAACCTGGCTCCTGTCTGCTCCTGGGTTTACAAGCAGGAGACAAAAGAAGATTTTTCCTTCTTTGAAGTGGGCATCAGTTGTACATAAACCATGATTTTGTCCCAGCTACATTTCCAGGGCATTAATTTGCGTAGGGAAAGGGAAATTGCACCTTTCAGCTTTCCAAGGATGCTCCAGGGCCAGGTCCCTACAACAGAGCTGAGCTGTGGGAACAGACCTGGTAGGCAGGAGTGTCCTCTTTGCCCAGGAGGAGAAGGAGAAGGGACAGGGTGGGCAGAGCAACACCCAATGCCAGGGTAATGGAATGGGGAGGGAGTAGGGCAGAAGGGAAACCACATAGCGAGAGAGATGCAACAGAGAGTAAAGTGTGGTTGGACTCACAGGGGCAGCAGGTATAGGCACGTGCAGTAGGTCAGGTCGGGTGCAAGTTACACTTTAGTTTGTTATAAAGAAGGAAAAAGAAAAAAAATAAAGAACATGGGCATTTTCTTAAGGAGGAAACAGAAGGGGGCCCGATTCTAGGGTCCCCAGGGAAGGGGAGGGAGCATGTTCAGCACATGCAATTTAACAGGAGAGGGGTGACTAGGGCTGGGGTTTTGCTGTCCTGGCTTCAATGCACCCAAGGGCTCTGCTGAGTAGGACACACCATCCCCTGTCTGTCCCCAGCATCCAAACCACAAGCAAGTCTGGGGGTTCCCCCTTGCTGGGAAACAGTTTTGCCCAAAGACCAGGAATGGAGCGCAGCCATGTGCTGCCACTGGGCACAAGGGACATCTGCAGCAAGAAGCCTTGTCCATGCCAGGAACAGCTCCTTTTCCAGATACCGCTCTGCTCTCCACCCTTCTGCAAGGGCCATCCAACAAGCCAACAGAAAAGGCTGGCAGTGTTTCATCTGCAGCAGGAGGTCTGCTGGGTTAAATGGCTTGTCGCTTCCCATGCAGCACTCTGCAGCCTGGCAACTTCAAAATACACACACACACACACACACACACACACACATATACACACACACAAACTGAGCCTCCAGGACCAGAAGGGGAAGGGATTTCCCATTCCCACCTCCACATGCTGTTGAAATGAATCCCAGAGGCTGCTGCACACTGGCTCTGAAGGAAACATAGTGGGTGGATCCCTGGCCCCAGCAGGGATCACCACCAAGACAGCCAAGGACCACGTTGTACTGAGTCAACAGCAGCTGATGTGTCCTCAGGGGCTGGATCCAGCCAATGCCACCACGCTGGGGTGTTACACGGTGCTGTACATGACTGCACACCCACTTCCCAGGAAGGACTCAAGCCTGGGCTGCTCTGTAGTCTCTCCAAAAGCAGGAGCCAGGGTCAGCCTGATGCATAACAATGTCCTTGTCCTCCCCAGAGCCACAGCCACCAGTGCCCTTCCAGGCACAGCTCAGTGGGGAGACTAACTCTTTCCATAGCACCCTCCTGCTAGAAAAGACCCTGCAATAACAAACCAACAGGCAGTGCCAAAACTCCCCCATCATTCTCAGTAGCCTGTCAATAAATGGATCATCATTATGGGTGGAAAATGTGCATCCCACAGCAGCAAGACTCCCTGCAGTGCCCTCAGCTCAGCTCCCAGGCATGGCAGTGTTCCAGGGGGGGAGCAGAAGACCAGCAACCCCACCAGTCATGTAGCCCCCACAGCCCCTGCTTGGCCCCATGGATCAACACTAGGTTGGTCAGCAGGTCAGGAGGAGCTGTTACCTGAAGGCCAATCTATCCCAGCACTCTGCCCGAGGAGCAGGGCTGGAGTAGCAGAAGGCAGCTGGGTGAGGGGACCCTCTGCCTTTTCAGACAGCCTGGCAGCATGGGGAAGATGTCAACAGTTCACAGAATACATTCTGTTCAGTAGAAGAGCCTCTATCCCTTCCAGAGCATCACCTTTTCCTGGGAGGCCAGAGGCAAGTCCCCAAGCTCCCCCCGCTAGGCCATAGCACTGGGTCCATCCAGGTAGCAATGCTGAACCCAGCTGCCCCTCAAACCTGTGGCTGACAATCATCCTTCTGCAGGGGTCAGCTCCAAGCAGGATGCCCCAGCCTCCAGCTCTGCCCTCTCCCAGCAGCACCCAGCCTCAGGCAGTGCCACGAAGCACAGCTCTCTGGGGTCTGCAATGAAGGCTGGTAGGAGGGAGTGTGAGTGAGTTCCCTCAGCCACCCTGGGGGTGTCAGTATGGGTGCCACCAGCACCAGGTCTGCAAATGACCCTCATCAGTCAGCAGTGACAGAGCCAAGTGTAACCAAGGTGCTTTGCAGCAGCCACTGGTGCCAGACAGTCATCCATCAGGGGAATGAAATCAGACCTGGCATCTCCCAGGGCCAGACAGAGAGTCCCTGTCCTGGGGGTGGGACAGGGGTAGCCTCAGCCTGGACACCCAGAGCTGGGAGGAGCAAAGCTGCCAAGTCAGACCCGTGGTTCAGGGGAAAGCAGAGGCTCAGGTCAGATATTCCCCAGTGCCAGAGGGAGGAGCAGCTGCATGACCCTTGTACTTAGTGGACCCTGAAAGGAAAAGATACTCCAATAGCCCAAACAGTCCCTGTCCCCAACACTGCATACATCACATCCAGTGCCTCCAGACCCAGATATCCCACATCCTAATACCCACAGATACCCTAACTTTCTGGCATCCTGCAGCCAACACCACACATTCGCGTGTCCCCAAATATTCCCATGGAACATCCTAACACCTGGAAACATCCCCAGACACCTTCACTTCCCCAGCTCCCTACACCCTGATGCTGCCAGAAACCACAGACAGCAAGATGCCTCAAACCACACTAATCTTTCCAAATCTCCCCCAAGCACCCTGCAGCCCTTGGGACAGGAGGAGAACCTCCATCACAATATCCCAATCTCATTGCAACTCCATCCCCATCCTTGTCCCTGTCCCACCTCCCCTGGTCAGGTCGATAATGCCTAGGGCATGGAGTCCCAGCTTGGGACTGGAGCAAAACAGCAGGATGATGTCCACTGTTTGCAGACCCTGCAGGTCCCAGGGCAGCCAATATCCCCCAGACACACAGCCCCAGCAGGGAGCTGAGGACGAGAGAGCCCACAAAACTGCTCAAGGGACTTGGGGGTGAGCTGTCACCTATGGCACCTCTACACTACACAGCCTGGCACAGGCACCCCACAGCACAGGAACCCACAAAGGGGTACAGAACTAGCACAAACAGGTGTTTGTAGGAGGCTCAGCTGCACCTGATTCCCACTCCAACAGGTGCTTGTGGTGGCACCAACCCTGGAGCTGAGCAGCATGCAGGGACCCTCAAGCTCATCATTCACTAGTGGGATACTGCTGCCACCCAGCCCAGGGACCAACCCTACCTAGGACAACCCCTCTGACCCATCACAAACAACCAAACCTTCTTCCCAGCAGTGTCCCTCCCCACCGTTCATGCACCCACAGCACAGCACGAGTTCTCTGCCTTGAAGCTCAGCCTTGTCTGCTGATAACCTCCATGGACACTTGCCATTCTCATCTCTTCCCTTGCCACCTCCTGGAGGGAACATCTGCATCTCTGCACCAGCAAGTCTGTCCCAGCCACAGCTGGGGGCTGTCAGCCCTGGGTATTTTGCTTGCCTCTGTAGGGGAACATGCCCCACAGGGTGGTATCTGGAGGGAGGAAAGCATGTCAGGGTGGACAGCCAGGATGAGGGCTCCCTGCAGCCCACCCAAAGCCCTGCCTTGTGGGCAGCAGGACAGAGACCCCAGCCTGGCAACAGTGATTATTAGAAAGTCCTTTTCAGCCAGTTGTCTATGCATCTCTCACCAAAAAGCTGCCTCTGATCTAGCCACAGCCTGCTCCAACAGTACAAGCCCCAGGGCAGGCACCCATAGGGAACGAGACATTTTTCTGCACGTCTAGCAGGGGATGCTGCAGCCAAGCATGGATGGCACATCAGACATTCTGCTACCTGTACTCTGGGGACCACAACTCCATAGAGCCAAGTCCATGGCACCTTTATTCCTATCTGTGCTCAGTCCTGGGGTCTAGTCCTGTCCCTCACAGGGGAGAGGTGAAGGAGACCCCACTGAGCTGCCACAGCACCCTGCACCCCAACACAACACCACACTAGAGAGCCTCAGCCTCTCCTATTGGACTTCAAGGTTTCAACCTCCACCAATAGAGAAGGGATGCAAAGAAGGATCATCCCAATAGACTCCTTTGCTTTCTAGATTTATTGTTTTTTTCCTCAGTCTGTGATTTTCTCACTTCCATGTGGCTGACTGATCTCCCTATGCCTCCATCCACTGGCTCAGAGCCCCTCTCTGTGGCAGGATGCAGCAGAGTGGGGGCCCTGCTCCATGTCCAGCTGGGTCCCCTTGCTCCCCTTTCCAGGCACATCAGCAAGAGCAAGCCAGGCCAGAGGGAATTTGGAGGGAAGCAACGTGAAAAGTGATTAACACAAGGCCAGAGGGAGAAGAGATTCAACAAGCTAATTAGGTCTGGTTGGGCTGAGCAGGACGTTTCACCATGCAGCAGCAGAGGCACAGGGTGCACCACGGGTACTGCAGATCTTGGAGAGCTCAGGGCTGGGAGAGCTGCCCTGCCTTGGCAGCCACAGCCAAGGAGACCCAGGACCAAGTCCCCTCCTTCCCCGGATTCATCCTCTCCAGGCAGGATGAAACAGTGCATCCCCATCCTGTGTGCACAGGGACAACCAGGTATGATGTCCCTTGGTGTGGAGCATGTGGAAGACGCTCCACAGAGGGTAGACCTTCTTCTCCAGGACCATAGTGTTGGCAAGATGTGGCCCAGATACAACATGCCTCAGAGTGTAAGACTATGCCAGGATCCAAGCTCAGAGCCTGCTCCTTTCCCTCCTTTTCAACACCTCACCATGAGCCAGCAGCTCTCTCCTGATTCAGCCACCAGACCCTGCTCAGCTCTACAGCCAGCTGAAAAACCTGCTAGCCCTTGGAAAAGGTAAGGGTTAAATCCTGCACATGGGGATATCTGTGGTGCAGCCCAACCCAGGAAACCCTAAACTTTAAGCTGTAGCACCTGCAGCTGTCCCAGGCTAGATTTCAATGCCCCCTACAGCCAGCCTGCCTTAACATCTCTGGTCTGTCAAACCCACAGGCTGGACAATGCCCTGAGCCCAAGCACCCCAGCATCACATCCCAAGAGGCCAAGTCCCTCCTTCAGCCAAGATGCAGCACTCCTGCCAAAGGGGTTCCTGGAAAGCAGGAGGAAAGCAGGGCTTGGCATGGGGCTTTGTTCTCACCAGCATCTCAGGAATGCTCACTTTCTCCCCTCTCTGAAGGAACCCTCACCCCAAGCCACCCACCAGGAGGTGTCCATACTGCTCACTGCCACCACCCTCCTGCCTGGCATCTTTTGGGGTGCTGGTGGCACCCAGGCAGGCGGCTTCTCCTTCCACTTTCTCTCCAGACTCTGGAGTGGTTTCACACTGTCCACAGCCCTGCTTTCCTCTCCATATCCTCAGCTCTGGGAGAGCAGCAGCACCCTCCAGGGAAGACAGAGGCCAGCACGCCCTGTGCTGGGGGCTCTCCAAGACACCCCCAATCCTGCCTTCCCTCTCACAGACCCTGACCAGCTGAGGCAGGAACAGCCCTGGGCAGGCACCAATTATCCTGCCGACAGCAATCTGCAGCTTCATCTAATATTAATCTGAGGCTGAGCTACGCGGGTGGCTCTCCCGCCTTTTCCCTTCTGCCATCCCTCCTCCCAGCCAGGACCGATTGCTCCACTCTGAATTATTGATGCTGCACTTCAGGAGCCAAAATTGATAGTGTTTCTCTCCACCTGCCCCATCCCGAGTGCTTGACCAAAGCTGGCTCTTGGCAGAGCGCTGGAACCCCCCTGTGTGGCTCTGCCAGGAGACGTTTGGGACTGGGGACAGGCATGGTGGTGCAGGGCAGAGGTGGGGTGACAGAGTCCATCATTGATTATCCAGCTAGTAAACAACGTCAGTTCCAGCATCGACAGCCCTGGAGATCCTGGAGCACAGTGCACTCATGGGAGATGCTCCACTGCTGCTGCCAGACAGTGGCTGTGCCCGTGCCACTGAGGCTGTGGAGGCATCCAAGGGGACACAGTGCCAAGCAGACAGGGCAAGGGGGGCAGACAGTCAGCACTTCTGTCCAAGCCCTTGCTCAGAGAAGAGCCAGCTCCAAATGGAGGACAGGCTGCTTGGGGCTTCATCCAGCTGAGTTTGGGAACCTACCAAGCCTAAAGTTCCCCCAGAGGCAGACAAGGTCTGTCTGCAAGATGCTCCCACTTAACCCATCCCCAGGGCTTGGGCGTTTTTCTGGTCCCCTCTGGAGAGGACCCAGCCCATCACTGTGGTGGCAGGACGCCTCCCAGCACCATCTATCCATGGGACACAACCAGCACAACCTGGGTGGAGAGACAAATGCAGGCAGGGGACTAGCAGGGGACCAAGCCAGAGCAGGGGAAGCATAGCAGGCAGCATCGATGGCTCTGGAGCAGGTGGTGGAGCCCTGTGTCCATTAGCAGACCTGAGCCATTAGTGTTTGGTTTCAGGCTCTTTGTGGTCTCTGGGCTGTCACTGTCGACCGAGCCCTGGCTTGTAAACAACCCCTGGAGTGGACACAGCATTTCCCAGCCCCAGACACTGCCTGGGACCTTCCACAGAGAACAAAATCTCCTACTTGCTGCTTCTCAAATCAAGCAGTGAAGTGTAACAGCACCTCACCCCCATCCTAAAACACTGCCATTCATACACAGGACTTCTCTTATGGTATCCAGGGCTCAGCTCAACCTTAGCCAATTTCTGCCCCTTGAGCAATATGCTTCCCTCTCCTCCAGGTGCCTTTAGGCAATGGGAGCAATTGCTGGCAATCCAGGGCACCTGGGTTCCATTCTCCCTGCCACAGCAGGGGCGAATCTCCAGCTGGGCCTGGTGGTTTCCCAGCATGGGGATGTGGGTGGATGGGGACAGGCATGCCACCGTCCCCTCTGGATGGGGACAAGGCTGGACACAGGACACCCATCTTCATCCTCCTGCCCTGTCCCAGGCCAGCAAAAAGTCACTTGCAGGTGGACAAGAAGTGTGCCCCAGAGAAGAGAGGAGCCACACAAACTAAGGAGTGGCCCCTGCCTTGTCCTGAGCCCCTCAGCAGCGTTGCTGCAGAAGCTGGGGGGCTCTCTCCACACTTTTTCCTGTACCTGGATGCTGCAGAGCAGATGCAGTCAATGCCACTGACTTTAGCCCAAAGCTTTAGGCAGCTGCACGGGGACGCAAAAGCACTGGGAATAGGGAAGCCAGGGTCTGGAGAAGGCACCCCCCAAATCACCAGTAGAACTGGGGAAGGGGGGTTCAACCTGGGCACAGTCAGCATGCCCTCCCCTGGGGCTCACAAGGCAGAATGCCTGCCAGGTCAGCTCTTGCCTCAGTTTCCCTCCTAGGATCCACCTAGGAGTGCTACTGCTGGAGCACAGGGATATAGCAAGCAGTAAAGCAGTAACAAAATCTTCCACTCACCATGCTTTCCTGTCCTGCAAGCAGGTTTGTAGGATCAGGATGCCCCACTTTGCTCCATCCATCCCCACTCCCAGGCACAGCCAACCCACAGGTGCAGCTGAAGGGTGCTGCCAGGGAGTGTCCTGGCACTGTTTGTGGAGGGGAGCTGGCATTCACCAATACACACAGCCCCTGTGAGAGTCAGCACTGGAGAACCAGAGCAGAGCATCCCATGCTACCAGTAGACCAGGGAAACTGTCACCTTCTCACCCTGTGCACGCCCCGATGCCAGGGGCTGGGCAGGCTGCAGCATCCTTTGTATGTGTGTGCAGGCATGGGCAGAGGCTGGGCAGGGCCCCTGGGGGGACTCTTCACACCACCTGGGAGTCCAGGGAGCACCCAGCCAAACAATCCTAACCTCCTTCCCACCATGCACACAGTCCCCTCAGCGGATCCACGTTTCAACAAGTGTGTTCTGCACACACCACTCAGCACCTTGCACAGCCCATCGTCAGCTGGACATCCCCTTAGTGTACCCCCCATCCTGCCCAAGGGCCACAGGGGGCCTTGGAGAGAGCTAGGAGCAGGGAGCCCAGCAGGCACCCATCCTGGCTGCTCTGCCAGCTGGTGCTGAGTCTGATATCTCACTTGGAGAGTGAAGTGACCATGGTCTCTGGTAACATCTGGCTCCTGTAGAGGTGCTGGAAAACACCCTGGTGCCCACAGGCACACTCACACACAGTCTCAGCCCACAGCACCCCAGCATACGTCAAAGTCACCACCAGACACCCTGCCAGCCCGGTCTCCTCCCTACATCCTCAGCCACTAGGACAGGCAGGACACCTCCCTCCATGCATCCTATGCCCTTACAAGCAGCAGACGAACACCACATCCCAGGACTCTTTCATGGATGCAACAGCCTTGGAGCATCCTTGGGGGCAGCTCTGGGCACGCACTGCCTGTCCCTTGTGTCCCCAGAGGCACCAGCACCACCCATACCCGTTACCTTCCAAGGACACAGGCTCGAAGAGGCCAAATTGCTCCAGCACCTTGATGAAGAGGACCAAGACCACCAGCACTGCAATCATCTCAAGGCCTTCCAGGTTCATGGTGGGGGTGTCTCATGACCCCTCACTCCCGCTCCCCCCCAACCACAGTCCTGGAGCCCTGTCACCCCAGCATGACAGCCGCCAGGCCACACATCCCCAGGGACACCAGCCTTTGTCCCTGGTGGGGGATCGGCTGTCACCCCTCTACTCAGGGCCTCCCACCATCGGCTAAGTGGGGGGTCAGCGTGGGGCTGTGGCGGGTGGCTCAAGGAGCCACAGCCGAGAGCCCAGGCAGAGCAGGGCTGTGCCTGCGAGTAAGAGTGGAGAGAGGCCAAGTGGAGGGAGGCGTGGGGGGGTGGGAGGCGTGGGGGGGTCGGGAGGGGGAAGGAGGCATGCCCTCCCATTCCAATGACACCACCTCCATCGATTTGCTTAATGCAGTTGCCAAGGAAACGGGCCACAGATATTAAAAGGCACTCGGTTCCCAGGGGGGGACACGGGGAGGGGCAGGACGATGGGCACTGGCTAAACATCCAGGATGGGAATGACTCAGATTTGTCCTCTGTGCCCCAGACACATGTCTGCCCCGTGGGGACCAACATGGCCGAGCATCCCCAAGTCCCTACAACCTTCTCCTGGGGAGGATGTGGGGCAACAACTCCATCTGCCCCATTTCCAAGCAGGCTGGTGGGTCCAGCTGTTTTGCTGGGAGCACCAAGGGGAGATGGGAAGCAGGGCTGTGAGAATGGGCTGGGAGCACAATGTCCAACATGCTGACAGACCCACAGGCGGTGCAGCAACAAGCAGGAGAGGAGAAGATTCATGGTCTGGGGATCCAGTGGGACTAAGGGACCCAGCCAAGGTCACAGAGGAGCTGGAAACAGAGGTTGAACCCAGGCACCACTGCGCCTTGAGCACACATCCACACGCAGCCTACAGGGCTAAATTTAATTCCTCTTCTTTTTTTTTAAACAGAATTCCAGTCCTTTTCAAGGCTGGATGCTTGATTACAGGCCACAGGGACCATTGGAGATCTGCTGGTCCCTGCCTATCACCAGGGCTCAGCACCCTTGGGGTGCATAGCTTCCCCCTGGGACGCCACTGGCACTGCCCATCTCCAGGTGGACAATTCCCACATGGCACATGAAGCAAGATCAGTCATAACTCCAGAACCAGTGTGGCAGGCAGGGAGCAGGGCTGCCCAAATGCCACCACTGCTCCCCACCCTGCCCAGTTTCCCCAGGAGTATGGCCAGCTGCCCCAGGTACAGGTGGGGTGGCCATGCCCAGGCTATGGAGCAGACCCCCTGCCCAGCAACAGGGCCCCACTGCCTCCAGTAAGGGCCCTGCAGTCAGGACTGGGGCAGAAAACCCCTTTTCTCCTTGTTATCTTTGTGCTGGGTGGGACATAGGTCACCAAGGGAAGAAATGTCACCCTGGAACACCTGCAGGGAGAAGGGGATGGCAGAGGTGCTGGCTTTTACTGGCAAGAGCTCCTACAGGGACTGTTCTACACCAATCCCCCAGGAACCCCCATTTCCAGCCCAGGAGGCTGCAGGCTTGTCCCCTGGCAGGGGACAGAGAGGACTGGTGTCTCAGTCCCAGGTCACAGCATGGCTCCCTGCCACCAGGCTCAGCATCTCCTGACTGCCTGGGATGTGCTCCCAAGGCTCTAAGGCCAGCAGAAGATGCCAGCAATGCATCAGAGGCGTCTAGAGGAGAAAACTGAAAGTTTTCCCTAGGGAAACATCCTTCAGGCTGGAAGTTCTCAGACCTGACATTTCCTTTTCTTGGAAAGAGGTGAGTTTCCAGGCACTGAGCCTGGATTTCATGTGGCTGCCTCCCAGTTTTGCCCAAGTCAGTCCCTCTGGGCAGGGCAGTACAGACCTGTTGCACTCAGAGAAAGTTTCCCACTGATGCCAACTGCATTTTTAAAGCTATTTTTCTTGCTAAGCCCCAGTTACAACCCATTATCTCCCAAGCCCCCAGCTGCTCCCAGTGCCAATGCCCATCCTGCACACCGTGGGTCTATTTTTGCAACCTATTTTTGGCCAGACAGAGAGCAAGAGGAGCCCTTCCACACTGAGACAGGGCTTGTCCCAGCGAAGAGGGTTTGGGACAGCTCCTCTGCAAAGAAAACCCGCTGAGCCCATGTGAACAGACCATCATTGGCCCCTTGCGTGTCTCTGTCAGCATTGTGGGATGCTGGGGCTGAAGGGTGCAGTGGCAGGTCAGTCACCAAGTGACAGCTTCCCCTCCTGCCCTTGTGCCTGTCCCATGCCAGCCACCCTCCACAGCAGAGCAGTGATAAATCTCCCACTGGCCGCCACATCAGGATTGCACGTTTCCATGCTGGAGCCATTGATAAAAATGCTCTGCTGTTCGCTGCCAGCATGACGGCAGGATCCCACCAGGACTGGCACAGACACCTGGTGCTGGTGTCCCACTGCCACACACCATTCCAGAGCCCAGCTCCCAGCACCCCCAAACTCCCCAGGGCTTCTTGACCAGAGCACATTCCCTCCCACTGAGGGCAGCTCCAGATGGACTAGGTGTGGCAAGGGACCAACCCTTCAGCTCACCAAGGTCCCCTGGGATGTTACACCATCTGGAGCTGCCCCCAGGATGAAGAAGACACATGGGATCACACGTGGGTCTTTACCAACGGAGCCCAACCTGCAGCTGCGTGCAAAGAGATGCTTGAAAGCATACACATCCCACCAGAAGTGTGACAGGGTTTTGCCCCCATCCCGCCAAGGGGCATCGCTCCCAGGGGTGGCTCCTCACCCTTGCAGCCATCCAGAATTTGGCCATGCCCTGGAAAGAGCCTTGAGGCCCTGGCTGAGTTGTGCAGAGAGAGGTCACAAAGATGGATGGAGCAATGCACACCCCAGGCAGGAGAGGCTCTGCACGTCCTCAGACATTTGATGCCAGTGCCACCCCTCCTGCCCTGCTCCTAGCTTGGGGTTTCACCTTGAAAAGCCTCTGGCACTCACATCCCACTGCAGTGGAGCTTGGAGAGACCCTTCACCAGGGAAACTGGGACCCCTGCCACATCCCAGAGCTCCCCAACACACCAGCTAAGGACCAAAGATGTAGGTCATGCCCAAAGGGACCCAGAGCCCCAAAATGCAAGTTGAGGCCCCAGCATCAGCACTGGGCACCCTACAAGAGCAGGAGCCTCCAGAGAGTCCATCTGCATCCCCATCTCGCAGCAAGGGGTAGCAGTACCTAGACACCAAGAGCATAGTGGACCCCGGAGCAGCCCCAGATACTACCACAACTCAGCCCAGTAGCTGCCACCAGCTGTTCTTACACACAGCGGAGCAGGACCAGGGCCAGGAGGAACAAATGAAGAGACTGAGGAGGAGGAGGTAGAGGTGTCCCGGAGAGGCAGGGAGGAGGTTCTCAATCCCCCTCTCCCACACTAAGTATCTGGCTTGCCTCACCACTTGGCCTGTGGAATCAGACGGGACAGGCCAGCATCACCCTGTCCCCCACATCCCCAACCCCGTACCTTCAATGCCGCTGATGATTTTGAAGCAGCGAGTGGTGAACCAATAGGAGATGAGGAGGAGGATGGCAATCAGGGAGGCATAGAGCAGGCTGTCGTTGTGCAGGGATGTCTTCTCCATGGCTCCATCCCCTGTGCCCACTTGTGCCCCCAGCTGAGCCCTGCCGTGCTATCTGGGGCAGCCCTGTCCCGGCAGTCCCCCTGCCAGAGGAGCTGGCCACCGCGGGCAGGGAGGCGGGGGGCCGCACGGGCAGGCAGGCAGGTAATTGGGAGCGTTGTGTGAGAGCCAGGCTCCCAAACCAATTACCTTAATTGTGCTCAGACAGCACATGGCAAACAGTTAAAAATAACCCACCTGGCCCGGGGGGAGAGTGGCACCATCAGCCAGGAGAAGGAAGCAGGGGGCAGAGAACAGACAGGGATCATTACCCATGTGGCTGCAACTCAGTGCCATGGGCCAGTAAGGCATCACCACAGCTCAAAGGTTGCTCCAAGTGCCCTGATGACCTTGGGATCCTCAGGGTTCAGCCCCTTGTTGCCATCCCACAGGAGAAGCTGGGTGTCCTGGAAATGGGGTTCCCTAGGGAATGATGCTGCAGCCTAGGATCACTGAACACCGGGATCTCTGCTGAGATGCCTGTGTCCATCCTTGCTCCAGACATGAGGACTTGAAGGAAGATGTCTCTACCGTTCTGCCATCCTAGAGAGCTGGGTCTGGCAGAAAGGCTCTGGCATCTGTCCCTTGTGTCCCAGCACAGCACCTCCCCAGGGATGCTGGGGATCAGCATCTGCTTTTCTCAGCCTGGAATCAAAGACAATCAGCTGAGTTCCCATTCTGTGATGCCGGGTGCACTTGGACAGTGCCACTGTGGATTTGGGCACATTCACAGATCCAAAACCACATGGGATTAGCTGCACCCATGCCTGATATACCTCTGGTCCCCAGACTATGCTCAGCCCTATCAATTGCCCCATGGGATACATGGCCGAGGAAGATGCTAGACCCAAGTGTTTCATCCCAAAACCTCTTTGCATACAAGATATTCCATATCCACTCTCAGCTACAGACAAGGGATGTGGCCACCCAGGTATGGGGTGAGGAGTACAGCATTGCTCCAGCAGTGCCCCTTTCAGGAAGCAGAATCCAAGCATCGAGATCCATCCCTCCCTCCCTTTTCTCTCCCCCAATACCAAGTGCTCTAGGCATCCACAGGTGACACTGGAGAGGATGGCAAAGTGGCCCTGGCATATGCCCATGGCTCAGCACTGGGGAGGGCGGTAGGCCCTGTAACACTGCCCCAGGCACAGCTGTGCCAGGACAGGCAGCTCAGGCTGGCACCAAGTCCGTGCTGTCTGTCCCACTTTGTGCTGTGACAATAACAGCCATGAAGTATCCCCCACCCAGATATCTCTGCCCTGGCTCTCTGGTGCTGCCAGCAGTGGCAGCACAGCTCTGTCACCCAGCTAAATTTAACCACCCCACCAGCCACCTGCTCTGTATAAACAGAAGTGCCTGGGGGCAGGGTTCGTTGCCCAGAAAGCAGCTCTACACACAGCATTCCATAGGCGAACATGGGGAAATACCCACAGATATCAGGTAGCCAGGTGGCTGGTCCCTGTCTCCACCTTTCCAGCACCACCAGCAGTAGTGGCGGATGGAGAATGGGAGCATATGGGGACAGAACAGAGGAATCATCTGTCGTCAATTGACCTGTCTCTTCAGGAGGGAACCATGCACCTTGACCACAGCAAGTCTCAGCCCTGCTTGAGAGCCACCCCTGTGTCTACCCCTGCAACGCTCTTCGTCCAATGCTGCAGGGTGTTAGGGCAGTACCTTCACAAAATGTGCCATAGGACTTGCTGGGCCAGAGAGGTGATGGTCCCTGGGCGCAGCTTGGCAGCAGCTGCTCAAGTCCCTTGGGTGATGCTGACCTGCTGGGGGGGCAGCCTGATGAATAGGAGTTTCTCCTTTTTTTTTGTTCTTGGGGCCATCATCCATTAGGGAGAGTTAAATTTAGGTTAAAGCTGATCCCTTATTACCTTGCTGCTAATCAGAGCGCGAGCAGATTATTAATAAGCACATTAAAATATTGGTGAAATGCTATTTTTGGGAGGTGAAGTCACAGTTTTAATCTGGTTAATTGATTGAGTCATTTCTCTTTCCCCTCTCTGGCGACCCGTCCTTGCTTAGCTCCCCAGGGCACCCAGTTGGGAGCCCCCCGCCCCAGGGCCTGTCTGGTCAGGCACCCAGTGCCTTCTGCATTGAGCTCCATGTGACCTCCTTCACCTATGCAGGGAGAACAGAGGGGCTCATTGCCCCTTCCCCCCAAAAAGGGGACAATGGGGTAGCGTAGCAGTTGGAGGGGGAACAGCATCCTGGTGACCTGTGAACCAGAGCAGAGGCTGGGGACGAGGGGACGCTGAAATATGGAGAAGGCTCTGAAAGCCCCACATCCTGCTCCCAACCCCAAGTTAGGGGGACACAGAGCTGCCTGGCTTTGGGTTTCACCCCACTTTGACTTGTCCCAGAGCCTAAGAGGACATTGAGAAGAAGGTGAGCAGTGGTAGTCAGTGACCCATGGCAAGCCATGCTCTCTGTGCCCATCCCAGGCCCATGCACAACCAGCAGGGCTGTAAGGACAGCCCTTGGTGCCACTCAGTACCACATATGGCCAGTCCAGTGATCCATTTGTGGGGGACACTTGCTACAGCCCCAATGCCATAGTGCCCAGCTGCAAAGCCCAGGACACTAGGATAAGGATGTACTTGCAGGTGGTGGTAACAGAGCATAATGAGGTCCCATCCTGACTTCACTCCATCACCTGCAGCTCAGCCCCTCATGCCCAAGGCCAGACTCAGCTGACTCATCCTCTTCCTCCTCCACTCCAGGCTAGTTGGCTGGTGCCCAATGGAGCCAACTAGTGGGGATGGACCTGGCACTGCCTGCGGCACACCCAGCCTCCAGAGTCTGGCATGTTGCTGGGCCTGGAGACTGTCCCTGCTGCAAGGGGAGCCCTCCATCCCAGGGCTCAGGTCCCTGAGAGCAGGAGGGTGGCATGCCAGCTGGGCATGGCTCACTGGGTGGATACTGCTCCCATGTCCCAACACCCAGTGCTGTGCCAAGTGCATCTCCTGCTTTTCCTTGGCCCCAGGAATGGGCAAAGGCTGGGGAGACTCAGGGGTTTCCCCAGGCAAGGAGGGGACAGAACCTAGGAGGGGTTTTCTGGGCAGGCTGGGTCCTGGCAAAGCAGCCCAAATCCCACCCATGCTCCAAGGCGTAACACTGCCATGGGTGCCCAACAAGGCCTTTCCCACAGTCATGGTACAGTGCATCCTTCCCCAGCACTGTTATGGCCCCGAGGACCAGCCCAGTGGTCCTCAGCAGGGCAAGGCCATGGGGATGGCAACTTGCCACCTGCATAGGGACACAGGGACAGGGGCAGGTGTGGGGCAACCAGAGTTCCAGTGCACCTAGGCACATGATGACCTCCCCGGGATGTGTTCATTGGGTTTAGGAGGTGGTTCTGGGCTCACACCCAGAAGAGGGGGTCCTGACCAGCTGGCTGGTCTGTGCGTGGGGATAAGGGTCCTGCCATGGCTGTGACAACAAACCGGGGGCACACAGCATGCAGCTCTGTCCCCAGGAGAAGGTATCCCAGGACGCAAGCAGGGGCAGATGCAGACACCAGGGTGTGTCCCTGCCCTGGCTCATAGGGCACACCCAGGGCTTCCCTGGCCAGAGGGATGGAGGGCACAGCTCTGGTCCCAGAGGACTCAGATTCCTTGACACAGCAGGGAAGGGTCAGACCAGCTGCAATTTGTTTGCACAGCAGTTCTTTCATGCTCCACTCCCCAAAATAAAACATTCCCGATACCCCAGGTACACAGGGGACCTTCAGGGGCTCTCACTGCCTCCTGGAAGAATCTTCAGCTTTGCTCTACACGGAGCTCAGTGCAACCCCTCTGCCAGGGGCTGAAGCATTCAGCACCTAAACAGCATTTCCCCCCCTCCCCAAATAACCCCGCAGAACTCATCAGACAGAGACCCCTCCCTCAGAACAGAGACCCCGTGTCCTCCAGGGCGGCACCTACCTTGGGAGAGAGTGCCGGTGACAAACTGATAGAAGAAGCGGATCACCCGGCCCAGCTGCCTCTTGCAGCGCTGCTGGCAGTGGCTCATGGCTCCAGCTCCCAGCGCTGGGGAGGGACACAGCCGCACCCCCTCCCGGCCGCCAAGCAGCCCCCCAGCTCCTCCGAGCAGCGGGCGATGCCCGAAGGCGGACGGAGCCTTCCTGCCCGGAGCGAGCCCGCGGGCATGGGCGGCGGGAGCACCCGGGGAGCGGCAGAGCCCGGCAGAGCCCGGCAGCGCCCGGCAGAGCCCGGCAGCGCCGCACCGCCGGCCCCGCTCCCCGCCGGCGGGCAGCGGGAACTTTTTCGCGGGGATGCTCCGGTTCGGGGGCACGGCGGGCTAGAGGGCCGGCGGCGATGTCCCTCCCGGGGCTCGGGCTTGCGAAAGCTGGCCTCGCTGAGAGGGAGCGAGGCGCCCGGGCAAGTTCCCCCGCGCCGTGCCCGTCCGCCGGCCCTCTCCGTGCCGCAAAGTTGCGGGGAGCGGTGGGGAACAGAGTCGGGGTGATGCGGGGGGCCGGGGAGCCCGGCGGTGCCAGTCAGCTCTCCGGCAAAGGGAGATGGACGGTTCCCTGGCTGGCAGAGCCTCGGGTTGCCCCTGGCTCCCGGTCCGCCCCTTGGCACCAGATCGACCCGGCACTTCACGCCCCGGCTGGCCGGCAACCAGAGGCAGGTTGGTATGGCAACCCGCAGACTCCACAGGTCCCGCTGACCAATGAGGCCCTGCTGCATCCCGGGGCCGCCTCTCTCCAAGAGCAGGGAAGGATGCTCCTTCCGGAGGGGAGCCGGCACCGAGAGCATCCTGCATCCTTGGGCATCAGCCATCCATTCCCACTATCAGGTGCTGTGAGTATCCTGTATCCTTGGGCATCAATTATCTGCTCCGGCCAGCTGGTGCTGCAAGTGTCCTGCAACCCCACGTATCAACCATCCAGTATTGCAAGTGTCCTGCATCCCTGTTGCCACAGCAATCCAGCACTGCAAACATCCTGCACCCCTGGGCATCAGCCCTCCAGCACTGTAAGTGTCCTGCATCTCCAGGCATCCACTTCTGTTGGCTCCACACAGGGGAGGAGACAAGGATGGGTGCAAGGATGGGAGGAGGAGAAATCAAACTCCCAGACCACCCGGGCTAAGAGCTGCTCATTCCAAAGCTCAGCCTGGTAGCAAGTTGCTAGCTTGCACAGTGTGTCAGAGCCAGAAGAGAATCTGGTGTGTGGTGGTGGTGGGACTTCCCTGCTTCCAGAGCCAGCCTGAGATACTCTGTGCAGACTCAAGACAACATTCCTTCCCCAGGTCCCATTTTCCTAGCTGTAGTTCCATCTCCACAGTGCATTCACACCCCACAGAAACAGTATCTATCAGTTCTGAATCCATCCAGGCTCTATTATCTCATAAGCTTCATCTCTTATTAATAGGGAAGGAAGTGAACAAAAAGGGACCTGATGGAAATTACAGCTTCTTCTCCCTCAGGGATGGAAAAGGGGGTGGAGCCATGATCCAGCCAGGAACAGCCCACTCCCTACCAGTACCTCAAGAAGGAGCCCCAAGGGAAGGGGCAGGAGCACTACCACCTCCCATCAACCCTATACAAGGGTTGGTATAGGGTAACCACACCTCCTGCTCCCTAAAAGAAAGGCCATTCCCTCCAAACCAAGCCTTTCCTGTCTGTT
Organism: Anabacerthia variegaticeps; assembly: GCA_035583185.1. Taxonomy (NCBI): domain Eukaryota; kingdom Metazoa; phylum Chordata; class Aves; order Passeriformes; family Furnariidae; genus Anabacerthia; species Anabacerthia variegaticeps. Next base: position 21,987,545 of record JAWWEW010000166.1, on the reverse strand, counting down.
ATTCAGGTTATGCCCCTGGAAAAGTGGAGGGAGGGGAGGTGAAGCCCCCTAACAGAGTAACTCCACACTATGTCAGGACAGTGTTCCAGTGATCATGGCGGGACCTGCACCAGGGGATGCTGCACTGATCACTGCATAGCTGAGCCAGGTTTGGAAAGGTCCTAAAAAAGGCATGACATACAGCAGGGTCTTGAAACCCTACAATAATACATCCACCTTCTGGGGACAGGCCTGGGGTTTAGGACCCTTGTCTTATCTACAGTATGCAGGAGCCCCACTCCTGGCTTAACCCCACAACACAAACACACTGGGACAGTTTCTTGCATCAATCAGATCCCATGAGCTGTGTGGTACAAGGCCACATCCTGACAACGCACAGCTCCCCCCCACTCTGAGGGAGAGGGGCAGCTCCCAGAATCAGCGTGGGGACCAGCCAGTACAACTCAGACCAAGGCAGCTGCAGCATCCCAAAAGCCCACGGGATACAGGAGAGGTGGCAGAACAGCCACAGGAGGGTGCCAGAGCCCACAGGACATGACAGCAAACAAAGTTTGCGGATCTATTCCAAAAACCACCATCCAGCTCCTTGGAAGCCAGTTTCCATCAGACAGGGAAAGCTTCTACATCCCAGCATGTCCTGGGCAGGTGAGAGATGCAAGTACCATCCTGTGCACCCTAGTCACAATGCCATGTGGGAGAGGGTTCCTCCTGTCCCGTCCCCCCCAGTCAGCCAGTGTATACCAACTCCATGCCAGCCTGCAGGGACATGGCAGCAGAGAAGAGCCCAGCATCAATGTCACCCATCCCACCTCCAGGCTCGGCTGCCCGTCAGCATCTCTGGGTGCTACAACCAGTCCAGAACTGTAAAGTGATTTCCAAAGAAGCATCACCCCTCTGGGCTGGCCCTTGGCTCTCCAGAAAGGCCCTTATGCGCTGACACTAATACAGAAGTTCATGGGAACAACAGCCAGGGGATGATCCTCTCCCCCTGCACCCAGCAACCCACAGCAGGTACTTTGCAAGGACAGTGCATTGCAGAGACATGAGCGATCACCCCAGGGCTCCCTTTGAGCACAGACTCCCCAGGTTGGCATCAAGGACTGTCTTGCCCTTGCAGAAAGGCAGCAAAGCCACTTGATCACTGACCCTGCTCCTCCCTGGCAAGATGAACAGGAATTCAGTACAAATAAAAAACAATCAACAGGCAGGGCTTGAGCCCACCTTTACACACTCTTTCTTGCTAAAGACATCACCTGGGCCACAACCACCATGGGTGCCACTGCAGGGTGCATCCTGCCAGCCTCCTGCCTCACTACCCAGCCTGTGGTTCTCCCAAATCTGCTCCTCCCATCAGGAGGCCAGTGGTTCCCCAGCCCCTGCCCCAGTCCCAGGGGAACTCCATTCCCCACAGTGCCTCACAGGGCAAAGGACATCACCTCCCAAAATTATATTTACAGCCAGCCTGTGTCCCCAGAGCATCTGCTGGGCTCCCAAGGAGGCTATGTCATTGCTGCAGCAATGGGAAGGAAGGAGACTGGCTTCAGGCTCTGTCTCCACCTCTACTCCCCACTTTTGCTTTGTCTCTGATAACGGGAGACATTGCCTGCATCTCCTAGTGCTGCACCTGCACTGGGCACCAGCCCAGCTCCCCACTGTCGGGGATAAAGGGCAAATTCAGGGAGACTGGAGACCAACACTGTCCCCCACTTCTCTGCCTCAGTCCCCGAGCCTGCCTGCTGGCTGTGCTGGGACACCTCCAGCTTGGAAGCACAGGAGCCCGGGCATGTCCCAGGAGGTACAGGGGACACCTGCAGCGTCATGGGTGGGGACACAGCCTGCCCCCCACTCCGTGCCCCCCACTCCGTGCCACCACGGTGCCGCTGCCGCTGCCTGACGCTGAGAGGAGCCCCGGTACAGCGCAGCAGAGCGGCACGGAGGCAGGAGGTGAGCCGGGGACACAGCTCGTTCAGACGGCTGTGGCGGCTGATGGCACACGGGGGACAGGAGGGGACACGTGCTGTTGTGTCGGAGCATGGCCCTGCACGCGTGTGAGAGGATGCACGGGAACCATGAAGGCCATCCCTGCACGGACACGTGCCCACCACAGTCCCCTGCCATTTCCTTGCAGGCTGAATGGGGCAGTGACAGCCCCACTGGGGAGGGGGACACGAGAGACACGACACAGCTGTCCACACCAGAGCCATTGCTTCCTTCCCCACCCAGGTCCTCTCCTCTCGAGATGGCTTCTTGGCAGACACATCCTTTCTAAGCCACCGACATCTGGGTTGGTACCTGTCACAGGAGTGGAGAGAACTGCTGAGGGAATTCACACTGTTTCCTGGCCATTAAATATTCATTAGCACAGCCACTGAGAGGAGGGGGGAAATAAAAGACAAACAGAACTGGGGAAGCAGACACAATGCTTGCAGGCAGCTCAGCATGGCACAGACAAGCCCAGGAGGTGGCTGAATCAAGGCCTTCATACCAGTCATCACACCGGTATGTGGGTCCCCCACTGTGTCCATGCAAAGCCTGTCTCACTGTCACCAGTGTCATGGGCACACGAATATCCTTAGAAAATGCAACCAGGAGACAGCAGTCCTTGCAGGTACATCCAGCATGTGTAGGGATGCCCTGGGACATGGACATCACCAAGGGGCACCGCACTGGGCTGGTGGTCAGGGCCACTCCTGCCTGTGCCAGCCCTGAATGGTGCTTGGGCTTCAAAGTGTTTCAGCTTGGGCTACACACCCCAAAGACAGCACTGCAGCCCAGGGCCACCTTGGCCAGGACATTTATGGGCTCTCTGGAGTCATCTCGTGATTCACAGAAAGCAGACACCTGTGACAGCATCTGCCAATCTTTCTCTAAGGAGGAAGGGCAATCAGGGTGAGAAGGAGGCAAATTTCCTTTACCAAGGAAGGGCAATCAAGATAGGAAGGATGCAGGACACCTTGCAGACCTGTGCCAAGCCTCAAGACACCACTCAGGCCCACAGAGACTGGACAAATGCTCTGTTCTCTCTGTACCTAAATCCAGCACTCACCTTTTTATGGGGATGGAAGGCATATGCATCCCAGCAATGCCAGACCCACAGCTGCTTGGCAGGGACAGAGCAGTTTCTGGCCAGAGGGAGAGCTCAGCAAGACTCATCCCAGAGCCAGAATATGAAAAGGGAGGAGAAGGAGGTGGACATCCTGGCATCAGGGATGACTGTGGGAGCCATGAGCTTCTGATTGCAGACCCACCACACTGGTGCAGGTGGCTCCGTGGGATCCCAACACCACTGCCACCAGCCGAGGAAAGCTCAGCCAAGCCAGCCCTGCATGCTGCTGCTCTGCTCCTGCCTCCTCCCAGCCCGGGGAAACCACAGCCTCCGGGACTGGGGGGAAGTGCTGTAAACGTGATGCCAGAGAAAATAAATAAGGCAGCTAATGAGGTAATTTGCATAGCTATTAGCAGGCAGGATTTGCAGCGGGTCTGACATGGAATGTGCTGTCACAGTGAAGCACAGCCCGGGGGCTTTGCTGGTGCTTGCAGAGGGAAACACACAGCACAGCCGTGCTGCAGGGGCACACTGCAGGCACCCACCGCAGGCACCCACCACCCCACGACCGGGAAGGCAAGGGGGGCAGGAGCAAACCCAATAAGATGGTGGGAGGAAAGCTCAGAGCAGGGAAGACTGTCTGGGAAGAGCTGTGTGCTCTAACTATGAGCCCACGCTGCCCTTGGTCACACACCCCAGGGTTTGGCCCTGTGGTGTACAGAGCATGGGGCAGCACACAGCTCCTACCTTGCCAAGGCACAGAGAGCATCCATGAGAGGGTGAGCTTGCAAAGGCCAAGGAAAAGCTGCCAGCAGCCCCGGCTGCCTCGCGGGGCAGCCCTGCCATGTCGCAGCCAGCTGGCTCCATGCGCTTTCCCATCCAGAGCTGGCCACAGCATCTTGCATTCCTTGCTTTCTTGTGAATCAGGCATAAAGCACATCCCAGGACAAGCACAAAGCCTTTCCTACTCCAAGTTTTGCTGCCAGCAAACCCAGATCACTCTGACTCCCAGCAGAAGGTGCAATTTTGGGATGCAGGACTGTGCATGAAGACTAACGGGAGCACCAGCTCTGCATCATGGCTGCCCCCATCCTTAGATGTTCGGTTCAGGAATCATTACACCACAGCAGGCAGGAGGGCACTGGCCATCCTGGTATCTTATGGGATGCAGGGGCAACACACCTGCAACCTGTGACACTGCTGGATCCCCAACCTGCTCTGCCCTGTAAATCGGCCATGTGATGGAGAGGGATGGCACACAGGGCCACCCTTCCCTGGGCTGCCAGGGCATGTCTGGCTTTCATCACAAACATGCAACGACAGCTCAGCTCATTCTCAGCCGGTGGATCTTGTTAAAAAATGCATGTGACGTGATCTGTCTGCTCAGGAAGGCGCTGCCAGGGAAAGAACCCAGCCCGACACTGTGCACAGGTCCTGCAGCACCAACCGGCCAGCAGCTGGCATGCAGTGGGTAATGGGCAGCAGCCTCCTCTGTGGCATCAGGGACCAAGACATGCCAAAGCACCCCTGCAATGCAGGGAAAGGATGGGGGTACTCCCACTGTCTGATGGCAGAGACAAGCAGAAAGACCTAATGGATGTGTGGTTGGACAGAAAAACAGATATAAACTCCACCAGCAGCTTGGGTGGTGGGTGACAGACAAAGATCAGGATCAGAGCCGCACAGGGACCATCCTGCTGTGTCCATCACTCCCAGTACGTCAGTGATGGCCCCCAGCCATCCAGGTTACACTGAAGCACTGACTGCTCCCAAGCTGAATTTTTTTGTCAGTTCTGCTAAATATTTTAGGGATTTACATGGAAAAGCTCTCTGTGCTTAGCAGCAAGTCGGCCCCATTGGCATCATGCAGGCAGCCACAGACACACCCCTACCTGCCAGAGCATAAATAATTTATTGCCCCCGTGAACAGGGTATAAGCAGAGGGAAGGAGGTGACAAATTTGGGGGAAGAGGTTTTGTCATCCCCTGCCCAGGCTCCTGGCATGCACCCCGAGACTCTCCATGTCCTGCAATGGGAGAGCAAAGAACCGCACCAAGAGCTGCAGGGAAACAGAGCCAGGACCTGAACCCAGCCCTGGTTATAGGGCTGACACATCGAGACTGCATTGGCAAGCAAGGACACCACAGCCTGCCTGGACCATTTGGGGCCACTTCAGAGTTTCTTGGGTGTGCAAAGCACAGCAATTTTGGAGGCACCCATGATATATCGGGCAGTGAGGCAGCACAGCCTCCAGGACCTCCAAGAAGCACAGCCCTCACAAATGGGCACATGACTGCATGCAGATGCACAGCTCACACTGGGGCACAACACAGCCACAACATGTCCTTATCTTGCACTAGCATGTTTTTGCCTCTCAGATGCCCACCTTGCTCCATGCACATGGCACTTGACCAGGATCAGCAGGGGTTTCCATCCTCAGCCCTGTCCCAGCTCCCACTCCAAGCTTCATCAGGGTCTCCTGAACTGCAAGACTGGGAAAAATCTTAGCCTGGCCACAAGTGATGCCAGCTCCCAAATCTGCTCCAGGGAAGGACACAACCCTCAGCATCCTTCCAGACTCTCCACCCTCACCACCCAACACCAAGCCACAGTGACAGTGACAAATTAACGAGTTCCTTGCAATCACACATAGGTTGGGCTCCGATAAATGGGAGACGGCACCAGGCTCATTTCCTTGCAATCAGCACTCCCTGAGCCACCAACAGATCCGTCTCGGTGGGGTGATGGGAGGAAGTGCAGTGGGGACAGCCTGGGACACGACCTCGGCTCCCACGTGTGCAGGCAGCCTGGGGCTGCCTGTGGGCCAGGCAGCAGGACATCCTCCATCACCCAGGCAAATGCTGCCGGGCTGAGTGACACAGGCTATTAGCACCATCGCTTATCTGGGGGCTCTGGCACATGCTGGCTGCACAGCTGGGAGAGGGAGATAAGACGCCCGAGGGATCCCAGGGAGGAGAAATATACTTCAAATGGCAGGAATCTCCCCCAAAATGGACTTGTCTTGAAGACACCAAAAGCGTTTGCTGCTATTAATAACTCCAGCCCTGCAACAAGGCGTGTGCCCTCGGCTCAGGCAGGCACAGCGACAAGGCAGGGAGGGAGAGCAAAGCAGTGCTGGAGATAGGGCTGAGGTCCTGATCCATGGCTCTTCACCTGTCCCTGCGCCAACAGCACCCTGGCACTAGTCTGAAACCCCTGGATGGATGGATGGATGGATGGATGGACCTGAGTGTCTGTGGGCAGAGGAGACACACAAAGTCAGTACTGCCCCTCTGACAGCCCACAGCTCACCTGCACCTTTCTCCAGGCTTGAGCCAGGACACTGCACAGCCCCATGGCTGGGGTGATGGCCCCCCATGTTGGCACTGTCCCTCTCTCCACTTTTACACTGCGAGATGGCTCAGCCCTTCAGTCTCTTGCACTCTCTGCCCCACGGGGCAGCAGGGCCACCCACTCAGCATCTCCAGGGCACCTGCTCAGCCCACTGCAAGCCCAGGGGGGCCCCCAGAGACTGCCTTTTTAAACTGACATTTTGGGGACAGGAAAGCTATTTTTGGTTGTTTCAGAGGCAGTGTTTCCATCGCAGTTCTGCCTCCACTGGAGGGAGGGGTGCTCTCCCTGGGGGTGCCATGGCAGGCAGCTTTGTGTTGGGCTGCGGTGCTCAGTACCAGCTCTATGCCACTGGGTCGTTCTCATCCCTTGTCTGCCTATCCAGGGCCTGGAGCCACTACGCCCAGGAGCAGGTGGGAAAAGACATCCCTGGGTTCCCACCTGGTCATAAGGGTCAGGAGTGTCCCATCTGGGAGAGGGACTGGTAGGAAGCACAGAGCCTGGGGGCCTTGCTCCTGCCTAAGACCTTGCCAGCATCAGCAAGTTGTCTTACACACACCTTGATGAGACAACCTCAAAAATGAGCACACAGAGCTCAACAGGCCTCCCTCCCCTTCGAGCCCCCAAGCACTCTTGATAGGAATAAATGTGCCTGGCAATTACGGGGTGGAGGGGAGTACAGCCTCCCAGTGCAAGACGTACTGAGAGGCTCAGAAATAAATAAGTTAATAATCAAATATCCATCCTGTGCCTGAGCTCACGGGAGGACTTTCAAGTCTAATTAGCAGAAGATTTGTACCATCGCTGCCAGGGCTCGAGGGACAATTCGCCGTGGTTCCCACGAAGAGAGAGGTTCTGCTACAATTAGTCAGCAGCATCCCGTCTGCAAGGATTACCTCCAAACTTCCCCCGCATTCTGGGCTGGGGGCAGGTGGGACCCAGGTAAACCAAGATGAGAGACAGCCCCAGGCTTTGATCTGTGCAAGTTGACTCTGAAGCTGCAAATCCAGAGCAGGCAGAAGGACAGGCAATGAGCAAGGCAGTACGCTAGGAGGAGAGGTACCCAGAGCCTGCAGGTAACCCCACACTCGCCTGCCTGTACACAACCCCTAAACCTCTTCTCTTCCCACAGCATCCCACCACAGAGACCCAGAGTGCTCCCAAAAACCTCTCCATCCCCAGAATGATCATTTCCAGGCCTCTGACACCTACAGCTGTCCACTGGGGGATGTTTCTCAGTCTACCCCCATTAACACATGTTGTATACCTCATCACCAATGCAAAGACCTTACCCCAATCTGCAGCAAGACAGGCAGTACCTGGGGGAGCATTCCCACCACCCCTGCCCATGTGTTTTTAAGCAGGGTCACATTCTGCTCCTGAGGATGCCATAACAGACACCATTCCCACTGCTACAGCACTTCGTGGAGTGGCTGCAATGGGGAGAAAAGGGCACCCAGAGGAGAAGACATGGGAGCATCACCTGGAGGTGCACTACTGGCAGTGCCCAAACTAGGACCAGCCTCCTGGAAAAGGTACAAAGGCACAAAGGCAGACAGACAGCAAACAGATGAGGAAAGGGATGGAAACAGAGCAAAGGGAGAGAGACATGTATGCATTGAGGACCAACTGCATAACTGAGGATGCTCTGCTGAGTGGGGAGTTGGACCTGTGCGTCCAGTCCCACGATGGGAGAGCCTGGCAGATACTCAGCCAGAGCCCACTGACCCAGCAGCAGCTGCCAGAACACTCATTAGCACCAACTAATTGTGGACAGAAGTGGCTGGCCTGGCAGCAGGCACCCTGCCCACATACTCTTCCCAGCCTGGCAGCAGGCAAGGCTCCAGGCTGAGGGGAGAATTAGAGACAGGGTGATAGTAGTCACATCCAGGGCACTTTCTCAGGGTTGGCCTGGAAACATCTGTGCCAGAGATGCCGTGCCCATGAACAACAAAGTCATACCTCATTCATCTCAAGGGTATGCAGGTACTCCATGTTCAGCCACATTTCCTGGGTCAGGGCACGGCCATCCCCATTCAGCTCCTCTGCCACCCCCAAGAGACCTCCAGACCCAAGAGACCAGCACCACCGGGTTGTTCGTGCTGGCAAACAAGAGGTTACCAGCCCCTCACTTCCCCACAGTTATTTAATTAAGCAGTGATAAAAGGAAAGACACATTATCCGGAGAGTGACAGCAGGCTGTAATTACAGCAGGGCAGGCTGAGAAAACAAACAGTGCCGAGGGAGGCACAGGGTGCTGCAGGGCTGGGGAGACACCACAGCCCCTTGGGACCCACGTCCCTGTCCTGGCACTGTGGTCCAGGGCAGAGGTGGGACCCTCGAGTCCGTGAGCACTTGAGGGAGGAAAAGGCTCCTTTGCCCTGAGGGATGTGGTCCCAAAAGAGCCTCTCTCTCCAACTCACACTGGGCTGGGGTGTGATCCTTGGCCCCCTTCTGGAGATGCTGGGACTGGACCAGCCCCAGGGAACAGCAGGTTTTCAGTGAGTCTGAAATATTAAACACCATGTCCTTCCTCCCGTTGCTGCTTCAGGGCAGCCCTCCCCACTGAAGGGACACACTGCCCAGCTGAGGTGAGGGGACAAAGTCGCTGCTGGGACACGGCACCCCAGAGAGGCTCTGCCTGCCCGTCCCTGAGCTGGGCACAATGCCCTTCTGATGGTTACTCCAGGCTTGGGACTGAAACTTCTGCCTCATGTCCCATGCACAGCAAGGGGCAAGACTGGAACAAGAGGCATGGCCATGCTGCAAACAAGCAGCTTGCAGCCCCCTGCTTGCCCAGGCACCCAGCAGTGATGCTCTCCCTGAGGGGGGGAAGCTTCCCCCCCATGCCCCCTTGCAGAGATTGAAGGCTACCATCACAGTTGCAATTGGGACACACTGGGGTGGCTCGGTCTTGAGGAGTGTATGGCCACCTCCTGCCCATTCTGCACCATCAGACACCCTTGTCACCTGTGCATCCCCCAGCCACATCCCTTTCCTTCGTTAAATCCTCCTGTCCTCAGCCCAATCCTCTTATGCTCTCCCTCTCCCATTACAGCATCTTTAAATTAATGCCTGGCCGAGCGTGCAATAGAAGGAAATTAACCTTGGGCAGGGGGGCAGCCTCCACAATGCCTCTTATTTCCTAAAGCACTATTCCCTGTCCTTCTTCCCCTCGACATGCAGGGGAGAATCCAGATCTGCCATAACTACAGCATCACTCAAGCATGGGATCTCAGCACCCAGAGTCCTTAGCTGAGGTGGCAAGCAGCCCCTCCATCCAGCCCCCTGCTTGGAAGGCTGCAAGGTGCTCAGGAGAGACCTGCAGCTGTGCTTGGGTTTGCACCAGCAACAGCCAGCTGGGAAATCACTGGGAGCAGTTCCAGAGCTGCCTGCACCCTTGCTGGGGCGCCTCTGGGTCCCCAGCTCTGAAGCAAGAAGCCAGGAGGGGTTTGGCTGCTGCTAGGAAGCATTTTGTGATCCCATGGCTCGGAAAGCTCATAGGAGCTGGAAGAAGTGGGAGGCAGGGATGTGGCCGGGATGAAGGGTGCCACAACACACACCCCCTCATCAGTGTAGGGCGCACTTCTTGCCCATGTCACTGTGGGGCAGTTGGAACATGCCCCTTTCGGAGGATCTGTGTGAGGGTGAGCAAACACCAAGGCCATGACAAACACGTCCATCCCACCCAGCTGGGGTCCAGGCAGGACTTGATGGTTTCTGAAAAAACGCCTCAGGCGGCTGACACCATTGCTGTCAGCATGGTGCAGCCATGGGACCAGCAAGACTTGTAATGCTCCCAGCTGGCGATCCCAACAAGCTGCCCTCTCCCAGGGTGGAGGTGGCCAGGGCCAGGAATCACTTGCCAGAGCAGCGCTCCCGCTGATCCTCTCCGTTATGCAACAAATTATTCCACTCGCATTAATGACTTTGCGGCAAAGGGGGAAATGACATGAATGATTCCCGGTGCCTGGGAGTGACTCACTTTGTATGATGGAGGGGAGGCAAGCAGGGAGGGCGGGCTCCAGGGGAAATTTGTTTGGGTCAGCATGGGCAATACAAGGCTGGGGTTGGGCTTGAAAGATGTGCCTACTAGAAGCAGAATAAGGGGGAAAGAAAGAGGTACTTAAGGGCACATTCCACCACCCAGGAGAGGGCTAAGATGTCTCCGAGGGATGCTGAGATCAGCCATAACCACAGCCTATTACAGCATCCGTCACTGTGCTGCTAAAGTCCCACACTCATTTGCCAACCTGTCCTGCAATCCCAAAACCTGACACCGGCTGCTATCCCTCCCTGCTTTGGGGTCAGACAAGACCCTATGCAAGTACAACCAGAGCTGGGGGTGCTGTGCCCCACCACTCAAGCCCCCAACTCCAACATGCCCCTAGGAGTGCAGCAGGATGGGCAGGTGGGCAGCTGCTAACCATGGCCCTCAGGGCAGCAGTGGGGGACAAAGGGAACCCGTCACATGGGCTGCCACACAGAGCCTGGCTTCTGACCTGCTCTCTTCTCCATCACCTCTGGAGGCTTTGCTAAATCACACCATTAAAAATTAATACGTATTCCCTCTTGGAATAAATCAAGAGCTGTCAAGGGCCAGCCCTGCCAGCCACCTCCTGGGGACACCAGAGACATGTGGAGACACACCAGGGACTTTTAATAACCCACTGTCAAGTAGCCTCAGGGGGACCCTTGCAGTGACAGAGGGCTGGGTGGATTATTGCCTTCAGACCCATTCAGGGGCTTTCTGTAAGCAATGCAATTTAAAAAAATTCAATCTGGGAAGAAGCGATTAACCAAAGGGGCCAGGAGCAATGGCTCACCCGTCTAATCTTGTTAGCAAGCAGACCAGCTCTCATTTCACCCCACTGCAGCTGGGTGGGCTGCCATAACCAGCAAGAACAGCCAGATGGATCTTCCTTGGCTCCTGACCCATGGGTGTGCAAGTTTTCCAGTGCCTCCCTGCATCCCACAGCTTCCCCAGCTGGGCCGAGGGAAAAAAACCAGAAATCTCTCTTCCCTATGACTCAGATCCTGGCCAGACCATCACCAAGGCTCCATCCCTAAAAGCACCATTTTTGGTGTCCAAATGCATGGTTGGTGAGGGGAAGAGGGCAGGTGAGGGAGAAGGAGCATCCCAGCTCTGCTGTGTGGTCAGTGCC
>JAWWEW010000166.1:21909699-21975883 GCA_035583185.1 Anabacerthia variegaticeps | reverse complement strand
CCAAATGCATGGTTGGTGAGGGGAAGAGGGCAGGTGAGGGAGAAGGAGCATCCCAGCTCTGCTGTGTGGTCAGTGCCTGAAGTCAGGAGCAGGGTCCCACTTTCTGCCCCACAGAGGCTCAGTGACAGGGTCCTGCCAGTCTCTCATGGTACCATCTTGCCAAGTAATCTTGTTTTGCTTCAGACTGTCGAGACCCTTCCCTGCAGGAATGTCACTGACATGGGACATATCTCACAGGCACAGCAGAACAGCCCAGGGTGGGTCCTACCCTACCCAGTCAGTCCCTAAGTCTCTGCAGCAGAGCAGTGGCATCAGATTTGTGCCACCACCCCACCTGCTGAGTTAGTCGTTCCATCATTGCCCCTGACCTGCTCCCTGGAGAGGGGCCATAGGTGAAGCCATCCATCTCCACTGCCAGCCTGTCACTGTCCCTCAGTGTCCCCTCTGAGTATCCCCTGCTTCCCATGCTCAGAGCCGGGGCACCTGCTTGTATTTCTGCAGACCTCAGAGTCACCAGGTTCCCATGTCCCCCCCTCTTTGCCACTCCCAGAGCCCCCAGCAGCAATGCTAACACTGACCCAGGGTCGGGAGGAGTGCCAGCTGCCTGAACAGGAGGGATCCACAACCCGACAGGTTCAAAAGCAGACTGCCTTCTGCCAAAGTGGGGCTGGAGTCACCTAGAACCACACGGAGCTGAGCCTTGGGTGCAGGAGAAGCATGCAAGGCATGGACACACACATGCATGCCAACAAGGGCACCCCTGCCCACCAGTGTCTGCAGGTGACTTGCCCTGTCTGGACCCGAGAGGAAATATTCAAGAAAGCCGATTCAGACGCAGTGACGGTGATACCCTCCTGCATTCCCCATCCCCATCAGCTGCTGTGGAAGGCGGCAGTATCCTGCCGCCAGCTCCCCTCCCGCAGGCTCCCTCTCCAAACAAGCTAATTACTCGCACTGCTCCCCAGGGGCTGCACCACCCAATTTCATTTGAAGCGGAAGAAAAATTTACTTGAAAGCCAGAAGCAGCCAGAGGCACAGCAGCTCAGGGACCCTGACAAGAGCCTCCCACCCAGCACAGCCCCAGTGCCACATACCATTTGCAAAGTACTCCGTGGGGTATCGCTGGGAGCGGGGCCGCTTGTCCTCTGTATCCTGTCACTCACCACCCATCCAGCCCCGGCTGCCAGCAGAGCACCCTGGCACGGACAGTGGGTTGAACAGGACCCCTGCACCCACTCACAGACCCTGCCCCATGGAAAAGGGCTCCTCTCCCCCTTTGCTCCCGGGGAAGCTGCTTGCAACAGCCGAGGTTATTGCTCAGCAATAAACACCCTCAGGGCTCTGCAACCTTAGTGAAAGCCTTTTGATTCTCCACCCCAAGCCAGAGCTCCTCACCATGCCATCAGCCCACCCAGCTCAGCCCCCCTGATGAGGGACAGCAGGGAGATTCATTTCACTCGAGGCTCATTCATCTGCGGCACGATTAAAACCCAGGGCTGGGATCCGTCTCAGTGGCAGGAGAGCGATTTGCCAGCAGATGGATTTATCATCTTCCAAGCACAGCAATTTGGCTTAAACAAAACCAAACCACTTCTCCTAATGAAAACATCACTAATGAGCAGAGACAGCGCTAATGGGGTCCCTCCTGTCCTTCAGGGCTGGTGCCACCCACTGATGCCCTGGCAGTAAGGAGTGAGGCTTAGCTCCAGCTGGGGCGTATGGACCCAATATGGCCCAGAGGAAAACAGAGTTTGCTCCAGGGACCAAATCTCCTCCTGTCCTATCTCCCAAAGCTCTAGGGGCAACCGGTTCCAGCATGGCACACAGTATGAGAACAGCATCACCAAGTCTGGACACCTCCAGTTGCAACACGGCCAATGGTGGGGAAAAGCCGTATGCTCAGATGCACAGATAGTGAAGGAGCCCATGCATGGCCAGCCCTGTGCAGCAGGAGCTGTACCCCTTGGCCAAAATTGCAACAGCTGGTGAATTATGCATCGGCATCTGCAGAAATCAGCAGTTTAACTGCCCCAACCAAACACTGTCAATTATTACAAACTTTCTGTCAATTAATCCTGTGCCACCAGTTCCCTGCGGACTGTGACCTGCCTTTACTTGCACGGATGCAGCAGCGGCTGGCAAAACCTCAGCTCCAGCCTTTCCACCTGCAAAATCGAAACTGTAGATGGGCAGTGACACCCAGCAGCATGGCCCACACGCTCCCTGCCCCATGTGTGGCTCTTCCCTGCACAGGCTCGGATCAGTATCCCCTTCATCAGGGACCCCCAGGATCTCAGCCTCTTGTCAGGTGATGCCACAACACCCTGTGAGAGGGGGTTCATTGGCATCAGAGGGCTGCAGACAAGCCAGGACAGCAAAGAGGGACGAGGAGAAGGGTACAGATGCCAGAAGGAGGGCGACAGCAGAGACAAGGCAGAGTCAGGCAACAGTCCCATCACCCTGTGAAGGTGCAGCAGCCACTGAGGGCAAGGCACTTTGGCAAAAAGAGGACCCACGTGAGCCCTCCATCCCAGCACATGAGTGGAAGACCCTTCCCTCCCGTACCCCACTCTGACAGAGGACCTCCTGGGAGCTTGGGGACCTGGCTTGAGGGTCAGCCCAGCTTCCAGCCCAGCCTCACCACCAGGCTGCAGGAGCAGAAGTGGCAAGCGGAGCGGGATCGCGTGGGGCAGCAGTGGCAGCAGAGGAGGCAGGTTAGCGGGGGAGCAGGGGGATGGACAACACGATCAGTTCTCATGGGCTGGAACCCCAGGGGAAGGACACTGGTGTGTGTCACCCCTCCTGGGGCTGCTTCTAGGAGGAGGAGACAACCCACAAGGAGCAGAGGGATGCAGGCAGCTGGCCCTGCCAGACCTGCGAGGGCAGGGTCGTGCACTCAGGGGTGTTTCTGTGCTTCTTGAGGAAGCAGCTGGGAAAGAGAAGGAACTTTATTCTGGGCATGGGTGAAGTGGTCTTGGACACAGTCCCCATTCCAGTCCCCCTCCCTGGGATCCACCCCAGCACACAGGCACAGCACACAACCTGCCATGCACACTTGCAGACAGGCTCCTGGCAAGCTCCTGCCTGCCTTATGCCCTTGCTCCTACCAATGGCCTTGTCACTCCATCCTCCAGCTGCAGATCCCAGAGCTCCACCCTAGACACACTATTATTTGGGACAGGCTAGCACTGACACCTGCTCCACACCATGGGAAATAAATTATCCCCCTCACAGATGGAAGTCCTACACTATGGTAAGCTGGTGGAGATCTTCCCCCCACCCAGCTCATCACAGGCTGTGAGCAGCCACGATGGAGCCACTGGGTTTTCCAGCAGCAGAAGAAGCCCCTGGCAGAGCCCTAGATCTGCCCATCACCTGGGACCTGCCTGCGGCAGATGCATCACCAGGGCAGAGCTCCTCAGCTTTATCCTGTGACAGGGATGGGAATCCTGCTCCCACTGTGCTCCCAACAACCTGACTGGCCCATCCTTCCCTTGGTGTGTCTGTGGGGGACAGCTTGGCCCCATTTCTCCTTTTTTACTGCCATGGGGAGAAATGCCTCTGAAACATCCTCCCTCCAGGTAGGCAGGAGAGCTCAGCCAGATGCTGTGCTGCCACTACACTGGTATCTACAGCTTTCATCTCACGGGGCGGGTTGCTGAAAGTGCTAAGAGTTAGGGAGTCCCCATCCACCAGCCGTGCCTCCAGAAACAGGAGGATCCCAAAGCTCTGCAGATGATCGCTATAGCAATTGTTCAACCCTGCAAATGCTGCGGCTGCCTTTTGGGTGGAGCAAAGTGGTTGCTCAAGTCCCCACATCATGACAACAGGAGGGAAAAAGCAGGGGTAAAAAAACAGAGATGAAAAGAGATCCTCCTATTTTTTGGGGACCCAACGGCCCTGGAGGTGAATCCCTCACCTTTCTGAAAGGCAATTAGGGTGTTCGCCCCACCCCAAACAGCCCAGATATTGACCCTGTGCTGGTGCATGCTGTCCCACTCACAGGACACAGCACAGCCAGGATGAGCTTGTCCCATGGGGTATGATGAGGTCCCAGGGCATCCATCCCTGCTCTCCATCTGGGGCTGGGGCAGCTTTGCTGCCCACATGTCCCTGCAGAGTGTCAGGCAGGAGGGAAACCCATCTCCAAGCACACTCACCTCTCACACTGCCAGCATTTGGGGCCAGGGATGCGGTACCTGCACTTCTTGGGACAAAGTGGCACTGGTCTCCCATTTCTTCTGCACGGAGGGCCATGGTCAGAGCAGTCCTGAGACACTGAATCTGGGCTCTGCTTGCACACTAATCACTCATGTCATTAGAGGCTGAAGGAATAATGTAATTTATGGATGGCTTTTATTTCTCGCTAGCGTCATCTAAATATCCCAGAAGTGGACCAGTTTAATTTCCTAGTGGCGTAACCTAAACATTTCTCTCCTTAACACGCAGGTGAGTGCCCATCCACATACTCAGCAGCCAGGCATGGCTGCTGCCTGCCTTTGCCCCACACCACCACACCGTCCCAGCTCACCCCAGTGCAGCCAGCCCGTGTTCCCCCAGCACAGGAAGCAGTGCTGCTCTCCCCGCTGCTCACACGCAGGCAGTTCTCATTCACTCGGGCCTCACACACACATCCACGTGCCCGCACAGCCAGGGCAGCTGGGCACTGCTGGAGATGCCGCAGGGAGGGGAGGCTGTCACTGCACCCTCGTTTTCAACAGCTTTTTAAATTTAAAAATGAGTGTGCTGCTGGGGACAGTGTGGAGGGTTTCTATCCTGAGCATGGCTGGGGGTCCTGCTTCCCGCTATCTCCTTTTCTTCTTTTGGAAGTATTGCAAACCCTTCTCTTGACACGCATAGGTGGGAATCACATTGCCCTCACCCCTATTTTTGGGCAGTGATAGGAAGGCAGCAGGACTCACTGCTGTCCCTGTGCACACCAGCAATTGCTGGAGCTGCTGTGGGGCTGCCGCATTGGCTGACACCAAATCATCTCTCAGTTAAGAACGCTAGACCCAGACACACCCTGATGAATGGGGGTCTCCAAAGCTGCAGGAATACCCCAAACTGCTCGTGTTTGTCCCCAAGGAGAGCTGAGCTACCAAACAGCAGGTGTCAGCAGGGACCCTCCCATCTGCAGGGAGAGACAAACCCCACACCGGCACTGCCAGCTTCACTATGGTCCCACGGGGGTCCCAGCTCCTCACCACATTCCCAGGGTATCAGGAGAGCCTAGGCCACGTTAGAAGGCAGGGGCTCAAGCTTGTAAACTCTCCCTGGAGATAAGGCTGCAACCCCTTTCCTACCTGCATTACTTCCACACTTTCTGTGAGAAAGACAACTTTCTCTCCCCAGAGGACAGCTTCAGCACAGTCAGCCAGTGCAGGGGAAACCAGTGCCACTGGGACCAGCTCCCTCTCCTCTCTGGTGTTACTGCAGGCTCTGCCCTGGCAGGTCACTGACCTGACAGCCATGGCAAATAAGTGATATGCCCTACCGGGGCTGGTTTCCCCCTCTAGGAAACAGGGCAGATATTTCCAGCCTTGTTCCACAGAGACTTCCTTGCAACCCCATCCCTGTGGGCTTGTACAGTGGCACAGCTCCCCTTCACCCAGGTTCCTGCTGTACAGCTGGCTCAGAGGTAAGCCCAGGCATAAAAGGTCTCAGGCTCAGAGAGAGTGGAATTTATTTTTAACTTTGATTTCATTTAAATCCATATGGACATTTTAAAGTTACCGGAGAAACCAAAAGTTGTGTGTGGGTTCCAATTTCCTACACAGCTCAAAAATATCTTCCCTGCAGCACGTTTGGGCAGACACTAAGCGGTGCTTCCCTTGTGTGGGGCTGCTCGGGAAAACAGAGCAGGGGTCCCGCCCTGCTACCACCACCTATTCAAAATTCCAAAGCAAAGCCTGAAATTCACTCCAGATTATGGCAGGAAAAGCATCACCGGGAGTCAGGGAGCTGCCTGTGCACACAGACAGTGCCTGTAGCATGAGGGCACCCAACCCCACTGGCTATGGACAGGTTCATCTCCATCGTGGGTCCCGGGAGGTAGGTGGGAACCGCAGCCCCCTTACATAGCTGCTGCGACATTGGCCCTGAGAGGGGGCAGGATTTGGCCTGATCCGTGGAGAGCACGTGGGGAAGGACGGGTGTTGCCAGCTCCAGCCCAGCTGCTTCACTATCGGGCAGTGGGGGATGAGGTGTGATGAATGGACAGATGTGGTGGGATGTGGGATGCCCAGCAATTCCCCTGCTGGGACAGAGGACGGAGGGGAATGCAACAGCATCACAGATAGGTCACCTCTGTCCTCCCCATCCCGCAGTCACCCCATCCAGAGGCAGAACGACTCTGGAGATGCCCTAGGGGTCACCGGGTGATGGGTAAAGACACCAGGCTCTGTGGTGCTGCTGGGGTTTTCTGAGCAGCGTGAGTCTCTCCGTTCCTGGGGAACCTGCTGCCGGGGGGCTGCTGTACCACCCCAGGGTGCAGCGGGGGCCAAAGGCATGGTGGAGAGAGCCCAGTGCCAGACACTGGTGTCCCGAGGGGCTTGGGATTAACAGTAATAGTGAGGGAGTGTGAGTTTGGGGGCGGCCAAAAGCGATCCAAGCAATCCCACCCCTCGGCGGGGGCCTTTTCCTTGCCTCGGGACAACCTCTGACGGGCTGGGACCATTCCTACCGCCCCCGAGGGGCATCCCCCCGCGATGGTCGGGACTGTCCCCCTGCTCCAGCGCGGGGTCGCGGCCATTCCCCCTCTCCCCGAGCAAGGCGTGAGGCGAAGCGGAGCGGGCAGGGACCGGGGGGCTCAGCGGGGCTGGAAGCGGGTGCCCGGGGCCGCCCCGCGCCGTGGTCCCAGTGGCTGCTGCACCTTCCCCGGCGGCGGCACTCACCCGTCAGCTGGTCGTAGGAGCCGTCCAGGTCGCGGGAGTCGGACAGGCTCTCCTTCCTGCCCTTGCTCCGCATCTTCCCGCCCCGCCGAGCGGCGGGGGGAACGGCGACGGGGCGCACGGGCTGCGCCGGCGGGCAGGGGGGGCCCGGGGCCGCCGCCTCCCCCCGCCCCGCCGCCCGCGCCGCTCACCGCGGCAGCGCCAGGGGCCGGCGGTGCCGGGGAGCTCGGCTCGGCACGGCACGGCTCGGCTCGGCACGGCACGGCTCGGCTCGGCACGGCTCGGCTCGGCACGGCAGAAGGAGAGCGCAGCCGCCCCGGTCCCCACCGCCGCCGCCGCCGGGGTTGGGCACGGCCGCCCCCTCCCTCTCGCCCTCCCTTCCTCCCTCCCGTCCTTCCCCGCCTCCTCCCGGGTACCGCCAGCCCGGCCCCGCCGAGGGGAAACTGAGGCACGGCCGGGGGGCGGAGAGCGGGGGCGCTCCCGGGGAGAGGCAGGGACGGAGCCGCTCCGGGCTGCACCGAGGTGCGGTCTCCGGCGGTTCGGGAGAGCCCCGGCGCTCAGGGACAGCGCAGGGACGGAGAGGGGGACAGAGATGGGGAAGGCGTGGGGCAGGAGGGGCGCAGACCCCCACAGTCCGCTGCGGGCGAGCAGGGGGCTCTTGAGCCCTGCGTGTCGGTGTCCAGGCACCACGGCTGTGCCATGGGACTCCCTGGAAGGGGGACCCCAGCCCCGCCCGGTCCCACGCGCTGTTGCATCCCCTCTTCGGGAGAGAAGATGAATGGAAAATCGGTCCGAGACGGAGGGCACGGGAAGGGGTCAAGAGATGCGGTAGAGGGGGTGAGACGGTGGGCAGGTCCCCCTCCCTGCAGCCAAGCGGAGAAGCAGGTCCCACTGCCGCTCCCACCGCGAACATGGCTTTCCATGCAGGTTTGGAGCCTTTACAAGGATTTTACCCCCTTCTCCTGCAGCCCCAGGGAAAGAGTGAAGCAGCAGCACACTTGGAGAGGCTTCCAGAGGCACGGTGCTGCCAAGAGAGGAGCTCACAGCCCACCGGTACATCTGGCACTGGGAACTTGATGTCCCGCTGCTGCCCCTGGTTATTTGTTGCCATCTGTGCAGGATGCCATCCCGGGGGATGCAGACTGTGCTGAAAAGTCCCCGCCATGGACAAAGCCAAGGGCTTTTGTTATGCCACTGACCGAGCACTGACTGTTTGCACCATGACATCGGTCTTAGGCACATCTCAGGGGCTGTGCAGCTCCCAACGCTTCCCAGCGCTCCTCCTTTCATTCTTTGATCCATGCAGAGACGGGGGACCAGGAGCTGCGGGAGGAGGCAAATCATCCTGTCCCAATCCCTGCGCCCAGCCCAGCCCACAGGAGCCGCAGGGCAGAAGGGAATCCGGAGCAGCAAGGAGGGAGGGCCATGCTCACGAGGCAGCGTGTTGTCAGCGTGCTTTGGTGTCAAGCCATGAAAGAAGCCGCCTTAGCAAGGCAGCGATGCTTAGCAACTGCCTGGATCTAAAAATAAGAACCATTTAGCGAGGAAAACGCAGTGGAGAAATGCTCGGAGAACTAAACACATTCCCCCAGCCCTCCCTGTGGCCCGGCCACTGCACTGTCTGCTTGCACTGACTGGCTGGAGAGAAACTCCTGGGACAGCTTTGGTAATGCCTGCTCTGCTTAGCCTGACAAGCAAAGCTGGAACCTGGCCAGCCCTCAGATCACCTGTGCTTCTAGGCTCATCCATCCTGCTGCTCCTTGGCCTCCTCAACCTCCCTCCTCCAACCTCTTCACCACATCCTCAGCCACATCTTCGTGGTGGCCCTTGGGGATCAGAAGTGTCCCAGGGAAGTAGGTTGGGAGGGCTGTGTGATCTGTGCCAAGCTCACCTACTCTGTCTTCAGCTTTCTGTGAGTCCATCCTGCTGTGCATGTGGCAAGCCCAGCAGATCTGCATGGGGAAATTTTCACCTTCTGCCATTCCTGGTCCATTGGGAGGCAAACATGGCTATTTTTATCCCAGCTAAGTGCTCCTGTTCCTGCAGGCAAGCGAGAGATGCTCTGCTAGGCTGGGGAGAGGGGGGAAGTTGGGGCAGTTTGGTGGGTACCACAGGGTAGGATGGAGCAGCCCCAGGGCCAGGCTGACACAGACTTCCCATCCCACAGTGTAGAAAAAGGGGGACACAACTCACTTGCTCGCTGGTTACAGCTCCTTTCCTTAGCAAACACGAGAGCTGGGCATTCTGCCAGGATTCACAGCCTTTGAGACTTTCTCTTCTTGGGAAAAATACAACATCCTCCCCTAAATGTTCCTCTGGGCACTGCAAGATGGGGGTCTGCAGGATGCCAGAGTGGGACAAGCCCTTTCTGCTTCAAGAATGGGTCTGGTCTCTGCCCTCCCATCCAGTCCCTGCTGTGGGTGCACTGGTGTAGAGACACCTTGGTAAGCATGTCTGGCCAGGGATGGGCACAGTGGCAAAGTCACCCTGGAGTGCTGAGCATGCTTTGCAGCACATCTCACCGGGACGTGCAGCAGATGCAGGAAGACCAGGCCAGGCTGAGGAAAATCACCTAAGCAGAATCCGAGGATTTAATCAAAGTGTACCTTGCAAAGTCCCACTGCTGCTGGCCTTGTCTGCCACAAAAGCAATCAGCAGGTCCAGGGTGGGCAGGAGCCATCTGAAGGTAGAGATGGTGGTCTGCTGGTGCTGCTGCAGATGTCACTGGATTAACTGTTTCCAGAGGATGGGAAGAGCTCCTTGGCTCCTGAGAGCCCAGATCCCAGTTACAAGGGGTAACCAGGAGGGAGGGCCGTGCCCTAGATGGCCAAGGCATGATGCAGGCTCCACAGACACAGCTAACTGTGAAACCCATGGACCCAGGGCCAGGGAAGTGTGGAGGGCTGCCATGTGGATGGATCCAGCCTGCTGGGGCTGGTAGGGGTCCTGTGGAAGCACCCTATCCCCAAACTCATCTCTGGGACAGCAGCAGAGAGACATGAGAGAAACAGGGCCATGTAAGCCAGCCCCAGGGTTTAGCACAGCCAGCAGTGGGGTGAGATGGAGAGCAGGGGGACAGGTGGGAAATGCAAGGAGGAAGGCAAGTTGGGGGCAGAAATGGTGCTGCTCCCTGAGATGTACCCCAGGCTGTGTGCCTCTCAGAGGCAGAGTGTCCCCAGGACCACTCACGCACCCTCATCATGAGGGAAATCACCCATTTGCTTGGGTCCAGGCATGAGGCATGTTCCCTAAGTGGCCTATCTGTGACCCTGCCAGGGGCAGTGGTGCTTTGATAAGGGACATCTGCACAGGATTAATGCTGCTCACCAGGTAGCAGAGCTGCATCCAGGAATGACTCTGAGTCAGGACAAGGGGTTGGGAAGTATAAGCAGGGCTCATCCTCAGCTCAGCATGTGGCCACTACAGCCTTGTTGTACCTGGGAAAGGGAACAGGTTTGGGGATGCTTCAGTGTTGTCTGGGGCACTGGATGCAGAGCTTAGCTGCAAGCAGAGCAGTGCCAATCCACCACCAGCCTCATCCAGACCCAGGCTGGCCCAAGCTGAGCCCACCCCCAACCATCCCTGCTTCTCTCAAGGACACTCACCTTGCAATACAGGGCTGATCCCTTTGGCTCATTCATGCCTCCAGATCCCTGTTGGGATCCCCTGGCTCTGGGGGCACATGCACCCCCACGCCCCACAGAGCCCTGCTGAAAACCTCAGGCTCAACACAAAACCCAAGACAGTCCCAAATTACTGTGATCCACAGAAGCAAGACCCTGGAGAGGAAGCAGGAGTGCTGGGGTCTGTACCCCACCAGGCTGGGTAGAGGGATGTAGGGACCTCTCCCCCAGTCCCTCTACAAAGAACTTGCTCTGGGTATTATAGAGGGACAGTGAGAGGGAAAGACATAATTTAACACTTCATTAGGTAACCACAAGGCATTGATCTGCCCTACCAGCCCGCGAGTTCTCTAATTGCAAATCTCCATTCTTATTAGTTCTATCGGAAAAGCAGAGAGCAGGACTCAGGAGTCTGATCCTATCTTTAGGAAATTTCAAACAGAGATGTAATTGCCGAGTGCTTTAAATCATGGTGCTTTATCCACTGTTAACAGTATTTTAAAGCCACGGTCATCAATAGCAGTCCTCGGGATATGCTCCCAGCAGATGCCATTAATCCTATTTTGGCTGCGGTCGCCTGGTGTCTCTGGGCTCAGATTTACACTCGGAGGCCAGGGATAGCTCTGCTTCCCCAGCAGAGAGAGCTCCCAGGCAGCTCCTGGGCTGGGGCATGGGATACAGCAGTTAGGGGCTGGTCCCAGGGGCACAGGGCAGAAAGAGGGGCTCCTTAAACCAGCTTCACCCCTTGCAAACATGCCAGCAAGCAACTGCCTCAGATGAACAGCTTGACACCAGGGGCTATTCCCCTCCCAGGGCCCACGCAGCCCCCCAGGCCAGAGCAGGGATTTTCATGGCCATGCAAGTGTCTGGAGAGGGCTCCAGGCAGGGCAAATAGCCTCACTTGGGAGTAAACCCCAGTATTTGCTACATCTGCAGAGGAAATGGATCTGGGTGGCACAAGACCAATACAAGCTCCTTGGTCTCTGGAGAGAAAGGAGTCTGGGGTCTCTGGCATCCTGGGGACTGGAGCAGCAGGTCCTGGGGAGGGCATGCTCAAGGGGGACACCACTCAGGACATACACAGGGCAGGGCTGCTTCCATCTCTGTTAACCCACCGTACAGAGACATAAGGGCAGGCGGGAGCCACTGTGAGATTCAGACCTGTGGGGAATTTCAACTGCTAGAAATCTTGTGAAGCTGGAGGAGGAACAGATTATGCTGCAAGCTGCTGGGAGAGCCTTGCAAGTGGGAATGCTGCAGGAGAAAGGGAACCTCCTCTGTCAAATGCAAACCAGCAGGTGTGAGAAATCTGGGTATGCAGGAGGGAGAAAATACTTTGCATCACACTCTGTATCCTCGAAAGCCAGTCACCTGCCTCTGCCAATGCCTCTAGCAAGGAGGGATTCCCCAGCACGGCCTCACTGCTTGGTCAGCTGTGGGGGGCTCTGTGCCCACTCAGAGTGTTTTTCTGCCATTTCTGCATAACAGATGCAAAATCTGTGTGAAGAAAAAAATTAGTTTAGGGAGTTGAGATCGAACTGGAGCATTCTCAGGCTCAGGATGTACCTCGAGTCTCATGAGCCCTCCCAGCATTACAAAACATGTCATGTTTGTGTGCTCAGTGCCTCTGGGCTCAGGTTTTATTTAAAGAGAATCCAGATACTATTTTCAACCTTCACTTGCGCCACATCAGGGGCTTTCAGCAGCTCAGGTCTGCTATAAAAAGAGGTGTGCATCTCTATCGTGACCAAGTCCATGCTGCAGACACATTCTCCTGCTCTGCCAGGGCAGGGCCCTGTGCACTCTGATCTCTGCAGCCCATCCCATTCCTTCCTATCCCATCCCACTGGCCTGGCAATGGCCACAGCAGAGGGGCTGAAAGCAGGGCATGGGGCTGGGGTGCCATAGATGGGTGCTGCTGGAGCAACACTTACTGTAGACTGGGAGAACAACCAAATCAGAGCTGCTGAGCAGCCACAAGTCATAGGAGCATCCTCACCCCTGTACACTGCTGGGAGGACCCTGGCTGAACTGTGGAGCAGGGGAGTGCCAGCTAATTAGTCATTAGTTGCTTCAGAGGGGAAATGAGCCAACCCAACCTCTGTATGCCTGTGGCAGAATGACCTGTGGGCCTTGCACACTCTGCACGTCACTGAGAAATGGCTGAGGGTTCATCTGTCACAGCAGAGCTGGAGAAGCAGCCCAATGCAGTGGGTGTCCATCTTCCCACTGCCTCCCTAACCCTTTCCTGCCCCCACGGGACTCCTGGGAGCTCCCAGCCTCTGGCAGCAGCCTGGCAAGGCTCTGAGCTGCCCTGCAGTGATCAGCAAGCCCGGCTCATTTAATCTATTCAATTGGATTCAATTTCCAGCCACATGATTCAATTAGCCCTGAAGGGACAGCACGGAGAGCAGAGGCTGCATAGCATGGCCTGGCCCATGCTCCAGCAGCTGCCAAGCTGGGAAAGGGCAGTGTAGTGTGGAGCCACAGTGTCAAAACCTTGTGCTTGTCCCAGCCCTCTGGGATATGCTAAGAAGAGAGGGGCTGCAGGGGAACCCTGCTCTGTCCAGGAGAGGCAGTGGCTTGTCTGGGAACAAGCTGCTGGTCCTGAGTGATGTGTGAGCAGCTGTAGGGCAGAGTCTGGAGGAGCCCTGTCCTGAGCATTTCCCTTTGCAGTCAGTCACAACCCTGAGAGGTGACAGCCACTCTGGGTCAGATCTGAGGTCTGCATCCCTGAGCACCAGCTGGGGTGGCCTAAAGAAGCTTTAGAAAGACAACAGAAGCATTCAGTGATGCTTCCTCAAGGGTGCTGCCTGTCACGCATATTTGGGATCACCCCTTTGCTTGATCAGTGTCACACTGAGTTCAACCACACCATGCCACGGTAGGGAGAACCCGGGCACTGACCAGCACTAAGGGCTCCCAGCAGCCCCAGGGCCCTTCCACGTCCCACAGGTCTCACAACAGCCCTTCCCCAGACTCCTGACCCGGACTTCCATTCATCACTTACTTTTTTGTCTGCTCCCCGACCTTGAAAGCATCAGCAAAGGCTCCCACTACGGGAAAAACATATCCTGGCCCCTTAGGATTTCTACACCTCCCAAAGTTGGGCTTTACCGCTTTCCTTTCATGTTACTGCAGTGGCTCATGCCAAAAAATGCCATCACCCGCACAGGGACATACTTCCATCCAGCATGACCCTGCTCATCTCAACAGGTACCAAGCAAGAAAAGAGAGCCAAGCAGGAGATGAAAATAAATATCCACAAGGAATTGGTGCTGACACTGAGATGGAAAGCTGCTTTTGAGTGCAAAGAGCCAGCTGTAAATCTTACCACAGGCTGCTGGCCACACACCAGTCCCAACACACATGGTGGCAGTTGTGCCTTGGCAGGGGTAACAGCAACACCCTCTGCCTGCCCTGTACCAAGCTGGAAATGATAGCAGCTCCACCGTGGGAGGGAAGTGTGGGAAAGCAGCTGGAGCACACCAGGGCTGATCCCCTGTGCAAGTGCTGTCTAGCTGACAGCTCTCTCCAGGGCTTCTTCTCTTGATACCCACCATGCAACAATCTGGCAGGACCCCAGAGGAGGGACTGTCCAATTTTTTCAAGCGGGAAGAGGAAAGCACCTCAACAGGTACCAGGAGTCATGTGGAGGGCAGCTCAATCCTGCAGAGGTATGGCCCCTGTGCCATGCATATGAGGACAGAGAGGTTTGCAAACCAAACAGAGCAGGTGGGAGAAGGTGCACCCCACCCTCTTGCTGCTGTACATGACCAGGGGTTTGGTACTACTTGCTCCTGGCACCCCCAAGGAGCAGACAAAACATCACGTGGAGATGATAGCCCATGCAGGGAAGACTCAGCTCCTTAGGAGATGCCTCTCTCTTGAGTCTGTGTGAAAAGTGGGACCTGTAAGAGCAAAGGAAGAAGAGACCAAAAATCACAGTGGCACTTTCAAAATAATTTTTAGTAACTCACTCCAAAGTTTAGCTCAAATTCAATTCTTCTCTTCCAGAATTTGGTCATTATTTTGTATGATATTTTTCTCCCTGCAGCAGCTGCCTAATTTAAAGGCAGCAATCTCTTTCCTCCCCACATTCCCCAGGCCTCAAAACCAGCTCTTCTAATAACAGATTGAGCTGTGAATTAGATATAACAAAATACACTCACCTGCTCAGATCAGATATGGAAAACTTTGAGGCCATCAGCCACATCCTGAAGCTGAACTCCTCATTTCAAGCTGGCCTCAAAGCACAAGTAGCAGCAGGGTGTTCAACAAAGCAGGCAAATGTGCAGCAGAATCTGTGAGCAGGAGTTTGCTGACACCAGCAGCAGAGAGCATCACACTGTGCACAAACAGGTCCCTGTGTCCCTCGCTCACAGACTCTCAGCCTTGTCATGTTTTCCTTACTGGCAGCCCGAGGCACATGTAAGAGGAACAGGGATGGTGACTACTGACTGGTACCTGCAGCTGGGACGAAGGATGCAGTATCACCATGCAGCACCACAACCTCCCCCTGCACAGGCAGGAGGAGTCCAAAGGCAGGCAATAGCTCTACTGCAGCCAATGTGCCACCAAATGGTGACAGGGCCACCCCCATTACCACCCCACTCTCCCAGCTGTGAAGGACAAACACTGCACACTCTAGACAGTCAGGGTTCTGCTATTTATTGAGCTCTAGGTTTGTATGTACATCCATTTACAGTGCTCGGTTTGGTGGCAGCATGACAAGAGAACGTGTGTCACAGTCTTCTCCAGCTCAGACTTGGATGAGGGCTGAGCTCAGGAGCTGATCTCGGTCATAGCCTGGGCTTCTATAATCATTCCAGCAAGGGAGCATCCTGAGGGAGCCAAGACTTTCGATAGCTGAGCCCAGATTGAGAAGCTGAAAATTCCAGAGGTTACTGAGGCAGAAGCAGACTCATCCCAAACTCTCTTAAGTGTCTGACTAAGCTCAGTCTAAACGGGATCAGAGAACAGGGGGCATGTGGACAGCTGGATGACTCAATGCTCTGACAAGTTGTGATGTTGCAGCTGCACCTCAAGTCCCCTTGAGAAAGAACTTCCCCCCTCAGATGTGAGATCCCCCCACAAACACAGACAAGCACCATATGCTGCAAACAATTGTTACTCAGTTTGCACTGGACAAGCTGCCTCTTCTACATGCCCTGGCCTGTTCACAAGCAGTGATTTTATGGAGCCTGCTTGCTCTCCCAAGCACTGTCCCTCTGGCATGTGCACATTTCCACACACTCGCATGGCAGAAAGCAAGTAAGTGTCTGGCTTAGCTGTTAAAAGCCAGACAATGCCCTGCTGAGGCATAGTATCTTCTGCTGAAAAAAAACAGTGCTCCCAAGGAAAATATAGGGACTTCATCGGGTGTCATGCCCAGCGGGTGGCCAAGGACACAGCTTTTACTTACCCATGCTCATAGCAGGTAAAGACAAAACATTAACACAATTAACATACATTAGTGTGAATAAGCCTTGCCTAAAAATGGTAGTAAATGAGCATGACATCCACATTACTCACACTAACCTACAAGGCTAAGAGCAGGACTAGGCACTTTAAAAAAAAAACAAACAACCAACAAACTGTTTTCTAGAAGGAAAAAAAAGGTGGATCTGTGACGTAAATAACTTCTCTGCTTCAGTCCAAGTCAGGCCAGATCCTAACATCACTGCTGGGAGCTGAAAATGCATGAGCAAGGAACAGGTGTTTATGCTGTGTATTCCTGAGCTAGGAGCCTGACACAGCACTTTGAACAGGCTCTGCCAGGCCTAAGCACCTCTGAAACACCAGCTCTGGAGCAGAAAGGTCTGCCTGTGCCCTACAGCATCATCCCAGAGCTCTTCCTTAGGAAGTTCTCAGCAGACTGTGGCTGTAAGTCGCTTGGTGAAGACAGGAAGGCAAGTGAGAAAGCGAAGTTACTACTTCTCCAGCTGCATTTTAACTGTGTGCTACACACAAGGAAAAAAAATGGGGACTTCTTCGTTCATGAAGGTCACCAGGCACCTGCAAACATGTGCAAGGCAGACATTCCTGTGAGGAAGAGGAGGATTGTCGCAATGCGGTCTCCGATGGGCAATAAGGTGAGTGCAGAGAAGGAGTCAGCCTGTCCTCTGCCCCATGAAAACCAAGTTTCTAAAAATGTCCCTCAACCTTAGAAACAGCAGATGAGCTAGGACTACTGGAAGCAACAGTGACCCCAATCAGAGCTGAATCCAGTAACAAAGTCCTGTTTGATGACTCATGTTCTTGCATACTGGCACAGACTGGACCCTGTACACCAACAGCCTTGGAGGCAAACTTTCTCCTTCTCCAGTAATCCAATGGCTTGGTTGAAGTGACACCCTCTGACATTAGGAGTCAGCAGTGAGCAGGGCCTGCTTCTTGGGGAAACTGTTTTATAATCCAAAGCCATTCCCAATGGGATGGCAGCGGATTTGACTTACAGCAGGGCAGGTTGATTCAGGCTGATGGAAAAAAACAGCCCACACCTGGGATCAGAGAGCTTTCCCCATAGAGCAGGTGAGCGATCTCAATCCAGAACAGTTTCACACAGCTGGGCTGGTTTTATTATTTTGGTTGTGAACTCTCCCCAGCTCTACTACAAAGGTTTCCAGTGCAACTTCCCTGAGCCTGTGGAGGGAATCTCCCATTGCTACATCACAGGAACAGCTGCCCACTCCCATGGCACCTTAAAAAACTGCTTCCTCCTCAACATGCCAATCACCACTCCTCAGCCCAAGTTCTGTTGAAACACATTCCATTGGGATCAAACACACAGCAGCAAGGCTTTCCCCTAAAAGAAACACAGTCCCTTCTGCAGGTGGAAGGCAAGGGGTGACCGGCTGCAGAGCTGTAGTGTCCCTGCTCACACAGGTCCATCTCTGCTCAGCCCGGTGCAGTGGCAGCATCCCCGCCTCAAGAGATTGTAGAGAATTCCTTCAGCAGCAGCTCCTGGCTCAGCGTGTTGAAAGCAAGGTTCTTCCTCACATTGATGCTGATGGACCGAACCTGGCAGAAACAAAACAAGACGTTTTAGCCGAGGGACTCTTCTGGGTTCCTCACAAGCCTGGCAGTTTTTACACTGCTGACCTCCATGCTCAGCATGGAACCATTCTGCACAGCTCCACGGAATTTGCTGCAGCAAGGTCTCACTGAGACTCTAGGTTAGCAATAAAATGCTGAGATTTAGCAGTTTCCTAGAATAACAGGAATGTCTACAGTGGCATCTCAAAAAAGAGAGCAAATTTCCAGTGAGACAGGGGTGTGAGAGGATGCTCTGTTTGGATGCATGAGCTACGATGCGTTTCCTGTTCTGGGGCAAAAAGATGGGGAAAGCAAGCACTTTCAGGATGCAGCTGCAAGATCATATTCTATCAGTGCCCACTGGGATGCCAGCCAGCATTTTCCTGTGTTAATACAGTGCCATGACCTCTGTCCTGCTCCAGAACCCACAGACCCAAAGATACAGACTTAAGGAAAGTCCAGAGGCCATGCCAATGTGCTGTAAACATAAATTACCACCCAAGATGGCAGAAAACCCTGGGTTTGGAGCCAGCTGTGTGTACTCTGAGTGCCTTACACTTGCAGCTGGCTCACTGACTGTCTCTGAAGAAGAGACACCTTTATCCCTCAACAACACCCAGACTTCTGGTCACCCACAGAGCACAAGGAAGAGCTGGGCAGCCCTGTTGAGCAGGCGCTTCCCTTCCCCTTTTGTGCCTGCAGACTTATTGGCCGAACACACAGGCCCCAGACTGGGCTCAGTCTCAGCTGCACTTGGCAACGAGAAAACAAAGTCAAACATCATCTGTGTCAGAGACTGTGCAGCAGTGACAGAAAGCAAAACTGACACAAGCTCATCCAAACAACGGGATTACAGTTCCCAGAGACTCGGAGCCTGTGATAATAAGGTTGTTGCTGACCTGGTTAGTGTTTTGTGCTTTTTAAAAGCACTGGAGGAAGAATTATATAGAAGAAGAATGAGGAATCCAACACTGGGGATGGAAGAGCACATAAATATACATACATATATACATTATATATATACACACACACACTTGCTGCTCTGGTGAGAAAAAAAGGGGGAAGAGCAGAAAGCTCCCTAAAAATGTGTAAGAGGGAAGGAAATCAAAACATGGAAGATCAACAGGGAAAGCTATGAAATGAACACCAGTGAACCTCATTGTACAGACCAACCTGAGCATGCACAAACTCTCCATCAGGACACTTGGCAGAGACCACATGTGTCTTTGTTCCTTGGAGCATCCCTCTCACCTCTCTTCTCTAGATGCTATATGTAGTGTAAGCCTTATTCTGACTAGAAGCATTTCTATGGGTCCCATCAACAAAAAGAACAAGCAGGAATGAGCCCTTGGCCTTGGGAGCTGCTGCCAGGGGCCAGGCACCAGCAGTAGAAGATTCCCAGCTTATATACACATCAAGTTCTCCAAGTGACAAGCAGCCTCTGCAAGCCCAGAAAGGGAGACTGGAGTGGCATGATGAGAACACAGGGCTTAGCAGAAATTGTAGCTATGGGGTAGAGCACAAGAAATTAATTAGCCTGATTAGTTTGCAAAGAGAAGGAGGAATAGAGCAAACACTCTCCAATATGTAAAATGAGGTCAGAAAGAGAACAGTGAGTAATATTTATCTGACTCCCCAGAGATGGGGCAAGAAATACTCAGCCTAATTTAAGACAAAGAAGATTTACATAGGAAAAGAGGAAATAGTTTTAAACCTATAGGTTGTGAAGCAGTGGAATAGCTCACCTGTGGCTACTGTGGAGCTGTTTTCGCTTAAATACAGCTTTGGGTCTCAAAAGGAGCTTTAAATGCAAACTTTGGTCAAGAGCAGTCTAGATGGACCTAAATCTGCTTTAACAAAAGTTGGGGAGAAGAGTGGGCATGGTAACAACAGACAAGACTGATGTTTCTACAAATCTCTGCCCAGGATTTCTTCCGGTGTGAGAAATCAGGCAACCCTGAGTCAACCCGCTTAAAAGGTAAGAATAGCTCAAATCAGTGTTAAATCAAGTTGTCTCCAGCACCAGGGCTCAGCACATGGAGCCAGAGCTCATCTCCCTTTTGGGGCAGGAAGACCAGACAGTGACACAGAGAGGTGTCAGCCTGTAACAAACTTCAGAAGCTTCCTGTAGTCTAGCTGAGCTGTTTCATCCATGAGGCTACACCTCAGGACTCCTTTTAGCCCACTGGTGCAGCAGGCGGTCCAGGCCTGGCTGCCAGCCTGGAAGCTACCAGATTTCTTCAGGGTGACTTACACAAGGGCCCCAAGACCACAGAAAGTAAAATCAGAGCTTTAACATTCATTCTGCAGGGAATTAAAAGCAGAGCACATCTCTTCTCTTGCTTATGTGTGGAAGACTAGGGCCACAAGAGCTTTTAAAACTGCTTTCTGTTAGCCCACAAACTTTGAAGAAATGGGAAATGTATAAAATGCTGACATCATCTGCAGAACAATGAGGAAATGAAGGAATGGATGAAGTGATGGCATTAACCATGCAAGGAAAACGTGATTTAGTTCTAGTTTTGTGTCATTATAACTGGATGTGTGCAAGGCTGCACACACACTCCCCTTTCGCAGCAAGTCTCATCAATTAAACCTGTTTCTAATCAACAAGCAGCTCTTAAGATATTTGTACAATGGGAGGAAGGTTTACACTGACTGCTACATCTAATTAAAAGTCAAATTAATGTAATTTCCCCTGCAGAAATCAATCCCTAATCAGACTATGTTGAGACTGCTGAAATCTATCCAACTGCAAAGACAGGGAATACTTAAGAAAGATGCTGAATCTCTTTCCACACATTCCTCCAGCTGCAATGCAAGGGTCCAAAAGCTCACATCCAAACCACTCATTCTATCAAAGCAGTATAGACCTCAAATGACATCTCTGAGGCTTCAAAGGAAAAGAAATAAAAAGTGTTAGAAAACTTCCTAACTTCCTCCCTTTAGCCCCTCAAAGGCAGCACAACAGGCCATAAAACCCAGTTGATAAAACAATCTGCACATCACCTTCCACCACAATGTGGCTGCAGTACCGCAGCCTTTGAAAGCTTCTTTGTAAAGGGAATGGGAGAAGAAAGCAGATTTTTCTTTGGGATTAGCAAGAAAGAGCAGCGCTGAGGCAAAGCCAGAGAAGTGAAGCAGTGCATTAGCAAAGCAGGTCAAAGGAGTGAGAACAAGATTTCTAAGCATAAAGGAGCCCAGAGAATGGCTTGGGGAAGCTTCTGCTCACCCACTTAATGGGAGCACAGAGAGATGAAAAGGCAGCTGAAAAGAAAAATGGTTCCTGTGTGTCATTCCCCACCCAAGAAGGGTTTGCTTTAATACAATCATATATGTAGTGATAAGAAAACCAGGTAGAATCTGGAAAGAATTATTTACAAACAGATCCTGTTCAGGAAGACCTGATGGGACCAGCATGAGTTTGGAAACCCGTAGTTCACTACCAGCCCTGCTCCTCTGGCACAGCTCACAAAGAGAACTGCAGCAACTTCCCTCTGCCCCCTCCATGAAAGCCTGCAAAACTCAGTAGTTAAATGCAAAGCATTGGGTAACAGGGCATTATCTAATACCAGACCAGCTACAGAAGCCAAGGTAAAGAGTCAGAAACTTCACAAAAAGGAAGCAAAGTACCTTGTTTGAAGAAGATAGGGCAGATTAGGGCTTTTTTGATGGGTTATTTGAACAATTAGTAAAGCCATCAGTTACAATGCACCTAGAGAAAAACAGAGTGAGGAGGCCGGGAGGCCAGCTGGGTTTGCTCAAGACACATCATAACATATCAGGTTGATTTCCCACTGTGTTGAGGGAACGGCTTAATGGAATGCAGGGGATTTTCTGTAGCTGTGAGTAAAGAACATTTAATAGGGTCCCAATTCTCAGGGCATCTAGAGATGTGGATTAAACAGATTCACAACTGGGTCAAATCAGCACATTTATACAGTAATTATTCAGGCTTTCATATGCTCTTGAGGAGAGGGTCCCAGGGGTACCTGCATGGGCAATTTTCAGAAGAGAGTTGACAGGCTGGTTATGCTAAACAGATTCTTAAATGATACAAATTTGGAATTTTGGAAAAAAAAAATCAGACTAGGAAGAAAATAATTTTAGCTGAAGTGTTTTGTGACTGCGATGATCATAGGACTGAGAATGTCATTTTAATCAATTGGCATGATCAGCCTGAGCTTCTGCCAGGCCAAGTGGAAAGTGGGGCATGCAGGAAGCAGAGCAGTCATGTGGCCAAGAGGCTGGGGAAGGAGATGCTGGCTGAGGATGGGAGCCCTTGGGACAGAACAGATGACAACAGAAACAGGAATGTGTCTTATTTCCAGGCTACAGTAATAGAGGAAGCCTGTGTCACAAGAAGGCTATGGCCAAATTTCTTTGCATGTATTCCAGAAAAGGTATTAAATAGCAGGCCATAAGGACAAAAATGGGCACAAAAGAACACAGACAAGTGGCACAGAAGTGAGTGCAAGTAGTTTTCCCTATACTACCCATTGTCAGTGCTGGAATGACCCCAGAAGCATTCCGTAAAAGGAAACAAAACCAATTCAGGTGCATGCTCTGAAACATAGTAGACAGAGGGATGCACAAAATTCCCAAACTAATGCAGACTCGTGATGGAGTGGGCAGGCTTCAATTACTCATCAATCAGCAAGGACAAAGTTGGGAGAAAGAATCAGCTCTCAAATTGGTGGAGAAAGCTGCCAGAGTTAGAGATCTCTCCTTTTGCTGAAGCTGTAATGATTCTAGAGTGAGGAAAAACAGGCTCCCCTCAGATACCAGACATTACAAAAACTCTGACTCCCTGCTGATGTGGCTGTTGGACAAGAAAAGTTGCATCAGGGCTCTCTGGAGCAAGGTACGCAAGCTGGCTTGCTGAAGAATATAACTACCAACCCAAATTATTTGGACTCAGTTTTGTCTTTGCTCTGTTACTTTTGTGGGGCTTCCTACCACCAGTCTTGTCCTCTTGCAGAAGGAGACATTATTAAGGACTGCTTCACTTTCTTTGCTTGGGAACCCAATTTTGTGAGTGATGGAGGAAAGCAACGAGCAGGAATGTAGTTCACCAGCATCACATACTCTGCTCAATCCCACACTTTGTGGTCCCCTTAACAAGAGCAAAAAACTGAAATTGCTCTGCATGAAAAACCCAAGGTGGGAGCAGTCAGCTTCTCCCCATACAAATTTACCACTACAAAACAGCAAATCCCCATGGCAAAGGAGACACTGACCAACCAGTGGTGGCCTAAGCAGTCTGGATGTTCCTCTTCCGCCAGGCAGGGAGCTCCAAGAAGCTCTCAGATCTGTCGAGATATGCAGTGTTTGTCCAGATCCTACTCCTGCCCTGTCTTTTGAGGCAGCCCAGTGGAGTGACAGGGCTGCTCAGCTACACCCCAAATGGCACTGCCCAGGCCATAAGCAAAGGATCTTAAAGAGGGTTGTTGGTTCTGCAGAATCAAGGCAGCTTACCAGCTCTTTGAAGAAGGCAGCCTCTTTGTGCTGCTCTGAATAGCGCTCATACTGGTCCAGTCCATCCTGCAGTTTCAGGGTCAGCGTGTCATAGTTGGACCGTACCACTTCCAAAACCTGCCAGAGACAGCCAAACACAACAGAAGCATTAACATCCACAGGTACCTCACCACAGGAGGAGCAAGGCTGAGACAGACCACAGTTCTGGCACCTGTGTTGTTTTGGCAACACAGATGGCTTTAAGAGCCAATATTTGGCTGATAACTAACAACACTGAGATGGGCATTGAACTTTGCCTAATGCCAGTAAGGAATAGTCCTCAAATTTATGGGATTTCTCCATTCATGAGAACAGGGGATGGAGCCTATGTCTATGACAGCAGCAGTTTTCTGGCACCAGAAGTAGACATGATCTCAATAGTTTACACAGCTAATTACCATGTGTACACCCAAATACAACACTAGGCACTTTACAAACACAGGTTTGTCCAATCCCATCGCTCTTCCAGGGATAGTTTTGTCAGCACAACTCTCTCCTGGCTTACGAGTCACCATTCACCACCTGCTAAACCACCAGCTTCCATAGAGAACACTGCACTTCTCTCCTGATAGGAACAAGCTTCTGACAGGCACTAAGAGAAGACCAGCCCTGGTACAGACTCTGGTTTGAGAAACAGATGAAAACATGAATCCAGATCTTCCTGCCCAGGAGATACTTTACTATCTGCCTTCACTGCAACCAAAGCACTCCAGCTTTTATTATTGCCCTACTATGTTCCCAGCACTGGGCTATACTTGCAAATTCACAGCTACACATCTCTGTCCTATTGAACTATTCATTTTCCT
Organism: Anabacerthia variegaticeps; assembly: GCA_035583185.1. NCBI lineage: Eukaryota > Metazoa > Chordata > Aves > Passeriformes > Furnariidae > Anabacerthia > Anabacerthia variegaticeps. The sequence goes on along the minus strand of JAWWEW010000166.1, from coordinate 21,952,006 downwards.
AGCTAGGGAATACCAAGAGGGACTCCCATGATGATTTTTAGCTTCAAAGCATTGCATGGACTAACATATTCCTGGAAGCATTTTTGAGATGGTTAGTAACAATAATCTTCCTACAAGGAACCATAGAGCTCAGCACTCCTGGGCAAACAGATGCTTGAACAATTCTCTTAAAGACATGAACTTCTTTCTTAGGCTGTTACTATTTGGTCTGAGAACTAAACAGAGTATCAGCATCTGAGGCTTGCACTACAGTAACCCCTGCTTATGACAAGGCTCAGCCAGGAAGACCCATAGTATAAGGTGCAAAGGAAAAGGGCTCTGCTCCAAGGCATCCTAAGAAGAGCATTGCAGAGGATTTAAGACAACGGTGACCAGAAAAATAAGGAGCCCTTGTACTTCTGTTGTTCTCCCAACAATGTAAACACTACCCTCAACCATCCCTTTATGCAGCTGGCTGCTCCTGCCCCTTTGCAGGATCAAATCCTGTCCTTACATCCTTTATTCTAAGAAATCTAGACTTGCTTAGGATTCCTTCAAAACCTTGTTTTCTCCAACGTGGCAGTGGTTGGAAAAGACACTCCTGCTACAGAAGCCATATCACCATGTGACAGAAGCCACAGGACATCACCCAAACAAGGACTGGGGCAAAAAAAATGGGTCCCAAAAGTGGTTCCCAGGTGGGATGGTCATACAGCAGTCACTTTCCAGATCAGCTGTCCTCCAGCACTGCAGAGGCAAACTAGGGATAGGAATAAGCCCTTGGACTCAACCTTTCCCAGCCTAATTGATTCTGATTCTAATTCTGCAATGTTATTTATGAACAGCCTGCCAGTGTCCTGCTGTTGTGAAAGCACACAGCCTCCTCTCCAGGACTCATTTCTTAATGCTGTTTGTCAGCTCCACTGGCAGAGAGCAAGAACTCCTTGCAATGACAGCCATCTCCAAATTCAGCCTGCCCTTCTCGTCCCTGTGTGCCAAAGCTGCAAGAAGTATCACAGAGCCAAGAACAATGATGAAAGAAAGCCATCAGGGCACAGGAATAACTATCCACTAGGGAGAGAGTGCAATAGCATAATGTACCTTCTTCCGAGCAATAAAGAATCTAGAATCTTGCTCCTGTCAATTGGAGGAAGCAAAATTGACCAAGATTAATAAGCTGCCAGGGAGAAACCTTGTTTGAAAGGTGAGGAGTCAAACAGGCCTCTCCAGCAATAACTCAGAGTGAAGGCATTTTACTCAGGGCTACCCCACTCCCCAGGAAACTTCCCTTGGGCTCCTCTTCACTCTCCTTGCGTCCCCATATGCATAGCCATTCACAGTGCCACACAGGTGTGCCCAGACAATGGCTGGACGTGCTTTTCTACAAAGAATCAGGGTTCTTCCTTGCTAGTACTAAGTAGAGATCTCTTCAGATATTCAACAGACACTCTCAAACTGAAGTGAAGTAAACTCTGAGGGCAGTAGTGAGCTCCGTAACCAGTATCCTTTCAATCAACCCTCCTGTAACACCTTTGAAAGGCAACTGAAAACTCAGTTTGATACCTTAGGAGGAGGACAGGGAAGGAACAAGAGGCCCAAAAGTCTCTACTACAGAGACTTATCATAGTCTCTGCAGTGAACTTGAGATCCGCTTATCCGTTTAGCTGTGTATTTCATTGGCTTCCACTCCTTATCTCCTTTAATTATGAAATAGAACTTAAAAAGAAAGGGTAAGTTAAAAATAAACAGCTTCTCCCTACTGCCTGATAATTTCCCTTTCTTGCTGCTGCTGAGAAAAAAATGCTACGTGGGATCTGAGATAAACCCACTCACAGATAATTTCATTTCATACCTTGTAATGGATAGAGACTGTTACTGAGATTAGGACCTGCCATCCTTGAGACGATTTCATCTGCTCTTTAAGATGCAGCTGCTAGACAGAGGACAGGTTAAAGAGCAATAGAAGGTATTAAGAGCATCTAACATGAAGGTTTAAAAGGCATCAGCTTTCTACAGAGATGACAAAGAACTCAAATTCTCTGTGTAACAGAAGGCTGTGTGTTAGCATCCTTTGCCCTCCTTACATGCTGCTTTGACTTTTGTTCAGGAAAACTACTGCAGGAAGAATAGCCTTTGTCATTACACACAAGATTTTTACCTGCGTCTTTCTGTCAAATAAAAAGAACTAGAGGAATTTCATTTTGATATTAAAGTATTTCTACTTCAGGGTCTTGTCCAACCTGTTCTTCCTAGAAGTCTCTAAACCACAAAACACAAATTCCAAGATGTGTAATATGAATGACTTAAAGAAAGGGACTTTTAGGTGGACCCTTCCAAACAGATTTTAAATAGTCATTCAGATTTTTACAATCTCAGAAAACAGCTGGAAAAACACCAGTTCTAATGCCAGGCAAGGATAGAGGAAATCAGACTGTAGATTATTTTGAAGGAGTTTGATGTCACACTCCTCAGATTGCAAGCACTAACATGCAGGGCAAACAATTTTTGTAAAAAACCTTTTACTGGACCTTTACAGTGGAAAAAAACTCTAACGGAGTCACAATCTAAAACTCTTTTTGTAGGTTACCTTAAGGGGATAGGAGTCTTAAAAAAGCAACACGATGAAGGGAGCAGCTCAGACGCAGTCAATACAAGATAAGTGAAGGCTGCTGAATTCCCTTCCTGCAGTCACCTGTATCAGCCCCAGAGGCTACATTTGCTCATTTACTCCACTGCAACCAACCAGAAGTCAGTGGAGCTGCACCGCTGTAATTTAAAGATAATTTGTCATCAAATTAACCCCCTGCCCCACCACTCACTCACTGACTGCTTTCCAGAATTTCCAGAGAAACATTAGTGATTCAGGTCCCTGCACGCCTGTCCCCAAACCAACATTTCAGGAGCTGCTCGCTGAGCAAATGCTTTCTGAGGCACTCAGATTTCAGCTTCCTACTGCAGCTACAACTGCCCATGCCCCATAACTTTCCTTCCCCAGTAGCATCAACAACTTGTGAGCAGAGACATCCCCCCCCCGGCTCCCCGAGTAACACAGCAGGAGGGCTGGCTTCTGACAGGGGGGGCTGATGTGGGCTCAGCTCTCCACAGCATCCCACCCATGCCATGCTATGCTGCTGCACCCAGAGGAACAAGACCATTTTGCAATGTTTTTGGCTCCTTACTTTGCTCCATCCACCACCTTATTGCTACCTTGAAAACTGGATGGACAACCTCCATTGTTTGGGTCAGTGGACTCTTGTGGACACGAGCTCTGAAACCAGTTCCCCCAGAACCTGCCCTGCAATTTTCAGCATCCAAAACAGACCATAATTTTGCTGTACCACTCACTGCACACTGGCTCCTTCCTTACTGCACCAGAGCTGTGCCCTCTGACTGATCCTCAACAAGAGCCAACATACTGCAGCCCCCAGGAGAGACCCGACCTGGAAGAGCCTGTCCTGGGAAAACACAGAGATTACACGCAGCAGAATCCCATCCCTATCCTACCCATAACAGAGCCACTTTTAGCAAGAAAGCCAGAGAGGAAGCTGCACTGGCAAGGAAATCTAACAGGCACCATGCAGCACTAGGGCCCATCTATCTGGCAAACACCATTTGCTTCATTGCTTAGTAACTTTTTAACCTGCAGAGCCTTTCATCATCTGCAACTGCAGTCTCTGCTTTATTGGAACATAAAATTAGAGAGCACCAGCAATTCACAGCACCCAGCAAAGGACCTGGTGGTGGTAGATTCTCGGAGGCATGCACAGGTAATGACAGAAAAACAAAAGAAAAAACAGAAGCAAAAAGAAATCAAGGTCTCTAAACTGCCTTTTTAATCAGGACAGGAAAGGACAAGAATGCAATCATCATCACCAATACCTTGCTAAAGCCTCTCCATGCCCATAATACAGTCATTAGCTATCACTACACCGGAGCAGTTGGAACAAAACTGATTGAATGATCTCACATCAAGTAAAAGGCAAAAAACTACCCCAACAATCCCCAGGTTAAAATGCACTTGCCCCCCACACCAACTCCACGCCACTCACATGGCTAAGATGGGGGAGGACTCTCCAGATGAGGCCTTGCAAGCCCACCCAGGATGAAAAGCCAGGTGCTCTGCACCGTGCTGAAGGATGGAGTGGCCAGTCTATGGGGCATGTAATGCCAACCTCTCATCAGCTCTACTGCACAGAGATGGCACAGGGACTGAGAGCAGCCAGGGACAGGCAAACAATCCTCCCTGCAGAGGTGTTGGGAGTGTCTGTGTACCACACATAGAGGGAATTCCAGCAGTCCCACCTCCCAAACCTAGGCAAAGTTCAAAATACCACAAGCAAACTCAGCAGTCTGTCCCCTCAGCTCAGACAGTGAAGGCTGTAGGAAGAGACACTAAGGTTTTCCTATTCCAGTAGAATGCCCAGTGTACATTTTACACTGTAGTCCTCAAACTGCCTTGTTTATTCTAGGTTTAGTACAATCTTCCCCTTTTTCTCCCTCACTAATCCCCACAACAACTCCTAGTCCCTGAGTGTTTCTCCTCATGAATTAAACTGAAGAGCAACATTCCTCATTGCAATGAAAAGGCTGCTGACACCTGGACTATGAAGAGGCCATTGCCTCTCCATAATACAGTGCTGAATAATTGACATCAATTTTACAGTAGTATCTCCTAATTAATACGGAAAATGCCTTTTTTTTTTCACAAGTGCCATCAGACTTCTCACAGAGCAACTTTAAAGTTGCTGATGCAGGCTGGAGTCTTTGCTGAAACTAATCCCCAGAAGCACCACAGACAAAGAACATAACTAAATAATTAGAAGTTAAATAAAAGCACACACACACAGCTGCCACATTTCCCAAAAGACTCTGCCCAAACCCCGGCTGCATGCATCTGCTTCTCCCTTTTCTCTTTCACTGTCTGCAGGAGCCAAGTTCAGAGAGAGGATCCACTAAGGCTGCCAGTGCTACACACATGTGCCAGAAGCAGCTGCCATTCACGCTGGCTTCCAGGAAAGCACCCACTCCAGGACTAGCAGCAGCACAGAGCTTTTGTCTGACCCAACAGTACCATACCTTTGCAGCTGTCCTTGAGCTAAATGCAGTGCTGATGCTTTAACACCATTCCTCACCCCCACACTGATCAAGCCACGACTATTAATTCCATGTTCATGAATGCTAAGACGAAAAGGAGGAGGATGTTGCTATGATCATTTAACAACTCAGATTCCCAAGACATGCTGCATGTACAGCACATATCTATGGATCCAAAGGATGTGGAGTGGGTCTGGTGGGAAAGATCTGGGCTGGAGACGCAAACGTAGTCACGTCACATGTGTCTGGCAAGACACACAACACATTGCCATTCCTGCTCTGGTGCCCTAGATCTCCTGCATCCAGCAGCTGCAGCTTGTACGACACGTAGTGAAGGACCTATAGTTCTCTCTTGCTGTCAGATGAGAGCGTGAGGCTGCTCAGACAGCCCGCACTGCCTCAGACATCTGTCACTCCCAGAGTAGGAAGCATCACCTCGTCTGCCCTGAATACAGGGAAAATTCCTGGAAGGAAGTTTTTTTTCCAGTAGTAAAAAGTTCAGACAGACTAAAGGATTAAGTGAAAGCAAACAAGGGCAAATTTCTCCTCTGAGATATGAAACAGGATGCCACTGATACAGGATGCACCAGCACTGCTGGACAGTAAAACGGGAGGTCTGTGTGGGCCACTGGGGGGAAGAACAGCCTGCAGAGGTGGGCACAGCTGTCCACGAGCCCCAGGATGGCACCGGGCCATGAGTACATGCTCCAGTCCTGACTGTGGAGAACCAAAAGCTGACGGGACTCACTGGAGTCTTGTTCAATGCCTGGAGATGGACACATGAACAAAGCTGATCTGCACATAGCAAAGACGAGTGAGCCAGGAGACAGGGGGAAGAGGTGCCTCATCCTGCTTTCCACTGCTAAGGTTGGTGCAGGGACCCTCTGCACACAGTTCCCACCAGGTTTACTCTGACACTTGTTAGTTTGTGTTTGCCAATCTCCCTCTGCTCAACTCTCAGAGCATTAGCCAGGATACTGCTTCCAGAAACCTGGGAGCGAACAGTCTTTGCCCATTAGTTTGTCCTTTGTCCCTGCCAGTCACTCCTGGCAGTCCTGCTGTGCTCAGTGAATTACTCTGTGCCTAGCCAAATATGAGCTAAGTCTAACTCTCCATGTTCCAAATCCTTCCTGAGGACTGCTTTTATACATTTGCACTTGAATGGTATTGAAATCCAGGCCTTCCCAGTTCTCCACATAAGGCAAAAGGTTTTGATCGTACATAAAAGATTATCATTATTATTATTTTACTTAGCAACATCAAGGAGGGACATTTCACACCCCCTTTTCCTCACCTCAGCATAGAGCCATTCTGTCAGGCTCAGACGAGATATAGTAGCTCAGATGTTTGTTCAATGATCTCACAGGGATCTGTGATCTTTAAAGGAACAAGCCTACAAAGGTGACAGTTTCTATCCATGGAGTGAGAGGGTTTGGTTACAGTCTTTCTACTCTGCCCACAGGTGCCTCCTCTAAAGATAAATAATTCATAAGCTCACTCAGAAAATGACTGTTGTTCTCTGAACTCTGCTAGCAGAAATGGCATCTTGTTTTGGGACAAGAGTTACAAGCTCCAGAAATGTTTTAAATCCATAATCCATTAAAAAGCCTTAGATATTCAAATCTATTTAATGATGGGAAAAGACTCATTGATCCAGCCAATCTAGAACTCACACAGCTTTCAGAAACATCCCGAAGCCAAAACTTATTCAGCTTCACTAAGATGCAGCTGTAAATGCACAAAAACTGTGACCATTCCAAGCTCTCATGAGACAGGCATTCACAAGAATTAACAGTTGCCTTAACAAGCAGAAAGGCTGCAAACACGGACAAAGGCAAGTAACAAGAGAGACCTACAGTCTCTATGTGCACAGCTTGCAGGGGATTTAATTTGTAAGAGGTATAGACAAACAGAAGAGATGAATGTGGCTGATAACCCTGGACATCCCTGTAGCCATCACTAGAGCTAGGGAGTCCTGTGCTATGACACCCTCTGAGCTCCAGTGGTCCCTCAGGTCTCTGAACCTGCCCACCTCACCAGAGAGCCTATGCCATTAATGCTTTTGCTGCAGAGTAATTTCAAGAAGTCATGTCTACACACAGAGCTGCTTCCACACGTTAAATGCACTTTGCTCAACCCATTCGGGTTTGGAGCAAAAATACATGTAGCCTCACATTGCTTTTTCGCAAGACCAATCCACTTTTTCCAGTTTCAAAGATGGTCAGTGGATTTATACTGATCTACAAATCCTACCTGGCACAAAGAGCCTGGCACTCTCTGTGGGACCCTGGGCACCCTTTCCCAGACTGCAGGAACAGGCTCCCCAGAGGAAACACAAGAAGCAATTCTGTATCATTCAATGTAGGAAAACAGGTTCAGTGGGTTCTTGCCAAGGGAATAAACATCTATGTACAAATAATCTTAAAAATTATCGATTGATAAAAAAGAAGAGATATGCCAGAAACTGAATGAGGCCCACTAAGCTTGCCTGGTTTTAGAAATTTTGTGAGGAAGACAGGCAGCATAAGGAAGGCCAGGATGATGGCAGGAGCATAAAACCCCGAGACAGATAGATTTGCTATTTTGGAGTTACAGCCCATTTTGGAATTGTGAACCCTTATCTCCAGCTGGTGGCATTTATGAAAACATTTCTCACCGCAAGGTACGTAAGAGCACTTGCAATGCTGCCAAGGCTTGAAATGCACTGCAGACAGCTATGGACTGGACCGTTAATTTTTTTATTTTCCCGTTGTGCTTACAATTAACTTAAGTGCTGAAATGTGATGGGCTCTTCCAGGAGAAGCTTTTTATCTACCAGCTGCATTCTAGCAGAGCAGTAAATCAACCGCTGTCACCAAAGCCTCAGACAAGAGGACAAGAGCATCCTTATGCTCACTGTTATCACTCACATTACCTGTTCAGCCTAAGTGGCTAAACCAGCATTCAGCAAATGAATGCTGTGATTTGTGTGCAACCTTTGGTGCAATTCTCTATTTACAGCAGACCTTGTCCTCCTGAACACAGAGGAAAAAAAATAAGCAGCAACAGCTCTTTAGCACCATTTAACTGACCAAAGCAAGACCAGTAACCTTGGTGCCCAAAACAAGATAAAAGAGTTTCAAGTAATGAACTACTACTGCAGCTGAACTGAGAAGCCAGGACATACAAAACTATTACAGAAATCAAAGACAGCTACAAGAACCTTAAAAACAGTAGCTGAAGATTTTAAAAAAAGGTTTGAAATAAAATCTTTCTAGGGCCAGTAGCCAGAAAGCATCCTGACAAATGTTGGAACTCAAATACACAGCTTTCAGTTCAGACTGCCTTGATGAAGAGACAACAGGATACCTGATGTACACAAGAGAAAATTCATTCCAAGTAAAGAAATTCAAATTTGCCCAGAAGACAGTTGGCTCAGGAATAAGGCTGTCTAAAGAACAAATTAAGACAGGATACACAACAAAATCCTTTCTATTCAATCAACCCCAGACAGAAGTGTGTGCACTGTTCCTATTCGAAGAAACCAAAACCTAACTGTGCCCAACATAAAAACAATGGGGAGGCTTATTCTGGTTACAGTCTAATCAAACACCTGCAGTCACAGGAGGTTTCTGGAACTATGTCACCTGGGCAGGTTCACAGGCATCAGTACAGGATCCAAGAGAGCTTGTGCCCCTCACACAGCCACCATGGACTTCTACAGGATACAATGATTATAGAGTGGCTTAGAAATAAAACCAAACCAAAACTCACCAGGACTCTGACTTGAAAATCAAGACAAATGAAAGGAGAACACAGACACTCCAAAAAGCTAGGGGGCTTGCCATGCATTTTGATTTTCTTTTTTGATCTTCTACAGCAACTAGCAAGCAAATGGCCTCTATGAATGTACAGCCCTGGGTCTGATGCTTGCTGAGAAAAAGCGGATGCTAATCTAGCTCATGACTTTTTTTTTTTTAATGATCAGAAATCTTTTTAAACTTGGTTTGCACAGCATGAATAAATTTAATTAAAGGAAGCAGCAAAACTAAATACCAATATGCTAAAAGACTGGCCACGAACCAAGAGCATGCTATGTATTTAAAGTAAGTCAAAACAATATAGACCACACTAGAGAAACAACCAGCAAGGATTGGGGAAGGCAGGTATGCATTTGGAGGGGCAAAGGTTAGAAAGACCAGTTCTACAGCTCCTACTTACATTTCAGCAATTAGTGGAAGTGATAAAAGGCAGTAATTCAGTGACCTGAGGAGATGCAATGAAACCAAGAAAGAGCAAATCCAGAGCTCACACGACTAACTGACCACATGTGGAAAATGAACTCAAATCTGTTCTAAGACAGGGAAAACAAGAACTTTTGAATACAAGCAAGAAGTCTGGGTAGTGAATAGGTGTTTTATTATTTGCACTATTTTGCAGTTCTACAATATCTTTTATGAAATAAGGGCACTGGAATCAATATACAAGGTTTAATACACAAATTATCAGAGAACTCACATAGTGATAACACAGTACTCTTCCTTTATTTTTGTGTTCTCTCTAATAATTTCTAATTCTCTATTTGCCTTTATGACCAGTGTTGAGCCTTGAGACAACATCTCCAGGCTTGTCACAGTGACTCTGAAAGTCCTCTCCTGTATGGCAATATCTAGCACACTTTTCTACAGCTTAATGATTCTGAGAGACCTATAAATTAATTCAATCTGCAAAAATGCCTTCTAAAGATAGAGCCCAAAAGAAATAAAAGATCTATAGTCAATTGGTTAGCTACAAATAGCTGTAGCTACAAATAGCTAAAAAGACTGTAGTACCAGGATGCTAAGGTAGGTAGCTAATAAGGAAAGGTGGGCAGTGCTTAGAAGTTTGTGTGACTCAACCCATATAAAAGTTCTAGCTCTTAAGGTTTTTGCAAACGTGGAGTTGAAACAGACAGCTATAAGCTGCTGGATGATCCTTACAAATAGAAAGTCCTGTAGTGAAAAGGGAACTTCAGCTGAAAAATGTCTGCTCTACAGCTGCAGTTCCAGAAGTGGTTTAAAGTCAATTTAAGTGCAGGTCACCTAAACTGCAATCCAAAGTCTGAAGTTCCTCCCTCAAATGTACTTACAGCAGAATAAGACACCCTACTGTGCAACTCGGAAGTCTCTTTATTCTAGACACAAGCACTGAGGGTGCTGATGACCAGGCAGTATTGACATCAGGAGGGACCAATAAGGTAAAGAAGGAGCAAAGACACTAAGCATGAAGTTTCTAAGAACTATGACAGCTATTAAATTCCTACCAAGACAATGGGATCAAATCAAATCTGCCCAAACTGACTCCTCACGAACCCCAAACACACATCCTACAGGATCCAAAAAAGGACAAAGTCTGTGATGACAGCAGAAATAAGGGAACCAAACAATTTCTGATACACCATACTAAAGGAGTGAAGCTTGTTAACATTTTAATTTCTTGAATTATCCCCTGTTGTGCTGTTGGAGTGTGCCATTCTTTTGAAACTTCTGGGCAATGACCAGAACTAAAACAGAACAAGGCCACTAATGCTTGAAAACATTCATGGCCAGTATAGAAAACATTTTCTGCTTGCAAAACCAGAACTGCTTAGACTTGACTGCTAAGCTAATTTAAAAGTAACATTTAAGTGGCTATTGGGACAGACAGAAATACAGAGGCTACTACTCAAGATAATCACCAGCAAGGGCAGGCCTGATGAGATGCTAAACACTGTGGGCCGAGACACTTTCTGACTGAAGAGGAGATTTGCAGGATAGCTGGCCAGCAGACAGTGAGCAAGTTGAATCTGAGTGGGAGCAGAGACTTGGGCATGGACCACACACAGAAAACAGCTCAGAGATTTCTGATAAATCAAATGGTCTGCTGCTTACTACTGCCCTTCTCAGAGAAAGACATCCATATGCATTCCCCGAAATAAACACAGAGGCACCAAAGATTGCTGACATTCAGTTGTTTATAGTTGTTTCTTCTTATACATAACAGAAACTATCAGGGCCCAAGATAATAGCTATGTCTCTAAAGAAGGAATCCTAGCATGGTTAAATGGCATCTTGCAATCAAAACATATTTGGAGAACAAAAAGGGCTTTTGTGTCTTGGAACGTAGTGTTTATCCTTGCAACATTTCCTCCACTTATATCCTTAAAATATTAGACCTACCACCTCTTCAACACCAGCATTCAGACAATTCAGATGCTCCCAGCAACAACCCCAAAACACCACAGGCAAGTCCCTTCAGAACGTATGGCTGAGAGAGACTGAAAAGAGGCATTTTACCTCTGTGACAGCGACACTGTTACCTCCACAGAGGTTCAGATGTTGGATGGGCAGGAAGGACATGACACAAAGGCAAGGTTTATTGCTAACAGGCCAGATAAGGTTACAGTGTTGGCTGTATACCCACCACTGATCAAGGAAAAGGTGACTTGTGCTGGCACCTGTTCTCTCCAAAAGATGAAAACAAATAACAAAACTTACACTTCCTTTCCACTGCTCCTTGAGCTGTTGAATCCTCAAGTTGAGCTGATCAGTACGCAGACCAGCAACCTGGAGAACTACCTGTCCACAATGCCCGCCTTCTCAATCAAAAACATGCACCCTTTGCTGTCACAGCTTTAAACAGAACCTGCTGACAGTAGAGATGGGATATACTGAAGACTTAGGCAAAGATGATGCCACTCTCCTGGGGATATGGAGCTGATGACCAAGGCTCCCACTTTCTCTCTGTATTTCTCTTTTGCCATATTCCTGGATCAGTACCTATAAGATCTGTAATGGAAATATCACCTGTACGGTAATATCTCCAGTACTTGGAGGACATTACTGTCTTACAGCCTAAAAATCCCTGTGTGAGGATTTAGTGCTCCCAAGTGCCTCTTGGACATCAAACGTTTTCAAAACGATTAGCTCTGATGGGGTTTTGAATAAGGCTCAGGAAAGCCACTTGCTCAGTATTTCTCATGAGAAAAAGGTAGTTCTGACCTGATAGAGTAAAAATTACTGAAAATGAGGAGGAGGAGGGAGAAAGTCCACACAGCCCACTTTGTCTGCAAGCAAGGAAATGAGATTTGATTTACTCTGTGATTCTGAGGTGTGTTCAATTTCAGCTTGAATTTCCACTGCATAAATTCAGCTTGACTGAGCAATGTCCCCATTAGGGATGTCCAAAGCAATATAAGGTGACCCATAAATAATCTTTGAAGCTGAAGGTTCAAAGCCTCGGTGAGGTGGGGTTTTTTAGCATATTTTTGCATATACAACCCACAAACCCGTGTCTTCCAAGAAGTTTGAGGAAGACAATATAAAGAAAGCAATTAGATACAGTGCACACACAGCTCCTCATTGTTGCCAATTAATCAATTTATTTATTTAGCTCACTGGTTACATTTCCTCTTCCTACACCACAGAGAACAACTCCAGGTCTGTTTTCTATGATTCAAAGGGATTAGATGACAAGCAGAAGTCACTCACTGAAAGGACTTAAGGGCTTCAGTTCAGGGATTAATAACTCAGCAGCTTTTTCTCTGGATTTTAAACCCACTAATTTGTACTGCACCGGCTGGTAGTTTTATTTGCACAACTATTTTTGTTTAAATGGGAATCTTAAATTCTTCCAAAAATGCTGCTGCATTGCCCTTCTTGGTATTATTCTCACATCTGAATTTTTGACTATATTTAAAGAGGATTTCATGCTTGCCTAGCAAATTTCTTAAGAAACTGTACCTTGTACTAATACACACATGTTCAAGTTCTGCTTGGCTTTTCCTAACTAACCAGGCATATCAGCTGAGCAGTGCCCTTAGGAATTCAACACCACTAAAAGGCAGCTTGGGTGAAAGCTTTGGACCAGGTCTCTCTGCATCAACTCACTCTCACATTTCAGAGAAGCTCTACAAAATGTTTGCCCGCATTTAACCACATAGTAACACACCTTTAAGGTAGGATAAACCACAGGAGTCCATTCTCACCCTGGATTAACACAGAATAAATTGCTACCACACTTATCTTGCTGAGAAACCCAGTGGCAGAAGCTGAAGTGGGACACACTTTAGCTTACTCTATAGAGACTCTGATCTTACAGTTCTGAGAATCATTCACTAATGGGAGTTTCAGTGAAATGGTGCTACAGTTTAACCCCAACACTTCTACCACTTTGGACTGTATGAGTAACACCCAGAAATAAGCCTGTAGGTTGAAAAATTCAGGTACTTTAAAGGTTTGTTGTAGCCTCAACTGGCCTGACTTGGGAAAGCCTAAATTTCTTCCATATGCCTTTTTAAGGACTGACTTATGACTGTGCCTAGAGCTTTTATTTGGTGTATTTTCACAAATTGCAATAAGTAGAGCTGTTCACTTGATTTACTGCTTCTAGACAACAACTGCCAGCTACAATCAACTCAGAAAGGACAGTATGGAAGGGCTGGCAGAGCCACAGGATGCATCACAGCAGCAATGCACGGTTGTGCATTAGGAAAGGTCCATCATTTTTCCTTCTCCTCTCTAAAACATGTCAAGGGTGCTAATTAACAGGCTGCTCAAGGCACATAGAGGCTACAAGGAAAGATGTCCCTAGTGCCCTGTTAAGGCCCAATCCCAAGATGGATCCCAAGGCTTTAGGAGCCTACTGAACTCTCCCAGTCACGAGTCTCCAAAACTGGTATCAGAAAGAATACAAACATCTGAAGAGCTGCAGAACTAAGAAAAGTAGAAAAGAAATAAAGTGACCTACTTTATATTCTGTTATCACATGTTGAAAGAGACAGAATCGTAAAATGCCAGAAGAGGCACATGTAAAGGAATCCTCTCAAATGCGTGTGCTGTCAGCAGCGTGATGGCACACAGCCACCCACAGAAAAAACAAGGGCAGGGAAAAAACTCAAGTCAAATACTGTGCCAGATCAACAATTCAGTATGCAAAAAGAAGGGAACACACAGTAGGAGCTACAAAGAACAAGAGAAGTCTGCGATCTGAAATGCCACTCGCTCTTACCCTAGCAAGCATTCAAGCCTCTGCCAGGGAGGGGCACCTAGCATCAGAACCATCTGATTGCCTTTTCCAAGAGCAAGTGACAGAGGAGAGCTGTCTTAAATGTTTTGTAGATATTTCCTAACCATCTGCTCTTGACCAAGTAACAGACAGCAGGGCAGAACATTCTGCAGTGGTCTAAGAGCACCCGGGTACAACTATATAGGATGAACAAAATTAGGTTAAACAGTCCGGAGTCTGGATTCACCTTTTAAACCACAATCCTATTGAGCACTGGAAAGTAAAGGGTTTGGAGGGAGTGCAGGCAGGGGATTTTTTATCCCCCTTTTTGAAGAGAAATGCTATCAGAATAAAAACCTTCTACTTTCCAGATTTGACTTCTGAGATTTTTGCATCATTCTTTTCTAAAACAAAGATCAGGATCAAACCAATTGGCCATTTTTCTTCAAACATCTTAACCTGACCTTTTCCAAACTCATCTTGGAAAAAGCTCTCCCTGACACACACGTAAGCTAAAATCACACTGAGTTATGATCTCATGTTTGAAAAGCATGGCAGCTTCAATTCATGTCTCACAACAGAACAGTTGCCTCCATCTTCAAATCATGTCTCACTCAATTGAAGTGTTTCTGGGTGAGGATGAGGGACCAGGCTATGCATTAAGTTAATAATGCAGCTGACAAGACCACAAGTTAACAACTGACTTCCTGATGAGCAACTGGGACAGGAGTAGTCAGTGACCAACTTTTTTGTGCTAAAACTTTTTATATGACATTAATTGTCCAGCCCTAGTATCACTCTGTTTTAGTTCAGAACCATCAACATACTAAACAGCAACACAAGCACTTTAAAACTCAAGCACTCATGGAATATTATCCCTCTGGGCACTACTGAGGGTGGAAAGCTCAGCAAAAAATGGATGATGTGGGAAACTGTCATCAGCCAGAGAAATTAAGTTCAGATCATGTTAATATTCTCCCCTGCAAAAAGTGTGTCATGCTCAGGTGTCTGCAAAGAGGCTGAGATGAGGCATTACAGCAGCCTTCTTTTTATTCTTCTGAGAAGGGGAGTTTAGCCCAGCAACAGATCCAAGTTTTCTTTCTATGCCTATAAAGTGACTTGTAGGTGGTACTGTAATTAAACAGGTCCATCACTTAAAATAGAACATCAAATCTTTATAGCTGAGGTGAGAGCTAAGACTCTGTAGTGAAATGTGTCCATCAAGTCACTGGCTTTCAGGAGCATTAACAACAGTGCAGGAAATTCCCAGCAAAGCAGCCCAGATGCAAACAACAAAGCAGACAATCAGAAAGTCTAAGTTCCAGCATGCCTATTCTCACAAGTCCACATTTCTGTTTTCATCAGCTGGAAAATTGTTCCTGTTCTAGTGTTTCAAGATGTTCAACAAAAAAAGCACTTAGTGCTAACAAAACACAGTCTTAGGAAGTCCATACTGTAGCTCACAGCTACCTTTTCTAAGAAATGAAAGGGACAAAAATACCTGCAGACACAGTCACATGAAACTCCATCTTGATCCATGTTCTGTGTTATATTCTGTTGTACAAAATCACTGCTAAACCTTGGGGTGACAGGAACAGCTCATGTTTCCTGAAAGGTGATGTCAGACTCCAGCAAACCACCAATATGATAGCTGAGCAAAGGCAGGTATTTAGGTTTGGAGAGGTGAATATGTATTTCTATTGCAGAAGAGAAATGAAATTCGGTTCAGGGAGACTCAGTCATTAACCAGCTAAGCAAACTCTTCCTTTAAGCACTTGGAAAGAGAACTGCTGACAGAATGAGAGATATCTCAGGGCAGGCTCTGTGTGACCTCCAGATCCACAAATGGATTGATTCATCCTAGATTTGGAACATTAATTGTCACCGAACCAGGAGAAGGCTGCAAAGGAAGAGCAATGGTTTGATTCACAATGTGCTGAAGAAATGTAACTACGGGGGAGTTGATAGCAGTGCCCAAAGAAAAAAAATCTCACTGTATCACCACAATACTGTTATTTCCAGCTTTCCATTGTGCTAAACACACTCATGGGACTCCAGGGTAGCTCAGTTTGCTCTGCGAAAGATATTACAGACTTTCCTAAAGCCAAAGCACCCTGAGAAGAGTTAGCTAGCCACATCATGACAGCTGCCTGATGTTAGCATCTTGTTGCCTTGTCTGTCCCCATCATTACAATTCATTGCAATCAGCTGTCACTGTGTCAGACATGCCATCAGTCCATTAATGGGCAGGAGCTTGGTCATGCCATTGCAAGAAGGAGAAGCTCTCATAAGAACTTCTCCACCTCTACAGCTTTTACATAGGACCCCAACCCAGCATTTTCTGAGAAGTGAGGAAGCCCCAGAGTAAGATTTCAACAGCATTCTGTTTGTGTTTTTACATCCAACTCAAAAACAAATGCAGTCTGCTGAATTACAGCTGCCGAGGGAAATACACTTGGGACACCATGACGGGGTTTGTGCACAAATAAGCCTTAAGCGTAATATTTCATTAGCAGGGTATTGCACACAGCGACACTTATTGGCAAAGGTTCCAACTAAAACGTATGGCAGGGGTCACTGGAAACAATGTGATTAGGTGACAATCTGCAAGAAATCACCTGTACTCCAAGTGTTAAGGATATACCAGCAGATTTTCCATACACATCCTCTTCCTGTCAGAGATTATCGTAACTGACATCTGTTTTCACAGAAGAGAAAAGCTTCCAAGTTTAAACCAACGTTGACACAACTGTGACACACCAGTTAACACTGATGCAAGTGATGGTTTCTGAGTCTCACCAGCTTATTCCAGAAATCCTAGGTACTGTCAGACATTGCTGCAGGACAATTTACTAGTTTCTTGTCTGGGAGGCCAGAAAACACTTTCCCTCTTAGAAATTCCTGCTGTGAAGCAGTTATTGATGGAGAACATAAATCTATAGATTGGAAAAAGTGGAAGAGGAACTCCTCCAAACAGGTGATCAGGTGAAAGCAAACGCAGGGCTATGAACTAATATCCTTCCACAGGTCTAGACTCCTGCCAGCTATGAGGCAGATGCTGCTGCTCAAACAGCATGTGCTGCTAAGCAATACTTAGCTCCCCAGGAGCATATTTGTGCCTTAACTGAGCCGTGGGGGAATCCAAGCACCCTCTGACTAAGGGAGTGGAATTGAATTATAGCCTCTGGCACTTGGCTGATGCAGAACCACCTTCCCCAGTTCCATCTCTCTGGGTATTCATCCCCCTAGCTTGCTGTCCTTGAGTGACAACTCCCTGAGCAATCCCACTGCCTGCCTCAGATCTCCCATGAAGACAAGGAAGACAGTCAGGGATGCTGCCTTCTTCACTGTTAAAAGGTTTGCCTTTTATGTCCCTACCGTGGACAATAAATTTGAACTTAATGTCTTAACATCCAAATGCCAAGTGTCAGAGAGCCAAAAAAACTAATCTTCCAGCTGAGTGGAGCTCTGTTCAGGTGTGGCACCTTTTGGCTCAGCAGCATTTACTCCCCTGCTCTGGGAGGGATGGAGACCACAAAGCTCCATTTGTTTCTCACTTAAAAATCACCCAATGTGATGACCCAATATGTCACTTTTGGGAAGCAGCTGCAGCCCCAGTTAGAGGATCCAGAGAAGGAAGGCAGAAAGATATAATCTGTTACAGCAGGATAGTTTCAGAGCAAAGGAAGAACAGCAGTCTCTGAAGACAGGAGTTTTAGCCATAAAGACGCCAAAGACTGAGCAGGGCTAGCAGCCACTGCAAAGCCTGTCCCCCTTTTGTGAGAGGAGAATGTAACTCCAGCAGTGGTTACTCACAACCGCATCGCTGTCTGTAGCTGGCACAGCAGGCTGTAGCCTGTCTGCCTTTAGGACTCCCGAGCAGAAAGATGACTGAATGTAAGGAAGCTTAAGGTGGAGCTCAGGACTAGAGCAACAAAGTGTAGTGCTGTAAATCCAGCTTTACCGAGGACGACCACAGAACTTTGCATGGTATCTGTGTACATTATGGCAACAGCCAGCATCTGCTGTTCCTGTTTCACAAGGGATTAAAAAACCTTCTCAATCTGAAGTTTTACAAAATGCAAATTGAATTGTGCGTTCACACAAGCCAGACGTTGACAGCTCCTGCTTTAATCGCAGATGTGCAAAGTTGTAATTTAATCTTTATAAATGCAGACTGTTTTGATCATTCTGTTGCAATCCTCTGTGGAACCTTCCCTGCCCTATACAAGCGCTTGGCAGTGACGGGAATTCGTAACACTGCTTTGCACTTCCCCAGCAGCCTTCCCTGGCAGATCATACAGCACTTCAAACACTGCTTGGCTCCCCACGGGCTCCCCACCAGCTGCCCTCTCACTTGGGAGGACAGAGGGCTTAAGGTCTGCTCACGGCAGCACAGTGACAGCCAGAAGGAGTTCAGACCCCAGCCTGCAGCCCCTTCCTCTAGCTACCCACAGTCTCTTTTCTAGATTTAGTTAAGTCCCACATAAAAAGCAAATCTGCCAGACATCTGAGAAGCGTTTTGTGAAACACACTCACTGAAAAGGAGGAAAGCACTAGGACCTAGAGCACCATCAGCTTGCCTCCACAGTATGGACAGGGAGCTTATTATGAAGTTAAACCAAGGGCTCTTGCTCTGCACATTCCCAGCTGTGAATCAGGCTGGGCTCTTAACTCACACCCCTGGGTGTTGCTTTTGTAGCTCCAGGACATAAACATGTCTCGCTCCATGAGATTTTACCCAGTTGCAGCCAGCAGCTCTGGAAGGCAGCTCTTCCAAACCAAGCCCCCAGAATTCAGTAGTCACCTGTACTACAGCAGTCTTCAGGCCCTTACCAGTTCCATGATACTGACAACAGCCAAAAAAGGATGTGAAAACACCCACAAGAACTGAAGGCGAGCCTTGCTTTGAAGTTTAATGGACTTATTTACCGGTTTGTACTTTGAGGCAGTCCCTAATCTGCCCAAGAGGACAGCTCACAGAAGTGGTGGAAGCAAGACACGCCCCAGCACTTGCACTGCACAATTGGTGGAAGGACTCCTCTGCTGCAGGAGCAACTGAGGTGTTTCAGAGTCACTCTGCCTCCGAGAGGCACAGAGCAGCTAAGTGCCACCTGGGGTAATAGGCAGGATGTTGTGGCACCTTTGTGTTGAGCTTGAAGGAAGGGAATTGAAGGGTTTTTTTCCATTCCTTATTTGAGTTTCTGGGATTGAAACAGGAATAGGGTTGTATCTCTCCAGTAGTAGCTGTTTTTAAAATCAAAGTCCTTCTTTTGTCCCTCCAAGGGCCTACCACAGTTGTTCCCCCTCCTCCAGTGACGCACAGTTTATTGTATTCTGCATGTTAATAAAAGGCACTACAGAGCACAAAGTCACTGCTCCAAAGCTCACCTCAAGCTTCAAATCTCCTTGCTGCAAAGCTGATCAGACCTTGAAGCCTGTTCAGACCCACTCAGTCTGGCACACTGCATAAAGCAGTCTGAAGCTTTAGTAAATTGCAGGGATATTTCTCTGATAAAACAAAAAGGAAAAACAAAGAGGAAGATATCTAAACCAGAGAAAACCCCCATCAGCTAAGCAAACCAGCAATTTGCCAGCTCCAGAAGACTTTTAATATAGATGCTTTCCAATTTCACCTAGTGCAGGTCAGCTCTTTCTATTTAAACAATAAAATGCGTTTCAAGCCATTAGTCATGAGTAGGTGTCTGTAATGAGAGCATGAAAGCCAACATCCCTGCCTCATTCGCAAAGATGCGCTGACTTTAAATTAAAGCCTTGCCTTGGTGATCCTGTAACTGGAGTTCCACATTCCCACTACTGTGTGCAAGATGGCACTAGCAAGCTTGAGACTTTCTACCCCAAAACTCACTGCATTTCTGAAGTGAAGTAGCATTATGCCAAAACCATTTTAAAGTATTTCTCAAGCCCTCACAACATGTTCTACTAATGTAAGAGATTAAGGGGATTTATTGTGGTAGTACCTAGCACTGATGGTACTTGGCATTTTAGAAATATCAAATGCATACATGCCAAGAGGCTTTTAACTCCTCACACCACTGCCAGCTGTGCTAAAAAAAGGCAAAGCATCTGGTATCTGCCAGTGGTTTTGCTGCTAGTTACGGAAACCAGAATGAGTTGAATAAACCATGACATCAATGGTTCAGAATTAAAACACTTGAGGGCATCTAAAATCAACTACATCCTTTTGTGTCTTTCTGTGCAAGTCACTTGTGGACAATTTCTGAGCTGCACTTCAGGTTAGTACCTCAAAGGCCCGGCAGGTAACAGAAGGCCATGTGGACTGGGGCAGCATGAAGGAGCATTCAACAGCTGAGGTATGACTGGCAAAAGGGAAATAGCTTTGTGAGATGACCTGACCAAACTGGACTGCAAATACTGGCAGCACTGGGTTAATGGTCAGATTTGATGATCTTACAGGTCTTTTCTGACCTAAAACAATTCTATGATTCTACCTGAGTTATAAAGCTGTTACAGTGTGAAACAACCCAAGTACTACATTTTTCACTGTTTCAAAAGTGATACAGTTGTCCTGTTTTCCCATCACAATCTGTTCTGGCTCCCAGCACTTTCCATCTGCAGTTACCAGGCACAAAACAGGTGTTCACAGCAGTCTCTCACACTGAACTTTACTTGTGTTTTGGAGGTGGCATAATGTCCCCAGTGTAGCTGGGAAGAAACAGGGGCTTCTATTAGATAAAGCACATAGATGTTCCTGACTAGCGAGCATCCTCAGTCCCACATCTGCCATTTCAATTTTAAGACCCTTAGAGAGGAAATCATTGAGAGAAAAAGTGCCAAAGAGAAAATGAGACCTTAGTGAGCAATTTTCCAGCTGGCACAAGACTTGCTTGGCATGCAAGGCACCACAAGACAATTGTGCTCAGAGGAGATTTCACCAAAACTACTGGGTTCCTCTCACTTTAGCCTCTCTTGAATATTGTACTACATTGCCATCAGGCAGAGAGCTGCCTTCTTATAAACAGCTGCTCTTTCACATCCTGAAAAGGCAGATGTGAGACCACATCCAGATCATTCATGCTGTATTTTCATCCTTTCTGTTTGTCTGCATTTGCCCTTCTGGAGCAACTTGTGTTGGTGTTTTCTTGCTGCTTTGACCCTGTTCTCTGCAACTGCTTCTGCTAGAAAACATGCTGGGAGCTTCTCAGATCAGATATGGCACAGAGAAAGTTCAAATGCCCCCAAATGCACTAAGCAGATGGCAATCCAGTCATCTGGAAAATACAGATAAATCTACTAATTCATTTCATAAAAGGCTATTTTGCCCTTTGACTCAAGAAGGAACCAAAATGTCTTTGAAGGCATGGGAATAATCACTTGCATGGAAGAGCCAAAACTACACTTGCAAATGTAATGGCCAAGCCTATCTTTTTGACTATGCAGCATTTTTCAATCCCATAAAAAAGGTGCAAGCAGGAGGCAAACGTGTTGAGACTGAGAATACCACAAAACCACAAATTAACAATAAAGTCAGATTTAACAAATTAGCAAGTGAGAGAAGATGCCAATAACCAGCTAAGATACTCCTTGTTTCATGGTGAGGATCTACAGCAAGGTCTGTAAAACAGCTAATGACTAGGAAGGATTATGAGTTTGCCTTGGCAAGTAGATGTTTTGTGGAACTGCACTGACAAGGATGCCATGGTGTTGATAGACTGAAGTGACTCACCATCAAATCCCTGGTGTTTGCTTGCCCCTGGGAATCTCTGACTCTTTGCTCAAGAGAATATGAAACAAAAAAAGAGTCTCTTCCCAGTATTTCTGATCTGAACATCAGACAAACCTCGCAACAGTCAGCAAAGCAGTACCATGAAGTCTTACAAATACACCTGCGTAGAACAGAGGTCTGTATATTCAAACTATGGTTCCTGGAGATCTTTAGGGCTGAGGATGTACAGTGGTATTAACAGACTATGCTTAAAACAATCACATGTCCATCATTTTCAAGGGCCTACAAATACCCTCAGAATGTAATAATTGTTAAAATTAATGCTTGTAAATAAAAAAAGCAGAAAGTGCTGAAATGACAGGTTCAGAATGGTAATAAATGAACATCAGTGATTAACAAGGTAATAAAGGCTTCAATAGGATTAGGAAAAGAAAAAGAAGGAGCAAAATCTGTTTCAGCTGATTACTTAGCTATTTTTAAGGATATTAAAAATAAATAAATAAATAAATAATCTGACACGAACGGGGTGCCAGAACTTAGGTTCAAGTGAACTGGAAACAAATCAGAGCAGTTGCAAATTCTCCTTCAGACAGAGCTATGGCAAAGCCATGCCTGCCCGATTAACAGGACATTCTCAGATACCATAGAGGAGTATAAGCAGCTATATGAGAATTTGGCCAAAAACTAGTATCTGAGAAGGAAACCTTCATTAAAAGAAAAGTTTGATCCTTAAAATTGTAAAAACAAATGTTTCCAGTAAAGATACCAGCATCCTGAAACAGTTGGAATAACTCAAAGGAGAAAATAACCAGCCCCAAATGTGGTAACTGTGTGTGGATACAAAAGCTAAATGCCAGCATTAAATATTTCAATGCGGTACACTTCAAAAAACAGGGCTATAAAGGATGGTGGATTCTGTGCAGAAATTATTTAGGGAGAGCAGAGAGATGGTGAATTAAGTGAACACATAAGTAAAAGCAAAAGATACAGCTGAAAGGAAAAACCAAAAAAGCAAAGAGACTGCAGCAGCCAAAAGGCAAGCTTGATCCACGCCCCACCACCCCAACACACAGATCCTTGAACAGCTAACACAATGTAAACAACAAATTCTGTTACCCCACAAAAGCCAGACTCTGGGCTTGATCTGGGCCATCTACCATTACCCTTTACATACTTACCATTGTGGGAGGGCTACTGACAAAGGGGAAACCACAGTCCAACACACAGACCTGAGCTCACTTGCATAATTGAAAGTAGAGGCAAGAGGTCTCCATCCCTCTCCTTCTTGTGCAGAGAATTGCAGAGCACTGATTAAACACCCTCACTGAGACCACACAGTCCCTCACCACAGTGACATCTCCCTTATTTCTCTGCAGTTCACCAGGGCCTATTATTGCTGTACTTTGTTTGATGTTCCCCTATGTAGAGAGAAAGCATGAAGGGAGAAAAGAAAAAAGAAAGATCTGTCTGTCTTTCAACTTCCTAATCATCTTCCTCAAAATGCTCCACACATCAACACTGATTTCATTATCTGCCTGCTGCTAGAGATTTTATTTAAAGAATAACACACAAGGAATAAAGGATTTAACCTGACCTCCCTGAACTACTGGGGGATGAATAGTACACATAGCTGACAGTGAAAAGCTCATTTCCTTTCTCAGACTACCTCAAAGACTATGCAAAATTCCCCTCTACCCAAGCCTCCAGTTTTAAATTGGGCTATCAAAGGCTTTTCTTTTTTAGGGGCCTGGATTGATGCAATCAGTGTATCCTCAATGAATGAGGACTGATAACACAAACCATCACAAAGCATAGCTGTGGATATAGTGACTCTCAGAGGCAGAACAATGAGGAAAATTGAGTAAATTAAAACCAGTGTTCGTCTACCCAGCTATACCAAGAAGAGAATAAAAAGCAGAAGGGTTCACCTTTTTTTCCCCCCACTGCATCAGTTCAGCATTCAGCCTTCATCTTTGGGGTGTTACATACTATAGATCAAGTAGGTTAATAACAGAAAAGGTTACTGGGAAGCATGGAAGTGTATAATCAAATAATAGTAAAAATATTATGGACAGAAAGAGAAATGAATTACAGAGCAGGTTACAGTCAGGACCTTTTAACAAGCATAAGCATGGGATTCCATCCACTGGAAGGAGCAATCCAAGGTGACTCCAGTGAGGTCTGCCCTAGACTGCATAAACAACTTTTTCTCCAGAAGGTCCAGAGGTGTTGACACAGCTGTGTCTGGAATGATTACTCCAGTTCATGTGGCAGCTCTGCATTTTGTTCACCACCTGCTCTTGCAGAGTCATTTACCTCTCCAAGAGTGATTAATGTATAATCCCAAAATTTTATTTTGGGAAATAGGCCATCTCTTCCCTTTCTGAGACCATGCACAGTAGCCTGTCTCCAAAAAGCCACACTTACACATTTATGCAATACAAGCAGGACACACAGACCAAACCAGGACACATAAAGGAAGGGAAACCTAACCCTACCACCATCTTTATGAAAAACATTCTATTTTCAAAATCTAAACCAATTGAACACAATTACCCTAGAAAATTTCCATCAGCTGTTGCCAGAATTCCCTGATATCAAAAAAAAAATAAAAATCAAGCTATGTCCAACAGTTTCCCAATGACTAAATTTGTTGCCATAAATGTCCTGTCCCATTCTAAATGCCAGCATCCTCACAGTTTCCAACCACACTTGCTGTCAATGCTGCATATTTTCATTGTTCATACCCATCCTTCTGCATTTGCAGGACCAAAATCTCTGCATGTGATGGTAAAATTGGCTAAAGCAAGCCTTGTTTTTCTTTCGCCCACATCTTAACAAGGAACATGAGAGTCCCACTCCCACCACTCATACTTCTGCCACATCGTCAATCCCAGCAAGCACAGGTACTCCTAAACACCTGTATTCCAGAGATCAACATGAAAAAAGGTCATCACACGCCTGGCTTACCTGATCCTCGGAGAGCTGTGATATGTGATTCACTGCAGCATAAGACTCTATCTTCGGGTTGAAGTGATTGATGATGGCTCTGAAACAAAAGAGGGAAAATTTCAGAGGTCTCAGGAACAGCTTAGGGATGCAGCGGAAGTTCCCTGCCAGTCTGAGAAGGTGCACGTGGAGCCACAGTCCTGCAGGAAATGGTTCCTCCCTCACCACACAGTGTTGCTTGCTCTGATGAAGCCAATACAGATTCAGACACAGGCTCACTGGGAATCATAAACACATGTACTGTCCTACACATGTGTGCATTTGTCCCAGCAGACACTGGGCTGTCCTTGCTGTTCTGGAAGAGGGAATTGCTGCCTTGCTGGGAACAGACTACAAACTGTCCCATGTTCCAGCAGAGAGACAGCAAAGATGGCTATCACTGCCCCATCTGCTCAGAAACTGCAGCTCCTCAGCCCTCCCAAAGTCAGTATTTCTCAACATTTTGCTCTATGAAACTTTATTGCCTGATATGAGGAAGCTGATGCTTTATTGCTTTGGATTTCCACTATGTTTAAAATGTAGCTGGCTTTTACTTGTAGTCATCCGTCACTAAAGCCACTACACTTTGATGCTTACCATAATGATTTTAGTCCTCAGTCCCAGTTTAGATCATTAGAGATAACTTATGTCAGTGTCCCAAACATGGCAACAAACACTGGCCACTTCTGCTTCTCTGCCGCATTTGTCTCAGTACCTGCACCTACATACTTCCCTTCCCTTCTAGGTGGATCTAGAGACAGATGTGAGAAATCAAAAATTGAAAGTAAAATAACAATTGGGTAAAAAAATTCCAGCTGCTGTTTGGTGGTTACATCCTCAGCCTCTCCTCTGCTTGTCAGGTGCAGCTGAGAAGACAAATGGCAAGGCAGTAAAGATTCTCTGGGACAGAGTTTGCAACTGCTCTAGATGGGATATCACTCATGAGACCCACTGCTGAGGTAAATGCTCATCATGGGAGCAAGCCATGTCAGTGCTCGGCACAGATGTGTGCTGACTGTGCCTGGAGAACACTTGCTTAGCCAGATTACACTGCAGCAGCAGTTAGGGCTTCCACTCTCATATTCATCAGCATGAAAATTCACTCCAGCTCTCTCTTTTGTACTCTAATGGGTTCCCTCATCCCCACACCTCCCCCTGCAGAAGGGCTTTCAGCTGCTTTCTCCAAACCTCATTACAGCTAAGAGCTTGTGCACCAGTCTAGGAATAGGTGATATTCACTGGTGCCAATCAGAGCCAGTGGATAGAAAACCTGCCTGGAAGCATCCTTATTTCTTTAAATACACAGATAAAGAAAAACAGTGTGGAAGGGGTGGCAAGTGGAAGCAAAAAAGGAAAAAAACCCAACAACATAACAAAAAACCAAAGTAATCCCCCACTCAAACAGAATCTGCAGATCACAGACGTACAGAGTTGTAGGGGCACCTTTAAAGGCCATCTAGTCAACCCCCCTGCAATAAGCAGAGACATCTTCAACAAGACCAGGTTGCTCAGAGCTCTGTCCAACCTGATCTTGGATGTCCCCAGGGATGGTGCATCCACCACCTCCCTGGGCAACCTGTTGCAATGCCTCATC
The DNA here is from genome assembly GCA_035583185.1 of Anabacerthia variegaticeps. Lineage (NCBI taxonomy): Eukaryota > Metazoa > Chordata > Aves > Passeriformes > Furnariidae > Anabacerthia > Anabacerthia variegaticeps. Next base: position 21,925,640 of record JAWWEW010000166.1, on the reverse strand, counting down.
ATCCTCAATGTTTAAAACTTCTTCCACATATATATATAATCTAAATCAACCCTCTTAGTTTAAAACCATCATCCTTTGTCCTGTCACAACAGGCTCTGGCAAAAAGTTTTCCTTCAGCTTTCTTGTAAGTCCCCTTTAAGTACTGAAAGGCTGCAATAAGGTCTCCCCAGAGCCTCCTCTTCTCCAGCCAAATGACCCCAGCTCTCCCAGCCTGCCTTCATAGAAGTGTTCATCCCTCTGATCACTTTTGCGGCCTCCCCTGCACTTGCTCCAACTGGTCCACATATTTCTTGTGCTGAGGACCCCAGGGCTGGATACAATACTCCAGGTGGGGTCTCACAAGACCAGAGGAGCAGAATCACCTCCTTCGGCCAGCTGGCCCCGCTAGATTCACAACAACATTCCCAGCCACACACCTTACCAACACACCAGGTGCAGTCCTTGCTCTAGTGGCTGCTCATACAGCATCAGTACACACTTAGCACAGGGAGGCTTCTGGTCTCACCAACCCTGACAGTTACATCCATAAAACAAATCCAGCAGGGCCCCTCCCAAGCTCTCTGTAACACTCTTCCCTCTGGAGAAGGGCAAGCAGGGAAGTGGAGATATGCCCAGACTCTTCTCATTTCAATCCAACCAGAGAAGCAGTTCCTGTGAGTCAAAATCACACTCTCCATTACCCAGCCTCTCCAATACTTTGGCTTTCAAGCTGCATGTTTCATGCCTGACTGAAGTCATATTTATACTCCTACAGGACATACTACATGTTATTGGAAGAAAAGGGAACAGTCTTACAACTTAAGTTCTGGCTTGACAGAAGGTTTGGCAGCTCAGAGGGGTTCAGTACACTCACATGGTTCCAACATTTACCAGGGAACAGATTTAGCATTCATTTGTACCCACTGCTGTGAAGCATTTCAACATGGGCTGCCTGCTCACAAGTCCCTACTTGGATCTGAACTAGTGGAGCGGCACCTGCAATCACAGCTGGGATTCACCCAGAGAAAGCAAAACCACCAACCAGCTGCCACTGCAGTAAGAATCAACAGACATTAAGGAAGGGAAAGAATTCAAGTCTCCTTTCCTCATTTTGCTAAAGGTGAATGGACAGATCCTCAGTGACTAGAGGAAGAAGTTCAGCTGTTTAATTTGTTTTAACTACAAAGAATTCCTTCCCAAACTTATCTTCTGCAGAGCTGTTTTCCTGAACCCACAGACAGTCTGGGGCAGAGGAGCACGAAGAACCTGGATTCAGTCCTGGCTCTGTGTAGCCAGGTTCTTACTGTCCAGCATACCTACTAAGGCCAGGCTTTGCATATGGTACAGCTCCTCCTCACACATGTGCTACAAGAAACTCCACTGCTGCCCAGCCCAACCTGCTGTGCCATAGCAGTGCCTTTCTGCATCAGCTACTTTGATATGCTTGGCTGTTCTTCCATCTCTCAAAATTTATCTTGTCCTTGAGGCATACTTTTAGGCAACTGGCCTCCTGGGCTATTCAGCTGAGTAACAACCAGAATTTCATTTTGCAAAGCTGCCACTTCACCAGCATTTGATCCTGGAGACAACAGGAGACCAGAGCTTTTAAGCACAGTCTCCCTCTTATGGACAATAGACCAGCAGTTTTGCCACAGTTTGTTCACACACATGCATGTAACAACTGAGCCTTGGCAAAGGTCTCTTTTTACACTGTGATTGCCTTAATTATTTCCATATCAGCCAGTAGCTTTGGAGAGAGAGAAAGGGAACAGTTAAAGGGCTTCAAAAAGATTTGTGATGTGCTGTGCTCTACTGAGATTTTCATATCGATCATGGGAAAAGAAAACCCTTGTGTGTTTGGTATTCATGAAGCACAAGCATCTTCAACACATTTGTAAAACAAGGAAATAGTAAAGTGTCAACTGAAAGACAAAACATCACAGTTCCTCGCCTAGCCTTCCACGGTGAGTGCATTTAGACATTTCCACACTGCCAAGTCCCTCAGTGGGGCTGGGTGCCATTTGTCATACAAATTTCAGAGCACTTTTGGGACACAGTTCTCCAGGGACTGAGAGATGTCTGGAGAGATGTCACTTCAGCAACACTGCCTCTTCTGACAGACCCACAGTTCAGCAGCGAGCTGGCAAGAGGAGACTGTTGCTGGACAAAGAAAGAATTCTGCTGAATAGGCAGAAGGTTCAGGAATCAAAAAATTGGCTCCCAGTATCTTGTTTTGAGGTTAATGCTTCATGCTCTAAGGCAGACCACAAGCAATCTCCACATTCTTTATTCCTTAATCTCCCCGTGACAGATCTTGAACTCACAGTAAATATACACCAGATATTCCAGTTGTCTCTGAAAAACACACATCTCACATCACTTCTTCATGGAGCACTTCAAAGAACAAGCTACCTATTCTTATGAGTATTATCAAAGAATATTCTGAGTTGGATCATCGAGTCCAACCCTTAAGAGAATGGCCCATGTAAACCCGCAATTCTAAAAGTGCCAATGAATCATTTATTTGTACAAGACGTATTAATCATGTTATTGGACAGTAAAAGCAGGTCCCACTGTAACAGGTATTGTACCAATTCAGAATGGCACAAGGCTTCTGTCCTAGGGACTAAGGATCTCAAATGCAAGAGAACAGGGAAAGCACAGAAAAGTGCATCAGCAACAGAAAACATAACACTGCTGCTACTTACTGTCATGAAATATTTTAGAGATAAACCATGGATAGGAAAAAAACACAGATAAAGAATACTGAAGGAAGAAGTAGAGAGATAGGGAAAAGGAGACAGAAAGGCAGACAGGATCAAGAAAAACAGAGGTGAAAAACTGCAGACCAGAGAAAATGAGAGAAACAGCAATCAATCCCAGGGCAGTCTGTCCTCTGCAAACTACAAAGCTCCAACTGGTGAGAAGTTTCTGCTTTGGTTGTTTTTGAGGCTGCAACAATTGGCCAGTCCTGAAGTGACTTTTAGTAGCCCTTTGTCTCTCAAGAACACATATGCAGAAAGGTGAGGTGCAGAAAAATTTCCATGTGGGCCTTTTTAGTGTTTTTTATGCCCCAAATGGGGACAAGCCCACTGTGTCTCTCACCTACAGTTAAGGTGAGAGAAGGAATACCCCCAGGTGAGTTGCATTCCCCTTCCCTCACTGTGTCCACTGCAACAAGGTTTGCTTCTGCAAGGACTGTGGTAGATCTCCAGACAGCAAAATTTAAAAACTTGTTTTTATAGTCTTTTAAGAACTACCTGGAGTTACTCCTTGATAAACAGAAACAAACAAGTGCTACCCTGCAGAGAGGCCCAGAGTAAAAGAACTTCTGAAGATTCAGAGTCTGCCAACAGGAAAAGGGCTCCTGTGAAAACCAATAAGGCATGCACGGGAAGAAAAGATTTAAGGAATTCCTCAATTTAATTTGCCAATAGCTATAACTTAAAATGTGAGAAATGCACTAGCAACATGAAACTACCAGTCCCCTTAATTCCTAGGATCTTCCAGCCCACGCGTACCCACTGTGCAAGGAACACACCTTGCCCTCCTTAACCTCACAATAAGCTGGACTAGGTCCAATGTGCAGGGAAAGCAAAATCACTATGCTTAGGCAGGCAGCACTTCTTCAGCACGTTTTCTCTGACCTCCAGACTCTCCCCATCAGGTTATTGCAGATGAGCTGTCTAATACCCACTCTTGCTTGACAGCAGCTACATTTCCAGAGTCCCATAAGACAACACTGTCCTCTTGTCCTGAGCAGTGAAATGAAGCACTGTGGAGATGCTGAAAGTAGGCTAAGGGAAGAACAGAAAGGTTGTAAAGTTTGTTATAGAAATGATAATGCTGAGCCATCATTCACTGCATGAACCTGGCCTTTTCACCTGCTTCATAGGTCCAGTATGCAATGCCTGGCATAAAACATTTTTGTGGATACTCAAACAATTCTTGTACAACAAAAGTAGCAGTACAAGTTCACTTCTTCCTGCATCATGATACAGTGGAACAGAGAAGCAGCAAAACTTGGCTGGTATTTACCCCTTCCCAGGAAATCAAGGATGACTTTATACTCACTACAGACATTCATCTTGTCATCTGCTCATGCCAGCACAGTGCACAGGGTATCAGTGAATGCATCCCAGCTTTTACTGAGAAAAGCCAAATGCATGACAAAGGCAGCCAGTTCATTTTCCCTCTTCAATAAAAACTGACACTATCTGAGATGGACAAATACTCCAGCATGCACTAAGCTTGTAGCACCATGATGAAGGCTAAGAACAGGCAAGCAGGAAAGGGCATAGTTGTCTTTCATCACACTCCATAAAGCTGCTTTACTATTAAAAGACGACCTGAGATAAAGTGGTTATTGTTCAGGAATGGGAATCAATAAATGACCAACTTCTCCCTGATTTGCTACAGCAGTTCCCTCTCCCTCTCACACACCTTAGCTTCCCCCCCCCTTAAAAAATCAAAATAGGAGCAATCCCCTCCACAAAGTGTTTTAACTGAACAAGGTGGTAAGTGCTCAGTGTGCTTTACTATCTAGTATGTTGGAAGCTGCTCAAGCATAAGCCAGTAAGTAAATCATACATAATACTGAGACAAACGAACACAAACCCCCTTTCCTCTTCCCCTGTACATGCCATCACAATCATGGTTGCTGGAGACCTGTGTGAAACTTCCTGCCACAAGTCAGCCTTCCTGCGCCAAGCTGTGTCTCAGCAAGTGCTGCTTGGGGCAAGGAACCTGCTGACATGGCTCTCACAGGCACTTCCAGAACTCCAGACAATAAAACCCCATCTGTTCCATGCCTGCAACAATTAGATTGAGTTGCTCCATATGTACAGCCCCACCAGGCAGGAGGTGAGAGAGTTGAGATTATTTTAAACACCCATCCACAAAGCTTTGCTATAAAGTATACATACCTACCATACCTAAGCTCAATTAAAAGTAAGCAAACTCCCTGGAATGGTGCACTAAATTCTCCCTTCTATTGTGTCTTAACTCCAGTCTGTTAAATTTCTTCTGCTCCTACAATTTAATGAGTACTGACATTAAGCTGAAAGTCCACAACTCACAGTGGGAGGCATCTTCCAGACACAATAATAAACTGCAGGGAAGAATCCAAGACAAAAGGATATTTTAGTCAAAAGCACTTGCTTTACAGCCCACTGAAAATATCCGAGTCAGCACTGCAGCAATTTCACAGAAGAAATAAGCCCTCTACACCTGTTCAATTCTGCCATACTGAAACCTATTGATCGTGATGACAGGCTCCATAGCAGAGGGAGATACATGGTCTATTTATTTAATAAGGAGGGGACAAAAGAGTGCACACGCAGCAACTGAGCTTCTCGCAATTCTCGGCATGGTTTTACCAAGCCCCATTCCGCAAGGACAGAAGCAGAGGTGGAGCTTTTTGAACCATCATGAAGCTCCACAGTGCATCTTACCACTTTGCAGTTTGCTGGATACTAACCAGGTATCACCATAGCTTGCAGGATATGCTGATTTTCTCTTCTAACAGTTCACGTTCATTCATTTAAGTCAAGCAAACCAAATACTTCCATCCTCACACTTAAACAACTTCTATTTGGCTTTTTAACTAAGGCAATTCTCACGGGTGAGCAATTAAATCTTTTGGGACAGCTATACAACCTCAGTGGAGACTACATCTCAGGGTACTTGTCCACTCGCCTGTTTTCATGCAGCCAGTAGATCACTGGAAACTAAACTAGATCCATTTCTGTTCCTTTTTCTCAATAAGCAGGCATCAAAACTCTTAAGCATACATAACCAGTGGCACTGATAATTTATCTGATATGAATGACAAAGTAGAAAATACTGCCTAGGCATTGGGAGTGAAAATATCTATTGAAGCACAGGAAACCAGCCTAATCTGTGTTCCTGCTCTTCTGCCAATCTGTAATTGACTGTTCTACAACAAAGCTATCACTCGATAATGAATATATATCTCATCTCAAACATGAAATTTATGAGTGATCAAATGACATGTTTTATGGCATATTTCATTGCTCTGAAACAGCCAGCTAGTACTGGTGAGAGAGTGGCAAGAGTTTACTTTTACCAAAGTAAAAACATTAAAAAGCCAACCCTTCATTACACCTCAATTACAGAGAGCAGCAGTTAACTACACCTGCACAGTTACACCTGCACACCTCCAACTACAGAGCTGATGCTGTACGACAGAATACAGAAATATCACAGCTAGAAAGTCTGCCCTCCAGGCTTGGGCTGTCAAGCACCAGAACTGGCAACCTAGTCTAGCATGTTCAAGATGTGAGAGCTGACCATGATATGCCAGCATATGGAATTTTAGGCACAATATCTTTGCTTCTTCCACAGCCATGTTACCAATTTTGAAGATTCAGACAACTTTTAAAATGAGAAGCCCTTCTTTGAAGGTTCCTTAATATATATTTTTAGAAAGTATTGCCTTAGGGCTGTGGTTCTGGCTCAATGTCTGCACACAGCCATAACAAACAATATTAACATGAAAGTATCTTTTTTAGAGCTTTAAACACTTTTTCTGCAGCACGTATTTCCCAGTTCTCTTACCTCACATATATTCCTTTGTCCAAAGTTCTTCAGATGTACCAAACATGCAGAAAACACAGTCCCTGGGCCAGATAGGCTGTGGTTCATTTACTACCTAAGCACCTTGTGATGCAAACAGCACAATAGTCTCTAGTAACCAGGTGATTTATAGCAGTGAAATGGGTTACAGAACACTGCCTTAACACCAAATACAGCCCTTCAGCTACAACTGCTTGTAAGTCCCACGTACAAAGCAACCTGCTCTCTAAAACAAACAGCAAGGTATGAAGAAACAACTAATTCAGAAGGTGAGGGAAAAACTCAAAACAACAAGGGGAAAAAAAGGGAAGAAAAGTGTATTCAACAATGGTTTACTGTACAGGTTTGCATGGTCACCCTCCCTGCTTAGGACCTGAAGTAAAGAACTTTTGGCAAATATTTGTTCTCTGCAAGTGCTCTAAGTGGGTCAGCATCTACCCTTCACTTCATAATTCCCAGTACCGGCTGCCATCCAAGTCTCCTGAGACACAAGACATATTGCAAAACCTCAAACAGGATCAAAACCTGAAGTATTTTAAATTACTTTTAGTATCTTCATTAGTGTTTAATCACAGGATGCTTAACTTTAAAGAAAGCAGAAAGTCGAGCTTACTGGACACCACATCTAGTGCAGAACACTGTATGGACTCTGCACACCAGCTTCCAAACATACCAAGCTAGGAATGAAACCTAAAAAGTTTATAAACCATCTCACTGGGACCTTTTAAATCTGAGAAAGGCAATGAGTAGGCTGTTAGTCTAATTAACTTAGTGAAAACTTCATCAACCCCATATTATCTAGAGTGCACTGGAAATGACTCTTACTACCTCATTGTTTCAGGTGTGAGTCGGCAGGTGCTGCATGAGGCCCTGAACACCCTGTTTGCAGACTGTGGCAGCAAGAGAGAAACCTGTCTTTAGGTCACACAACACAACCTTATTCTACTGACTCTCACTAAATTCTGTGCCTATAACAGAAGTCCCAGAGGGAAAGGAAGGCACTGAAGCATTAGCATTTGCCTGGACTGAGTAAAGGATTAGAATAATGCAATCTAGTCATGAAGTAGCTGGATATTAAATGACACAAAGAGAGGGGGGAAGGAACACTGTCTAAGGAAGAATCAGCTACAGTCAAACCTGCTTTGCAAAGGAAATTAAGATGATTCCCACAATGATATTTAATTAACTTACACCAGTATTCAGGTATGGCTTTATCTACACAACCATGTAAAGCTGAAAGAGTTCACAATATCAACCTTTCAGACACTAACAGCTACCATGCTGACCAAAACCTATTATTTATAGTCCAGAACTCTGAAAATACAAGATGCCACAAACCTCACAATATTTTCTTGTCAGACAAGTAAAAATGAGAATCACATTTGTTGAAAAATGCCTGATGGAAGTCAGGTCCTTTCAAAATCCAGGACCAAGACTGAAGCATGGACTCTGACGACATCCCCACATACCCCAAGTGAATACCACATCCTCAATAAAGATGTCATCACACATCACTTGGGACAAGGTGAAGCTGGTTTTCAATGCCAAGGAAAGGTAGCATCAAACAGCATTACAGCTGAATGAATAGTACTCTTATTACGATATTTATTTCACATCTGAAAGGCTGGAGAATCTGTAGTTGATCAAGATTCTGCTTTCCTGAGACAGGGTGCTTTGTTTATGGACCAGTGGAGAGCTTCATCTCATCTCCTTTGCTCTATTTCATGTGTACCCATCTTCTTTCCCATTTAATTCCCTTAACCTGACCTGTCTCCCTGAAAGCCAAGCACCCTCCATCCCAATATCTGCACATCTCACAAATATCTACTCTACTGAGACCTCTATCTAAGGTGTGATGATCAGAAGCAAGTGATTTATTGAAGCTGATTAAGTTATCAGCTGAGTTACCAACAATAAACACACAGTAAATCCACTGTGAATGCAGAGTAAAAAGCCATCCATAAGCTGGCCCATGCCCATACACTCACAGTTCACCAGACAAAACAAGGATTGAAGTCAACTCATCACAGCCCAACTGAAAAGTGGCAACTTTTTCAATTGCCTGCTTCACTGAGGGCTTACAGAATCACTTCAATGATGTTGGGTTTTGGGGGGGTTTCCTTTTATTTTGCACATCCTCATCCTGCCCCAAATTTGAGACAGAAGTTGACAATGAGTCGACAAAACTCATTCAGCTGAATCAGCCCAGTGCAAACCTCTGGGAAGAGACTTTCCTATGCCATGGAAAAGGAGAAATTTATTTTCTTTTCAAATACTCACATTCCCCTCTCAGCCACCCATCATCCCTGACATGCAAACCCACACTCACCTCTTCCTCAAAGAGCTGGTTTTGTAATTTAGACATACAGTTTTTTTCTACTCTGTTCTTTGTATGTGCGTCAGTGGAAGCAAGGCCAGTGAAGTGTATTTTCTGTTTCAAAAGTGAAGTATGGTTCTCCAGTCTTAGAAAGAACACTGCACCAAACATTTCAAAGTTAACTGCTAATGTTTTCCCATCTATCAAGTCAAACAAAAAGCCCAACTCCTACAGTGTTCTGCCACTGATACCTCTGTCATGCTTTAGAAGCTTTTAAAGTGTTTTTCAAGGCTCTTACAAAAACATAATGCAAAAAAGCCACATTTTTTAACCAGTTAGATGTGATATAACACAGGTGGAAGAGGCTTTGCAAGCAGTAAGGAAGGAGTCCTGGACTTTTCTCTACAGCAAGAGAGCTAAAGGTTTGCCTCTGCTTTTTCCTTATAATAGGTAATGCACAACTACACACCAGAGAGGTACATCAGTTTTAAACAGGGCAGTAGCTTTGGACAGCTCAAGCTAGTTTCTTTGCAAAGCTCAAGCTGCACAATTCTGACACCAACAGTTATAATTCAGCATTCCAGACCTTGGGGCAACCTCTGAGTTGGGCACCTCAAGACTGTTTTATCCCCTTCCTTCCTTTTCTTTTTGAAACACAAAGCACCCATATTCAGTTGTTGCGGACAAGGTTTGTAGACACTCAGATGGGGAAGACCACACACCTTCCCAGTTCAGCAACCACAACTGAGGTCACATTAATAAATGTTACCCATAATCACATAAAAATACAGGAAAAACAAGCAAACTTTATGAAAAGAGCCAAATGGGTTGTAGTCATTTGCAAAATAACTTAATACCAAAAAGGCAGTCACCACACTCAGTTGCATTCATTTCTCTAAGCAATATTTGATTCAGAATTGCTCTACTGAACACCAGAACAATCTAAGCCATAAAAGACTGTTGAAATCTTTGAGTGCCATTTTGCATTGGCAAAATTTGCACACTTGCAATGGCAAAAAGGCAGAGTTGACTACTTGTATTCAGCTATTTGATTTTTCCTGAGTTCCTTTTAGCTCTTCCACTCAAGACTAAAGGCAACACTTCTTTCATGGTCCACTCACTGCAGCAGGCTGATTTCTATTCCTGCATCACTTCACCACCCTTCTGTCTGCACATGAGGGACCAGGATCCTTTCTCTGGTGTGCCTTGTGAACCAGTGTTAGCAACACCAGCTCAGCACTAGAAATGTTTGAGATAAGACTGCTGCCATATGCTGTGAAGGGAAAGCTGCCTAATTAAAGCATTTTAGGAAACATGGAAGAACAGGCATATCTTACAAAAAAGGCATTCAGTACATATACAAGTCACTATTACAAAGTTTTAAACTGCCAGTGATTACTGCATGTTTCTGTGATACTGCAGATTCCACCACATTTAAAGAGTAAAAAAATTTGCATGGCTTCTTTTCCCTTGGCTAGCATTCCTTCTGAGCATATGCATAATTACCTACTATTGATAGGCACACACTTAGAAATTTCTGACAACTTAACCCAGATCCAACACCACTCTAGACTGACTGATACAGCATTTACTGCCTAGTAAAATGCTGTAAAAATCTTGCTCAAAAAACACTAGTCAAATTTGCAGCAAAAAACATGTTAGTGCAGCAGAAAGCAATCAGGCTGCTCACTGTTTACCTACCAAACACTCTTTTCCCTTCACCCACAGTGTACTTGCTTAAGACATTTTCCTAAGTGTATTTAAAAAGCATTCTTTGCCAGCAGCTCTCCAGCACTGTGTAAGTTGGCTTGCATGGCAAAATTTCCTTGTCTCTTGCAAGACTCCTAGAGGAATTAAATCACGAGAGTCATTAGACAATTTTATTATTTTAAGTAACAGGTCAGATGATTACAGAACCCGTTCAGTATCAAAGGGATTAATTGCTGCTTTAACAGCTCAGGTGGGTTAGCCCTGGCTAGATGCCAGGTTCCCACCAAAGCTGCTCTGCCATCCCCCTTCTCAGCTGGACAGAGGAGAGAAAATACAATGAAAGACTTGTGGGTCAAGATAAGGACAGGGAGAGATCACTCACCAGTTACCAACAATGGCAAAACAGGCTCGACTAGGGGAAATTAGTTTACTTCATTACCAATCAAATTAGAGAATGGTTATGAAACTCCTCACACTCTTCCCCTGCTCCAGGGTGGGGTCCCTCCCATAGGAGACAGTTCTCCATGAACTTCTCCAACAAGAGTCCTTCCCACGGGCTCCCTTCCACAGGGCACAGTCCTTCAGGAACAGACTGCTTCAGTGTGGGTCCCTCCCATAGGGTCACGATTCCCACCAGCAAACCTGCTCCAACATGGGCTACCTTCTCCACAGGACCACAGGTCTTGCCAGGAATCTGCTCCAGAGTAGTCTTCCTACAAAGTCACAGCCTCCCTTAGGCTTCCACCTGCTCTGGTATCCGGTCCTCTGTGGGCTGTAGGCAGATATCTGCTCCACTGTGAACTTCCATAAGCTGCAGAAGCCCAGTCTGCCTCATCATGGCTGCAGAGGAATCTCTGCTCTAGCTCCTGGAGCACCTCCTTCTCCATTGGCCTGGGTGTCTGCACAGTTGTCCCTCTCACACATTCTCTCTCCAGCTCCTGCTGGTGTTGTGCAGCAACTTTTTCCCTTCTTAAATAAGTTATCTCAGAGGTGCCACCACTGTCACTGATAGGCTCAGCCATGGCCAGCAGCAGATTCATCTTGGAGCCAGCTGGCATTGGCTCCATTGGACACAGGGGAAGCTTCTGGCAGCTTCTCACAGAAGCCACCCCTGCAGCCTCCCCACTACCAAACTCTTGCCATGAAAACTCAATACAACAGTCAACATGTGCTAGCTAAGCAACACAGCAAAAGTGATACAGGCTGTGGCATTTGTTAATGAGCAACAGCACTGAACAGTTCGCAAGAGCCAAGGCTTGGCAGCATACTTCTTATTTGAGAAAGCTAAAACTGCAAACACCTCTTTCTGGAAAAAAAAATAAAATGTGAACAGCAAAAAAGGATAAAAACCTAAATAAACAAAACAAAAACCTGAATGCTATCTAAAGGGCGGAACTGTATTTGGATTCACAGCCAAGTCGCATACATAGTGATAACTCAACAAGAAAGTTGATCAAAATTTAGAAGTCTTCTCCCCCCCATATCTGTTCTTAATTTAAGTTGATCAAAAACTATGTTTGGACAAAATTCAAGATTTCAGTTCAACTTTGAAATACAAAGTTTGGGATAAAAATTGTGACAAACGTACATGTTGAAAGCATCCAGCTATTAAAAAAAAAAAAAAAGAGGTGATATTTCAAAACAAGAATTGGCAAATATTGAAAAGTGTTTTGATTTCAGCCTTCCACTGTAAAAGGATTACATCCAAGTTCTTTCCAAAGTATCTCTAAAATAAACCCACTGGCTCCAGCACAGAGTATTTCCTTGCACAGTGCACATACACATACAACAGACCCACCAGGACTAATGGTTCACCTCCTGTTTCTAGCAGGGCTCCCTTTGCCACAGAGCAGGAAGCTCATCTCAAGTTCTATGCATCTCTAAGCCTTCAGATACAACAACCCTGCATTTGAAGGAGACGTACAAATGCCCTGTACAAGTCACTTCAAGGCCCCTGTCAGGAGGCCAGAGGTGCTGGCAGCAGGACCAAGTTTGGGCTTTATTATCCTAGGCTGGGACAGCTGTTCATTGCTCAGCACATTCACCATTCTGCCTTTATGGGAGCCAATATACTTCCTCTGACCTTTACATCCCACAATTCTCAGAAAGCCTGAAAAATTAATATTCAGAATTTTCAGGCAACTTCTAAGGTTTCATTCTGCATAGTGATGAACAGAGAGAGCCACAGAGAAACAAAGAAACTCTCACCTCAACGCAAGTGGCACAGGAGAGCAGGAGCAAACAGTGCTCAACCTCCTGAACTACAATGGCAAACTAGAGTGTCAACAAACCATAATGACTTCGTGTCCCAAAACACCTCTGCCATTAATTCAGCAGGCAGAATTAAGAGATCACATGAAAAGAGCAAAGACAGACCTGTAGCCCTTGCAGATTCTCTGCAGTTACATACTGGGGCAGCTAATGAAAGCTCCAAAACAGGCTATCCCAGGCTTTTTTAGATCCTCCCTCAGACTAGCCCTTCGTGACACAGCAATAGATCTGCATCAAGTATTGACTGCCTTTCCCTTAAATGGTTTTTAACATATTATCAATCACACCATCACTTTTAAGTGTTTTCAACCATTTCAGGAAAATTACAGTCAGACAGCTGCTAAAGACGGAGTTCTCTTCCAGCTCTAACAGGAGCTGGGATTCACCACAATTCACTGTGGCACAGTTTGGTACAGCTGACTTTCTCCAGAAGGCTGGGCATCATTAAGATTCAGTTCCTGCCCTACCTTTACACAAAAAGTGCTGCTGTAGAAAGTGCCAGTTGTGTTCAAATTGCATAGTGTCAGGATGCATGGAGAGGGAGGCCTCTTCGAGTGCCAACCTGCAGATCCTGAAGCTGGTGAGTGGGTCCTCTTGTGCCAAAGGGTGTCTTGACATCCTGACTTAAAGACTCCAGCATCCTGAAGATCAGAGCATTTAAGAACACCAACACTACACTAAAGCTTACTCTAGATGTATGCACTTTAAAAAAAAATTAAAGAAAAGACTTTGCTGAAATAATCAGTGTACTTAACCCTTCCAATTCCCAGCATGATTTACTGCTCTTGTCCATGAATTCCATGACTAAACATGGAAGATCGAGCAAAACTCATTCAGTAAAATCTTACTTTTTAAATGAGAAATAGATTCTCTGAAGTCTCTGAAGCACTCTAATTTTCTTTTGTCATTACAACGGAGTACAAAACTCTTGCCATTCTGAAATACAATGGGCAAAATCCCTGCTTCCATAAAAAAGCTAAAACATGTATTGCTGAAAACATAAATTAAAGACGTGGTATTTTTATCCAGAAGTTAAGCTAGTGAGTAATTTCTCCACACTTCCTTGCAGCACAAGTGCCTCATCCTGGCCCACACTCACTGAGCACAGCAGTAATTGTGACTTTAAACTGAAAAAAAAAAAAAAAAATGTGTCCCACTGACATCTTCTCAAATGTCACCTCTGTCTTGTGGTCTTAAGAGCAACAATGCCTCAAAATAACTCTCAGGGCAGCCTCTGTTTAATTGCTCCATGGATGAATTTCAGTATGTCTAAGGTTCATGTACAGGAGGAGAATTTTCTCAATGCAAAGGTAATAGCCCAAAGCACAGGAATCCACAGTGAATTTGATAAGTTTTAAATGCTAAATGAGATCTTTGATCCAGTCTCCCTGATTCATGACACTAGAAGTTGGCAGATCAGCTTATCTGAACTTCTGTAATATCCAAGACTGTTGGATTTTTTCAACATTACCCTTGTACTATATAGTCTCATGTCAGTAGCTCGCTGGAGCACCTCTCAGCAAGGTATTCTTTTCAGAAGAAAACCCATTCCGTCAGTCATTTAATACAGTGGTTAATTACCTATTAAAAATGGATACTCATTCGTAGTTTCAGTTTGGTTTCAGTGTCTAGCCGTATTTTCCTTTTCTGTTTTGGTATTTTATCTTCTCAAAGATGCTTGAGCACTCTAAAGAGCACATCATGTTTTGTTCTGAAGAGATTCAGATACTGAAATCTTGAGAGCAATCTTACTAGCCTCTCATAACTGAGGCTTCTCTGTCATTTTTCCAGCTTTTCAGTATATATTTCGAAACAGACAGCAAAAATAATTGCAAAATATATATGATCATAAAATCATTCTGTCTCCTGCTTATATTTCAAGGGTCAAATAAATCTTTTTAGCTGAACATTTCACAAGAGACCTAGAGTAAAGTTGCCAGTCAATGCTTTTTGAGTCATTGCTTTTCAAGATACCGCCCCCCTTTTGCAAACTGGCACTTGCTTTTTCATGAACCAAACTGCTTGACAGGTTAAAAAGCAATTCAGATCACACCGCCTCATCTATTTTATGATTTAACCTTCTGCCAGTCTTCCAGTAACTTGCAACATCCATCAGAAATCCTTATGTCCTTAATGATCACTGAAAAGCTTACCGTGTAGCACTATTTTCATGCTCATCACCTAAGAAGGGCACTCTCAACATCCTTGTCTTCTGGGGACACTCCAAGGGTTTTGCCACATCACTTACTCTTAGAATCTCCAACCCTGTTATTGATGCCCACTGCTAGATCCAAAAGAAATGCTAAGAATTTAATGTGCCAATAGAGCTTCAGTAATCTCTGCTATAAAACTGATGTACAAAGGTTCTTAAATACTTCTCTGTCTGTCACGAGTTTTCTGGTTCTGCAGATGAGCTGTAACATATGCATGTCAGCAAACAGTACTTGGAGAACTAAAGTCAAGCCAAGTCTGACCAGTAGCAATCCCCAGTGACTTCTGAAGTCTCGCCCTGTGCTGACATTCAAGAGCTCTCCAGGTTCCTCTAGGCACATGGCATTCCTTCAGTAATGCATGCTGACATATGACCCCAAATTCCTAAAACTCTCAGGCAATGTACAACTATTTGTATGGTTCATCTGCTTTAGCCAAGACAAAGTGCTTGACACTAAACAATTTGAAGCAGAATTCGTTCTGAACTTGTCTTATTGCTGCCATCTGCAATGTGGTATTCGATCACATCAGCAGTTTTGGGGCCATCAAGTGCAGAAAAGTGACAGGAAGACAAGTCTGAGCTCTGACAATAGTCTGCATCCACGTTTCCTCTCAATTAACAATGCTAATAGCACATAGATGCATTCTTCATCTCACAACTGTGGTAACTGCCAGGGAAACATTGATTAGAATAAATTTATGAGCATACAAATACTTTGTCTCTTCTCCACAGGAACCCCTGTCTATAAGTTGATCTCTCCAATGCAGAGAACTCAAGCTGCCATGACCACAGACCATTTTGAAGAAAAATCAGCTTTGATATAATGAATATTTCTAAGAGAACAATCTAACAAAT
>JAWWEW010000166.1:21833104-21909599 GCA_035583185.1 Anabacerthia variegaticeps | reverse complement strand
TGCCATGACCACAGACCATTTTGAAGAAAAATCAGCTTTGATATAATGAATATTTCTAAGAGAACAATCTAACAAATACCACATCCCTCCACTTTTTTTGCTTTCTTTACACATAACTGCATAGAACAAAAATCCAATTAAATTTCTAAAATGAGGTCACCTCTAAAACTTGTGTATACTTTCTACAAGACTGCCAAGGAGTTCTCATACAGATCTGGACCAAGTCCAACCTGAAATACGTTTTGGTGCCCTAAGCCCATGGAATTTCAAAAGGACAAATTATTCATCAATGTCCCCTGCATACTAAAATGCATTCTGCAGTGTCGCTAGCACAAAATGGCTGTTTGCTATGAGTGGGCAAAACTATTTGTTTGTTATATATACATGTAGCCTTTGAAGCACTGCAGTCCTTGTGACAAAGAGGCATACAAATGTGAGGATTATGCAGACAAATCACAGGTGCAGGACTGGACTCTACTTCCACTGTGTGTGTGTATACATATGATCTACAAATAGTTTCAGATGAAGTTTCATAATATTTTAACATTGAAAACTCTTGTTTCTATAAAAGTTGATTATCACTTTCAAATACCTATCCTCCTGCCCATGTACTGACTGATACATTAAGCTAGAATAGGACAATACACTTTCTGCTTCACAGCTATTGAGAAACTCCTAACCATGATTAGATTATCTCAGTTCAACCCAAACCAAAATCATTTCTGGAATGTTTCTACAGCACTCTTCCTCTAGTACATCTGCATTATTTATGGCATTTATACAAGGTGAATTGAAGGCTTTTATAAACTAAGGCACAAATCAATACAAGCTCTCAGCAGATGGGGCCTTAGTAGGGTTCCACAGCAGCATTGTTCCACACCAAGCAAACTCTTTCAACTGAGTAACTGGTAACGCAGAAGGAAAGGTTTGCTTAGAAAGTCAGGAATTAGAGACACCCTCAGCACCCAACCTTTCCAGGAGAACTGTACCTGCCTCATTCAGAGTCTAAACAGTCAGGGCTAAGTTTGCATGCAGTAGGTAGCACTTGAAATGCTTTGTAACATCAGTCCACGGGCATCACAATGGCTCTGTTTCATTTCCCTCCCCAAGTTAAGATAAAAAGGCTGTAACACAGATGGCTTTCTCTGTCAGAGGTACCATGGGCTGGGGAATAAATGGATGGGAGGCAAATTCAGTTTGGCAGTCAATCAGGTCAGCAGTGTGTTCAGCAGACCCTTCTCAGCCTCCTCTGTGTTGGTGCTTGCTGTTATAGGCAGCACAGGTGGAGGTGCAGAACTGGGAGATCAGCACTGCGCAGGAGAACCATCTGGAGCCACAAAGCTTTAGTTCCTCAGAGAGGTAAAGACCCTCCACACCTCCACACAGATATGGTCTGCAGCTGGGCCAACATGGGACAGCAGATGACAGCAAGATCTATATGGCTTCACAAGTGCCACAAGTGTTTTCAGATAATGTTCTTTTAATTCACCTTGGCTGGTCTTCATAGGCAAATGCTCATCACAAAGAATAGATCATTATTTGAGGCACTTAGAGAAGAGATCAGAACCCTCTGATCCTTTTGTTTTCTTAATGCATCTAACTTCTGCACTGAGAATTCATGACAGGTTTTTTTCTTTGGATTTAGTGAAATCGAAAGTTGTCTTCAGAGATTTCGGCAAAAGAACCTTTTAACCATCTATTTATAGAGCAGTGCATTGGGATCTGCAGTAGCCAGAAGGAAAAAGGAATGAATGATAAATTATTCGACACAAACTTCCTTTAAAACAGTAACCTGCACAGAAAAAAAACTGATTTATGTTCCTGTTCAATTCCTTGCTCTACAAATGCTCAGTAAAAGGATTTGGCCCCTTAATTGAATTAAAAAACTCTAGGGCTTTTATTTTTTTTTAAATCAAAGAAGTCTCAAAAGGTCCTACCAACTCAACCTTTAGCTGACAAACAATAGGCTACTAAACTTATGAAGACTTTCATATTTGAGTTGGGGCTATCAAGAAAGAAAAAAGAAAAAATCCTGTTACTCTTAATTAAAATCATGCCTTGCTCAGCTGGCACGGGTTTTACTTTCATGAGATTTATGAGTACATCATCCTGACAGCTCTCCATGAGGTCCTTCTGGAGAAAAAAGGATCAGTGAAGATAATGACTGAAATTCTCAAGTAAAATCACATGGGAAGAAAAATCTTCCATGGTTAATCATTCTACTCTTCTTTCCACCAGTGCTCCAGAAAATCACACACTTCTCTGACACTCCCAGAAAAAACCAAAAGGATGCTAGACAGAAGACCAGCTCATATTCTTCCTTAGATATCCCTCTTCTAAATTACCACAGATAGTATTTCCTGTGCACACACAAGCAGCAGCAGAAAGCCACAGAAAGGCCTGGAGGCCCTCTCCTTTGTATACAAGAGGGTGTGAGTCAAAGTGAAGTTAAGAGACTTCTTTATATAACAATGAACCCTTACAGACACCTAGCATGGGAATTTAGCCTTCTCAACTTGAAGCAGTGACAGACTGAACAAATCACATGTATAACCTAGATGGGTGATTGTAAATAAACTGCAATCCTTCCATCCTGAAAGCAGAGGGATTGGGATGCTGGCATGTTGCCCTACCCTTGGGTAAAGGCTTTGTAGCAAATAACTTATTCCTGAGAAACTGCTGACAGATAAAATTTATGTAAACATTAAAAACTGCCATACTGAGTCAGGTAGCAAAGGCCAGCTCTGTGTCCCTACTTCAAAACTGTCTAGAAATGGAAGCTCAAGTAACGGTATAAAAGTAGACAAGAATAAAATTATGCTGTCCCAGAGAGAACCCTTACTTCCAGCCACATGCAGTTCAAGATAATATAAGAAGCAGAGGTGACATCTGTATAATCCAGTAACCCATGATGAAATTCTCTTCCATTAATTTGTATAATCATTGCTTTAAATTCGCAGAATCTTTTAGATATTCCACAGCTTAAAGAAGTATTGCATGAAGCAGTATCTCTTTGGTTTGAGCTTATCTGATCTTCTGATACACCTTCCTGTACCTCCCCTTCATCTTCTCTGACATTTGATACTTTTTACTAAGTCTTTTACATATTCTCTGCCATCTCTTCCAGCCTGAAGACTTGTCATACATATAAATGTTCTTCATAACACATCTAGTTCCACACCTTCAGTCATTCTTGCTGCCCCTTTCTGAAACTTTCCTCGTTCTGCTACACCCTTTGGAATTTTCTGAGCTTTGGATACACAGCAAATTAAAGGCTAGGCTAAGCAACACAAAAATTTGCCTTGCCTTTGGAAATCAATTCTAATAGAAGATAATACACTACTTTCTGAGGGAGAGGGAGTAAACTGAGAAGCAAATTTAAAGAATAAGTTATTATAGCCAGGTAAGAGAGAAGCTCCATTTTAGACGCAGAGATCTGAATGATTTTAAACACCACAACTAACAGTTTAGTTGATGCATATCAAACATTTTATCTAGAGTAATACAGCCAAATAAACAGAAAAAAAATTTAAAAAAAAATAAAGAAAACCAATAGCTTTTTAATAACGCCACTGTAACATTGCTGTGGGAACATCAGGTTATACGCAAATCCCAGGCTCAGCACTGCATAAGGATAGAATTATTTTGTGTGTGTGTGTGGCAGGTAGTTGCATATGTAGTCAGGTCCCTGATTGATGAAGGAGCATGAACTAATATCCTAAAGGCTGGGGAAAGTGTTGTAATGATAACTTAACACTGTTTTTTCTTAAATTTTTTACTGCTGGCCTCCTTCAGTAATTGTAGGCTGTTATCACAATCCCATACTGTTCAGCTTCTTATGTTTCTATTTTCTAGGTTTTCAGAAAAAAAAAGTGTCTTGGGTATTGGTCACTGAGTACAGAGAAGTCCTTCAAGCACAAGGAAAGCACACATGGTTCTTCCCTCCAAATTTGCCCTGAAACATCAACAGCATAGAGAACACTGAACTGCTGTAGCAAATGATTTTTCAGGTAAGACAAAAAGCAAACATCCTGGCCACTCAGTGAGTTTTACACTTCTCAACAGAAGCAGAAAGCTGAGCTTCAGTGCCTGGATAAATTCCTTTCTGGATGGCAGCTCTGGAAATATGCCTCCACAGCTTCAGTTCAAATGTTCCTCATTCATCCTCACCCTCGACTGTCACATGATGAACCTGTGTAAGTTTAGCACCATTTCTCTTTTCCAGCAGCACACCAAAGCAAAATCTCAGAACGCATCCTCTACAGTGAGTTTCCTTCTCTAAAGGAAACCCAGAGTATTTCTGGAAAATGAGCAGTATGATTGTAAAACAGTGGTCAAAAGAAAAATACAGACATCTTTCCTGAGGCTAGGAGAAAGCATGCTGTGCTAAACAATTTAATAATTAAATTGAAGAAGAAAATACCACTGTAATTAACATACAAAGAACCAGCACGGCCTAGCTAATCTCATCATGACGAGATCGAATAAAGTAGCATGCGTTTTATGGAGCAATTTAATCTGGCAAGCAATTAATCGTAAGAGCACTAAGTCAAACGAACAGATTTCCCTTTAAGGAGATCACATTCATCATCTGTAATGTATTCTAAAGTGCAATTTGTTAGCCAGCGCCTGAGTTTTACTGAAGACATTTACTGTCTTCCTTTAGTGGAAAAAGGATCCCAGACTGACAGGAGGGAGTGGCATCAGTCTTTTTGAACCAGCTACCCTATTAAGACTAACACATTCTCAATCATTCATGCAGGAAGCAAATAACTTACAAAAAGCAGCTACAAGTTTTTACAGGCCTTATATTGTAGAAAACACTACAATGGTATTTATCACACTATTTGAATCATGTCCTAAGCCATGATCTGATATCTCTCTAACACCCTGAAACTGATAACATGGAGGGAATTAAAAAAAAAAAAAAAAAGTCACGAAAAACCCCAAACAAACCAACCCACAAAGAACCCCCTCACATTTCTTGCTCATTGAGAACCTCAGTAGACAACTTTTACTGAGGCTCTTCCTGATACAAGTCTGGGAATCTGGCTCACCCCATCCCCTGACATTGTCAGCTACAAAATAATCCTTCTGTGTTTAGATTGCACCATTTTAACTGATTACAAGACTGCCCAAGACTCTCAATGCTTCTAATGTTAGAAAACCTTTCACTCCCAGCTTTTACTTATTCATGATACTCTCTGTGCATTTGTTCCCATTACAAACTATCCTTCAGCTTCAGAAGTTGTTCTACACCACTTCTGTTTCCCATCACATTAGCACTATCCACTAGTTTTCACTTTGCTGGATTGAGCAAAGTGTGAGCCAAGTGTCCTTGGGAGGGAAATCATGATTCTTGATGCTTGTCTGTACCTGTCCCCATCCAAGTTTATCTTTCTGTTAAATGAATCTGAAGGTCTGCTCTCATCCTAGGAAAGACTTCCTGTTGAGTATTTCCCTATCTTACTATGTAGACGGCATTATTTTTCTTCTGCCTGAGTGCACAATTCGGATCATGAAGATTAGCAGGCTGAAAGCAATCAAAGCTCACATTCCCCGAGTGTCCTTGGGCCCAAACTGATTCCACTCCAAACACAATAAATGCTTTAAAAAACAAAAAAGTGTTAGCAGACAAGAAAAAGGGCTCTAAGAATCATTCAATACAGCTTAGTCTTAATAGGGACCACTAAACTTTATCGAAAGGTATGTGGCAATTTGCACGTTTCATGCAGAAAGAACACAAAATTCACTCAAATGAGGCTATTGGCTATGTGAGAACAAAAGCCTGCAAGAGACATACATCTTCTGCCAGTGCCTTCCTGCCCCACTGTCACTTGAAATCAATTCAAAAGACAGATTTCTTCAGAGTAATGACAGGATGAGACCTATGCCTGGCTGCTTTAAGTCCTCTTCCAGCCTGATAATTTCCCTTATGCTCCACTCAGACTGAAGGCATGAATAAAAAGTAGCCCCATGACAAATCAAACTTAAATAAGTAGTACTGAAGAGAGAGTAAAATTAAGAAAAATAAAATTAAAAATCCCTGAGCTATGCTCCAGACCAAGCTCAGTTAGTCCATAAACAGTTAAATCTCATATTAAACTGATTATGAGAAAATACTGTTTTACTGAATGGTCAATTCAGCATGGGGAAAAAAACATATAAAACCAAAATTAATCAAAATAAAGATTTTTGTACTCTCAGAGGGGAAGGAGAAAAACTCCACACAGCAAAAAGATGGCTGCAGTAGAGAAAAGTTCCTCATGGCTAAGCCTTTAAACATCTCTGACCTGAACCTAAGTGCTCAGTACTGTTTCCTGATGCCTTCCTGCTATATAACATACTTAGACCGGTACCACACTAAAACGGCAGCAAGTGCAGGCACAATTCATTTAAAAATTAATCTACCCTAGCTATCATTTTCACTTGTCATTAACTGCCTCTTAAATACCCTCAATCTCATATAACCACAGACTCTTCCTTTAAACACACACACAAGGGAATATGCCATTATAGGCATTATTCAAAGCAGCGCTTTCTGTCCCTGTCATCAACCACAGCATTAATCTTACTCAGAATAGTTTCTCCTCACAAATGACTGAGTTGCGTAGTTGAATCTCATCGGCAGGATCCAATTTAATGGTAAGATTACAGACAGCAGACAATACTGGGCATCTGCAACAACACATACTGTGAGTTCTTTAGTTTTTATCCTTTACTGATCTTTCAGGGAAAGAAAATAGCTGCCAAGCACCACAAGCTCCTACTCATTTAAATAAGTGCTCTACTCTGCATGTCTAGCAGATGGCCCCAGAGTTAACATGCATACAGCCCAACACACTCCAGGAGAACAAGCTTTCTTGCTTGTTTTACTATTTGACCATGCAGTGAAGAGACTGCTCTCTAAAATCAAGTGGGTTAGGCTAGAAAGGACCTTGGGAGGTTACATGATCCAACTTTGCACTCGGCACAGGGCCAGTTAACTCATAGATATGTTCAGGCAAAACAGGAAGAACTCCAAGGGTGAAGACTGCACTGAGCTATCTCTTCCAGTATTGGATCACTTATGTTGATAAGAAACTCCCTTACTGCAATCTGACTTATTTTATTTCCCAGACAAACTTCAGATCCTGAACAGTCTCATTTTGTGACTTTTCATTTCTGACATTAGTTTACACTGAAAGTCACCAAATAAGGAAGAAAAATAGGTGCTACCCAGGGAAAATTGCAGTCTGCTCCTTCAGCAAGTCTCAAGATATCATACATGGGCTAATCCAATAAAGAATCGAGAACAACATATGGCAGACCTACTGCTTTCTAAGTTTACGAGGGAAGTCTGCCCCAGACAAGCTCATCTCAAATGTCCATAGGACGTTAACACCAAGCTCAGATTCCAAAGCAAACGATCAGTATTGCAAAACTGTAAGCAGGACATGAAATAATTACAAAGAAACTATAAGTAAAAGCAACTGGCCTTTGTTCACATACACTGCCCTGCTTAACCATCTCTCTGTAAAGTCTTTTCAAACACCACACGAAGGATATTCTATATAAAGTACATCATATTCACACCCCTCTGTCAGCAGCAAGAGCTTTACATTAACACAACACACAACCTTCCAGAAGAAGGATCCAGTTTAAAATTTGTCATCCAAAGTGTGGGCAACATCCCAAGTCCGTTTCGAATAAAATGCATTTATCCTGCCCTCAAAGTGCTTACCAGCCATGTTTCCTACAGTGGATAGAAGTAATTCTTTTACAGTACCCAAAGCCATCATTGAAATTCAGTGTTGTAAAGCTTGAAATCATCCTGCCCTTGACCACAAAGGTTGCATTACTTCCTATCCCTCACAGACTCAAAAACCTTCCATAATCCAACTAATGAGAAGAAAAATGTCACTGTAATTAACACAAAAAGTGATGACCTAATTAATCACTAAAGAAGCAACACGAAAAAGCTTTAGATTTTCAAAGTCTTCTAGCAAAGTCAGGCAAAAGGATTGCCAGGGAGCTTTTAAGGTCATTCCAGTTTTGGCCACCCTCAAAATAAGACATGTTTGAGACCATGCTTTCATACCCTATCAAACAGGACTCCACTGCAGTGAGATGCCTTCAGCACGTCAGCCACCTGCTACTTCAGACTCCCAACCAAGTAACACCCAAGTTCTCACTTCTTGGGCTCATAGTAGTGTTGTCTCAAGCCCAGTACCTAAGGCAAAGCTTTAGACAGTGATTATATTGATATTAACAGCAAGAACAGTTTGCTAAAACCACCCTGCACCAGCACAAGCAAGAGAACATCCGCTTAGACCCCTGCAAAGATTCACACCAGTGACCACTGATAATGCTGGACGTAACCATAAAAACACTTTGAAGCATTTTAGCTTAAAACTGGTTTACCAGGTCAATGCTGCTAAGAGAGACACTGTCCTGTTGTCCCTCCCACTGAGCTATTTGTGCCCACATCCTCTACAGGCTAATACAACCAGTCACATATCTGCATGTGATGAAGGCGTGAGGACTGACCCATGCTAAAAACACAGTGTTCCGTTCTTTTTATTCTCCTGCCTATAGAGTTTTATCCTGGGTCAGGTCCCCAGTCTCCTCCTTTACATGCAGCTGCAAGATGCAGGCTGCTTCCCACAGAAGAGACACGAGGAATACGCTGCAGGTAAACCCTCTTTCTCAGCCACACCATCAGTTTATACCTGGCTCCAAGGGATCACAGCACAGGCTGAGGAAGAACATTCAGTTTTGTCATAGGAACATCCTTTAACTAAACCCTTACCAGCACGAGATGTCAGAACCTGGCACCCACCACAGATGAATTCTTCACTGTTAACTTAACATGGTCAGCTGCCCTTGCTGAGAAGCAGATGAGCACATGGGCATTTGTGACTGATGAACCTTCACAGTTTTAGCATCTCTTGAGACAGGCAACAGAAATCTGACCTCAAAACTAAGGGAGAAATTGCTCCTTCTAGAGCATTATGCCATCATTTACTGAATTTTCTTCTAGCTACAAGAGTCAGGAAAAAATGTAAAGACTAGATAGGGTAATAACAAAAGGTTGCATTCTGGGATTCCCAAACATTCAATTTAATTCAAGACACCTGAAATTATGATGTATCTTATGGCCTCTGTCTGGACTCAGAGATATTAGAGTCCAAGATACTTTGATATTTTGGAAGGGGAAAAAAAACCAAGAAAACACTCATTCAAGCTCTCTTCTCCACCACCTCCCCCAGCTCCAAGCAGCATTTTACTTTCAACTTAGCCTTGGCTACGCCAGCTGGTATTTACTGCAATTGCGAAGTTACCACCTGTGCTGGTAGGGTGAGACAACCTTCTCTGCCTTTGGTGGGTAGAGCTCCGAAAAACCAAGCACCTTAACTTTGAAAACTAGGATGATTGTTTCTTTTAATGAGCAAAGTCTTCCAAACAAGGTGCCTTCCTTTCACAGTTCCCTGGGAACTGAGCTACAGATTCTGGTGCAATCTTCAGACCGCCGTTCTGCAGACATACCAACAATGTATTATCCTTGCTTTCAGTTCAACATATTGTAGGTACTTCATTACCTTAATGAGCAGATGTAATTAATGAGCGGGCACTTTGTCAATTTAGTCCTAAAGGAAGAATTAAGAGAACAGGGCATTTACATTTCTAGAGCTAAACCAAGTTTTAGGCCCCCCACTACTATAAGATAATAAGAAATACATGTTACTGGCTTTTGAAAAGCTTTTTTTTAAGTACACATCCCACAGCCCACACTTTCAGAGGGAATAATAATTCTGGCTGCTGCTGTGAGTAACAGATTTCTTTTAAACAGAAAGAGCAAAACAGCATTACATTACATCATTTTTCAAGGGGAAAAAGGTGTTATTTAAGCTCACAATGATTTTTACATTGTTTGGGTTATGAAGAAAGTCACTTAATGTTCTTTCTCTGTTAAAGCAAATCTTGAAAGCTGTATTTGAGAACAGTGGAGATCAGAGTCCCTTATATTTACCAAAAGAATAAAACCAGCATGGGTAAAGTTTCAACACACTATAAACAGCTGTTTCAAACTGTGCTTCAATCATGTTTCAGTAGAGCCAGTTCTTGGGGCCAAGAGAATCTGGTTGCCTCCTGGCTGCATTAGAGCTATCAACAAAGACATTGACGGTAAGGTTGAAATCTATCAATTAAGAACTGAATTCATGCCAGCGACAGTACCAGAGAAATAATTAAGATTGTTCTTGTAAACACGATGAAACAATACAACCACTGAAAGCAGGACACAACAGACCTCTCTGGATTTTGAGCTGCAATAAAAAACGAAGCTGTTTACAAGACTGCATTCTAGCTTTGCAGTACATGCTCTAATGTATTACTGAGCTCATACATAACTCGCCTGTTTCCAGCAACAGGATTCAACACCAAAATATCTGCAAATGAGACAGAAAAAAAACATCTAACCAATAAATATTATAACCATTTCTGAAATAAACCAGAACTACTCCTCATGCTGACATATATTCTCCCATATTTTTATGTTTCTACAGAGAAAACTATTTGGCAAGCAAAACAAGAAAGAATTTCTTGCCTGGTGCCACACTTCTTCAGACCAAGCAGAGCACAGTCACTTACATAAATCAAACACAATTGCACTGAGAAGTCTCTCATTCCTCTACTGCCTATTCTACAAAGCTCCAGACCCCAAATTCACTAGCACAAAAGCTGAAATTATGTGCCAACATTACACTTCCAAAGCTGAACACGCAGCTTTCAGAAAAAAATTGCTAGCAGCTTAACTAACTCCAGGCTGTAAGCCCACAATCTGCACCCATGAATACACGAAACAAGATCCACAGATACGAATTCCCTATTCACAAGGCATTTGACACAGAGCAGATGAAATCTGGGTTGCCACATCTCAGTAATGGAGGTAATATTTTTCAGCAAACTTTAATAAGTAGCCTGTAGATCCTGGCTAACTTTCCAAAACTTTCAGATCTCAAAGAAGAAATGTTTCCAACAAATCATCCAGAAAAACAAAAGTTCACAAATGGGCAAACTGCAGTGAGAGGCTCACCTTATAAGAATCACATGAATTAAGATACTTGCTGAACTTCAGAAGAGACTGCCAAGCAGTGGCTGTGCTGCAGAGTTTCCTTTTGGCGTGGCAAACAATGCTCTCTTGTACAGATGCCTCACCTCCACAGTAAACCTTACACAGCAGCTGAAATACAAACAGGCATCTTGCTTCTGATTTCCTCTTAAAGGCCAGCCTGTTGCCTTTCTGACTTGAGGAAAGGAAAGGACAGTGATTGACAAAATTGCAGACATTGAAAAGAAGCTAAGAAAGTCAGTTCAGCAATGCTGCCATCCCAGGAACAAATCACTTCAAGATTGTTCGCACCCCAATCCAAAAAAGCCCTGCTTACTTTAGAGGATGAAATTTTAGAGCAAAAGTGATCCTTGCAGAATGACATTCAAGTGCACTGAAGAAAGTAAGCTCCAGCTACAGCATCTCAGATAGAGGCATTTCTTTGCCAAACAGTTTTGCTCAAAATCAGCATCAGGTCTAGAAATCTTAAGTCATAACAAAAAAAAAGGGCAAAGAAATCAATCCTTCCAAAAACCTACTGGAAAAAAAAGAGAAAACAGGCTTGACATCGTCAAAACCCCTTCCCAGGCAACAGTGACTGAAATGGAAGTAACTGGCAGAAAGAAGGAAGGTGATTTGGGATGTTGACTTGCTGAACCATGCTGCCGTGTTTGTGGAACTCATCCACACAATGCCACTCAACCTACAGATCTGGTATCTGGATTTAGGCCAGTGGCAGAGACAACATTTAATTAAGACACTGCATGAATGAGAAGGAATGAAAGAAAATTATAGCAGAATGAAATTGGCTATGGCTCTGTAAGAGAAGCACACCCAGATGAATCAGCTAGTAAATACAGAGCAATAACTGAAAACTAACAAGGTCTCAAGAAGAAATCAGATAATATACAAGAAATTAAATGTTGAAGTTAAAAGACTAGACTAAAGACTAATAGAAAATAATGGAAACATGGGTAGGATGAAAAGATAAAACATTGCAACTGCAGACAAGAGTGCTTCTTTCCTTCTTTTTGACTCTTCTGTTAATATGTTGCTGGTCATTAGGTCTTTCCCTTTCCATCCACCTGGTTCCTCTGTTCAGGTGCCAGCTAATGCCAGAATCTGCTCACATCAAGATCTGTTGCTTGTAGCAAAGGAACTTTCCTTACCAGAATACCGCAAGGTCAAATGAAAAACAAGCAATAGTAGCAGGTGAACGCTGAGTAACCAAGCTCTGTTATAACCACCATGGTATTTCAGGAACTGTTCTGCTGTGCCAGAGTCCCTATGAAACCAGAAAAGCATGCAAAAAGAAACACATGAAATGACAAGAAGGGTTTGCTAGTTTTGCTGCTGCAAAGAGGATGGATCAAAGGTCACTAGAAAAGAACTGGAACAAAGCCAGAATCCTCATCTAGAATCTGCTTTCAGTTTTTTCAGCATCATGATTTTTCCAGGCTACTACCTGAAAACCGTGATGAACTAATTCTTCAAATAGCTTGGTTACATAAAGCTCAAAAGTTTTTTTCCAGCATTTTAGCAACAATTTGATACTTAATCTTACCAAACTTATTCTAGATTCCAAAAGTACCAATAAAATAAAATTCTGACTTTCCCTTTGGGTTTTTTTGCTTTCTTCTTATTAAAGAAAATAATTGTCAACTGTCTTGTACTATCCTGTGATCTGAGCTCAGTCAGGCTGATTAGCACTGACAGCATGTCAGAGGTCATTACCATTAAACACACCTCAGTGAACAATTCAGAGGAGTTGTTATTCCACCAGTGGTAGCCCTCACAAGTGGGTTTAAGAATCACACAGAATGAACTCCAGATCAGTCTGGGCTAATCCTCTGCCTGAGCACCCTCTGCTGCTCAGCACTGGCTGGCCCAAGCCAGCAGTTCCACAGAGTTCCCCCGTGCCAGGGGGATCACATACACACCCAGTGCAATGGTGCCACTGGAAGGAGCAACACCTGAGCATCCTCAGCTGACACTTGAGGTACACCCTGGAGAATTTGGAAACTAGCATGTCCTTGGTATTTTCAGTTTGGAGATTATAGCTTTAGGTTAGCCCATTGCCAAAGGCAACATGTTTTTGTGTGTGTTCTACCTATAAATATATATTTGTAAGTGTACACATGTGAGTATGTCTGTATATGTTTTTATATATACACAGATATAGATATGGATATACACATTCATATATGTGCATGTAACTATAGTGTACACATATATCCATATTTTAGATATATGTACAGAGATTTTCTTGACCATTTCTTTTCATAAACAGTCTTTAAGCTCGTCATCCCTTTCTCACTCTCTTACTCATATTGGCAAGAAATGTGTGTGTCCATTATGTTTGTACAGAGATGGAAGGAAGAAAGCATGCGTGTACATATATATATATAAATATGTGTTTTGTACACAGTTTTATCTGACTGTAATCCACAGGTCACCACTCCATGCAGAAGCCCTTCTCTACCAGCAGGTTCCCATTCACCTATCCTGCATAAATGCTACAGCCATCCATTGCAACGTGACGAGGTCAGCAGCATTTGGCTCTTCTTTCCCCATAAACAGGTGCTAAATTCCCTGCAGTTTGGTGGAACAATGCTGAAGGTACTACGCGGACTGCTTGCAGCTGCTCACTTTCTAACAAATACCTGAATGGAGCCTCCTCCACTGTCAAGGTTTTCAGTAAGTGCAGTTCTGTGGAGTGCTGGTGATTTATCATGAGCTATAGCTTCAGGGCTGGGATGTCTGTCGTCCTATGACAAACAAGAACAGCCTAATTTGGCTTTCTTTCACCCAAGTGAAATTTTAAGTGTTCCTTCAGAATGCTCCTGCCTAGACTGGCAGCAAGCATAACCATTTTATACACATCCATGTGATGCTTTAAGTACTTCTCCCAAATCCCCAGTCTCTCCTTTACAATTTCCAAAAGCAGCCCTGGGAAAAGCAGCGGCTCCTCTACAAAGAAAGAGCATCACACAGGGTGTTGTCTCAAGTGAAACAAAGGTAGCTGCAAGATGGGAGAGTGAATGAAAGCACCTAACCAAGTATTGCAGTGTATGCTACAACAGCACAAAAAACATCTTAAAAAAAAAAATCTTATCTAGTTCCATACTAAAATTTATTCTCTGCTTATTAAGTGCTTCAGTGAGAAAAATAAAATTACTTTAAAAATTTTTATGGGACTGAATTTCAGACAATGGAGAAATTCAGTCGACCAATCATTGAGTTAATCTATTTATTCACCTTGGCAAAAATCCTGACTGGGAGAAAGTCTATTAAAAGAATGCAGGGATTTAGCTGCCACCCTTCTCACTGAATAGGCAATGAGAAGATGCTCCTTTGAATCCTGTGTTAATAAAATTCTCATTAAATGCAAACCTGCACAGTGTTATCTTGAAGAGGCTCATTAGCTTAAAAAAAAAAACAAAAACAAAAAAAAGAAAAACTTGTCTCAAAATGTGTTTATTTCCTCACAGGTGAGAAGGTGAGTTTTCAAACCACCAACAGCTGCACCTTCCTATTTCAGCCCCACCAGTGGTGCAGCTATATATTGCAGTCTATCACGTCTCAATTATCCATGAAAACCCCAGAGACAAATTCACAGATAGAAGTTATAATGACTATTATGAGAAAGGACAGCAATCAAAATCACTCATTCAGTGTGGTATGTAAGATTTTCAGATAGATAAAGCTATTATTATTCTGTCTTCTTCAAATTTTCATTTTCTTTAGGTTGGATTGAAATTATGAATTATCTGTAAAAAGAAGAAGGCAGGAATAGCCTCCCTATCTCTCAATACTAAAAAAGAATATTCGTGACTGCTCTTTTCACTAGAGAAATCAAAGAATACAAGGACAAGAAAAATTAAATAATCAGCAACAACAAAACTCAACCAGGCTGTCTAGTGGCAAATAGGGTCCAACTAAAAAGTAGTGTTCATACCATAATAGGATACACAAAGCAGGATCTCTCTCTGTGGCTGAGTTTAAACAAGAACATGTCAAAGATTCTCTAGGTATTACTCATCCTGACTCTCTATTAGAGCAATTAATCAGCTGAGCTCACCAGTCCAGCACTGTAGGTGAAAGCAGGAGTGTTTTATGTATCTCCTGAACAGTTACTCCTGTAACACAAATGCATTGCAGCCTCGAAAAGTTGTAAACAACTCACCATTCCTCTCCTGGCATAAAAATGTACACTAGGATTTAAGGCACTTGTTAAAGCCCAACACATGCACGCACAGGCAGATGCTTTTACATTTATAAAACCCACTAAAAGCCTTTGGATAAGGAAATTACAATGTTTATTTATTTTTGAACAGTTTGTGTAATGAGATGAAGATATAAACCAGAGCATGACTTTGCACTGCACAGTTACAGCAAAAAGCAGGCAATCATCGCTCATAAAAAACTTTCCAGAATGATGGAGCAAGGTGAGAGAAAAATCCAAAATTAAGTGGATTTCTCTAAACTCATTCTCTTCATGGCAAAGGCATCCAAATAAGACACAGTACAATAAGACCATTCACTCTCAGGGGAAACCAAAGGGGCATAAACAAACAGGCAATACAGATAATGAGGAGCTAAACCAGGTTCTAGTCTCAGTCACCACTCTGAAACATCATATTGTCAATCACCTTCACAAAAGCACAGTACCTTTGGATTTCTCTGGCTGCTCTGAAATCTATTCAGTTAAAGAACGCTTCAAATGTAATATTTTTACCACCAGAGGAAAACAAACCAGAGGATAAAATTCTCCCCACACACACCTTTTTTTTGAGAGCGAGGAAATGGGATAAATCAGACTGACTTCTCTAAATTCGAATCCCTCCCTAGGCCTTGAGTCACCTCTAATCTAGACCTTTTCTAATTTCAGTGAAAGAAAAGCAGTCATTCACAAAATTTCAACACAGATGAGCAGTTGGGTGGAGCAAGGAAAAGCTACCAAAAGTCCAGCAGAGAAACATGTTTAGAGGCTTCCCTGGTTCCAGACAGAACCGTGTTCTGAGTGTGCCTGATACAGGCTGTCCAGGGAGGGGTACCACAGTGCCAGTTTTCAGGTTGTACCTTGTCTCAGCTGCACTCTGATCTTCACAAAAGCAGTTGTTAAGAGAAAAGGAAATAAGCCCATGCAAAATCTCGGTTTCACAAACCAGAGGTGAGCACAAACCCTCTGTGAGCACTTGTTTTTTTAATCTCTTCCCAGTTTAGACTCTTCTCCCTGGGTATACAGAGAATTCCCAGGGCAGACATTTTGTGTCACATTAAGTGACATTAATTTGCCAACAGCTACCTGTTCTGCATCACTTCAAGTGCATTATCTACTCACAAGAGTTCACTTATGTTTGTTTAAAAAAAAGAAAAAAAAATAAGGATAGTACCAAAAAACCAAAATAAATCTGGAATCATACGTGATGTTATCAAGCTTGCGGAATTATTAAGGGAATGTGTAAGGTGGTTTACAGACATTTAAGATGTATATTGATTTGAATGATGTCCTCAGAGTTTGTCCTCTGCAATGTCATTCGTAGTGAGGGAAATGACAAGCACTAGCAAGGCAACAGTACTGAGCTACTTGGTGTCTGGGGTGACCAAGGAAGTGATGGACAGATATTTTTTCAGTATAAATGCTTTCATCTTTTATGGTTTGTTTACAAGCCAGAGCTAAGCAGTAAATATTCTCTCTCAACATTCTTCCATTTTCCAATCAATCAGATCCATGATTCTCTTGCTCAGTACCCAGCTTGGTCAGCACCAGCTGCTCCAGGTGCCAGGAAATTAAATTATTGCATTGTGAAAGAATACACACTTAGATTTACACTCCTTAGCCTTACAAGTAAAGCATAACTTCTACCCTTGAATACAAAGAACAGGTCTAAGAGAATACTGAAACGTCCTTAAATAATCAGTTTTAAACACAGACAAAAATCCTGCAGTATTAATGGGCCTCAAACCTTCTTATTAGAGCCGCCTTATAGTCCCCTACATAGCTTCGTGGAATTACAATAGAATCACGCAACAGAAATCCATTAGGTCCACAACTGCTCTTCCAGCACAGCATTGCTCCCTATTGTATAATTTCTCCCAAGAATACTGTGAAGATTAATTTATTACAGTTTGTGCCATGCTTTGAAAGCACTCAGTCGACGGAAGAACCAAGAGAATTATTAGAGAGAAGACAATCAAACCCTGGTGATCCTCTCTATCCCAGCAGGCCTGTTTAGAATAACAATTTAGCCCAACAGAGAGAACAAATTCAAAACCCAATTTACTAAAACAAATGTGAAAGAATCATGACAAACATGTAGTCACAGAGGACACAAGAATCTTCAAAATGGCTACTAACTTGTAGTCCTTACCTAATATTGACTAGTGCATGGGTCACCTTGCTTGCAGGCTCTTTCCACTGACCAGCATTGGTAGACAGCCTCAGGACTGAAAGGAGAAGACGGTTAAGAGTGCTGGCACAGAACTCGCAATTTATTTAAAACAAAACAAAAATCTGCTTCAGTGAGGTGGAAGTCCAGGAACCACATCAAAATGAAGGTCATCCTTGAGATGGCCTGTGATCCAGGGCTGACATTCCCTTCAGAGCCCATCAAAGAAATATAAGGAACATGGAAGAGGTGAGTAGAACAACATATGACTCAGAGACAGAAAGCAGAGGGGATAGAAGAACCCAGGTCCTCCTAACTGCTTTCATCGCCACATACACAGTTCATTTCCCCCAGAAACAGGGCAGCGTCCCATGTCTAGAACAGCTATTATTTCACATACAGCTGTTGTCCTCCAGCTCCCATTTATGCAAGATTTCATCTGAACTGGACTACATCCTGCAGTTTAAACCCTCTCCAGCAATGATGGATTTTTTACATCCCCATTTATCCAGAACTGCAGAGAGGAATTACACATCAGCCTAGGGGAAAACACTTCCTGTAGGAACAAAGGTGGTGTTCTGTTGCACAGATGGTCTCTGACAGACTTAAGAGCAGATCTGAAAACATTCAGCAATAGCAATAACTTCTAGGGAATACAATTCTTTTCTGTCAGAGTACCAAAAATATTTATTTAGGTCAAAATATGTAGTGTTTCTATGGTGGCAGTTACCTGCATATCTCTTGGTATGCATCAAAACATGAACAGATCTTGTAGCAGATGTTTAGATTAATTTCCATATTGCCTGAATAAAAGGGAATTTTCTATGAATTTGTACATACAGGGTTTTCTGAAAATTAGATTATACAAGAAAAGTTCACCCTCAACTTAGAAGCGAAGGAACAGCTCAACATCTGAATCTAGAATCATCTACAAACATAGATAATACAAATGAACCCATGAGCACAGTGGCTGCATACTCATGCCTATCATTGCAGGACAGAAGCTGCCAGTCCTGCAGATCTGGATAAAATTCAGTTTCAGAACAAAAAAAAAAACTCCAAGTCAATTAGATTCCACCTTCACTCCCAACACAGAAAGTTTCAACCACATTAACAGAAAATTAAAGGACAGAGTAGCTTTGTCATCTGTGCTAACAAATGCCCCAAGGTCAGGGAACAGAAGGGTCACTGTAGTCTCAGAGATAGGCTGACAAGCAAAAGGAAGCTGTCAGGACATGTGGTGGCTTTCATCAGCTTGAGACAGTGGTACCTTCTCACTTCCTAGTCTACCATTACATGTCATCTGCAGAAAAAAGATGTCAGCTCTGAGTAACATTATTCTGTCAAACAGTAGGTACAGTATTTGAATATCTGAAGGTAGGTACAGTATTTGAATATCTGAAGTAATGTATTCAGAGAGGGTTTCCATTCAGGTATCTGCAACAGTAATTCAAAGGGGTTTGCTCTAGGTAGCAGGATGGAAAACGTTCATGTGACAAATTAATTGTTTCAACAGGTTAGGTGTGGCTTTTGCAACCCAACTGAGCAAGTATTTGAGTATGTTTTTCTTCTATTCCACTTGCCTTCAGCTTTCACAGGCAATGGGTTTGAAAAAATTATTGGCTAGTAAAAACACCTTACCTTACTAGCTACAGTTCTGGGAAGTAAGAAATGGGTTAGCAAAAATCTTACACACTCGGCACAAAAATGGCCAAGTGATTCCTTATATAATGGATGAAAACTGTAGGAAATTTATACAAACGAGCAGTTTGGTTTTGCTTGCAGTTACAGGGAGCATTCAGCTACTTTTATATAGGTGAGGATGGTTCTCCTCCAAATCAAGAGTGCTGTGGCAAATTGTCTGTCCTTTAACTCTGCGTATTTGCTTATAATAACTCCTATTGTTCATTGGGTGATCACACTGAGAAGGAAGCAGGGGGTGAAGGGAAGAAAGGTCCTTTTAGAATAAAGCAAACAAAGAACACAGATGTATTCCTTTTTTCATAGCTTCAAGTATGAAGACACTACACCAGTGCTGCTGCAGCTACCCTGGGCTGCAGGCTCCTGGGTATACACTGCCTGATTATGCCTCCATGCATTCCTCTTTTCCCTGCTGGATGTCACTTGGTGGCATCTTTCTTTGAAGGATGGCAGCTTCTCCCTGTTTTGCCAGTGGTCACATTCTTCAGTCCAGTGATTCTCTTGTCACTGCAAGCAGGTTTGTGAGGGCTGTTTTCTTGGTTCTTCTGGCAATGAGTGCAGTGGATGTGATTTGTCTAGCACAGCAAGCTTCTTGTTATAAATTTCTCAAATTCTTTTCCAAATTCTTATTTGCATTGAATGTTTCTCTGTGCTAGCTAGTTCAGCAGCACATACCTGCCTTTTGACGTGAAACTGTCGAATATTGTAGATGCAAACTACATGAAAATGCATGAAATACCACATACTCTGTTATGACAACAAATTCATATTTCCAATCACACTAAGTGACTGATACAGAGGCTAAGAGTCTTTTACTATTTTTTCTGACTTAAAAAATTATCCCTGTGACAAGTTTATTCCTCTCTGAATTCCTCAATTCTTAATACACCACACATGTCCTAGTACACAAAAGATGCCCATTCAGTAAGGCACACATCAGTAGCAGGTGGACAGAGGAACACCTGCCATAAATGTCCCTCCTTCACCACCCTCACTTCCAGTCAGCAGCCCTGACGAGTCAGGAGGTACTCACCCATGGAATAAAGGTTGTCAAAATTCTGATGCATCCGAATGATTTCATAATACAGCTCATCATAGCTGCTGGGAGTGGGGAGAAACGTGTCTCCGTAAGTGATGAACATGTTGAACAGGTTCACAACCTATACAAGTGAAAATAAGTTACAACAAGAATATTTAGCCCAAATCTATTCTGTAAAAGAAACAATACAAACTATATCCAAAACCTTCAAAGAAATAGCTTGCAGTTACAGCAAACAGTATTACACTATTTCATTGCTTTATTTATTAATTTCCTTATAGTACAGAAGACACAGACAAGAAGCTTAAATACTATTTTATCTGGGGACAGAAAAACATTTTTCTATTTTGTATACAAAGGGATACAGAATAAGAAAAAATATTATCAAATCTGGAAAATTAAACTAGGCCTTTCCTCACACAGACTTTTTTATTTCAATGAGGAGACCCTACAGTGAGTCCAAGCACTGCCCTCTCCAAATGCATAGCTAAACCAACCACAATGATATTCCTCTGCTTTGTGGCCTTGTTCTCATATGTCCTTAACAGGCCAGAAATCCTTTATGGAATCCTTTCAGGATTACAATTTTTTCTTAAGATTCATTCACTATTAAGTTGTTAAAATAAGAGGATTTGTGTGTACTCACCATAAGAGCAAGGGTGAAGATGTTGTGCTTAGCCAGCAACACAGTCTCATTAGACATGAGGAACTTCAACAAGTTGATCAAAGCTAGGAGAAAATAATTATTTTTAAAAGAATATAAAAAACAAAGCAATTGTCAACAAATCACTTAAATGCAGGTGCATTTACATTACCAAATCTAAACTAGCCTAAATGCCAGCTGCTCACCTCAGAAATTATCAATTTACATGTAGAGTTTGGTGGTGCTTTTATGGCTAAAATACTGTGATGAACAGGTAGGTGACAGCTATTTTACCACCCCACTTTTATTCTCCTTCACTGACTTCCCAATCAAATCTGCTCAAGCCCAAGGTAAGTCTCTTGTTAGCTTAGTCAGTTCATGGAGATTTTTCTATCTGCTAGATACTAGAGTGAGTTTTTGGGTTGGAGAATCCGACTGTCTCGTTTCTGTTTCATATATCACCAACATGATGTATGCATAGTCAGCCCCAAACTGTCACTCTTGTTGATACATAGAGTTCAAAAAAAAAAAGTCACAAAACCCCCACGGCACAGCTTTTCTGTAGCTCTGTGTCAATGCTGCTGCACTGGTAAGAGAAAGGATGTAGTACTTTATTGTGTCAGTTATCTGGGGCTGTGCAGTAAAGACTTCAGATCTGGTTCACACTTGTCTTAAATAACGAAACAACAAAAGCTCTTGCTGTAACCCAGAAGCAGTTAGTAAGAGTGGTTATTAACAAAAAGGTTGGCTAAAAATGCTTTAATCAAACAGATTTTACAATAAGCAATTGTATTCCACGTGCTTGAATTAAATGCAAAGTTCTTTATCTTGATTTTCCAGTTGCTGAAATTTTCAGAAGAGAAAACTATTTTCTTCTGCATTATAGCTGCACAGGACTGAAAGCTGATGCCTGCCTAGAACAGGTTCTTAATGTACCTTCTGCTCTGAAGTCAACAGATTTCAAGACTTAATACATCTGACTTTAGATGCCCTGTAAAATCAACCTGGAGTGCCATACACACTTCATGATCTACTAATTGGTGGCTACATCTAAAGGAACAACACCAGGCATTACTCCAGTTTCTTACAGGCACAGGTAGAATTTGTTAAGCCATTTTTTCCCCCACCATTACACAACAGTCACATGTTACCCAATAACTTGTGAAAAGATCAGTTCTGGTTTGGGAGAACTCCACAGCAAATGCAGAACAGACAACTCAGCCCAAAGGTACAGGCCATGTAAGAGAAGGAGAACACATGCAGGGAACAAAATGAGGTAAGAGCAAAATTTGAATACCCACCCCCTTCAGGATTACAAAGTATTCACAAAAGGTAAAACCAAAAAACCTACAGTATAAAGAAAGATGTGTAGAGACTAGTCAGATCTTGAATTAAACAAAATTGTCAGATTATGAACGCAGTCCTGCAACCTCTACTTTCCAAGACTAGAAGTTCACCAAGAGTATCAAAAGTTTATATATGCCCCACAAAAGGGAAGCCTAAAGCCCCAAGATGGGTATTTAGTCATCACAGACAGAAGCTACTTCAGTTTAATCTACCAGCAGGTGGCTGATGCTAAACTGCAAACCAGAATGAACAAAGTTCTCTGCAAACTCCAGACATGCAAGTGATTTATCTTTCTGAGCTATTCCAGGATGTAACCATAAGCAATAACATCTCTACCTTCCATGACAGTGACCCACCTCATGAAGCAGATATATTAGCAACTATTCAATTGAGCCCCAAAACTCCCTATACCATTATCCCTCCATCATCAAACAAGCTCCTGGGACCAAAAGCAGAACCTGGATTTCACAATAAACCAGCTCTGGAAATACTCCTGTCAGTTATTTTTCTGTGAAACAGCTATTTCAAAACAAAGAAATAGCAGGTACAGATGGGCTCTCCACCGGAGCAGAGATCCAGCTAAAAACAGGTTGCCAAGGTAACCAAGCCTCCACAGCAAAAAAGTAGAGTCTCCTGCAGTCAGTGCCTTGGACTGCAGACAGCTGCCCTGCATCCCTGTCACAGCAGCTCATCAGCCAACTCCCCATTTTGTAGTTACAGGCATGACTTTACTTCCTTCCCAGCCACGCAAGTCCACATGGCCACAGATCACGACCAGGTGCTGCTGTTCAACTAAACCAACTTGGACTTCTGGAAGCAGAGTTTCAGAGCTCTGGATTTCCTACAACAAGTGGTGAAGTCTCCTGTTCATCTCTTTGCCTGCTGAATGGCCTTTGACAGCAGGTGATTGCACAGTGTGACGAGAAGCCACTGAACATCCAAACACAGTAAACATGAAAGCTGCCCATGATGGGGAGACAGTATTTTAAAAAGAACAAGTGTATTTGTCTCGGATATAAGCACTCACCAAATGACAAGGACAAGCACACTACAACTTCCCACTGCAGTATTTCTGAAGCACTTACACTGCTCTCTATTGATGACAACACTTGAAGAAAAACTTGCTCTGTTCTACCCCAACACCAGCTCCTACATTTGTCCCAGACATTGTAATGAATGCTTATGTTTCATTTTTCTATTCCAGTTAGAAAGAAGAGATTACCATTGCTTGAAATAAATCTTAATACCTGAACTGCACTGCATCACAGCCCACTCACAGTTGATCTGTGCTGGTCCTTTCTTAAGAATTAGGAAGGAGAGAGATGTGCTTCACTTGAAGAGGAAACTCAGTGCTGGGCTCAGAGCCCGGTCAGAAGAACTAACACACCAGGTCTGCAGTCACTGTGTGCACTGAACAGATAAATTTATCCCAACTGTTTGGAAACCACACATTCTTAAAAATGTTGCAGTGTTCCTAATTAGGATATACACTACATCAATGCTAAAAGACCAATCAATCTTTTTCCACATCAGCACATTCTGCATCAGCCGGTGCTCAAGTGGCTCTAAGGAACATGATCACTGTGGAACATGAACCCTTAAATCTCTTTCTCATGTCTCTATAGTTTGCTTGTAAGGCAGATTCCGTACTGAAAATGAGGACAGCTATGCCCTGAAGTTTTCAGAATTAACAACTCTTAGACCCAGCTTCATATGCCCGGTGCGCTTCAGTGACAATTACACACACAAAATAAACTTTTAGAGGAAATGTCCAACTGGCTGAACACCCCTCTGCCCTCGAGCTCCAAGAGGGAACTGATGCTACTATTCATGAGCAACCTGAAACCAAACCAGATGTGTCACTTTTTCCCTCCTGTGATCAACTGTTCACCTCTCATACCCCATCTGCAATCTGTCCTCTTACTGGCCAGGAAATTATCCACTTTTTTCACCAACAGAGAAGCAGTTCAGTCTCTCAGCTGCACAGGCAGATAGCACTGTGACCCTTGCTTGGGCTCAGCCACCTTATCCCAAATTGTGCTCCAGGATTTAATAGTGATGGATGGTTTAGGCATGAAACCTGTTTCAATGTGAACTGGAAAACAGCACCATTTTTGCAATAGCCTCTAGAGCTTTCTTTTTTCATTAAAGATACCCATCTTTGACATCCCTTGGCAGGACCCAATACACTTATTATGAGGAGTCATGAAACACCATAATTTCACAATACAACACTGTCACTTTAACTTTTTAGCAAGAAAAGCAGGAGGCTGTATCTAAACAGTCACCAGTATTTTCATGCAAGGTCTTCATTTTGCCATCTGAGCACGCTGACTATGCTTCTTAAATCAAAAAGAAGAAAACACAGCTCTGAATAGCCTCAAAACAAAGTAGAAAAGCATACTGAATGGACATAGTCATATGACTGGCTGTATGAGAAAGTGGTGTAAAGCACACAGGTTGGTTTTTGCTCAATTTTCTCTCCAAAGAATTATTATAGGCAAAGGATGAAAAGTGACATCACCAGCTTTTACAGACACTCTCTCTGCTTTTTAAATTGAAATTACTGCAGTGAAAGAGGCTCTTAGCTCCTCCACTGCACAACTGCTTTTGAAGACAGACACTTTCCCTTATCAGCTCTTGTGGCCGGTCTGTCTGCCAAGGAGCAGCAGTACTCCTGCTCAGTTATTTGCTGCCCTTCTTCAAGTCAATCCTCTGTGAGAAGACTGTAGGCAGCCAGCATCGCTTCTTCTCTTCTACCAGAAAGTAGGTAATTCCTATTACGGACAGATGCTCTTCACTCACTCCTTCCTCTATTCCTATTCCCACATGGGCTTACCTTCTCTCCCTGTAAGCCTTGTTTCAAACAGAAGTATATTCAGCCCCAGCCAAACTGCGATTCATGCAAAGTTTTTGTTTTATTTAGTGTCTCAGTGTTCACTGTTTGGATCATGTGTAATGCAACAGGACTGTGGAGGTAGATATAAGAGAAAAGGGGGAAAAAAAAAATAGCAGTACCATCCCTTGGGCAAGTCAGAATGTAGCACAGACTCTGCCAGGAGCACTGGAAAGCTCTGATGTGTTATTGCACAACAGAGCAGAAGAGAACAGCCCTGAGACATACATCAGTGAGAGCTTGGATGGGTTCAGCACAGTATGGAGGCCTCTGTCACCACATCTGCTGCACTTACAGGTCAAAAATCTTCTAATGGTGCATATAACAGCCCTCAACAAAGGAGCAAGGAAGACAGATTCAAGGGTTCCTCAGATGTAGTATAATATCAGTTAACACGATCCTGTGCTCTACTAAAATCCTCCAGTTTTCTACCTTTCCACTTTCAGGGCACATTGGGAAGAACACTAATTTTTCCATTCCCTCTGCAAATTACTATTTTACCAACAGTATATTCAGTGTCCTCCTTTCTGTGTCTCAAACCACAATGCCTTTAGGAGGATTCCCACCCCCATGTCACTAGAAGGCAGCTGACAATGATATCCAGGCAAAACTTCCATGTTGCAGAGAAATCATCTGCCTATGAGTGCCTCAGCAGTACTGTAACCATCCTGGACCTCCCATAGCCAGCCTGTTCACACATATGTACCTGCAAGACAAGGTCCATTCCACTCACTGTAGCACATGGTAAACTGGATCTGGTAAGGCTTGGTGCACTAGACTGGAACTGAGAAGAAAGTGGATTCAATTCCTCAGGAAGCAGCACTGGTCTTTCCTCCAATATAAGAGTAAACAGGACCACTCAATGTACAACAGCCCTGGAAACATCAACAGAGCAACAAGCAGAGCCCTGGCTGTACCTGGGCAGATGAAAGTGCCACCTAGGCACGGTGTGCTGTCTCTAATTGGTCAACACCACATGCCTGTGGAAAAGTAATAGGCCAAACAACACTTTCTCAATAATGCTCTTCCAGATTCCAAAACTGAGCATGATTCCCTTACATAAGGCAGACTACCAGCACAGAATGCAGAAACAGCAGATTCTCACTACACGAAAATGCTATAACCACAGACCAGTCCACTCTCTTCTTCCAGACTGGAAGTCACAAGGGCTAAGCTAGGACAACCACACAGCACATTGTGCAGCTATGAGGAGAAGAGACCCCAGAACAGACTAATCACCTGTGGTAAATGCTGTACCTGAAAGACAATTCAGAACTAGGGAAGCAAAAGGCTCAAATATAACATACTGAGATGACCAGAGTGTTAAGATGTGCAGATCTGGCCACATTCAGCATTGGCAGGCATTCAGCAAAACAGTGATCAAAACAAATTCAGCAGGAGATGAGTATCTACAGATTGGGTTTGACAGGAAAGAACCAACAGAGGTAGTTTTCAGATAGAGCCGTAGAAATAAGAAGCCTGTCTGAGAAATAGCTACATTGCTGTTACAAACCAATGCACCAGAACTCCCGGAGGCACAAACTATCCCAGGATTCTTGGACAAGTGCACCGATTACTCACTGACAGCACTTGCAGCTTCCTGTCAATCAGCCCAAGTGCTGGAAAACAAGACTGTTGCACCAATGCTGCAGTCCCTACTCAGGGGAGCGGGGGAAGCAGTAAAAGCTCTGTCAACATCACCAGTCAACGCCCTTCAGCACCTTCCCTCCGCTCTGGTCAGGAGGGAGCACTCCACTCACTGCTGTACAATTGCCTGGCTGTCTCCCTGCTTGCTGCCCCAGGCACTGCCAGGTTCCTCCTCCTGGCCACCACAGCTCTGTGGCAGAAAGCAGCTGGCTACTAGCAGGCTCCCTCCCCATCACCAGCACTCTGCAGCTGTTCCCTCTTCTCCCCATGACTCTCAGGGTACAAGCATGGAAGCAGCCTGTTTTCTTAATGAGAATCAACAGCTTGCCAGAGGGCTGGAGCACATGCTGGCATAACGCATGGCTCCCAGGATCAGTCAAGCAGGCCACTTCAATTCCATCCCTTTACGTTCTTTATATAGCCCCCATCCCCAGTACTCACTGTTCCCACCTAAATGGAGCCAACAGTGTGAAAATTGCAAGCTTAATGGAAAAGCTGATTGCTGATGTCAGAGCAATGCTGCTTGATGGCAATCCAGCAGGCAGTAAGAAGGAACACAAATTTTCCAACTTCAGCTAAAGCTGGGATGAACAATGCTTTTTTTTCTTAAAAAT
The DNA here is from genome assembly GCA_035583185.1 of Anabacerthia variegaticeps. Lineage (NCBI taxonomy): Eukaryota > Metazoa > Chordata > Aves > Passeriformes > Furnariidae > Anabacerthia > Anabacerthia variegaticeps. The sequence goes on along the minus strand of JAWWEW010000166.1, from coordinate 21,882,228 downwards.
AAAAAAGCACACACCCACAAGGTTCATTCCTCTTTAGAGGAAAGAGAAATATTGAGCTCAATTCTGTTTTGCCTGACAGTGTAGGTTCACACTGTTAATTAAACAGTAGTCTTGGGAGTTAAGGTTGCACATTTTTGCACAGGGTTTTAAAACAGAAAAAGAGGAGAATCTGGAGAAAGAGCAGAAACATTGTGTGAGAACAAGGGAAGACAGTAAGGTAAGGAACCCAACAGTGCTGCTGCTTGAAAACAAAAAGTGGGCAGGGATAAATGACTTCATTCTGAATGCTGCAACTCCCCTGTGCAGACAAAGAAAGGGCTGTGAACAGCTGACTGTAACACTTCATCATCAATGGGATCGTTTCCCAGGAGAAATTTTTCACACTATCTCCTACGGTGTGCAAACTGTTAGGGATTCACAATCAAATTCTCCAGTGTTTGCTAACTTTATTAAAAAAGTAATTTGCAGGACAGAGCAAAATATCTGGATGAGACCTGCCAGGCTGAGGCAGGATGAGCAAAAGCTTGCTAGACTTTCGTCCATGCAAATGACTAAATTCCCTTTGTGCTCATCCGAGAATGGGAATCTGATGGATTCCCATCCTGATCTCACCAGGGGATCAATAACACAAAGCTTGCATTATTCTTTTTCTGTCCATAGGCTACCAAGGTCAAACTCTTTATTATCAGTATTAAAATATGTTAACATAAAGGTAACCAGAATTAAGTAATAGAACATTAAGATTCAAGTTAAAAACAGATGCTTCCTAAAAATGATCCATGCAGGGAATTTAGAACATCCTCTTTTATAAGACAGCCACTGAGTTTCTGCAATTCTTACACTATCTTCTTTAAGAGATTTATACCAGGACATTTCACCAAATGGCTGTGTGCTCTTACCACAAACGTATTCCAGCTTTGGTTGAAGGAGGTAATCTGGAAAGGTTAACGTGAAATTGGCCCATCAGGCAAGAATGGCAGCAGAAGACTACGAGCAGATGTTTGCAGTCTTCCTTCTGACCTTCATATGTGTTTCTGCTTGTAAGTGGTCTTTGTAAGATGGGACTGGGGTTTTCTTGGAGCAACATGGGAGTGCTGACAGGAGTACAAATTAAATTGAATAAATCAATGAATACCAATCCACAGCACATACCACAACTACAAACAAAAATTATTTTATAAAGCTACTTTTCAATTTCAATCCTTTCCTAAATTCACTGCAACAGGTAACAGGACTAACTTGCACTCCTGAACCAACCTTGTGCCAACACAGTGCCATATGTCCCTAGCACCAGCATTCCTATGAGCAAAGAAAACACTCTATAAGGGCTGCCAATTCCCACTACATATGTTATGGCACATTACAGTTACAGACTTCAGTTTGTGTGAGAAACTGTATTTGTTCCAATAGGTTTTCAGAACTAATTCACATCCTCAGAAACTTCACTACAATCAATAAGCACAACTGCTTGTAAACCTGTTGGGCTTTCTACTGAATAGCTGGTCAACATGATCTATTTTCTTTCAGTTCCAAAGATAAGACAGAAATATAAAGCTTGCTGGTCATCCATCTACACGTAAAAGTGAGGTAAGTTGCCATAGACAAGGACATTGCATAAAATGCTACATCATCACAATTTCTATACTAATTTACTGAGGCACTTAGAAACAAACACTAATTTAAAAACTTCAACTTAATGATCCAGTTCATCAGAATACTAGAAGACCTCACTGCTTTTTGCAATCCTAGAGATAAGCATCTCTGCTCTCAGGGTGCTAACAAGACCTGTGAAGTCATGCCTATGTCCTTCTTAACACAGAAAGAAGCCATAAACATGTCAAGTTGACAAAATATCATTCTGAGAAGAAAACATCCTTTTCTCTTTCAAGCATACAACACATTACAGATACCCAGGATATACACCTATACTAGACACTAGCTCTCATTCCTCAGTTTCCCACCTCATAGAATGGTCCAGCAAGGCATTCAAGAGAGTAGGAAAAGGATATTATTTCCATCCCTGAGAGTTAAAAGTGATGAACAACTCCCTTTCTGTATCATGCAATAATTTCTAACACAAGGTTTCTATACAGTAACACCTGCCAGCCTGCCTAACCCTCTAATCCCACATCTCACCCTACCTGGTCCCTCCTGTACTCAGAGCCTCCTATTACTCCTAACACACTATGACCTCTCTTTCTCCTTAGACTCTCCATCCTTCCAGGTCGAGGTCCTTTCCACCACCAAAGACCTACCCATTCCATCAACTCAGAACTCCCAACCCCCTTGTATGTTTAACAAGCCTGAACACTATTCTTGTTTCTTCCTTCCTCAGCTCCCTATGCTGCCACTACCACCGGGAACTCCAGAGCGAGCCCATCCTTCCCAATAACAAATCCATTCCTCAATGAGTTGGCATTCTAAAAAGGCAGCAACACCTCATACTCAAAGGACTCATGAGATCCCAAATCTCCAACATGGGCATATGGCACATGGCTGGGAGCCCTCAGTCACATGGAAATGCTGTTGTGTAGCTCTGAAAAGTTGGGCCAGCCTCCCACTTCAAAAGGAAGGGAGAAATGAGAGTGTAAGCACCAGGTAAGCCTGAATTAGATAAAATTAGGATGCACAAAGATGTTCAAACTCTAGCATTTGCTCCATAGTTCTCTTTACAGTTTACATGTGGTGCAGTGAAGTCAGAATGTATTTCTGCTGGAAGGTATTTGAAAGGTCAAGTCTCACATATTTACTTCTTTCTCTTTCCAAAACAGTAAGTTCAAGTAGAACCATTTAACAGAGACAGACATTCTTTGTACTCACCCTAGATTTCATTTTATGAAAGCATTTTACACTTAACACACAAGCATCCTGTTTCTTCTATGTTGTTCCTACACATGACCTTTATTAGTTACTTTTGAAGATGCTGTGCTGAAGAGACCATTCTCTTATTCTTCAACACCCTTCACAGCTTAAGGACATTTCTTTCTTTGTTAGTACATTGCAGAATTCCTCATTGCACAGAAATTACCACAGCAGGCTTATCTATACCATCAGCTGAGTCATGACTGCTTCCTCTGAACTGCTGAGATTTCAGAAGCATACAGAAGACAGCACTGTTGAATCCTGAACCTTGGCAGCATTATTTAAAGCCACGTAAGACATTCTGCAAGTTTGTAAGAAGGTCAAATTCTAGGTCTTTAAGTCTTTTCCCTAGAATCTTTAAGTCATTTGCTAATGGCCAAGCAGCTCTATGGTCTTCCAAACTCTCATGGCATCTAGTGATCAGGCACTTTACCAGTAAAACAGACTGTCTGGTATACCAGTATATGAATCCTGCCTCCCCAAGAGCTGCAAGACAACAAGCTTCCCTTGCCAGGTAGCTGCTGCAGAATACGACAGTGACAGCAGTATTAAAGATGAAGGGAGGACACATCACCTGATTTCCACTCTGTTCAGCAACATAAATGAAGCAGACCTGATCAACAGTTTAAAACCAGAAATGGCATAGATAACAATTACTATCACCAATCAACATGGCTTATTATTTCTGTGACAGAAAAGTGACTAAGCAATACTACTGTAAATATGCACTGCATAAGGGCAAGAGTGTTATATATAATGAAAGTGGAGGGAGGATGGGCAGGTTCTACCCCCAAAAAAAACTGCTTCTTTATTTTAAAATGTTCCACAGAGGAACCTTTCACCTCTTTAGTATTCACCCAAAAAGATTTTGAAAGCAATATTACCCTCATGTTATAAACACAGAACCTGATAGAAAGATCTGAAGAGTCTACAAAAAGGAAAAAAAAAAAAGTAATTTTGTCTAGTAGCATTGCAATAGCCTGCTTTGGTAATTCTGAACTGAAAAAGATGAAAAATTAACTTCTTGGTAGTGCTACATACTTGAAGCACCTTTATTTAACAGTGCATTCTGCATCTATCAAATTAACTAGGCTACAAGATAAGGAACTATAACTCTTATGTTACAATAATTTGGAAATTCATCTTCAATACTTACTAATGGCAAGGCCCACTTTTAATCCTACTTAGCTATTCATTAGAGCAATTGAATGCAATTTCACCATTATTTGTCACTATATTTAAGAATTTCTTATGCTCTACTCTTGCTATTATAAGTCTATATTAGAATTGCTTTTCTGTTTCTTTAAACATGGGTTTCACTTAAAGCAAACCATAGCAACTGCAAAGAAGTTACCTGCACCCCCTAAGCTCAGAGTGAATTGCTCAAGCATTGCTAATTTTGAGGTGGGAGGAGTTGTAGAAATGAGGTCTTTTTATATAAAAAGCTTAAATGACTCATGAAAACTCTTTTGGCATAGCTTATACATGCTTGACAACAACAACAACATATATATATATAGCACTGTCCATCACTCAAGTGCTGTACAAACTAGCCCAAAAACACTGGGCATAATGGGCTGTTCCTAAAAGCAGGGAACTGGTTGTTACCAAGTCAATTGTTCTTATCAGGTATATCAAGTACCTTACACCTGACATCCAATAAATCAGTGTTTAAAAAGCATAAGGTAGCTGGCATAACAGTCCAGGAGATTTCCAATCAGCCAAAATGTCTGCAAGGGAATAGGTCAACACAGTCACATCCACTTACAGTTTCTGACCTTGGCCAAATTTCCAGGCTAGTCACCAGCAATGGCACACTGTCACGGGCAGAAAACCTGAAGGTTTTCTACAGCGCTCAAAGGGGAGAGCTGCATACTAATCACAGATGATGGAACTGAAGTGAATAGTCTGCTGAAAAAGGGCTATTAAAGACGAACCAAAATCAATAGACTTCTCCAGATCTGAATGTCCTGTCTACCTATCAGTAAATGCACTTGCTAATCACTTTCATAGGCTAATCAAAGTACAACCGCTTTTCACTCTCCAGCATTCTTGTAAAGATATTCTGTAATTAAGCACCACTAGTGATCTGGTATTTATTTTCACACTACTTATAGCTAGAACTAGCTTATACGCACTACTTCTGCCACCCACAGATTTTCCTTTCTGTCAGTCCTGCTTCCAGCTCCCAAATCCCTGCATCTTTCTCTGTCAGCTAAACCTTCTTGGTCACCTGGTCAGTACACAGAGATTTACACTGCTTTGAGTGCCACAGATGTGGTCTCTTGACTTAATATGAAAAAAATATTCTAAATGAGAAGCTAAGGCTGGATCACATCCAAAGACTCCAACAATATTGTTCTTCTTTAAACCCAGATGTTACAAAAGGAAGTTCAACAGAAATAAGATCATATGTAAACAATGTGCCATATAGTGGCAAATCCAAAAAAGTATAAAGTATTACAGACTGCATAAAAAGCCTGATATGTGTCCTGAGAGATGCCAAACACCTGGCTCTACTCCTTTTCGCTGTCATCGCTGCAACTTAAAATCAAGAAAAGTAAATGCAGAAACTTTCTCTAAGTACTGCCGGCCTTCCATACTGAAGACAAAGCACTCACAAAGGAAGAGCATCAATCAATCAGATGACACACGAGTGGCTCTCCTTAATTAGAGACTAGCTAACATTAGAATCAGCAACTGAACAGAAGGCTCCACTCATTGCTACTGCTTCCACCTACAACCTTTATCTCAGTTCCTCCGCACCTTATACCGACTACCTACCCCACACTATTCTCTTTGTCTTCTTCTCCCACTCAATTTTCTGCCTGAAAAATTTCTCCTCCTTTTACGTGCCAGGTAAAACTCCCTCCCTTTCTTTCAGTACTTCCTTACACCAATTCCCTTCAGCTTCTTTGTTCCACTCAGCCCTGTCAGGGGGCCTCCATTGCTATTATCCATGATGCACCACAGGGGCACTGCTTCACTCATCACACACCTTGTCATTCTAGAAGACAAGTGTGGGCTTGAAGACCTTCTGTAAAGGACACCAGATGGGGCAACCTGAGATCTCAGACCTTACAGTGAACAGCTGCTCCCTTTCAGCTGTTCATCCAGCAGTAATAACTAATTTTTCAATCCAAAATAAAAGTCCAATGGTCATATGAAGGATAGAAATTAATTCACAAGTCCCTGTGCTCTGATTTGGAATTTTCTGTCACTTCAATCAAGACCACAGAAACAGCCATTCTTTCCACATCAAAGGCAGCAGTGTTCTGGGTATTCAAAGAGCAACTTTGACACAGATAAGAGTTAATTATGAAACAGATCTCAAGATAGGGCTGGCAATTATTGTTTACAGCACTCTAGAAGTACACCTGGAGCAGTCAGTATGTGTCCTTTTACAGATATATCTACCATTCTAACCCAGTGCCTTCTGGTGTAAGCGACCTGGCAGCTACTGAACAATCTCTCTGTTCACCTCAACATCCTATAAAAAAATTTTGAAACATTTTTATGGTAGTTTACTCCCACATGAGAGGGTCTCCTTAAACACACAGAAATCTACAGTAAGCTTGAAGCTTTTCAGCTGCATCAGGTGCGCAGACATTCCAGGTCCTTCACAGAAACCTGACCAACCTGAGCACTTTTTACATTACTTCTTTGCTTTCCAAGTGTGTGCAGTACTCAATACTTCTGAGGCCCTTTACCATTCCAAAGCACTATAAAAACACCATCTAATTAAAGACAGCTAACAAGAACATCCCAAGATACTGAATCTCAGTGCACAGCAAGGGTTTTTATTGTTTTCCCCCATAAACAGGGTAAGTTAAGGATTGAAAGACATCTAAGACTCTGTTCTCCGAACTGTGGAACAATACCTTCAAGCAAAAAGGTATTGTATTTGAAGCTTCCACGCTGCCAGTGTGGAGGACAGATCCAGCCTAGTCTGGCCAAACTGAAATGGCTCTGGTTCACTGGTAACTATTGAGAAGATATAAACACGCTGTCAGACGCAATTCTATTCCCAAGAGACATCCACCTTGTACACACACTTCTGCTGTACTGGCATTACACTTCAGCCATGCCTTTAGGGGGTCTGTTCTGAGGAAAACAACTGAAAAGAAATCACTAATCCCTTAATTAGTGGCCCCTGCTTCACCTTCCGCAGGAATAATTTAGAAACTCTGAATGGGCCACATGTCACACAAGGTGAAAATTTAATAACTGAAAGTGACTCAGGTTGTTGGTTCATTTCTCTGTACCTACAACTCAGCTGGGCAAGGCCACTGAAGATAAGTTCTCAGTGTTAATTGAGAACAGCTTCACAAACCACTCATCACTGCCTTTTACAAAAGCCTCCTCTCTCAGATTTCTGATGGGAGTTGCAATACACCAGGCAAGTTGCTGAATCCAGGTCTCAAGCACAGCTCCAGGAATACACCGTTAGGGTCACGTTCCCTTGAATTTTCATAAAGTGCTTATTTAAGTCACAACAGCAAGGGATTAACTGTACTTTCCTAGCTGAGCTACTTCACAGCTTGCTAGATAAGACAGAAGCACGCATCCTATCCACCAAAAACGCCTGTTAGGTCTCATCATCCATTCTGCTACTTCCCTCCTCAGACCTCCCACGCAATAATTGCATCATATAAGAGTCCTACAAAGCTATGTCCACTAGATTATGTCAAGCCCCATAATATTTAACTATCTCAGGATGTAAGTGGCATGAACCAGACTATCTATCATCAACTCAAAGGTCAGAATTAAAAGTCTCTCTTCCTTCACAATGGCATTTCTAGGCTGCTCTCTTCAGAAGGGGCTGCACGCACTCCTCTGTGTGCATGCAGCTCTGACAGTAAAAATAAGGTCCACCTCCCTTTACCCAAGAGCCTGCTTCCCTTCTAGTCACAGATATCTGACAGAAACACTACTCCATATAACACTACTCCATTTCTTGAATCAGGTGAAGAGGGACTCAGGTAATGAAACAGAAAAACAAAGACATTTGGATACCATGGTGATCATGGCCAGACAAGAAAGTAAATTAGCTACCATTATGATAATGAATTGGCTTTCCAAAGGAGCCAATTTGCATATACCTACTGAGAAGCAAAATAAAGATGCTTTAACAGAACTGCTGCTTGCTGTTTAACCCTGTAGCAATGGAACAAGCAGTCATGACCACCAAACAGCCACTGCTCTGAGCTTTTCCTCTTCGACTGTCACTGCACACGTGAAATACCTGACCAGAGCTCCCTCCAGGTGTAATGAAGCCTCACTCTGCATTTCTTCTGGTAGCACAGCAGCTTGTGCACAATCTGAATGCACCGTCTGGAAAAGAGAGGGCAAAGGATTAATGGAATTGCATTTTCCAGCAATTTTACATTGGATCTGGAAATGCCTCTGAAATCAGCAGCAGAGAAATAGACAAACTCAAAAGACTATCAAAGGAGGATAGTCCTTGCTTTGAGCTCCTAAAGGGAACTAACACCCACAAAAAAGAATCAGACAAAGTGAATGAAAGGGGCCTGCATGCCAGTTTAATCTCAACAGGATTGGACTGGCCACAAATGTGTGGTCACATTTGTTCTTTAATTAACATTTTGCACGCTTTGCTACCCTTACCTGAGAGTCTCATAAGCTTTACAAAATGAGTTACTTAACTTGCAGGCTCCATATGTATGAGATACTGCAAGATATTGTAAAATCTGAACACGGTAGTTTCTCAGTTTCTTTAGCCCAAATGATGAGGCTAAAGGAAATAAGAGTGCCAAAAAAAACTACAGGATTTTTAGTTTGACTGAGGTGTGTGGTTTTACATTTTAAAAAAAAAAAAAAAAAAACCAAACAAACAAAAAAAAAAACCCCAAGGAAGACATTTCCATCAATTTTTCCAGTTTCTTTACAAAAATAATTTAGATAGAGTTTTGGAATGATCAGGCATTACACATACAAGCTCTGGAATCCCCCAACAGAGCTAGTTTATTTGCCAACTCTTTGAATCCTGGAGGTCTCTATAGCATCCAGCATTCATACAAACTCTTAGGTGCACAAACATGCTTCACAAATAACATTAGAAAAACATGTACAGTATAATGAGTAAATTATCTAACACTAGCTATCATTAAGGACAAGACAAAAACTACACAAACTTGAATTTGTTAAGCCAAACTTTTGAGTTATTGACATTTAGAAAAAATACAAAGAAGGCTTCAAAAAGGAAAACTTCCTTTTTCCCCAAATCCTTATTTATCAAAAACATATTTCTTTAATATCAACATCTTTCTGAAAAGACACCAATGAAAGACACTACACATCAGATAAACAAAGATAAATCAATTCTAAAAATTTGCATAGAATTTATTCAAAATGGTGTGAAGAGTTCAAGAACAGGCTTTAAAAATTAGGCTGTAGAAAAAAATATGCAGATGGTATACCTTATTCTTTTCCAACTCTAGATGATCCCAAAAATACCACAATGAGGTAAGAACTGAAACTAACTTTGAATGAACTGAAGTAACACCATTTATAATTGCTAAGCATCACAGTAAGTGCTGTATTTCAAACTGGATTCTCACAAATTCAATGAAGAAAAGAAAGCAAACCAGCTAGGACAGACAGCTGTCTTCAGATCAGGAACAGCAATCACTCTGGGGGGTGACCTCCTGTTTCTGATGTTACTGGTACCTGACAACGTCCAGGACCTTTTCACATGCATATTTCTTGGATTGTAAGTCTAAAATTGGCCTCTACAAAGAAAACCAAACCACAAAACAAACAAACAAAAAAAACCAAAACCAACCAACCAAAAAAAAAACAAAAACAAAAACAAAAAAACCCACACACACGAAAAAAAACACCAAAAAAAACCAAAAACCCACAACTAAAAAGACCTATTTAAAGCACTGGCCAGAGAGAATCTGCCAATGGCTAAAACATTTCTTTATAATAGTAATAGCTGCTAATGCAAAATAATCTGCATACATATTTCAGCACTGAAATCTTGTGATTGTATACAGCAGCATACAGCTTTCAGGGTGGAATCAAGACATGGACAGAAAGTGATCAGGAGCATAACAGTCCTAGTACCTCTGCTTAGACTCCCAAACTACACTGCTTTCGTTATGAAGTCATCCATCCCAGTGGGGTGTCTCTGTATTTTGGTTTTGTGCTGAGGATTCATAATACACATAATGGACAAAAAGTACCCTTAGTCTAAGCAATCTAGATTTCTCTTTTAAATATTAATATGCCTGCCCTTGAGCAGCTTCATACTGTCACCTTTCAAATGTACTGCAGAGAAGTATGACACTACTTGTGCATTCAGAACACCCACTTTGTCTGCAATAACTGCATCTGCTATGGGATGGTTTCAGACAGGAGCATAGTGAAAGGACTGCACAAACATGCCAAAATGAATGTATACACATGTTCACTGATGGTTGCTACTGCTCATTATTTTTAGTCTCATGGGGTTTCTGGATGTGACATTACTTTTGAGCCCAAGCATTTCACACTTTTCTTGTGAAATTCCAGTGCACTAAGCCCATCTACAACTAATTCTGCAATTGTCATTAAAAAAATATTTCTCACAAACTCAGTTGAACTGTAAAACCCCGGAAAAGGCACTGTAATTGCAGGGTTACTTGGGCAAGATGAGAACATGCTGAAAAGTTACCTTAAGGGAAAACATCCTATGTATCTTTATCTTTTCTACAGAATATAATGCTGTTCGTGCCTTGGGGAAATTCAGCACTGTACAAACAGTCAGAGCAAAGCCAACAATCTGCCCAAATCCTTTTTCTGACCCCCGGGCTAAAGCAGCACAAAGCAAGTGAGGGCCCCCCCTCCCACCTCAGTGTGACACATGGAGTGCTCATGAGCAGCTCTGTCCTCTTGTCTCCCTCCCTTTGCCCACTGCTGAGTTTTACTCCTTGTAGGCTATTTTAGGCTTAAACCTCTCTCCCTCTCCACACTGCCTTCCAGGCCTTACGTCAGTCATCCTTGGTTTTTCAAAACTGTCTTTTCTGTTTCTAGACCAAGATTCATCTTCTGGGAAGTGGAAATTCTTGCAACGACTCTCTGTTATGAAACTTCTCTTAGATTCAAAAGCTCTTTGTGTTAGATCAAGTAGATTAGCAAAACAGCCTGAAAGGTAGAAATTCATTTCACTTTCAATTTTCTGGCACACAGAGGATTTTAGAAGTAGAAAAAGTTACTGGAAGAGTTCATGAAAAGCCATCCTGCTCCCTACCAGTCACAGTGTTATTTCAGCTGGAAGATTTTTCTGTGAGCAGAACTCCACCCAAATTCAAACTTCAAATGAAATCACAATGACTTATCCCACACTTACACATAGAGATCCATAGGAAATTCTTTCATCATGTGTGTTACAATGAATTCCACCATCAAATCTGCCAGAAAAGAAAATGATAAAGTAAGTATCAAGCTGGCTACTGTTAACTTCTTGTAGACTATGAGGAAGTCAAATTGCCTCACCTGCCTACCTCTACCAGACAAAAGTCTTGCTTAGATCAGAGAAATTTTGCTTTTTTTCTTAGCTTGTTTTAAAGACGATTGGATGTCCTCTAGAATTAAAAAAGAAACTACTAAAAACTGAGGGTACCTACTGTCATTTGCTTCAAGGCACTGCTTCCCCATATGCTTTCCCCCACTATTAGTCAAATAAAGACTGGTACTATGAATCCTGATGTTTAGAATTGCTATTGTATTTCAAGCCTTGTCACTAATGGAAAATTCCATTAAGAAGCACATTTTAGAAAATAATTCTTGCTAGAAACAATGCACAACCTAGATGCTTACTTAAAGAGACATTTTTCCCTAAAACAAATTGTGAAGGAAGTAAAGCTAATTTGTTCTCAACATGGGCTAAGCTTCTGCTTAAGACTAATTCAGGGAGGAAAAAAAAAAAAAAAAGGAGAATGGGTCTAACATTTAAGGGCTCCCAGAGTGAGGGTAAGAGGCAAAGAATATAGAAATACAATTGTAAGAGATAAGTTACTATGGTTCAGCTAATAAATGACAACTGAATGTGTGTGTGCTCAACACGACTTCAGCATGAAATGCTTATCCCATGCCGGCGGTAACAATTGTGAGCTGTAACCTTCTAGGGCACTAACAGCCCAGCAGTATGACTCAATAGTGACTAAAAAGTCTAGGGAAAGGGTGCAGGAGATCTGATAAGTCTAGAAAGACTCTTCATGAAGCTGTTTTGTCTTGGCTTCAACAAGCACATGTTTGAAAATGGTGGAGTCTAAGACGGCTTCCATACCATCCCGCTTAAGAGTCATTCAGGGATCCAGGCTTCATCCATTTCTGAACCCACTTATCCTTTTGGCCTCCACAGTAATGAGGGTCACAATTTAATCATGTGCTGTATGAAAAGCTTTTAATGATGCCTCCATATCCACAGGCAAAACCAATCCTAGCTACAGATATTCCTACTGGGTTTTTGCTCAGAAATGGCTAAACGTCCAGCAAACACATTCCCAAATGTATCCTTTTCACAGGCTTGTCAAATCATATAATCTACAAAGTACTTGTGGCTTATCGTTACCACACACCTAAAACACTGAACTTATTAAACAACTGCCCTCCCTATTGTTAATAACCCAGGCCAAAGGGGTCAACCAGCTTCTGGAAAGTTTGCTGTAAATATATAAAGGATTTCTTGCTACAGAGCTGCAATCGCGGATTTAATTTGCCTGTGAAGTGGCCACATATGGTATGGAGACAGACGTTCCATTGCTGGAAACATCTTTAGTATGTAACTGTCGTCCTTTTAAGTCCACCCACCTCTCCACTTAAGCCACAAACCTCAAATTCCTACTGCACAGCAAGAGATGCTTTGGGAACCACAAGCACAGATATGTGACAATACTCACCAAGCACCGCACACACCAGCGGGCGGCAGGGCAGGTTCTTGTCTGCTGCTTTCTTACGATGTCTCATTGGCTTCAAACACACAAAGATGAAAAGAAATCAGCAGAAGCCTGAAGTGACAGTCTGTGTATTACTGCATTTTTCAAGGAAAGAGTATCACCAGCACAGGCTTCCCTTTGTCTTCTTCTCCAACTGCTATCTTACCTATATTAATCCTAAAGGCCATGGCTGGAGCAAAATTGTGCCTACTTTCCAGCACGCTGATACTGGGGTTTTGTTTCTCTAGCTTTGTAACTGGAGGGCAACATTATAATTGGGGGTGGGAGGCAACACCACAAGACAAAAACAAATCACACGGCAATTCCTCCCTCTTGGTTAACATAGTGATTTGTTCCTGACCCAGAAGTCTGACTGGCATTCTTAACAGTGTATGCAGTATTGAATGGCCTTAGTGTTTATTGTAACAGACCAGAAAGGCTAACTGCATGGAAAGTTTGTTGTTAAGTGGTAATGACTAGCATCCTTGGAGTATGTTCACTATAAAGTAAGATGTTTGTTTCTATCCTGGATTAGTGACACTTCCAAGTGCTGCTTCACTGTAAGGGGAGGTGGAACTTGCCAGTACCACAAAGACAGAATACATCAAATTAGGATAACCATTGTTAATTGTAATTACAGAGCTTCGTGAGGGAGGTAAGAAAACTTCTCCCACAGATACCCATAGGAAAAAGCTCTGGAAAAAGTACTTTCCTCCCTGAAGGTGAATCACTCCACCCAGGATGAAGTATAAACCAAATGAGAGTGCTCAGTGTAATTCCAGCTGGCTATTATACATCACGAGGGCTAATACTTGCTGAAGATTAAGGCAGAACATTCCCTCTGCCACTGATTTTCTCAGAGACCTCATAATAAACAGCTTCTCCCCAGCTACAGGGACCTCTGAATTCAGTGACAGGGCAACCAGCTCTTTGTTCTTTGAAGAGAGACATTCTGAGAGCGACTTCAAAATCATTCCCCAACTACTGCATTTCTCACAGTATTTCCATATGCCTTAGCAATCTAGGTTAGATGTCTGTGACACAGTTTTCAACACACAGGGATCCTGTGCTTACATCCCAAAGAGTAAACAATCTGGAGGAAAAGACTCACCATTCTATGTAGGTTTACACGAAAATTCATGTTGTCATCATGAAGAAAAGCATTAGCATACTGATCCTATTGCAAAGGGCAAGAACAGGGAGGAAATGTGAACAGCCCAACACCTTACAGTTGCCTCTCAAATCACGTGTTTCAATGCAAAACTCACAACATACAGCTATTAAAAAGCCACCTCTAACTTCCTCTTGTCCCCACCTATGTCTACAGTCACACAAAAGTAAGTCCCTCCTGATCCCAATTCCACTCTAACTAAAACCTGAACTACTGCTTGTTTGGTTAGCAATTTATTTTCTATTCTATTCCTTTGCTCATTCAAACTCTGGACTGCACACATCACTGTGTCAAGAGTTTAACAAGTGCTCCAGATGTATAATATATGAAGTGGTTCTCCAGCACGCCAGTTTCTGTGACTGTGTGGATGAAGGTTTAAATTGGCATTTTGATGGACCCATCATGCCAGAAGTTAATGCAGTACCAGCAGCTCTTCCACCCCTCAGGCAAAACTCATTCCAAGACCACCTTTAAATTAAAGAGACTTCTCCAGATAATGAACAGCCTGGATGGGTAATAAATATATCCTGCCTTTAATACCAGAACAAAAGCATGCCCTTGTCATGGAGAAACAGAATTTCTTATCTATGCATCCACCTGAAGAACAAATGCCAAAACCATTTAATTAGAAAAATTTGAAATGTAGATGATTAGCTTTCAGGCTGCACCCTGAAACTGTTACTTCAGAATCCTTACATTTGCTATCAACATCACTGATTTTTATTCTTTGTTAAGAATGAAAGGTCTTTATTTGCAAGCAAGCAAAATGCAAATGCCATGCAAACACAATCACCATTCAGGACATAAGTCAGACCATTAGTACACACTTCCCGTGAGACAGGACCACATTCAGCCAGGACTGCTGACCTAGCTCTGTGACACTGCTTTCTCACCCTACTACCACATTTGCTACTTATTTTCCTTGTAGAGAGCTACAACCATGGGACTTTTTTTCAGATTTGCATTCTCTTTCAGCAGAAGTGATATGGCACAGCCCCTGTTTACCACAGCACAGAGCTGAAAGCCATTAGCACTTTACTCCTCTAAAAGCCACACCATAAGGTCATTTAACAGCTAAGAGAGAAAAGGCTTAGGTTCACTATTAGGTGCCTGAGGTCCTTACCACTCAGTTCCACTGCAGATATTCAGCTCCCACTCCACGGCAGTCAGGGAGATAGAGCCCTGTAACACACCATCTACTGAGCAGCTTCACACAAGAAACCTACCTCTGCTATGCATGTCAGGATAATCAGGCAGAGCTTGCCACTGTGCAGCCGATGCTCATCTGCAAAGAAGAACAAGTCCTCAGTGAGCCACACAAGCCTAGCAAGGCTGAAGAGTGAGATAGCTGTTGCAGCAAAAGAAAAGCCTGGTTTGGAGATGATATATACTCCTATTTCCTCCATGATAGCTAATAGTCTATTCTCATTAAGCATCTACCCTTCCACCCAGCCACTAAATCCCACCCATTTTTTACCAGTCTGCACCAACAGCAAAGTTTTGGATTTGAACCTCCAACAGCACTGTAACTACCAACTGGGCTTCCATATCATTCAGTTTTACTTCCACAGATATTCTAAATACTTGGGTTATTCCCCTGTCTTACTGTCACTGCAGAGACACACTGTTCTCTCTCTTAGACAAGAGGGAAAGAAAAACATCACCTTTGCTGTAGGTTATGAAACAAGCAGCAAAGCTTTGTTAGACACACAGCACGGTGTAGCAGAATGACTCCTGACATTATGCTCAAAGTTCCAAGTTTTAACCCCAATACTGAGAGACATGACCTACTTTGCTCTGTGCAAAACCATGAAAGAAGGAAGTCTGCAAAGACGTAGCATTTTAAGCCAGAAGTTACACCATGATCATGTCCCGCAACTTCTTATTCATCTCACAGCTTCCAGCAGCTTTTGCCCTGAATGACAGTCAGAGGGCTGAGATTCACTAATAGAGAGGGACTAAAGCAGAAGGTGGCAACTTTTACTTGGATTATTTAAAACTCTTCTCTCTCAATTTTAACCTTGAATATAAAAAAGAAACCCACCATACACATAGTCATAGAGGAATGTAGGATGGAACAAACCTCTGTTTCAATCCTTGCTCAAAGCAGGGCCAGGTACGATCAGGTTGCTGAAAGCACTGTCTAATCAACATGATTTAAAAATATTTGTTCTAAAAATCAAACCACTCACACCACACACACCCAAACCCACAAAAACAAATAAAAAACAACAACATGTGTATGACTAAATCCTCAGGAAGCTTAAAACTGCACATTCCTGAGACCTCCAACTGCTTTTCTAAAGCATAAGACTACTAAACATGCCATCTCAAGCATCTGCCTTAGAGGTAAACTTGGAGGAGATGGAAATCTGAAACAGTCAGAACGACTCATGTAAATCATCAGACAGCCAAACTCCTTGCATCTTTGCAGGTGACTTTTACAAACACTTTGCTATCTGGTGTGTATATGGCAATCTATAAAAATAGATATAATGGGCTTAGCTAGCTGCTCTGTCTAGTTTGATGCCTCTTGCTTTTTTTTCTATGCAGCTGGAGGACAGATATTTACTAACAAGATGTGCCCTGAAGTATGCTAATTTCATCTTGCTGCACTAAGATGAAGAAGAATTTTGGAATGGGAGAGTTAAATGTCTCTCCTATTTTCTTACCTCAGCTAAAATGTTTAAGTGTAAAGTTTTGTTCTCCAGCAAAGCAGGAGAAATGGGCTCGAATAACACTAATACACCAGAGTCTTGTTATTTTCATACTGTAAGGCTTCCCTGTATATTTCTGTAGGTGTTGCTACCACCTCTCTCCCTGGGGATCATGCTGTAAAGGCTCTTGTTTTACACCAAGTACCCTGCTTTCCACCAACGCATTGTGGACATCACACCATTTTTAGCAGCAATGGGTCAGCTATGCAAGAGTTACTTGCACAGACACTTTGTATTTTCACAGCATCCTTCATTAAAAGAACAAAGCAAACCACTTTATAAGGGAGGTGTATCACTACAAAAATGGAAAAAATGACACAGAGGTTTTGTTTCTCCCAAGGCAGCTGCCCCTGACTGATTCAAGAGAGGAAAACAAGAGAAGGATCTAGCAAATGCAATCTATTAAATTATGCTCTCTGGGACAGGACCAAAACAACTGTCTAGTCCTGGATGTGGAACAAACCAGTCTCCCCTCCAAGTGTTCCTACCCATCTCAAGACACCTGAACTAAATCAGAATTATTCATTCTTCTTGCTATATTGGTGTCACATAGAATCATAGAATCACTTAGGTTAGAAAAGACCTTTAAGGCCATGAAGTCCCCATTGTTAACTCAGCACTGCCAATCCACCAGTTAACCATGTACTTAAAATGCCACATCTACATATCCTTTAAATACTTTCAGGGATTGTGACTCAAGCACTTCTCTGGGCAGTCTGTTCCCTGCTTGATCTTATATAAGAAAAAAAATCAGGCAGGGTTCCATCTACAATCAAAATATAAGGACAGGAATATACCCACTAGAATTAATAAATATTGGTTTGGAGGGCACACTTCTTTTAACCGATCAATCAGTGGAGTTCATTGCCACACACTACCATGGTGGGAGGGAGACTAGATCTATCAGCCACACCAATTTCAAATGTTACAACAACTAGAACCAAAGTAAAGGGAGAAACCAACTGCCGTCTTGTAACATAATAAACTCATCTCTCCTTGGCTTGTTTAGTAAAGAATCCTCTCTATGAGATTTCATTCCATCTGAAACTAATCCTGTTTGGCAGTTCCCGAGGCCCTGTGCAGACTTTCCATGTTACGGTGACTAATAAGTACAGAAGTTAAATTGAAAAACACAAAATCGTTCTATCAGAGATTTAGATCAGCAAGACAGACCCTGAGAAAACCAAATGAGAATGATTAGAGAGCTGGTAAGCTCTCCTCATGTGTACAATCTATTAGAAATGACTTGATGTGGTTTAGTTCAAAAGACAAAAGCAAGAGGAAACATGAAAGCAGACTTCAAATACATAAAGGCTGACACAGAGAAAAAAGAAATAATCCATTCTCAATATCTATCTTGGAGAAGATAAATAGTAATTAATTTAAATCACAGCAAAGAATTTAGGAAGCACATAAAGCTTTCTCACAATAAGGATGGTTAAACACTGGAATGGATAGTCTGAAAATGGTGCTCCACTATCACAGTGTCTTCATCCAACCTGTCAGTAACACCTCTGAGGAAAGATTCAGATAAACCTCATTCTACCTTTAGGATCTGTCAAGGTTTAAACACAGACAGCAACTAAGTACCACACACCTGCTCACTCACTCCCAATGCTTCTCTTCCCCCATTGTGAAGGAGAATCAGAAGGAAAGGGTAAACCATGTAGGTTGAGGTAAGAATAATTTAATAATTGAAACATCATCATTAGAATCACAATAATTAGCTGTAGAGTGAGAGAGGGTAACAGAACACAAGAGAAACAACTGACATGCAATACAATTCACATTACAGTTGCTCACAGCCTGCTGAACAATACCCAGTCCATCCCCAAACAGCAATTGGTCCCTTTTGGATAACTGCCCCAGTTTATCACTGGACATGACATTCTACGGTGTGGAACATCCCTTTGGCCAGTTCAGGACAGCTGTCCTAGCCATGCTCCCTCCCTGCTTTTTGTGCACTTCCTCACTGGCAGAGCATGAGAACTGAGAATTCTTTGACTTGGGGTAAGCACTTCCTAGCCAGGACCAAAATGTCAGGGTAGTATCTGTATCACTCTCATACTGAATCCAAGATCACAGCACTATACTAGATACTAAGAAGAAAATTAACTGTGTCCCAGCTGAAATCAGGACAGGAGTACACTAGATATTTTCACAAAGTCCTTTTCAGCCCTAATTTCAATTACTCACTTTTTCCTCAACTAGCTTGCTTACTGAACAAGAAAGACAAGTACACTTTCACTGCAAGCTAGTAGGTACAAGAAAACTCTCTTATTCAATGCCAAGCAGTCACGAAGTTCAGTAAATGATGTATCATAGCTCTGCAGCTATCTTCCTATTTTCATTCAGTTGTTACATCTAACTTAACAGCAAAAGTAAGTAATAGCCTGAAATACAGTGCAAAGATCATTTGTTATGTTCACACTATTGTCCTGCCCACACAATCACTGGGCAAAACAGCACCCTTGGGTACCCTGAGCAGGAGATGAACCAATACTTCAGTAAGCTGAAATTAACCCCCACAATACTACAGGAGAAACAAAAGCACAACATGGAAAGATACTTTTTCAAGCAAATTACTGCCAGAGCAGTGTAAGTTACTGCTGTCCTCTTTACAATTACAGAGCTACCTCTTTAACCATAAAGTACCAAAGGACGAAGGAAATATTTCCTCCTAATGCTGAGCTTTGCCTCTTGTGTCAGTTTTTAAGTGTTCTTAAAAATACAGTCCTCTGGTCTCTGAGACTTCCCCTCTCTGACAGTTGGGAATCACGTGCTCACATCTCCTGCATATGGACAGGTTTGGTTATTAGGTATTACCATGTATTATTAGATTCTTTACATACTTGACATCTCTGCTGCCAGCATTAAGTCTCTCCTAGTCTCATAACTTATCTCACAATAAGAAATTACTTAATTTTCCTGAAAAGTGGAATTCCTTTAAAGAGACTCCAGTTCCCTTCTATTTCTGGAGTCACTAGACATGTTCTTGTGGCGTCATCAATTCAAGAAGTACTGTTTGCTGTATCCACAGAATTCATTTACCTTTTGTGTCCTGCATCACAATCGAGCTGTACTTCAAGAAGGTTATCAGCAGGTTGCTGGTTTGCACATCGGCATCCAAAGGTAGCTCTGCTGAGCTTATAACTGGAACAAAGCAGATAAGACACATTTATCCTACACCAATACAAGAAATAACTATACAGAGAACCAAGACACACACACACGGACCTGGGGTAGGATCAGCTTACTTGCAGGGCTATCTGACCTCCTCCTTCCTCATGACCACCCAGGAAAGATTTTGTTGCAAAGACTGGTACCACTCCCTCAGAGATCCTTTCTCCTGCTCTAAGCACAGGCTGTAGTACCCGACAAAGTGATATCCTTCTCTGTCCTGCCCCTGCTCCTCCCCCCAGGGAGCTCAGCCCACTGTTTCAGCACTCACATTTCCAACCTAGGGAACTTAAGATATTTGCACTGATATCCAATTAATTCTTACAACCAACATGAATAGCATTCACACCATTCTCAATTTGGAAAGATGTGCCCAGCAAAGGCCATTCTCTGTTTCAGCAATTTCAGAATTTCAGTCCAAAAAGATCCATGTCAATTCCATTCTTCCCTCTCAACAACAGTCTGTCTTGCAGAAGCAACACACAAGACATAATGTAACAATTATTGACCAAAGTGGTGGAAAAGAGAGACAGAAAAAGCAGCTTTATGAAAACCAAGAATTAAAAGCAGTCACAGCTTGGCTAGATACATCACAACCCAGCAGGGAGCAGAAATGTACTTTCCGTACCTGTAGCAGTTCATTGGCTTTTCTCTGGGACATCGGCTGTACTTTTGACATCTTAACAGTGGACATCATCTGTCTCAGACTCTACAAGAAGCCATCTCAATTCCTCAGCTAATTGCACAATGTGTCTCCTGCTCATTTCACATGCACCATCAGAAGTATCGAGTTTATGAGCTGTCAAACCTCTGTCATGTGACTGAGCCACATTTTCACTGATGACTGAGGCTGAGCTGCCCTAAAGGGCCAGTCTCTGCCTTCCCATTCAGAAAGCTTTACGAAAAATACTGAAAGGGAGGAGGAAAAAGATAAATGGGAAAAATACGGCATGCATTTACCTGCAAGTCCTGCCAGGTAAGTCTATTATCATTTAAGATAAATTAGCTCAGACAACAAAAACCCTAAACTGATGGAGGTAGTCTAGGAAGACTTCAGCAAAGCACTTAATAGAGTTCTGTATAAAAAATTAAGAATGAAGCAGATTACAGATTTGGAACCAATACATAAATTTAATGTACATCAAAGAGCAATGTACAGCAAAGGAGAAGCAATTGGAGAAATTATTCTTCTAAGAAGAAAGTACTGCTTGAATTCCTTAGGTGTCAGTTTAGATTACAGTTCTCTTTTTTGTGAGTGACCTGGGCACAAGAAACAGTTGCTTGCTAACGAATCTAGAGGGTGGTGCTAATAACACCAAGGCTATGAATTCAGGCCCCATATGGGCCATTCGCTTAAGAGTTGGACTCCATGATCCTTGTGGGTTCCTTCCAACTCAGAATATCCCATGAAATCTGTGGAATCTGACAATTACAGAAAGCTGGGACATACAAACAGAGGAGTATCAGACTGCACACAAAAAATGGGATAAAAACAAGGACAGACAGTAAATACAAGAAGAAATAAATACAATGCAAGTCATAGGGTCAGGAATTCAGGGATTTGTTTCCTTGGCAAGCTGAGAGCTCATCAGCTGCAAACAAAATACCATGATACACAGTCGGATGACGAGATGACACACTATCAACACAAAGGGCTCAAGAGTGTGGTTCTACAACATATCCAGAAATGCACTTCCAGCAGAGACAGGAACACTGTAATGTCCTGCACAAGGTGCTGGTGAGACCTGGTCCCAAACGTTGCCCATAACTATGCAGAACCCGTGTTCAAAGAGGACGAACTTAAACTTGAAGAATATTAGAGAAAGGTTAATAGGCTGAACAAAGGAACAAAGAGTACCCTTCTTGTAAGACAGCAAAATACAAAGGTGAGTACCCAACATACGAAAAAGAGTTGTGTTCCAAATGAAGCTTTTACAGCGTGAGAAATGGGTATGAATTGAGGAGAAATGTATGTTGAAAAGTTGAAGATTTCTAACCAAGGAACAAGATGCTGAAACTGCCCCCAACAGAATTTATTGGGAAACAAATTAACAAATCAGAGTTTGATAAATTTCAGGGATTCTATGATGGATATGTCTGCAAACACAGGACACTGGTAGTCAAGAGGATCTTTTCCAGCTCTATATACATGACAATAACATGACTATTCTGGCTGCCCAGGAGCTCAAACTCACAGGTTTTCACATGCAGGTGCACTTGAATTACAATTGTCAGGAGGCTCCCTCTCTTCTCAAGCTAGAAAGATAGCCTAAGACAGGGCTCCTTTTGCACTGGAAACAGATTCACAGACCACTAGGACACATTTTAAGAGCTTTATTATCTCTTTTCCATCTATCCTCAGGAATGCTCAAGGCTTTTCTCACTCTGAGGAAAGGAAAAGGTATTTATGATGAGACTGGACCTTGCAAGAAGTGAGGAATTACTCATATCTGATTGTTAGATGTCTAGGTTGGGAGCTCTGAGGTGCAGTACTTTGATCCTGTACACAACTGTATTTTGGTTCAGAGAAAAGTCTGCTTTAACATGCAACACCTTTCACAATTGAAGGCTTGGATCTCAT
This sequence comes from Anabacerthia variegaticeps, assembly GCA_035583185.1. Taxonomy (NCBI): domain Eukaryota; kingdom Metazoa; phylum Chordata; class Aves; order Passeriformes; family Furnariidae; genus Anabacerthia; species Anabacerthia variegaticeps. The sequence goes on along the minus strand of JAWWEW010000166.1, from coordinate 21,859,773 downwards.
AACCCTGTAATGAGGCAAGTAGGGCTTATTTATCCCTGTGGAACTGGGGCAAGGACAGGCAGAGAAGTATGAAGGGGACAAACCAACAGTAAAATGCAGTATTCTTTAAACTGAGCACCAAGAGGCCAGAGCACAGCAGAGGTTCTGATGGAGCTCAGGATTACACAATCACCTTGAATACAAAATTGTAGCCCATGGAAAACAACAGGTCAAATAGATCAATGTAACTTCACTGTTTGAATCACACAAAAAAAATCATAATGGGGCTTTCAGCTTCTAAAGGTTGCACATCCCCAAGGGTGAGCTAGTTTAGTCCATTCAGTCTTGACACCATGGGTCTCCTGACACATTGCTAACGTGTCGGGTCTGTTGGCAAAGTCTATGCAACAAGACCGGAAGCTTTTTCACTCCCAATATTATGAATAGCTCAAAGATTTAGCTAAAAGTCTGAAAAACGTATTTATATCCCCAGTGGGTCCTTTTTGAGCTGTTACAATGAAGGTAGTGAATGAATATTTAACAACAGTAAGCAAACTGACATTTAGATAACTATGGTGACAGGCACACTTGATTTACATATTATGGATCAACAGTTTCTAGCAAAAGTCTCATTTTTGGAAAAAAAAAAAAGAAGAAATCGCTCTAAAGAACACATCACTACTTATCCTAGTTCATGCTACAGACCTTCTTTTTTTAACACACATTTTGAAACTCTACAAGGTCTTAATTCACACTATAGGCTAACAGCCAGAGAAATTTCAAACCAGAATATGAACCCATTTTTAATCCTAGTCAGCATAAAAGAAAAGTGTCTGAAACCCATAGAGGGATTTCTACATGTTACTGTAACTTGAAAACAGTTCAATTGCACATTTTTTTAATGCAGGAAAAAGAAAGCGATCTTTTCATTCCAAAGCCAAGAAGCCTCTTGCTAATTTTCAGCCATAGGCAAATTTCACAGATGAGTTGCAAGACCTTAGAAAATGAGGAAAATTCTGACATATTTTTAAAATAACAGCAATACTCAAGCACCATCAAACTAAACCAAGCCGAGAGCAGCAAAAAAAAATTATCACTGAGAGCAGGGATCAGCAAGGTGACCATAAATAGAAATAAAGAATGCTTCCTGATGTAGACATTAAGATCAGATCCTCATCTTAAATTTCGTAACCCTACAAGCCACAAGAAGCCTTGAACTTTACAAGATCACTGCCTCTGCTGAAAGCAGGATGGAGTTTTTGTTTTGATTTTGTTTTGTCTTTTGGTAAATGAAAAAAGAAAATAAGAGAGTGCAAGCAAGCTGTAGATGTAGGTAAGCACAAATTCTGTCAGTTGTATAATATGGTGTGTGGGCGGATACATTTGCAATGAACACGTTGAACACAAGCCCACAAAATGCCTGTCCCTCCACATTTTATGTTATATGCACACAGATACTTGAGACATAGGGGACTTTTTATCTGAAGCTTTTGTTATCCATGGTAACCAGATAGAATTCATCTATGATGAGGATCATCCTTAACTAGGGTATCAAGTGACCTGAATAGCTGACATAACTGAGTAACCCAGGCTGCTTTTCCCCAGAAATATTTCCAAAGTGTGCTCTATTCAAATCGACCCTGTTCCTTCACTAAACACTTTCTTCAGTTCTAGAGGATGCCATTAAAGTGTGTGACAACAGCCATTTCATTTCTTCTCTTAAACTAGGCTATATCTATCTACACATTAAATTGAAAGGGTTTTATTTTAGGTGATTTCAAAACATATTTATGTGGACTTGTAACATTTCATTTCAAAGAAAGATCTCATGGTAAGCAGTCTCTTACAAAACCTATCAGAGAAAAGGCAGTAAGAGGGAGGAATACTTCCACGCCCAGACTGAATTCAAATCCCAATTAATTCAAAGCTGAGGACAAGTGCATTAATGACAAGCAGGAATCCACTGCAATTCTCTGTAAATCTGTTCCAATGACAAATAATCTCAGGCAAAGGACCTGACACTAGAAATATTCATAAGTAAAAGCCTACATAGAATAACTAATGGGCTGGCTGTATCTTCATGCAGATATTGGGAGAGTACTGTTTTCAGAAGAAATATCAGCATAATTTCATTGAGCAACATACAAGGCAAAATAGAAATAAATTCGAGTCAAAGAATCTTGCTCATGTTCAGTAAGGCAAGTCACTTCAGGAAGAGACCACCAGGTTACATCTGCTCCAGACAGATCTCATTAGTCTCCATCCTGAGAAAATACTCTACTAGTCATTTTACAGTTTTTAATTTTGCCCCAGGAGATCATTATATTTCTTACCATCTGAAGAAGGCGGGGTGGTTCCAAGCGGAGTGACGGGTGTCATTGGAATTGGGCTTGTTGGTGTTGTCATCAGCCCCATTTCAGGATGGCTCTAACAGGAAACACACATGCACAGGTCAATAGATTCCCCAGGCACCAGAAACACAGATCACTACTTGCACTGTTTCACGCTCTCACGCAACAGACATGACTAATAAAGTCTCAAGAAACTTCAGCCCCTCCTCCAAAAAGTCAGACCACGCTTCCTGACCTTGCACATCTAACAGTTAAATTGTACATCAATTTCTTTACTCCACAAAACATAAAAATACGTCAGAAAGCGGTGGCTCTCCCCAACAGGCAGAAAATACGCCCTTCCCTCATGTTGACTGGGAAAAGGTTTGCAGAAGCCTACACTGTTTATAGCTTCTGATTCCCTCCAAAACAACCCAAGGATGTGCATTTGAAGTCTTCCCCCAAGATCCTTTAATTTCTCTTTCTAAAGCAAATTCTCCTCACTCCTCCCCCCACCTGTTCATATTCAAAGATGATGACAATTTATTACTTTCCTGTCTCACCATAAAGCCCAGGCACTGCAGGATAGGAGTGCATAACATAAATAACACTATCATTATCGATCTTCTCAGCTTCCATCAGTCAGTTACTCTCCCCATTTCATCTTTGCTAATAGTTGCCTGCCTAATTACTGCTTTGACTTCACTCTTTGCAAGCTTCCAGATCTATCCACATGCTGGTGAGAGCGTAGGCAATCTGCCACGCTATTTTTGAGTCTGGCTGCCAAGCAAAGTGTCCATTTCATAGGGCAAGTTTTACATAAATGTATCATCTGCTTTAATATATCATCACGATTTCAAAATAAAAGAAAGATAGAGAACTGCTGATTTGACATTAGGTCTATAGGATTTTTCACAAGTGGATATCCTCCACACTGCCTTTGAATATCTCATTTTCTGAGCAAGTATAAATGTACGTATTTTACAGGAAACACGGACACACACACCACAATTCAAAGACAATTTTACATCACCACAGGTACCGACTTAAACTTTAAAATACAATTTTTCACTGGAAGTCCTACATCAGCCAGGTTTGCTTCCATAGATTTTGGGGGCTTTCCTTCTTTACCTTCTTTCTCCCCAACAGTAACTGGTAGTTGAGAGGCAAGAGTGCCACCCAGCCGCAAACATGAGCACCCACAGCTGATGAGCACACAGAAACCTTATTGCTATGGACATCCACAAAACCAAATCCCTGCTCTTCCCATGTGTCACAAAGCAGCAGGGAGCCACTCATGCAGTACCAAGCAATGGACACCAACTTAGGAAAGAGCATTCATCAGCTTTTATGAGGGTTTTTCAACATGACGCGACCTTCCTTGCCCTCTCTTAAATGAAGGATTACAGACAATCCACCCGAGAACATCAGGCCTTCACATCAATTAAACCCACTGATCAGCAGCTGCTTCAGCTATCACTTTCAAAAATAACTAGTCTATCCTTTTAAGAACTTTTACTCTAGCTGATCTTTTTCTGCCCTACTCTTTTCCCTACCAAAGGCCTCTCTTCCGTCAGGACTATCTTGACCACAGAAAGGCCTGAGTTGGCATCACACAGAACTGAAAGAGCAGAAATCTCTCACAAGTAGTAGGAATGAATAACCTGGGAAAAGACAGGCAGGGAACCTCAGCAAATTAACCATCCATGAAACAGAAGCTTTCTTCAGAGGCTATAGATCTGGTTATCAGACCTCTTTCATCACCACTGTCAGGAGTCCTCAAAGGTCTCCTCCATCACGCCAAGTGTCTAGTCTGTGATGTATGGCTGCTTTCTGAGGACCTGAAATAACTGGGGAAAGGTGTTAACTGTTTTACTAATGTCATTTTTCTCACGGACTACTACCAATACCTACAAATCAAAATTAAAAGTCTAAACCTGAAGATTTTCCTAAACACATCAGGCTTCTTTTTCAGCCAGCCACAGCAGATCAGACAGGCTCATTTTCCGCCTTCCAGCATTAACCACCTTTGCAAACTCACACAGTGTTTAGAAAAGCATTCAGAGTTCATTCACTCCATCCTGCCCCTACGTGCAGTATCAACAGGGCCACAGAAAGGCCTGAGTTGGCATCATAGAGAACTGAAAGAGCAGAAGTCTCCCACAAGTGGTAGGCCCTCCACGCAGCCCTTCCCATTCAGTGGGAAAAATGAATCATTCCATTGTGAACTGTGACCTCAGAACTCTACTGATTTTCTGTCAAGGAAGAAAGCATTTCCTAAAATGCTTCCCAGGCCCTGACCTGCTCCTCATCTTTCATGCTGATCCTACGACAAGTACACAGGGGCTAAAAAAGAAAGCATCTTTTTACTGATTCCAATTCTGAGTTTCTCATTTCAAAGACGTGCACTACAAAGAAATGGGGAAACATCCCACTGAAACTCACCTGTGCCAGAACTGTGATGAAATTCCGGTTTAAGTGAACAGCTTCATAGAGGGCCAGAAGGATTGCTTCATTCGTTCTGTGGGAAGGATACAAAGCCACACTTAGTGATCAGAATACCAGAAATCAAGTTTTTCAGAAGCACAGCCTACCTAAAAAAACCAATTTTTTGTTTTTCAACTATAGAAAACTGTCTCTGCAATCCAGCTGTTCTTTCAATTACTAGTAGTACTTAGCAATCCATAAAAATAGCTATTTTTAGAGCTCCACTACAGTCTTTGTTCCCTTCCTGCTGAGGGTGTCCCTTGTTGCTCAAACAGTGCATTCCCTTTAAAGTCCTTTCTTTTAAGGGCCTCCTATTTAAAGCCCTCACATTTATCACTTGCCTGCTTGGTTTAGAAAATATTTTAGTGGGGACAAGAGTACATGAACCATCACTTCCCATGTGCCACCTCCAACATGCCTATTACATGTTATAAATGTCCCATAAAAACAACTGAGGTTTTTTTTAATTTTATAGACTTCATTACAAGCAGAGTCCTCCTGCTGCACTCTTCCCACTGAAGGGATAATTCCACAGTTTGAAGGGCTGTGGTACTATTTCAGTGACAAGAGAACCTGCCCCTCCTGTTTACTCTGCAACATTAGAAGAGCTCCATAACAGAGAGGATCACGTTGACCACTTCATTGTGTAACTAACACCTGTGCACTTACTGGACAGAGATCTTCTCATCAGCATCTGCTATGAACATGCTGCCCACCTATGGAAAGAGAGAGCATTGCACAGCAGGAATTTGGGAAAGCTATTAGACAACAAGAGAGAATACATGGATACAAACACATTTTACTTTGCACTCCTGTCACTGGCCAATTCTTCACCTGTCAAATCACGAAAAAGATAAAAACTTGAACCCAAACCTCAATTAGTCTGCAATTCTGTAAGAGAACAACAGAGGTCATTTCCTATCTGCTTGCCCCTGAGTGGTAGCAGTTCTATCCAAGTCATCCTGACAGCTCTCAACACTGAACTATCCATGCTTACAGGAAATTTTCCTGTCAGTTAGATCTCAGACTACAATTAAATCTCAGATTAAAGCAAAGCCAAACAGAACAAGGGTAGTAGTGGATACGCTTTTAAAAGGAAGAAATTCACAACTGCCTTTGAAGGGTACCCCTCCAAAACTGCAGACAGTGCCCACCACAGAATCCAAGCATACTCCACTAGAGTACACTCAGGCTTGAGAAACAAGACAGTAAAGAAACAGAACCTCTAAAGCCAGTGACAGCCCAGACTGTCACTCTGTTTTAGGTGACATTAGCAGAGCAGTAATTTTTTTAGAAAAACAAGTAGCTCTTTAAAAGTGATTAAGAAGTTTAAAAAACTGATCAAAAGGCTTTCTAAAAAGTGAATTTTAAAATAAAGTCAACTAGAATGACCATAATGCAGGAAAACAATTTCAATTATCAACACCAGAAGAGAGATCATGTCCTTTGAAAGAGCTTTCCCAGACAGACAACAGCACACTCCTCAGAATACAGCCATTTTAGTTGGTTTTGGTTTAGATTCGTTCAATCCATGTCTCCAGAAAATACATCCCAAGCTCAGTTTACAGAAACACCCTCCTGCTGAACTTGCATGAAGACACCTATCTTAAAAAAATAAAAAACTGCTTCCTTGCTTACCATATTAGTTAGGGCTGAGAAGAAACCAGTCTGATGCTCCTCTTCCTTATCTTTGTATTGCCTGAACAAAAAGGAGTAAGGATGAAGTTTCAGGGTTATACGTGGAACTAGGTTTATTTTACCTAAATCCCTCTAAGATAGTCTTATCTGATAAAGGTATATGATGGAAGAAACTTCAACAATCACAAGTGCTTTCAAGAACTCACAGAAGATGCAAAGGGCATTAAGATATTTGTAAATTGCGTAGAGTTAAAGTGGGGTTGCTGAAAGATGTGGGAGCTGAACAATGCTTGTGCCACTAGAGAGGACACATTCAGTCTGGGCTACAACTGAAGGAAAGGACTCAAGTGACTCAGGAAATTTTGCCCTGCACTGGAAAAACAGTAATAAACCACAAAAACACAGAGTCAGTAACCACAGAGCAGTTTCATTTCAGTCATCATCCACTACAGACCAAATCAGAGTCGGTCACCCTATGGCCAGCAGAAACCACACAGACCATTATGGTTCGTGGCCTGGTCTTGCCTGATCCCACGCTCCTGGAGCAAGTGAAAAGACTGGAACTGGAGTAAGTGAAGTCAAAAAATAGGTTTAGTACCTCAGATTTAGCCTATGTTGCTACATTTGGCATTCAAATGGACTAGCAAAGCTCAAATGGCCATTTATTGTGTGTCTATCATACACGAATCTGATCACACACAATGTAACAAGCAAAGAAAGCAACTGAAATATTTGGAAAAGAGGGAAAGAAGAGCTAAGCAAAACACACCATGGTCTGAGACAGCTTTTGGCACAATGAAGGAAACTGGGTGGGAGATATTTTTTCTGCTTTACTCTAATAACTTACTCTGTTAAATACATGATTTGCTGATCTTGCAAGTCGCCTGCATAACTAGCTGGTACAGACGGATTCACCCTTGCAATGACAGCAACAACTGAGCCAAAGTACCTAAAGCACAAGACTATTCCCTGCCTCTCCAGGTGCATCAAGACTTAGGTGATAAACAAGTGTTTTAACACAAAAAAAAAAAAGTGTGAAAATGTACAGCAGCTATCCTCTACTGAAAAACAAGACACAATCAGATTTTACCTGTTATACTCTGATAGAGCCTGGGCAATTACAAGCCCCATTCCCTGAAAAAAAAAAAAAAAAAACTTAAAAAAACTTTACATTACAAATCTCAAGGGAAGAAATCACACACTGAACACATGTAGCAATGCTTCCCCCCTCAGATAACTTAGCATGCTATGAAGAATTTCCCTTGAAGATGGCTGAACTATTAAGACATGCTATCATACAACAAAACTATAATAATCAAAAATCAAGACACCAAAATTTAAAGTTATATATCTAATTACTAATTTCAACCGAGAACATTTATTCCCCTTGGACTTCCAGACAGAGCTTACTCACTCAAGAAGCTTCATTAAAACACCAAGAACTTCATAAGGAAGCTGGTGTCAGAGGAAAGACATCCAGAAATCCAAAACAAGAGCCAAAAACACTAGTAACCTTTGACTTCTTGCAAACAGCCTCCACCATTCCACAGCTACTGACATCCTTTCTGTCAAGCCAATTTAATTAACTCAGAATAACAGTTCTCACACTTTATTTAGCATGAGGCTTACTTTTTACTTCATGCCTAAAGAACAGCTTCCAAGTCCAGACCTTCACCGCTCAGTGTGCCGTCACTTTTTACCCAGGCCTGGCTGAAAACTGAGACTGTGCCTACAACCTAAAACATGTTGCAGGACTCTTGATTCAAGTGCAAGCTTCCACTGAGCTACAAGAACTGACTTGTGGACTGGTAAAATCAGGTGACAGAGCACTGGAAATGAGATGATCTTAGGCATGAGCCATCCTGCGCCTCTTTGGCATGTGACAGCAAGCAGTGCATAGAAAGTTCATAAATGTAAAGTAGATCAACCATAAATATGTTCCTTGCTACCTAGCTTTTTAATCACCCCCACCGTTTAACTGGTGATCAAACTGTGCAGATCATGAGCTGCCTAACCTATTGCAAGAGCACAGTTTGGACTGAATAACCCCTGCACTGGTGTTCCTTCCAGTAGCACTGTTCCTAGACCTGATTTCTACAATACACTGTGCTTGAATTCATTCCACTAACACCACACATGAAAGAGCATCCCCAACAGCACAGAGGAATCAAGTCAAGTACTCACATTGAGCGTGGCCTCATCATCCACGATGGAGAGCTTCACAATGTAGGGGTTCACTGACTGTTCAAGGTGCAGGGAAAAGGAAGAAAGAAGACTGGTTTTAAGTTCAGCCTCCGGAAAAAAACCCACTACTATCTTTCCAAGTTTACACAACCACCTAGGAAGAATCGCTCTCCTGTCCCATAAAGCAGAATACACACAAAGAAACAGGAGCCACAGCACTATGCCTGGATAACTTCTCCTTTCTGGCTCAGCCAGGCAGTCTCCCCATTTTACGTGAGAAGAGAGGAAGTTTCTGCCACTCTGCTAGCTCATCTGTCAGTCTTGAAAGTGACAGCTTTCCTGCAAGCCTGTTATCTGTGACACACATGCTGTTATGCAGCAGGAACAGGCAGTGAAGCTGGGATGGAACATCAGCGTTCTGCTATTTCCCTTCTGCAACACCTTGCAAAGATTGCTTAAAGCAAGGAGGACCCAGGAAGGCAGGACAACGTTATAGATTCATCTCTTTCTGAGTTAAGACCAACACTTCGTTTACACCACTGAGAGCTGGAAGTCTCTGGAGAATATAAATTCCTTGAATATAGCTGAACAAAGCATGCAGGCTCCATCGATAAATTCTAATAATTTAGGAAGCATTTTAGGTTAGCAAGGCACTCTTGTTTTTCCTGGTTTGTATGTGTCAGTGCAAAACTAAAAGAAGTTGATTTCAAATCAAGACACAGAAGAAAAGTATCAGTCCATGTAGTAAGCCCAAAGTGGACGGGAAGAATAAAACATGTAACAGGCATCAGCTGCAGCCCTACAAGTTAGTTATCTGACTCATTTGCCCATGGCTTGACACTGAGTTAAAAATAAAGCTGATCAGAAAACACCACTCTCAACTATTTGGTGCCTTGGAAGGATCAGTCTTTTTCTTTGACTCAGAAAAGAAATTGATCAGAACAGTCCTAAGCTCAGCCAGCCTGTTAGCTGTCTCCAGCAGCACACAGCCCTACTGCTGCCTCAGAAAACTCACACAGAACCCAGCTGTGCACAAACTATGCAAAGGCATTTCCTTGAGGCTGGAGTAAAGGCTCCTATGGAGTAACAACATGTGGTCCTCCCTGTACAACCATGCTTCCCGTCAGAAATTAAATTTAGTCAGGGTCAGTGGAGCAGAAGCAAACTTCACAAAGTCATAATTAAATATGGATTAAAATCCATCTGTAGTTTTTCTGATTTCAGTCATTCAACAGGAAGAAACTCCCTACATGACAGCTCATGCACAGAAGAGGCAAGCCTGTGACTCATGACCAATAAAAGTGATCGGGTTTTTCCAGGCAATGACCCCTGGCTATCCTGGATTAGAGGTTGCAGGGTTATCCAAATTCCCAGATGTGAGAATAAGCAACCTGGGAGATACTTCATTGACCAATGCCAGCAAGCTGCCCTGACATCTAGTCATACACTCGGTCCTATCAGATGGGGGAGGGAGAGTGGGTTTGCTGCCACCTCCAGCCTATGAACAAGTCTTCACACTCCCACTTACTGTTCATGGGCACTAGTCCACACATCTATGATGAACGTCAGCAACCTGCAAGTTGTACAAGCACCCCCAAACCCACTTCATACCCCATGCCCCCTGCCTGCTTCCCTGCTCTAATCCTGCTGCTTCAGAGTTCAGTTCCCCTCTCACCAGGAATCACAGCACAAGTCTCAAAAGCCAAAATTATGCCTGCTGCTCCATAACATGCAGAGACAAGCAGCAGCCTTGAAAAGTGGTTAATAAGCATTTTTAAAGCTGCAAATTGTGTCAGTGAAGCAGTTGCACAAATTTAGAAATAGTTTCTGCCTCCACCTGCCTACAGAAAGAACTCAAAAATATGATTCTGATCTCTTCAGACAGCACAGGTCTTTTCCTATCACTGCCATCAGGTAACAACAGAAAAATAGCATTAAAGTCTTCTTGTCAGTCATGACATACAGACCCAAACTCCTGGAATCTGGGAATACTCAAGATTTCCTCCATGAACTACCCAACAGTAGATGCCAACAACCTCATAGAAATAAAGCCTGCAGGGGGATCATTACCAGATAACTTTTAAAACAATTCCCAGGTGAGACATGCCATATAAAGTATTATATGGGAAAGTACACAAGTCTGGCAGAGGGAGAGAGATCTCTTCCATGCCCCAAACACATTTCACCTCCAATACAAACCTACAGGAAGTAATTTTTTAGGTAAGTAAACAAAGCAGAAAAAAAAACAAGCTAAGCATGTATAATCCCTGCTTACGTACTTATCTTCACATCTATAACACAAGGTAAGGCCAGAGTCCACTCAACCACCCCTCACAAGACCTTTCTCTGAACACTCATCAGAAATGATTCAGCAGGTCATTTTGCAGGAACTGGAGCTTGAATAATTACTCCTTTTATTAAAGACATTCATTTAAAGTAACTTCAGTTGTGCAAGATTTTTTTAATTAAAAAAAAAGCCCCATGAACTTTCTGACTCTCCAGTGTTGTGTCTGTTCAGCACCCGTAGTTGTCTACACCAAGGAGAGGCAAGTGCACGTACCCAGACATGGAGGGGCTGTTGGATACACTGTATGCTGACAGACAAGCACACAAAGGCAAAACCCCACATTTTAATTAATTTCTTTCCTCTGCCTAACAAAAGACACAATGTGCAATTCCAGCAGGTTGAACACGAGGCAAATAAACTTCTGCCTAGATGTTATCAAAGGATAAGTATTTAAAAGTCACTACCTGATTTTAACTTGCTGTTCTATCAGCTATCCTTTAAAACACTGGGAAAGGGATTCAATAAATAGTTTTTCTAATAGCATTTTCCCTGTCTGGCAGTCTTTTGCGTACACTTAGCTTGACCATTTTCCTGATATAGTCAACTATTTAACTATTGGTTTATGTTTCTCTCACATATCACCAAGGTAAAAATATTTTTTCTGAAATCAGGACTAGGATTAAAAAAATGCCCATAAAATATAGTTGAAGGTTTAAGTAAGTGTGTAGTTGGAAAAACTTTTGAAAATTATATTTCCAATCAGGGACATTGCTCTAAAGGTTCCTTGTAAAGACATGTAAGTAATTTTTACTACTAGAACAGAAGTTAAAGAGCAAGTCAAGATCTCATCTACACTGGTAATGAAAACATGGACAGATACTCTCCAGAGAATTTGAGAGAACACTACAAAATTCATATCCCAAAAATATGAAAACATCCTGGTGCAAAACACACTGGTATTCACACTAAAGACAGACACAAAATCATAGTCAGCTAATGAATTTTCAGCTTTATTAGATTTTCTTAAGCTGGAAACACAACTTAGCAACCAATGGAGTTCAAACAAAAAGAGAACCTACCAGCTGCAGCACAGTTAGCTAAAAAGACAACTCCAAAGCATTTGAAGCATGATCGTGTGGTACAATACACTGACAACCACCAAACTGACTCTAAGGGCCAAAGAACAGTAAATGAAAGGAGCTACTCAAGGACAAAGATTCTGACTGCATTACTACAGGCTTTGCTTGTAGCACTGCTACAAAGAGCAGTGTCAGGCAGTTGTCACATAAAATCCTTCTGGGAGTTGCTTTCAACCTTGCCAGATGAATTACTCAAGCTGAAGTTCCCCTTGCCACACATCTACTTCAGTTGGATTGTACCTTTTAAATATCAGCACAATTTCCTTTGGGCACCCAGTTTCAAGACATCTAGGACAGTGTTCTCCAAAGCACCCAACCCTAACTCAATACTCCACAGAAAGCTACAGCAAAGGGCAGAGGACAAGTCTCATGGACTCACAGCATTCCACCTTACTAAGGACATAAATTGTAGTCCACAGTGATCATACCTCAGGGATGGCACTACACAGTTCTCCACCTTTGGTCTGAATGCTGCAATGAGGCCTCTGGTCTTTCCAGTCTGTCCTCATCAGCACCCTCAGTCATGTAATTCCCAACAGTTTTCCCTCATAGCCATATAATGAAATAAAACTCCATGCTCCTGTACCATGCTACCATGGCACAGACTGCTGAACAGAATCTGTAAGTCGTGATTCTGACCACATTGACAGGAATGAGAAATTGACAGGGATTACTTTGACACGAAGTGTAGCTCTTGTCTTCGCATATTCTCTAGGTCTATTCATAATTCAAAACAAGGTCTATTATAAAACCAGGTAGGTTTTGGAGCCTGCTCCCTCCCAGTAATTCTGTTGAAGAAGGGGTATTCCAGAATTTTTCCATTTGTTGCCTAAGTACGTTACGGTATTCTCACTTATGAAAAAACACCTTGATCATTAAAGCACGCCTAATGCAAAGAAAAGCCAACATAAGGTGTTTTTCTGACATGCAAAATGTTTCTTTTTCAAGGCAATGAATAACCAAAAAAAAAAAAAAAAGTGGGAATAAACCACAAAGTAGTACAACTGGTTTAGAAAAATGAGTATGAATAAAGTTCCTCAAAGAGGAACCTGTCAAAGAGATAGAGACTTCTGTTGGAAATACTAGCTGTGATGTTTCAGTTCATTCTTTGGTCACAGCTTTGCCATATCTTCTGTGGATCTGTGCTCTTGTAGTCTGCTAGTCAGATTCTGAATCACAAATTGAATCTGTAGCCCAAGATGACTGACAACTCATTTGACTTTGAAGACTATGTATAACTGCGCACACACAGAGGCAAAAACACAGTTTGGCACAACAGTAACTCTTCCAAAAGGACCTTCCTCAGAGTATTTCCACAAAGGGAATGCAAATTTCCTAGGTAGTTTCTTTCATGCTGGCACAAAACAAGCTGTAGGAATATCATCCACATTTGATTATACATGTACATCAGAGACAGACACAGCATAACAGGGCTGCCTTGCAAAGCTTCTGCAGCTCCGTGCTAATGCCCTCATAAATGTTACAGTGTGCACTGCTAAAAACTGTACTGTGTGCTGCCTTAATTGTTCAGCCTAAATTAAAAAAGTTGAGAGAAGTGATGTTTCCGTTATCCAGAAGAACACCTACCTCATACTTTCTGTAGTTGACCAGCAAGGCCAGAAGGACAACAGCATCATAGCCGTGTTCCCTGCGACTCAGTGGGCTGGACAGGATCTGGAATAAACAATTACACTGGTCTGTTCAGGCCTGCTTCAAGAAGCTTGCGGTGACTCTCAGAAAGTGCATACCCATGAAATGTATGTGAGCAAAATGTGTAAGAGCAAATTATGTCCTGTCTGAAAGGGGATTGTCAGCATCTTCAGGAAGTTCTGCACACAGAGAAGCTTATTTACCACAGAAAGAATGCACATAGGCTTTCAGAGCATCAAGGACAAATATATTTCTCAACAGCACGGGACAGTATCCCAGTGAATCACCAACATTACCTCTGCAAGTTTTTTGGGTTTCCCCAAGCTCGGTTCTACTTCTAAAAACTCTAGTTTATCAAAGAGCAGAAGAAAGTCAATATATCCCCACTGCCTTTTGAAAAAAAGTTTCTCTGATATAAGAATTCTCTGTGAAATCAGCCCAGAGATCTATTCAGCTTCTATCTGTGCAGAAATGTCTCAAGTCAAAATACTTTAAATACTCATAGTGACTAAAACCAGCAGACTGGAGTACAAAGGAGACAGCATTAAAAACAACATAATATATGACTGAGCTACAAATCAAAGCAACAATGATGCCAGTGAGCTATGCTGCACTGAAAAGCCTGAAAAGCAAATACATCACTGAAAGCTTCCACTATGGAAGAAGAGTCCCTAGAGGAGAAGAAAGAACTCTTACCTGTAAAATAGCTTCAAATATGCTGTTAATCATCACATACTCCAAGATGGTGTTCTGGCTAATGTTATCCGTCACCTGAGTACAAGCACAGGTTTTAAAATTTCACCTGAAGCCTCCACTGATGCTGTAGCTACCTCTGGCACACACTGGGAACAGAAGAGTTCTACTCCTAGATGGACGCATTTATCCACAATCTCACACTTAGTCAGCAGAACAAGGTGTGACTAACAGTAGAGCCAGACATGAAGTAAAAGAAATCTGTCCTGCCTCCCACCCCTCTCTCTGGCAAGAAGCACAACCCATGTACTAAGAGCTCCCCCTTTCCTCTACACATTGGTATCTTACACAGCTGCGTGACAACAGCCATCAGCTGTTGCTGGCTCCACCCAGGGGGCAGAAACTGAAAACCAGGGCACATACACTCCACTGAGAACTTTTCCCTCATGAAGAGAGCAGTGAAAACCTCCCACACACTCAATTATCTCTTATCAGTCAAAATAGTTCACAGCTGACCATCTCCAAGAGCTGATGAGTGGCCATTTATTACAACTTCCTCATTCTTCACGTCCTCACCACTCTTGTCTACTCCACACTTCCTATCTTTCCTCAACCCCTCTCCCTTTCCATTTATCCAAGACTTCTTAAATAGCTTTTTCCCTAAAAAACCCCACACCTGTGAATCCAGCTGACACTTCTCCTGCCTCTCCCCTTTTGCTCCTATTGGCACCAATCTTAAGGGATGAAACCAGTCTGTCAGTCTGCACTGGCATCATGGTTAGAGCCATGATGCATTTTCTGAACTGATCCTTATTCCCATTTACAATTTCTTTCCCATTCTTAATTTTCACAGTGTAGCACTCTGTTCAAGTTTTGAGACAGTTCCATCCCCCAAGATGTGTCTCATATTAGCCCTTAGTTATTATACAGCTGGTATTTACTTACAGTCACCAAGCAGAGAAGTAGCTTCAGACATAAGCTTTTGAGGCTTTCAGAACCTTCTGCACAGAGGAGCGAGTCCAAGCTCTCCATCAGATTCTAAGGAACAACAGTCACAGTACTTAAAAGCAGTATCTTAAATGATTTTAAATATTTTCTATAAAAAGCTTTCTAGAAGATTGAAATACAAGGGAACCAATATAAAGCCATGTTATTCCAGAATCAATAATTAAGCCATTACTACTGCTACTCAGGCTATTTTCACACTATTGGTTCTCAACACTGCTTTGTGTTAACTCCGTTTTAATGACTACAGGCATAACATTATGATAATTTTCCATGAGTTTACTCCAGATGCATGAGAAATTTTTGTATACATGGAACAAATTATTTTGTTCACAGACTAATTCTGAGCTCTACAAAATACAATTTTCCTTTCTGTTTGTAAGACATAGCAGTGTTTTATTTTTTCTATATTCCATTTTACTCTTAGGAAAAAGAGGATTTTTCGTAAGCAGCACACCTCCAATTAACAGTACGTAAATAAGCTGTGATTAAAAATAGATACTATATAACTCTTTTACAGATATTCATAAAAATTGTTTTCAAAAGACTAAATAATACAATTATTCTTAATGGGAAAATATCATTCTGATTGGTAAATTATTACTTAATATTTTCTGCAAATGTGCTACCATTTCTATAAAGGACAAAAATTGCCATGTTATAGAGAGATGAAAGACACAACAAGAATTCAGCTTTATCACTGATTACTTTGTAATTTCCCACACTAAACATCTTTACAGTAAAGAGCATCAAATAAGCTTAAAGTAGTACGTGTGAGAACACAGGATATGACTATCAGATAAAAACTAAGGACAAGGTATGAGGTTCATTACTAGGTACTAATGGCCTGTGACAGCCTTTTCTGGCTTTAAGATTTCTTAATCACAATGACTGCACACCGTAGAACTAAAAGAAAAGATATGTATTCTGCTATATTACTAACAAATCCAGGGAGCCCCAGTGTCTCTACCTGCTAGTTAATCATCACATTTACCTGCTAGTGCCCCTAGCAGGTAAAGAACTCCAGGACAGCTGGTTTTAGTGAGTGGCTGAAACATTTCCCTCCAAAGCCGCACCTTGACAGACACAACCCGTCTACAAATGCTTGCTCTTGCAACACAGCTGCTGTGAAAACCGTTCCTCTACCTTGCCAGGGCCTCACCTTCATACACAGCTCTGCCTTATCAAAACCCACAAGCATGTTGATGATGTCAAACCCAGAAGTGGATTTGTTCTTCTGGTGGACACCTCGAATTAATGCACACAAGGTCTGCAAAGGGAAAAAACAGAAGGTAAGATGTGAGGCAACAGCTCCAACTCAACAGCAAAACCCGCCACTTTCCCAGCACTGGCAAGCACAGATATTGAAATTAATACCACCACCCTGGAAGCCATACATTTTGCCTGACCTCTTCTACACCTCTGTTGTTTTGAAGGAGGATCTTGGATGCTGAAGACTCAAAAAAACTGGAGAAGAATGTATTTGTTCATATTTTTCCTGAGTACAAATTTCTGTTTGCCTACCACACTGCTATACCAAGTCTGACCAGTAAACTGTCCTTTGTCAACAACAAAAAAAGCAAACACAAAATTGTCTCCAAGGCTTTTAAGCAACTTAAGTCCTCCTAGCTCTCTCCTTCACATTTCCTGTTGAAGGCACTGGATTATTGCCTCATACCAAGTCCTTTGAGATCACTGACAACACACAAGCATCACATTACACTTCCAACAGACACCCCAGAAAATTTATGAAGAGCAAATGACTAATTAGCCCCAAGAGAGGGAAATGTCTGTCATGACTTTTGTCATCAGGTACCTCTCAGGCCTGCAAAGAGGTGAATGAGCAGGAATATAGCCACTGCAGTTTTAGATCCCAGCTTAAATTCACCTGTGAGAAGCAATTAGTTTCAAAGGATGTAAAGCTGGAGATGAGCAGACCTGAAGGAATTAGCAGACCTCTGGAACTACACAGAAGCAAAAGGGTAAGGCAGACGTCATTCATTACTGTGAGAGGCAGGATACCAGGCTAAACAAACCCTTAGTCACCAAGATCATTCTCAAGAAATGATTGCTCAATAAATTTTGGCTTTGAGATCACTTTCCACATCAACACAAGTCTGATTAAGGGAACACTCTCCTAACTCAAGCTGAGGACATGTTACCTGATTCCTATTTACATGCACACAGCAGGATTCTAGACTTGAGCCCTGTCCTAACTTTTTCCAAGAGTCTGGATACAAGTTCGGGAATTCAGGGCTGGGCTAAACTGTCTGCGTAGCTACAGCTACAGTATTTAGTAGCATCCTCTCAAACTAATTCTAAAAATAATAATAAAACAATGCAAGATTGTATGTCAGAGATGTAAATAATTCTTTTTCACATCAACTTTTCTCAGGTCACTGCCTGTCCAATGTCTCCTACAAATGACTTCTTCAAACCTGAAATTCATATCCTGTACTCCTACAGCTGAGAAAAGCAAATGCCTTCACTAAACTGTAAGAAACCGCCTGTGAACTAGTAACATCAAACATCAAGACTGAGGAGGGGAGTCTCCCATATGAGACATGGGACAGCAGCACTTTGGTAAGGAAAAACCTGCAGGAAAATGGTTGTTCATACTGGGTAACAATTCTTCACAGCTTCCATTTATAAAGTGTCCAGCTGGGACAGTTTCCTGTATAAATTTCACACTAACTTCTCCAGAGGTTTCTTTCTTTTTTGACCCATACAGAAATTCAAAAATGCAGCTGAAACAAAGGAGAACGGGTGAAAGTAGAACACAAAGCTACAGAGCTTAGGTACTCTTGAAACACCAAATTGACAGCCTGCAGCGTGAACAAGCTCCCTTTGTCTCTTCATTGCCATAAGCTTCATTCCTTATCACCAGATCCTCTTGAATTCTGAAATAAGCTATTGCTCTGCAAAGAGTAAACAGAGACTATGAATGTTGTAACCTCCACAGGCAGTAGGTAGCAACTGCTCTGTAGACATCACTTCTCCTCAGAAGCAAAGAAATGAGCACAAGGTGTTTGATACCAGTAGCAAACATACTGCCTCATCAGAAGCAAAAGACAGCATTCCCTGACTCCCAGCAGTACCTGTAATGCATTGACCACTCTGATTGGGTGCTCCTCACCCAGGGCCTGGATGCAGTGTTGAAACAAGGAGTTGATATTATCTTTTATCTTCATTAACTCCTCCCCATCCAGAACCTCCAGCTTGCCTTCCAGATACTCCAGGTTGACCTGTCAGGTTAAGAAACAGTTCATTCATGTTACACCCTCACTGACACCTTAGAAATGCAAGTCCTTGCACTGACAGTCTGCCACTGTTAGAACAGCAGCAGCAAAACATAGGATGTTCAGATTCTGTTACCTTCATGAGGAATAGCTCCTCCCAAAACCTAGGGTTGCATTTACTGGGATCCTCTGTCTGAAAGAAAAAGGAACAGCCATGAAGGCAAGTAACAAGAAATCATTCAGGCAGAATTTAAAGAAAATCATTATCAAGAGTAGCTCAGAGTCAACATCACCCCACTGCATGACCAAGCATTCTCACAGTGCAGATTTCTGGCTACACAGATTCCCAGAAACAGAAAGGACCAGCAGGAAGCAGATCTCATTTGTGATGCCTCTGTTTATTTTCCAAAGTGTTTTTTGAGAAATACTGGAAAAGCCGTGGCTTCCCATAGATCACAAATGGTTCTGGTAAACAACAGGACAAGATGACATTAAGGAAAAGAGTGGAATACAGAGCTCTGCATGATAGGAGAGCCTGAAGCATGTGCCTACACTGTGCAGGTCTTACCTTGGGAAAAAAATCCCCTGTAAAGAGCCCTCAGCATAAACTAAACCAAGAAAATTTAACACAACACCTTAGAAGAAGAGATGCTCAACTCCTTACCGTGAAAATCTCATCATACATCAACACGACTTTCTCTTTCAATGGCTTCTTGGAGGCTGAAGATTTCCGGAGTAGCCCACCTTTCTTCTCTGTTTGGGCCATGCTGTATACCCTGAAGGTAAGAACAGACAAAAAGGGCTCAGAAAACTTGAACTTTTCTTCAAGGCATATTGGCTTGCCTCAACCATGAAAGACTTTTTCACTGCACTGAAATACTAACAGTCTCTCACAAGCTGCAAGTAGGGGCTTTATAACTGTACCAGATAAGAAATCAAAGGACCCATCTAGCCCTATATCCCATTTCAAAGACATACGCAAAAGTCCAGACACAGGCAGAAACAGAATAAGCTCCTTATGGATAAATTTTCTTAATTCTTCTCTACTAGAAACTGATTCACAATCCAGACCAATGCAGTTTACATGTAGAAAATTATGTATTTTTTAATCTCTTTGGAGGAATTGTGATACTTGATATCAAATGGATACCCAGTCCTTTTTGATGCTGGCCAAGCCTCAAGGGCATCTGGTAACAAAAAGCTCCTGAAACTGAAGTCTTCTCTTATGCATGTAATTTGCTGCCTACAAAAGCACATCAAATTCTGCTTCTGCACTCTGAGGTGGCATCTAACATTAGAAAAGCCTCTCTAAAGCACTCCTGCCACCCTTGTTCATCCCTACCTCTGCATCTTGGGATCTCTTATCTGTGCCAGCTGCTCTGCAAACCAAATTAGAGAGGAACCCCAGCCTCTAAAGCAACCCATGAGGTTCAGTTTTGGGAAGAGGATGAAAAAACACAGGGGAGAAGCTTTGCAGGAATTTTTTTTTTAAACCATATGAATTCCATGAGTATTCAACAGCAAAGGGTTTTCTAAAAACAGAAAGAGGTTTTACTACCATTAATTGGTGTCCCACTGGTTATACTATAAAAAAAAAAAAAAAGGAAATATCATTAATACAAAATGAGCTGTTACACAAAGTAACAGCCATAACTGTGGTCCCAAGCCTTCTGTGACACACAAGCCACTCCAGGGGCTGAGAGTCAGAACACGACTTGCCATGTATTCTCAACCTTCTGTCTGATGCTACGAAGCACAGCACCACTCTGACCTTGCAAATACATATTTATCTGCAATCACAGATTTTCCTGGCAAGCATCACAGCTTTGGCACAGTCCTAACCTCCTCTATCACTGCAGCATGTCAGAGGTATTTAGCAGAAAGGGAATGCCATCCCTTCTCACATCCCTGAGCTCCCAACCCTTCTCCAATACCTCCAAAGATAATTACACACATGGCAGCAGCATAACACACATGGAGGCTTGACTTCAGTCATGCTCCAGAAAAACATGGGCAGGCCCTTGTGGCAGTTGCATTCAGCCATGATAAATTATGCACAAAGAAGTAAGTTCACTACTGTCAGCATCCAAGACCCCAGAGCTTTCTGAGCTGGCAGCCGTGGAAACAGCTTTGGATGTAGACTCAAGCCCAGTCTGCCTGAACCCCTTTCACAACCACAGCAGGTTTAGATCTGTCTTTCCCTCAAAGACCAAGTTCCAGCAATTACTGAATACTAGTTCCAGATCTTTTTTACATTTTTTCCACTGCAGACAGCTTTCATTTGACTTAAGCTACAACTGTGTTCTCAGCTAGGTCTTCTCAGGCCCCCAGAGTTGGTTATTCAAATATTCATCCCTTGAGGCATAAATCTTGGTTCTAAGTGGCAGAAAAACATTTTTAGGAGAAACAATGCTGCTGAAAAAGACACTACCTCAGGTGTGAAGGGAAGGAGCTTTGTGTGGATGGGAAAGGGTAGGACAGAGAGCAGCAGATCTCAGACCTGAAAACCCAACATTTACATAGAAAGGCAGAGAGCTGTTCTGTCTTCCCACTAGAAAGGGAATATGCACAGCTGGCTGGTTATGGGCTGCTGTGTGTGCTGGTGTGAGAACGGAAACAGCCCCGAGACACATTGACAGAAGAAAGCTTAGCAACTACTGCACCATAACCTTCTGTAAACACCGAAATTATTCCTGTGGCCCAGTAGGTCTATGTACCCAATTAAAATGGAAAAAGGTTTTCAACTAACAAACGAGAAGGAAAACATTTTTCAATCATCTTGATAGCTTCTCTTTTACAGACTTTGCATTATTTTTAAACTGTCATGGGAAATAAGACATTATTCTAATTAGAAACATAATTGGAAACAGAGAGAAACCTATTAAAAACCAAATCAAGAGCGATGTCACTTTTAGCCTAGCAATACACATCTTACCCAAGACTGCACAAAACAATTTTCCTACTAGAATTCTAAGTTTCTGAACCTAGAGCAGCTGCCAGCCCCAGCATACAAACACATCCATCAGTGTGCTTCTAATTGAATTACAGCTAACGAATCCCAATGTCAAAACTAATAAACTAACTCTCAGTGCTTCTAGGTCAGCGTTCTCACATCAAATGTGTATGTGAATGGGAGGGGATCAATATGCTCTGCTTAGTCCCTAGACTTTCAGAGCTGTGTTTTAACCCTTCTCCTACATTTCCAGAAAGACAGGAAAATCTCAATCCCTCAGGACACAAAGGTTTGATGATGGGTGAGCATCAGAGGGATCGGATCGCATGACCACATGAAAATTCTGGACTGTCAGAACACGACTTGGGATTCACATTCTCTCAACCAAAGCTGTGCAGAGCACATACAAAGACAACTGCTAGAGGCAAGGATTAAATAATGTTCATGCTTTTAATTTGCTGTTCTACAAATGAGCATATGGAGGAGTAAGGAGGAAAAAGTAAAAGTTGCCTTTCATGCCAACGCTTTATTAGGCTGTGCTTGTTTCATGACCTATGATAATCAGGTCACACAAACGGCTTTTTCTTTTCACTTTATGCAATTACATTTCTAGATGTCATAAAGACAAACAGAAAATTGCATTTTGCTAATGGAGACTTTCCAGGCAGCTGCAGAAATCAACAGTTAAATGCACAAAACATTTATAAGTAAGTTGTAGGGTGTCAAACTATCAGAATGCCATAACAGCTTATGAAAATGACGAGTCTGAATATAGTTAACAGTTTTCCTTTAAAGATCACATTTAAAAAGCATCAGTGCATTTTCCACATTTTAGGTTCAAATGGATAATTTATTCTGTCAATAGGTCATTCCCATTAGCACATACTGCTAAGTGAATCCTGCTGTATTCACTGACTGCACAGGAGAACTACCCCTCAGGGCCAAGAGAAGCACATGCATGGGGATTTCTAGAACAACAAGTACTTTGCTGTGCAGTAGAATATCCAAGATGCTTCATCTGGAACTAAAAGAAAACTCAACAGAGCACGAGTCTTGGCAGCTCAAAGGCAGGAAGACAAAAGCCATGGTAGACAGACGTTCAGGCAGCCTCTTGCTCTCTCTCTCATCAACCCTGAGGTCAGCTGATCAAGACAGGAAGGGATGATCACATCCAACCATCCACCTCTTTTCTGTTTCGTTCCAGAAGTCATAACAGAGATTCCAGCCAAACACATGACATTCCAATGAACACAGTTCTGTTAGCTTTTCAGTAGAGTAGCCTGACATTTTGAGTCTGAGATTTACTCAAACTTGTGCACATTAAAAACTGTGGATGCTCCACATTGCCACTCAGCTCCTGCACAGACTTATTAGTATTCCACAGACCATCTTTTGATAACAAAAATACTGTAGAGAGGATAACACTAATGCACATCTACACTATAATGACATCAGCATGCAACACTTACCTTGTGTAATCTTGCATGCAGCCCATCAAGCAGGGCACTTTGCATTCAATTGCCTTGGCTAACAAACCCAAAAGTTTTCAAGGTTAGAGATGCACAACCCCCACATACAATCAAACAAGAATAAGTGTATTTTTTTTCAGTGTGGACTCCTCAAAAAGTGCACTTTAACACTTCTTGGCTACACAAAAAGAAAACTGATGACATAAAATGGTATTTTTACTGTCCTAGATACAGTAGCCAGGATCAGTTTATCAGTGTGTGCAGGTAACAAAAATGGTGTATTCTACACCTTCTATGTCATTTTTCATGAACTGTTAATAATGGATCGTTGGCAGCAGCTGCCCAGGGCACACCTGGCACCTCAGGCTACAAGCTGGGTGTTCGAGAACTCTGGGAGACAGGGGAATGTTTCTTTGTTTTCACACCAGTGTGTGATAATTCCCCTCCGGGGAAGCATCAGCACCTTCACACCCAGCCTGAGGGGTCATGTCTGCTAATGGGCCATCAAAGATTTCAAAAATATCAAAAATATGGGGGGAGGTACTGGGCATTTCCACCTGAACCTGAGCATATACAGTCCTCGGGCTTTGGGATTTGGGGTACCACTCGTCAGATCCAGAGGAGGACCAGACCCTCAACAGGACTGCGACTGCCACCATCATCCTCAACAGGTTTTCCTTTCCTATTACTTTGTAGTGGGGGGGGAACACCTGGTGCTCAGCACAGAGGCTAACTCTGATTTATAATCTATTTTGAGTTAGGTTCATTTCTCCTGCCAGTTTACCTTTAAACCAGCATATCTACACATTGACTTACTTGGCAAACCCTATCTGAAAAAGGCTGTGCAAATGATGCAAACTGTACTAGTTGGTCCCTGTCAAAGCCCTAAACCTCAATCAATATTTAAAAATACTCTAAATAAGAACTCAGATACTTTTGCTTTTAGAATCTGATATCCCTTGACTTGTCAGAGCTACTAAGATTGGACTCACTTGTTCAAATATTTCAAGGCTAGTAATTGCATCCTCCCTCACTGAGCATATGCACTTGGGACTCAGCATGATCATGCTTTGCTTTTCAAGGTGTTCTGCAGGTACATCAGTCAAGTTTAAAGGAGTTGTTCAAAAACTATCTGAATCATGCAAGAGGCTGGGACGAACCCCTGCCTAAAAGTTAACATACACTTTCTAAGGCAGTGTGTTATAAGCCAAGTACTCAATAAATTCTTCACTGCAGTACCAGCACAAACTTGTGCTTAATCCATGTGATAAATCTGCAGAGTAAATACAAGACATGAGAAACAGGCAGTCAAAACACAGGTTCAGCACTGGAAGCAATAGACAACCTGCACCCAGCAGAAGAGTTATGAATCCTGATGCACAGAAGTGCCTGGACCCATTTCAACCCCCACGACCACACAGCAGCTGCTTGGCAGACCACAAGTGAAAACAGAGAAAGGAAGAACACACTTGGTTAGATTTTGTCACAACTTTAGCAATCATCATGGCCAAATTTCTGTTATAAGCCCTTTTGCAGCTTATTCTCCACCAACTCTACAACTCCTGCGTTGGCGGTTACAGTTTGTGCTAGTACATCCACACTGCTTTTATACTGCATCCATTCTTTACAACTTCATTTGTGTATTGTCCTTTGCAATGAAAACTGCTTACACTGTGCTTTCCTTTACAACTGTAAGGTGCTCAACCCACCAGCAAGGGAAAGAGTAACACAGCATACAAGCCTTGGATCCATGTGGCAAAATTCCCAGGTGCCTTCAGGCAGTATATAATGAGAAACACTCTGAGGGTGTGCTGACGACAAAAACCCACATAGATCCTACTTCTCTTTCTGCAGTACCAGGCAACAACCTCCAGCACAGTCGCAGTATATATATTTCTGCTGGAAACTCCTTCTGTCCCGCTTAGAGCAGAGCGGTGTATGTGCTTCTGCATGGTACAATCTAAAGTTACACCACTATTGACCTATTTTTGCCCCCTGGAAAAACAGGAAAAGCAGCTTCCTAATGCAGATACAGCCACAGGTTGCCTCCTATTACACCTGCTTTAGCAATAATATAAAAGAACATCCAAGCTACATTTTTAAAATTTAATCCACAACTGCATTTCATTTCTACCTGTTCAGTTAAAATAACACCCAATTCATTAATTTCACACCATCAACTAGTTATGCTTCTTTCTGTCAAGTCCATCCAGACAAGTGTTGCACGCTTCCACCAGCATCTGTTCACACCGTTTTTTCAAATTAATTTTCTGATTTCACCACACTTTCTCTCTGTATACCTGGCTACAATGCCCAGCTCTCTCATGTCACAGTCTCTTTGAGTTTCCACTTTTCAAGCCCTAAAGGGGCAATCCATCCCACATAGTTTAGCATGAAATATTCCACACTGCCTTTACACTCCCACCTAAAAGCTCATGCCACTTGCAGGCCTTTTCAGATGCCTTCCTTCTGAAGAAAAATACTCTCCCTGTAACCTTCCCCTGCCCTTTTCCCCTGGATTCAGCTGGTGGTGTGGATCCAAGGCCCATGCTGAATACAGTGCAGCTCTATGACCTTGCCTCTGACTTCTGAGGTAGCTGCTACGTTCTAAGAAGCTGCACAGTAAAGTCACGCCAAGATAAGAAAGGCAGAGCCACAGAGAGGGTAACATTTCTGAGATATGGACTATTAGCAGCACAAGTACTCAGGAGTTAAAATACAAATATAAAAAGGTGTAAATTTAAAAAAAACAAAAAACAAAAAAACAAGTAAATGAATAATAATTAAAAAACACTAGGAAGCCAGAATACAGCAACTCTGAGTGGCAGAGGCTGACCCTTCCCCTCCTGAGGGATGTCTGCATGGCTGCCTGGTGTGTTAGCAGGGGGGGTGAGCAGATGAATGCTTAGCCTAGCAGCTCATTAAAGCCTCGCTGTTCCTTTTGTGCATGCCAGCCAGTAACTGTTTAACATTTTTACACAGTATATACCCTGCCCACGTGCAAAGTCTCCCTTAGCACACAGAAAACAGTACCCTAAATGACACAGAGGATCAACCCATTATCACTGGAAAACCAAGCTGGTGTCCTTTTCCCCACTCAAAATTCCTGAAGCATTTTTGTCACACTTCCTGCCAGAGCTCAAACAGCTGGCGAACTGCAATCACCACATATAGCAATGATCCAAATAATCCCACTGCTTTGCATATTCCACCCACCTGCTCACCCTAATTGGCTCTCATCACGTATTCAGATTACAGTCTCTCCTGGAGAGCAAACTTTCTTGCACTGACATATGCAACAGGGTTTGACCGCGGCCGCACCTTGCTCGTGTGGCAAGTACCTCTGCCTTCAGCAGAGTAAACCCTGCCCGCTCCCACTGCCCCACCGCTGGTCACTGCTCCTTTCGCTCTGCCCACACGGGCAGGGCCGGGAGGGGAACCAGGTAACCGGAGCGGCCCGGGAACGCTCGCTGTTTCCCTGGCAGGAGCTCTCTCGAGCCGCAGAGCCCTCGCGGCCGGGGCACGGCGGGCCCGGGGGCGGCCTGCGGGGCGGGCTGGGCTGCCGCAGGCCCCGCGGCCTCCAGGGGGCCGGGCCGGGCCGGAGCGGGCGCGGAGC
>JAWWEW010000166.1:21798122-21832871 GCA_035583185.1 Anabacerthia variegaticeps | reverse complement strand
GGCTGTGGATATCCTTGGCAGCTCCAGCCTCTACATTTACCCACTTGGCAGGAGGATTTGTGGGGTAAGGCTGTAGCCACGTTCCTGAGGTGGCCCTGGGAAGTTCTCCTTCTCCTTCTCCTCCTTTTCCTCCTCCTCCTGCTACTGCTCCTCTCCTCCTGCCGCCGCTGCCCGGGCCGGCCGGCGCTCGGCTCGCCCGCCCCGCGGTGCCAAATGGCCCCTCCGCCGCGCCCGGGCCGCGCCCGCGCCGCCCTGCCCTTACCCGCGGCGGAAGTAGGCGAGGAGCGGCCCGGCCCGGCCCGGCGCGGCCCCGCCAGCCAAGCCGCGGCCCCGTGACTGCGCAGCGCCCGGCGGAGCCGCCACCAGCCCGGGCCCGGACCCGGACAGGGCCGCCCCGGGCCCGGCAGGTGGGTGCGGGCGGCAGGGAGGGGGTCCCGCGGGGCGGTGTGCGGGGAGCTCTGGGCGCGGCCGGCCCCTGGGGCGGGGAGGGGGGGTTGGTGCCCAGGGGGTCCCCGGGGCGTGCAGGGAGCCCGGGCAGGGGGGCTGCGGGAGGGGACGTGCGGGGACAGGGCTCCAGCGGGGGCCCCGTGCCCTGGCACGCCCTGGTGCACTCTGGTGTCCGTGGCAGGGCGGGCGCCCCAGGATGAAGCGCGCCGGGACGCTGCGGCAGGTCTCCGACCTGAGCGACTTCAACCGAGGCCACTGGCTGCGGGAGCTGCTGTGCCGCGGAGAACAGCCCTGCCACGTCCAACCCAGCCCCGACGGGCAGCACCTCCTGCTCCTGCAGAAGAGCGGGCCGCCCCCCCTGCCCCGCGTGGTGGCCTTCCAGCGCCACAGCATCGCCGGAGCAGACCTGGAGAGGAGCTGGGAGCCGCCCCAGCCAGCCCTTGTGGCACTGCTCTTCCTGCAGAGCCCCGCGGTGCCGGGCTCCTGGGTCCTGGCCATGGTGTGGGAGCACGGCCGGACCGAGGTCTGGCACTTTGTGGTGGCCGTGGGCTGGCAGCTGCTGCAGACGCTGGAGCTCTGCCAGGGTGCGCGGGCACGAATTGTCTCCGTGTGCGGCCGGGGAGCCAGCCTGGTGTGGTGCGAGGAGAGACCGCCCCTGGGTGCCCACTCGGACATGAGCAAGTGTGCCTTCAGGTTCTGTGTCTGTGCCCGTGCTCTGGAGGTGGGAGAGCAAGGTGTGCGGCTGGGCGCCGTGAGGATAGTCCTGCACAACAGCCCTGAGTACCAGGTCCTGGCCTCCCCTCAGCACGTCTTCCTGGTGCCTGCTGCTGCCGGCTTTGCCACCACTTCCAAATTCCTCCTCATCTGGCATCCTGAGACAGCAAAGCTCACCATCACAGCCCCCTCTGCAGGCTTCATCCACAGCAAGGTGCTGCACTCCAGCAGCGAGTCAGACTTCAGGAAACTCCTACTGGGTTCTGTGGGCCTTCTCTCAGATTTTACACCTCTGGACATTCACACCTCTGCTGTGTCCAACAGTGGGGGTCTGCTGCTGGTGAGCACGAAGGGTGCTGTGAACATGGTGGAGCCAGATGGGACGCAAAGGCATATCTTTGACCTGGAGATGGGCTCCCTGGCCCAAGGGAGTCCTGTCCGGCTGAAGACCTTTGGCAGCATCCTGGCCTGTGTGCTGGCTGGAGTCCTGTACCTTGTTGACCAGAACAGTGGAAGGCTCATAGGAAAGGAGGTCCTGAGTGTGAAAGAAGTGCATTTCCTGGAGTCCCCGGGAGAGGAGGACAGTATCCAGCTCCTCACTCAAGCTGGCATCTACAGCTTTAGCCTCTCCAAACCTGAAGACAGCAGCAGACCTGAGCCATGCCTAGTAGAGATGGTGTTTGAGGAGGCCTGCAGATACTACCAGAGGAGAAGCCTCAGCAGCTCCAAGCTGACAGTGGAGAAGTTGAAGAAAGGTGGTGCATTCCAGGCTCCTGTGGCCCTCGCTGCCATCCTGCAGCACAGCCTTCACCAGAAGCAGAAGCCAGCCCGAGGCCTACAAGACACTTATGCCAAGCTGTTGAGCACAATGAGTCTGGAGCTGCAGAGCTACATGAGCCTGGAGCTCCTCAAGACCTCTGTCGTGTGTGCCCCAGAGAGTGAGGTGGAAAGCTACTGCAAGGAACTGGTGGAGCAGGAGGTCAGCCGCATTCTGCACTCTGATATGGACAAGGACAATTTGGCCTACCTCAACTCTGTCTTTGCCTCTTTCCCCAAGGCTGCTTGGAAGGCCACAAGGAGCTGCCTGCAGCTTCAACACAATGGAGACGGCCTCTTGGTAGCCAGGGCCACCCCAGAGGTGTGGAAGAAGGTCCTGGGAGGGCCGCAGCTGGACGAGGTGGGTCAGAATGGGATGGTCCCACTCTTTGAGCTCATCTGTGCCTCCTTCCTGAGGTTCAAACCCAAGTGGTTGCCCAGTTTTGTGGAGCTGACCCAGCAGTACGCTAACATGTCTTGGGCATACAGCAGCAAGGAGGGCCCAGAGGGCCGGGTGCCATTTTACAAGAGAGCACTGGGAGTACTGGCCCGGAAGAACAAACACAGCGAGGGAGATGATGAGATGGAGCTGGAACTGCTGCTCTGCAGTAAGAGGCCTAAGGCTGTGCTGCAAGCTCTGCATCTTCTTATCCGTCTGAAGCGGTGGCAGCGGGTGGTGGAGGTGGCAGAAAAGTTCTCCAAACTCAGCCCCTTGCTTAACAAGGAGATATTCATCACACTGCTGGCTGAGTTTGCTGAGCACCGAGAGCTGGACCCTTATCTGGACAGGCTGTGGCCACTGTGCCCTGCTGAGCTCACCGCCTCAGACATCCTCACTGTGGTCCTGCAGCACCTCCCTCACTCCCAGGAGGACCCTGTGCCTTTCTCCAGTGAGGGGAACCAGCTGACTGTGGGCTTGCTTAAGCCACTGCTGCAGAGGGTTGTGCAGCGTCCCAGTGTCCAGGATGAGATGTACTTGGATGCCTTGCAGAGCCCCACCTTCCCCCCTCCTACTCCACCCCGAGAGCACAAAATCCCCTCAAAAGCCGTGGCTGATGATGTCCCTCAGCCACCCACAGCAAGAACTTCCTTGCCCTTGGCACTGGTACAGGATGACAGTGTGTGAATGGGGGAAGGACAATGTGATCCCAAGCCTTGGGTGCACGAGAGAAAACCACATCCATCCCAGGAAATCCTACAGTGCCTGGCAGTCTAGAAGCCTGCTCCTTTCTGAAGCCTTCCTGTAGCAGGATCTCGAAGAGCCTGTTGGGTGGCTGGGGTTGGGGGATCTGCTTCGAGCCAGGGCAGGCTTTCTGGCTATTCCTAGCAAGTGCAATTGTATGTGCCCCAGTGGAGGAGCAAATGCCAGGTGCATTTGCAGATGAAAATGCTGGTTGCACTACAGTACTACAGAACTGCTCCCTGCCCAAAGCACTTTGTTTTCAGTTTGCTTGGCTCCTTTATAACTCCACTTTTACTTCCCTGATCCTCTAGGACTGGTGGTGGAGTGGTGGACAGGGACACGCACAGTCTTCCCCCTCCACTCTCCGCTCAGTTAGTTAAGTGGTGCCTCCAAGCTCTGTCTGTGAGAAACAGAGCACGTTTCTTCTAGCAGGGTCACCAAGTCCTGCTGCTTTGGGCTCAATCAGATGCTAAATGACAGTGTGGCACAGCTCTGTGGCACTCAGGGTCCCAGCACACGTGCTGACAGCTGCAGCACTCTGCACGCTGTCTCACCACAATTCCTCTGGGATCAATCCTGTAGCTGTGACTGATTACAGCTACTTAGCTGAAGAGAGAGCCTAATTCCCTTATCTCTTTATCCCAGACAGTACCAAAACTCTCTTCTGAGCTGAGAAGCTGGCAGCAGCCTGTGTGAGCTCGGGGCTGGCCCTGCCTCTCCCTTTCCTTTGTGGAAGCTAAGATTATGCTGCAGGACACCCAGGCCCTCTGTTCCCATCTCCTCTACCTTTGCCCTTTGCACACAAAAGGGGCTTTGTCAGGGTTGTCTGGCTCATATTATGCCCCTGTTTGCAAAGTCAGTGTAACTTGAGAGCAGTTGTGCAGGAAGATCCAGGTTCCAGCCTTGCTCTGGTAGCCTCTGCTTGGCCCCCTCCAGCAGGAGGGAGACCCTGGCTGTGGCTTTGCCCCTGCTTTCTGGGCTGTAGTGTAAAGGAGCCATCTCTTGCCTTGGTGAGCTGAGGGAGATTCACTTGCATTAGTCCTTTTGAGAGTGGTCTTATGTGTGGAAGACAGACTCCTTTCAAAAATAAAGGTTCCTAAAGCAATGCTGAGGTGGTGGTGGATGTTGTGAAGGTACACACCCTCAGGAGGAGGGTGGTTTTGCTTTGCTTCTGGTGAAAAGTGGCAAAGCTCAGCTCACTAGTATTACACAGGGTGGCTCACTGCTGATACAGCTGGGCTCGGAGAGTGTGCCCAGCAGCCCATCCCACCTACTTACCACTATGAAGCCATGGAGGCAGGAGTGTGTGTGCTGCAGAGAGGGGCCATCCAGGCAGTGCACAGCTGTGGATGGCCCAAGATAGAGTTGAGGAAGGGGAGATTTTTTCCTCAAGAGCTGCAAATCATCCATTTTTTAGAAAATTAGCAAGAGGGAGTAGCTGGCTGGCCTAGCAGGAGCCTGCTGCCAGGCACTCAGTGTCAGAGCTGCCGTTGGAGATATTCGGGTTTGTGAAACCACTGTAAAGATGCAGCAGGGCCTCCCCCAGACAAGGCCTTGGCTGTGGAAAGTCCCTGTGGTGGAAAAAGGTCTGGCAAAGGGGAAGAGGAACTGCTGCAATGGTTGCCTAGAGGCTGGCTGGCTATTGATGAGACCTTCCTTATGCGGGGTGGGGGTGCTGTGGCTGTGGGGTGCTGCCAGTTTCACTCCCACACAAGGGAGCCACCTTGATTCTGGCAGCTGCTGCTCACATGAGCAAGGGGGCTTGGCCTGAAAGAGCTGGCAGTGGCCGCTATGGGCTGTCCCTGCCTCTTCTCTAAGCAGCTGCTGGCTCTGCCTGACACTGCTCTCACCCACCTCCCAGGGCTGCTCAGGAGGATGACAGATGGAGTGAGACCCCTCTCAGAGCCATGGCTCCTGGGACTAGGATGCTGCCCTGGGACAGCACTGAGTGGGGGGCTGCTGAGACCAAGACCCACACCTTGGCAAAGGTTTTGCAGTAATTTGGGGGGAGATCTTCATTGCCTGGGCTAGGTTTGGATGCAGTTGGTCACGGCGGCACAGGGAATGAGGGTCAAGCTCCCTGCCTTCCAGAACTAGCTCTGCTGAGAAGAAAAGACAGATCAGGGAAGGAGCAATGCCTGAAAAGCCACCAAGAGGAAACTGAAGCCAGCAGCCATCCTGTGTGGGTTGATGTCCCTGAGGCACAGCAAGGGAAGAGGAAGCAGGGAATGTTATGTGGTGGGGACACCCTGAGGCTTGGAGAAAGAGATCTCCACATGTGGGGCCTAGACAGGCAGGAAGTAGTCAGACTTTAGGAGGCTTAGAGTTCAGGGTAGGGAAAAGCAAGAGACAAAACTGAGCTGAATGCTTTCCAAGGAATGCTGGAAATCCCCAAGGACCAGGAAGGGTGGGTATCCGTAGGGAGAGCAGGGACCAAGCCACTCTGAAGAAAAAGATTCGGCTGAGTAACAGGCAAGCACAGGGCTCTCTCTGTGGTCAGACGAGTGCTGGGGGAAGATAGCAGGAGGTAAAGCTGGTGCAGCTTCAGATAACACCCAAAGGAAAAAACAGTGATCAGGAGATCTGAAGGCAAATGGAAAAAACAATAAAGCAGATGCACATAGCGGAGGGTGAGCTGGCCAGCCAGGCCCTCTTGCTCTGCTCCAGAGAGACTTGAACTTTGCAACAAAGGAAGTGAGTCAAGCTGCTCACGTATATTGCCTGTGCCTGACAGGGCTTTTGGAATGGTCCCTGTGCTTGCACCAAGGAGCAGCACAAGGAACACCTGCACTTGCACCAAGGAGCAGCACAAGGAACACCTGCACTTGCCCCAGGGCTGCAGACCAAGTCACCCTTAGCTCATCTGTGCATGCAGCTCTTGCTGTGCAGAGCATGGGACAGGCAGGGGTGGGCGCGGGAAGTCCCCATGCCACTGTATCTAGCAGAGGGAGGGAGATGTGGGCTGCAGGTACCCCATAAACTAACTGGAAACCCACAGATGACACATACTGGATTTGCTGGAGGGCAGAGATAAGTGCTCCTATGTTAGGGACAGCTTGGGGTGGCAGCTCATGGACAAGAGGCTTTTGGTGTGGCTTTTTTCAGGAAAGGACCTGACACCTACCCAGCCACAGGTGGAAAGTGCTGCCTGATGACAGGAACATCAGCCAGCCCCTGGTGATGCTGAGCAGTGGTCCTCTATCAACCCATGGGCTGGCTGTGGGCAAAGCATGCTTGGGAACCTCAGAAAGAGCCCTGTGGTCCCAGGCACAGCCCCAGCATAGTGCCAGCAGTGGGGAGCCTTCCCTGTCCCTACCCCTGTGTCCTTCCATCACAGACAGACCTAAGGAGTACAGCCACATCCTGCAGTGCACACAAATAACCCATTTATTTGACACCAAAAATCACAGCCTTAGAAAGAAGCACACTTGCTGTAAAAATAAATAGTCACATTTTTCAAGTAAGGGGAACCTTTCCATTTCCTCCTCCATCTGTGGGTGACAGGGGCTAATGCCTTGTGGATGGCCTGGGGATTTTGTAGCTGTTGAATGCACGTGGCCTGAAAAACCAAGGTGAGTTACATCACCCCCAGCCACAGAAGGGAGCAAGGGACAGCCCAGGAGGCACTGGGATGGCCCATCATCATCCTACCCTATCACCCAGCCCCACAGGAAACAGGCTATGGGGACAGCCTCCCTAAACTCACCAGCTTGGGAGGCTGGGAGCAGCAGCACCTCCAAACTTAGGAGTGTGGGAAGATGATGGGGAAACCCCAGAACTGTCTGCACTGTAAAGGTCCCATCTTCAAAGCTATCCCCAGTACCAGCACCATCCTTGGCCTGCATTCACCCTGTTCCCCACCTCACCCACCTCCCTCTGTGCCCTGTCCCCATTCATAGCACAGGATCTGCCCCCCACCCCACACAGAGACCTGGCAGTGTAAATAGCTTACATCTCAAATTCTTCATTCCTGGAGAGGAGAAAAAAGAGAGGACAGTGTCAGTGAGGCAAGACACTTGGGACAACCCAGCATCTCCTGGTGGGACAAGGTATCCCCCAGGTCACAGAAGGAGAGCACGGGGACTTCAGGTTGCTGTGGTCCTCTCCATCCTGGCTGCCTGATCTGAACACAGAGCATGGGCTCCTACAGCCCCCCTGAACACTGCTACCCCCAGAGGCTCACTGCTTCTTCCCCAGGTGGGCAGAGTGGGGCCCCACACTCACTGGCTCAGCAGCACACAGCTTCCCCACAACATAATTTCAGTTCCCCCAAGTTTCCTGAGTGGCTGAACCTGTGTCTCCAGCCAGTTCAGTGGGGTGGAAGGTGGGGGGCCAAGGCTGGGGAGCCCCGAGCACACTGACTGCACTGCAGGGCCAAGATGTAGCCCTCATGAGTTGGAAATTCAATTGGAAACCACTCTCTACCCTCAGGGGTCAGCAGCTTTGCTTGCAGTGGAGCTGCTGGTCAGAGGGTCCCACAGGGCTGGGGGACAGCCCTGGGACACCAGTGGCCACAGGTGTGTGAGTAAGCACTGCACCCTCGTGGCAAGGACACCATCCACACAGCACAACAGCATCAAACTGCTCCTGTTTGGGGGCCCCAGCACAAAAATGGTGCAAAACAGAGGAAGGGAGGTAGTGGATCCCTGAGCCAGGCTGGGGCTGCAGCCCTGCCAGCTCCTTCCTCCAAGATGCACCTTCATCTGCCCAAAGACGAAGTTCAGAACATCTCCATCCACAGAGGCTGAGAGTTCCAAGTCAGCCCACGTTACTTTAGGGTCAGCCCCACAGGCTGCTGTGGGGCACATGAAGGGACAGTTGGCAGTGCAGTGCAGAAGGGGACCCCAGACTCAGTTTGGGCACAGGATGTGGGGCTGCTCCTCACCTGTACACATCAGCAATGTCCATGCGGCGGTAAAACTTGGCAAGTCTGACAGCCAGGATGATGCTGGGCAGCAGGAACAACGTGCACCAGCCCAGGCTGAACCAGAAGGCATTCTGGGGGTTTGGGGAGAGAGCCATTAGGGCCAGACAGCAATTGGGGGAACTTCCTTTGCTCTCAGAGCTCCCCAATGACCACCCACTCCTTCTCACAGCTTGGTCTTTGCTCTTAGCCACAGCAATCTGCTGGAGAGAAGTTGAGCCTTTCCGGTGCATCCCTCATCCTTCCCTCCATCCCTTGTCCTGTGCATGAAGACACGGCAACCTCACTGCCACATACGTTTCACTCCACACACTGCTGCCTCACTCACCACGGAGCCCATGATGTAGTCACAGCCGATGACCTCCACATTATCCAGGGTCTGAGCTACAGGCTTGCAACGTGCCACATCTTCTGTTAGCTGGGACATGGGTGGAGACAGGACATGTCAGCACCCACCAAACCCTCCAGCCCATCTTCCCCTTCCTTCCACCCCACCAAGGAAGGCTCAACTCACTCCACTCTTGGCCCATGAGATGTAGGTCTCAAAGAAATCAAGCAGCTGCTTCAGGAATGCCCACGTCTCCTGGGGGCACAAGCACAAAGTGGAGATCCTGCACCAGCCAGCCCTCTGCATGCCCCATGTTCCCTTCACGTCAGGATGAGGGCTCTCAGACCACCTCAACCCAGCAGCAATGGGGCTGCATGCTTCACCCCACCTCAGCCCCTTGCCGGGGGTGCCATAAGGGGCAGAGGCACCCACGGGTGCAGGAGATCCCCAGGGAAGACAACAAGGCAGGACAAGCAGCCAGACACTGCATGGCATTCCTGCTCAGAGGGAGGTCGTGGTAAAGGGGTCCAATCACATCCCGACTGTATGGCCCAGGAGCAGGGCAAAGCAAGCTCACATTCTTGATGATGTTAGGTGTCTCCCTCTCCAGGAACTCCTGGGTTTTGTTGGCTTTGTCCAGCGCAGCTCTTGTCTGTTCCTGGGGTGAAAAGTGCTCTCAGCAGTGTGATGGAAGTGGGGTGCCCACATTTCCCCTACCCTGGAGCACAGCCTCTCTAAGCTGCGGTGTTACACACTGGTAGTGCCTGAGTACCTCAGGTGGAGAGAGCCTGTGCCTGGCAGGGTCCATGACATGGGCCCTGGCCCTCTGCCTCATGAACAGCCACTGCAGCACATGCTTGGAGAGTCCCACGGCAGCCACCAGCCCCCCAGACTGAAGATTAGCCCCACCATCTCCACTGCAGGACCTCAAGAGTGCTTTGCAGGGTGCTCTGAACTGGGGTGCACTCAGGAGCTCCTCTTGTGCAGCTTACCTCAAGTTGGGCAGCCCCGCTCTGCACTGAGTGGATGTTCTCCTTCAGGCTTTGCTGGGGACCAAGAGAGGGGAGTCAGAGGAGTGGACCCAACTCAGACAAGACCCTGCCAGCAGGCTCCGAGCTCTAGGGAAGCCCAGGCCAGCACCCATAGGACCTCCTCCCACATCACTCACCAGTGGTCCAGAGAAGTCCACCTGCATCTTCTTGTCCATCTCCCTCAGTCTGCGAGCATTATCTTCCAGTTCCTTTTTCACTTTTTCCTCTATGTCCTGGAGGAGCTACAGTCAGCAGTGCCCCAGTCCAGCCCCACCACAGCCAGCTGATGGGCCAGTCTGGGGAAAAGAGCTGGACAAGAGTGAAGGGCATCACTTCCCCTTGACACCCAGGCAGGGACAGAGGAGCACCCACAGTCAGTGGCTTTGAGGACAGGCTGGCCATGGCCCTGGAGTGCCATGGTCTCTCACCGGTTTTTGTGCCAGCTGCTCCAATTCTGTGGCCAGATCCAGGAGGCTTCCCTGGGTCACGTTCTGATCCAGCTGGAAAAGGCAGAGACAAAGCCATGAGAATGGGGAATGGGCCTCATGAGGGGAGCCATACCCCATCCTGTGGGGCAGAGTGGAGCCACGACCTTCTGGGTAGAGGATGTGCCTGGTTGCCAAATGGGGTGACATGGATGGCAGAGGACTCCCTGAGAGCCTGCAGTAGGATTACCACAGAAGCAAAGGGTAGGTGGCAGTGGACATCCTCAACCTACATTTAAACCCCTCCATCCCAACAACAAGCTGCCCCCAGCCCACCTGCTCCAGGGTGAGGGTGAAGTCAGGGGGCTGCCCAGACTGACTGGCATGTAGAAACAGGTCTTTCTGGGTCTGGTTGAGCAGGGAGATGGGACTCAAGGTGATGTTCATCTCCTCAAAAGCCGTGGAGATCTCTTCTGTGTACTGCCAGAGCAAAGGGGACCATGATGAGACATGTGCTGGCCCCTTACTGTCCCCTCAGCCCTGTGCCCCCATTCCTGCCTTCCAGACCTGGCACCCCCAGGCTCACCTTGCTGATGTTCAAGAGCTCATCCAGGGACACACTCCGGTCCAAGTGCAGAGTTTTCCACAGAGAAGCATCTTGCTGGCACTGCCTGCAGAATGGGGGCATGGATGTGAAAACAGGGCAGGTGAGGGCTACCCCCTCCCAGGAGCATGTCCTCACCTGTGCAAGTAGGTCGCACCTTGCTCCTTCCCTGGCATCAGTGCCTGCCCACAGCCATGGCAGGCAGGGCAAGCTGCCCCCCTCCTGGAGAGCATCTGAGGGCATTGAGCAGCTGTAGCCCTCCCCAAAGACACAGTGCCAGGGCTGGGACCCACCTGTATATCTCCGAGAAGTTTGTTGCATCACCCTCCTGGCCCAGCAGCTCTGAGAGGTTGAAGCCAGGGATCAGGCCAGGGGTGTCCAGGAGCTAAGTGCAAGGGAAGAGATGGAGAAATTAGACACAGTGCAGGGCAGACAACCTCAGGACATCCCAAATGGCCAGTGCTGCCTCTGCTCCACCAGCAGCCCTCAGAAAGGCAGCAATGACTCCAGGCAGGACTGTCTCCCTGTGGGAGCTCACCTGGAAGAGCTGCTGGTTGTGCCAGGACTCGCAGAATAACATGTAGACATTCCCCCCCAGCAAGAAGGTGATCATCACCAGCAGCATCAGCAGCCAGGAGAAGATGAAGCTGAAGCCGACCCCTCTGCCAGGACAGAAATGCCATCAGCACTTGCAGCCCTGTGCCCCACTGCTGAGGCTGGCATTGCCCCCAGCTCATAGAGCCCAGGGGCCCCACAACCCTTTCCCCCCACAATTCCGGGAACACCATCATTTCCACAAGCATGTCTCCATTCTGTCTTCAGTCCCCAGAGCATGACCAGACTCTACCCTGGAGCTTGGATTCCAGAACAGCTTCCCACAGCTTTGCAAGGAAGCACTGCCCTGCAGAGCTGGGGGACCACACACATTCTGCCAGCCCCCGCTGGCACAGGGCAAACGGGCTCCCCTCAAACACTTCTCACCATCACCATGGTTTGCCTTCGCATTTACCACTTCATGGGGAGTTGCCATGGGGCAGGCCATTAATATGATGGGGCTGCAGTAACATGGTGATTTAGGAGCTTGAGTAGTCCCAGACCAGCCCTGCCCACCAAACCCACCACTTCCACACACGTGCTCAGCAACAAAAGGAGCCTCACGCCATGAAGAAGTTCCCGCCAGCATTGGAGAGGCTGCTGCGCTGTGTGGGCAGCACACCTTCCTTTAGACCCAGGGGCCCCAGTAGCAGCCCAAAAACATTGCAGAGGACCACCAACAGCACTGTGCAGCACAGGAGGGTACACACGATCCACCTGAGGCAAGACAAAGAGCAGGAGTCAGGCAGAAGGACCTGGGACCCCAAGCAGCATCCAACAGCCCACTGGCTGCCTTCGTGGGGAAGAAAAAGGCCCCCAGGGACTCCAGCAGTGAAGTGGCACAGGTTGGCTGCAAGGTACAGCTCTGACTACCCTGCACCCACAGCCCCATTACCCAGCAAGCCCCCACCTCCAGCATCTGGAGGATTAGGAGCCTAACCCTCTCTGGACAACAGAGCTGGGCATGCAGCAGCCCCTTGCCTACCTGAGCCCATCCCAGGTGATGATCGGCTCCCTGTACTCCTCCAGCATTGATGTGGCATTATTCACAAAGGCCCCGGCTCTCTCCTCCACATCCAGGAATGGCAACTGTTCCTGCATGCTTCTGATCTCCTGTCTGACAAGGCCCAGCTGGTCCTGTGCCTCTGCAGGGATTGGGAATAGGTTGGCACTGCGAGATGCTGCCTGGGTCCTGCAGGGCAGCAGGGACCAGGAGAGGATGAGAAAGGGACAATCATGGCCAAAAAAAGCATCGTCACAATGGCACATGGGGACAGCCAGGGTTGCAGACAGCAGGTTGGCAGCAGAGGAAGTCCCCAGGCAGAGGTGGGTTGATAAGGGAGGAGGGAGCCTTGGGGGAAGAAGAAGATGGCACACTGTCCACAAAGCCCTGCTTACTTGCCACCATATCCTGGGACTGCTCTTGCACCGTGTTGGAGATTGTGTTCAGTGTTGTGTTAACCTGTGTCAGAGGAGCACAGCACACAGCTCACATCCCTGCCCTCAACCCACGAGCAGCACATCCCCTTGTCCTCAGATCCCAGTGGCACAAGACAGCCAGGATCCCCAGAGCACTCAGTCCACCCCATCAGTGCACAGGGGTGGTGGGGACAGTGAGCAGACCTCTAGCCAGCCCTTCCCTCCATGTCACAGCAATGAACTCCCAACAGGGCTTTTCCCAAGCCATGCCCCATCAGCACAGCCCCAGAAGGGCCAGAAGCACCCAGCCCTGTGTCTGTCCTTAAGGGGCATCCCTTACCATCTCTAAATCAGTCGCTATGCTGGAGCTAGAGACAGCACTCAGTGCCTCCAGCTGCTGCTCCACACTGGGGATCTGTGGGGAAGAGCCTGGGGTGAGGGGGCTGCAGGGGGCTGGGGAAGGGGCTGCAGGGGCCTCTCACACCACAGCCTGTCCCTCCTCACTGTGCTGAAGTTGCTGCTGAAGGCGAGGCCGTCGAGGGACACACTGTCGCAGGGGTGGCCGCAGCGCTGCAGGGTCTGGTTGAGGCTGTCCCGCAGCCTGGCCAGCTGCTGGCTGTAGTTGTTCTGCAGCTCCTCAAGGTCCGAGCGACTGACATTAATGTCGTCAAAGGTGGCCTCCAGCATCTCCATCCCTGGGGAGACAGCAGGGGACTCAGGGCCTCATCCTGCCAGTGTGGCAGGAACTTGTTCTCACCCAGATGAACCTCAGGGACCCATTAAAGTATGCAACATAGGGGCACCCCCAAAGTCTCAACACTTGCCCCAGGGTGTGGCTGGCACGCCACATGGATCCCCCTCCCTGGGAGCCTTATCCAAACATGCACCTAACCCAGCTCTCAGCCCGACATCTCCTGAGTTCCCTGTCAGCCTCCCAGAGATGGGGCCACTACCTTGCAAGAGGCTCTGGAGGGATCCCAGAGCCCCGTCTGTGCTGCTCCTGATGCGCGAGGTGATCGTGCTGCCCAGGCTGGGCCCAATGTCTGCAGACATGGGAGAGGTGGGGTCACTGACAGGATCTCTGCTTGCAGGAAAGCTGGTGAACACAGTGAATACCCCCAGCACTCCAGCCCTCATCCCCCTCTCAGGTAGGGGCAGAGGTGACACCCCAATCTTGCCACCACCCACATCACTCTTCCCGGAGAGGAGCCTGACTGGGGAAATGCAGTGAGTGGAGCAGAGCAGGACTCTGGAGAAGCCACCAGACTCATCCCTTTGGACACACCCATAAGAACCAGCCCAGTGAGCCCCAGGGTCAGCAACCATCCACAGGGCAGCAAGGCAAACCCACAGAACACCCCTTCTGCCCAAGCACCCTCAGCCCTGGAGCAGCTCACCACAAGGGCACCCCCAGCCCCTCCTGCCCCACACCCTCACCCTGGAGGCTGCTGTTGGCTTGAGCCAGTGGGACATCGCTGCTGTCGATGATAAAATCGACTTGCTGTAGGGACAAAGATGTGGTGTCAGTGAGGGTGGGGACCCTTCCCTCGCCCCAGCCCCGTTGTTGCACTTCCCCAGGGGGCTATTTGGGTTGCTCTTCCCCAGAGGGCTATTTGGGCTGCTCTCCCCGCCTGGCCCCTCGTTCCCCATCAGGCAACCCAGCTGTGTCGGGGGGACCAAGCATGCCTGCGGAATGGAGGCCAGGTAGGTGTGGATGTTGTCCAGGGTGTTGTTCATGTTGGGGAAGGTGCTGTTCACAGCCCGGGAGAAGCGGTTGTTGCTGATTAAGGCACAGAAACCACCGGCCCTACAAGGGAAGGGCGGCAGGGTCAGCAAGTGGGAAGCTCAATCCCAATGCTCCCGCCCACTACCTTCCAAATCCACCCGCACCGATCCCAGCCTGCAAGGTCTGGGGCACCCCAGTAAGTGCTCTGCACACAGATGAGGGACCAAAACACGGGAACCTGCGGCACGGGGGAGCCCAGTACCCAGTGCGCCTGCAGACCCCCGTGGTGAAGCTGTCGGGAAGGGTCTGTGCCCTGGCAACACGCAGCCCCCCGGGGCAGCTTCCCACCGCAGTCGCTTCCTCTCCTTTGTCCCGCCGTGCCGGGATCTGCTCATGTGAACAATGGCAGCTTCCTGGCACGGCCGCCAAGCGCCGGCGTTTCCACCCACCC
Source organism: Anabacerthia variegaticeps (assembly GCA_035583185.1). NCBI lineage: Eukaryota > Metazoa > Chordata > Aves > Passeriformes > Furnariidae > Anabacerthia > Anabacerthia variegaticeps. The sequence goes on along the minus strand of JAWWEW010000166.1, from coordinate 21,818,209 downwards.
CTGGGTCCCATCCGGAGCTCCCGGCCAGCGCACTCACAGGAGGACAGCGGAGACCAGCAGGACGGAGGACCAGAACGCCCAGCGCCGGCACCCCATCCCCCGGTCCTGCTTCTGGTACATGCGGCCCCCGCAGTTCCCGCAGCAGCGGCAGCAGCAGAAGCAGCATCCCACCAGCGGCACGAAGATGATGAAGAGCACTCCAATGGCCGCGCAGACCAGGAAACCCAGCTCGTAGTGCAGCAGCTGGGATAAGAAGAATGAGAGGCAGCGTAACGCTGGTGCCTCTGAAGACTCCTCAGTTCTGAGGGTGCTGTCCAGACTCACACATGGCAGAATGGGTCCCCTCAGGGGGCTGCACATCTGCCCTTGCTGTTGCCCAGCATCCAGGGCTCAGCCTCAGATCAGCATCCCCCCAGTCCATGGTGGTCTGGGGCTGCCAGCTCCCTGCCCTGGCTGCCTGCTCACCTCCTGGAGGTCCTCCTGGTTGAACTCGGTCTGGGACTGCCCAAAATCAATAATTTCTGGGGGACAAGAAGCAGAGAGGGCTGTGAGCATGTGCTGGGTCCTGGGGGGCTCTCCAGGAGGGCCCCACACCCTGCTCACCCCAGAGAGGGACTCCCAGCCCAGACCAGCTGTGGCCCAGACCAGCTGTGAGTGCATGGCATGTTTCTTCCTTCCATCTGCCCTCCCCAGTCAACATGCTGCACAGCATTTTTGCATCCTGGAAAAGTGCTGCCAGTCCCCAGACTCTCAGGGGTCCACAGAACAAGGGGGCTTCTCACTCCACTGAGCATTGTGGACACTGCCCTGGCACGGTCTTCCTGCAGCCCAGTCCCAAGTAAATGCCTGAGGGCACTGCCAGCATGGGATGAGAGTGAGGAAAAGTCTCCCTGACACACTATCTCTTTCATCCCCAGGGCTCGCCCTGCCCATGGCCAATGGACTCATTACAAGCCATGATGACACAGAGTGCCATTGATTGTACCCTGGTACCCTGGTGTCTGTGTGACACAAACAAGGCCACAAAGCTGTTGAGGTGTTTGCCAGCCACACCTTTGCTTGAAAGTTGATGGTGAGCAAAGGCTGAGCCCAGTGAAGGAGGAAGCACAAATGCCAGCAGTCAGAGGGGCATTTGCCTCCAGGTGGGCATCCCTCACCCCAGGGGAATCAAGCAGCTGCAGGGTCCTGGTATTATCTGTGCAGACCTGAAGCCACTTCAGGGTAGAAGTGTGCCAGTGACACATCCCTGTCCCCTCAGATGTGGAGGAGCAAGAGCAAATGCTGCCAAGAAGGGCAGTGTGCAGGGAGTGCCCACAGCACTGATGTGTGGGCACTGGGACACCCTGCTCTTGGTGGCCAACAAGAACAGAGAGCTGCAAGTCAGGGAAGGACCCGGTAGGCAGAGTGAGGTTTGCTCTGCACTTTTGTTGGGACCTAGGATTAAGATACCTAGAGGGAGGATAGGGCAGGAGTGTACAAGGTGGCACTACCACCAATGCCTGTCCTGGGGCTCAGATGAGAAAGCCCCACAGTTGTGATGGGACATGGGCAGGACACATAGCAATCCTTTGGGATCCCACTCTGATTCCCCCAGCCACACCCCTCCTTACCAAGCCCCCCAGTGTTTAAATGCTGGGTGGACAGTCACCAGTGCAGGAGGGCACAGGTTTAACCGAGACCCTGCAGCTAGAAGCAGCCTCCCCCATCCCCTTGCCAGGCCCCCACCGCCGTGCACCCACCTGCGGGCAGGGGATTGGGCTGCACCAGCTGCAGGAAGCCGTGTGCCATTGCCACCAGCCCTGGCATGTTGCTTCCCGGCGCCTCAGGGCCAGGGCCATACGTGGGCTGTGGGATGTTCCCCAGCTCCATTGCGGCAGCTCCAGTGGACACCTGGGCACAGAAAGGAGCTGTCGATGTCTTCCGGGCACAGAACCATCCAGCCTGCCCTCCCTCCAACCAGGAAACACGGAGCGAAAAAATCAGGCACCTGCCAGCTCCTGCCTGGAAGGAACCAGCTGCGGGAAAGCACCGAGTAGGGATGGGGAGTCCTGCGAGGAGCGGGGTGGGAAGCCAGGCAGGAGGTGCCACGAGGGACCAGGAGGGCTGTGGGGGCCGAAGCGGGGTAGGAGCACTCACCCTGTCCTCTGGTGCCTCTGCACGCCCACAGCTGCTGCCGGGCCCGGCCACGCAGTGCCAGCGCCCAGGTCTGTGGTTTGTTTAAGTTTCAGTGGTGATTGCTGACAAGGTGTTTGCCGGGAAAGGCGGCGATGCCGTGATCGCCCCACCCTGTCCCCTGTATCTCTTGGCACCCGGCCACCTCGGGCCACCCCTCCATACCGGCCTTAGGGTCACCGCCGACGTGTTCCGACCCAGGCACCGGACACAGCCCATCTCCTCATCCTCCGCAGAGTTTCCCTGCCCTTGCTGGTTTCCTCCTGCCCCGAGCTGGGCGGCCCGGGGTGATCCATCCCACAGCATCCCCACACCATCCGCATCCCTTCGGGATGGGGTGCATTGAGCCGGCCACAGTTTCGGCACAAACCAGCTCTAGCCACGGAACCAGGTTTTGCATCTAAAAACCTTCCGAAACGGGGCACTGCGGCAAACCCGGCGTTCTCCACTCGCGCACCGATCCCCCCAAGCGGGGGATCCTCTCAGGGGCCCCCAGGCGGGATTCTCTCTCCAAGGCTGGGCGCCTGCCCGGCTCCATCCACGCTTCCCGCGGAGCTTTCCCACGCCGCGGGAGCCACGCGTGACTCTCCCCCTGCCCCCGCTCCGTGTCCTCAAGCCCCGCTCCGCCGCCGGGGGGCAGGGGCGGGGGGGGCGCGGGGGTCGCCCCCGGTTGTGCCGCGGACGCACCGGGTGGGCGCGGGGCGGTGCCCCGGGGGTCCCGTCCCGGAGGGCGGCGGCGGGCGGAGGTGCCCGGCTCGGCACGGCTCCGCACCGAGCCGGCGGCGCTGGCGGCCCCGGGAGGGGCGAGCAGGGCTGGACAGAGTCGCCCCTTCCGCCCCGGCCCCACCGGGGTCTGTCCGGGCCCTACGGCCGCCCCGGCCCCCGCCTCGCCCCGTCCGGGTGCACCTTGGCACCCCTACTCCGCCCTGCTCCTGGGCCATCCCACCATCGCATCCTGCATCTGCCCCGGAGGCCCCGGTACCCGCCCTAACCCACCTGGGAGAGCCCACCGCGCCCCAGGCGCTCTGCCCGTGCCCAGGTGATGCTCCCTCCTTGCCCAAGAGACCCGGCGCTCAGCCCACGCTGTCTGACACAGTGCCCTCTGGCAGCCCACCCTGCCACAGCCTCAGCCACCAGGACTGCTCTCCCTGCTGCCCACCTTGTCCCTATGCCAGCCCTCAGCTGTGCCCTGCACCCCTCACCTCCCGCCCCCAGGCAGGCAGCTGGAGCCTCCAGCATGGTCTTTGGTCCCCACCCCGTGTCCCTGCATGTGCCCGAACGTCCTTTGCACGGTGGGCTTCCCAGCCTCTCCAGCACCCGCTGCTTGCTCGCTGTCATCTCCCAGATTAACTTTCCTTGGGATAAACAGGCACCACTGCACTCTGTGACCTGGGATGAGGGTGGCATGGGGAGGAGGGCAGCCCTGCTTCAGGTTTTCTCCCTGGTCTGGCTCATGCCAGGTGTTGGGGTGCCATCTGGGACCCTCCAGCTCAGCACTGGCACAGGGGCAGGGCAGCAGAGGACACGGATACATTCCACCAAAAAAGATAAAATAAAAAGCAAGAACTATCAAATTTCTCACAGCACTGGGGCTGATGTGGGGAGGGAGATTTGGGTGGTTACTCTTGGGCTTTCCAGCTCAGAACTCAACCCTGAAGTGTTGCCTTGGGGCCCTCTGCCAGCTCCTGGGTGCATGTGCAGGATCCAGCCAGGCATGTGCAGGATCCATCACAGACGGCAGGATCTGCTTGTGCAGAGCATTGCTCCCTTCCAGCCTGGAGCATCCCACTAAGGCTGCCAGAGCTCGGTGCATGTCAGGAACAAGGGTGTTGACCTCTCAGCCCTGGGTGCCACCACATCATGAGCTCATCGGGGCCACTCTGCACCTACCTGCCCAGCCGCAAGCTCCCACCGCAGCACCTGTATCCTGCAGCCCCCTTGATCTCAGCCCTGTCAGGGGAAAGGATGGCAAGGTGATGTCCCTTGCTGCAGATGTCAATCCAAGCCCTGCCCCTGCTCCAAAGACATGAGCCCATCCTGCCCTCACCCACTGCTGCATCAGACCGGTTCTTAAGAGCCTGGTTTCCCCAACATCCTTTTTTCCCCTCCCCATCACTGCCAGATCTGCCCTCATCCCAGCGCTACCCACAGCCACAGGCTCCTTGCCCTGCACATTTGGCCAGAGTGGGGTGTGTGCACTGGATGAGGCACCCAGAGTTTAAGCCTACTGTGTCCACATGGATGGGGGCTGGGTCCACACTTCCCCAGGCCAGGCCCCCCGCCCACTGGGGACAGCAAGATGCCATCTCTGGACTCAGCTATCTGCCCTGGTCTGGGGGAACTGATGACCTGCATCTTGCCTCTAGTGCTGGCACAGGGCACCCCAGCTTCTGGAAGGAAATTGGGGTAGTCCCCACAAAGACTGGCCCTCTGGGGGTCCCCTCTCCCTCCTTTGCCCCCCCAAGTCACCTCTATGCTGCTCAGCTGCTGCTTCCCCGTTCCCACAGCACTGCTCCCCAGGGAATGTGCCCATCACCTCGGTATCCGGGCAGGCCCTGAGCTGCTTGTTTGCTCTGGCTTGAGGACAGGACCATTTCCCAGTAGCCCTGTACCTTGTGCATGCTGAGATTTCTGCTTTCCATGGCATGGCAGGGAGCCGGCCAGGGTCTGGCTGGGAACCAGCAGCCTGAGGCGAGCCAGCACGGTCTCAGGAGCACAGCAAGCCCTGTGCCTGCACCCCCTGTCAGGGTACTAGGGACATGAGGGGACCCCCCTCTGCCTTGCCCACATCAGCCTGGTCCCATGCTCAGAAATAAGTGCTCAGGACAGCCTCAAACCGAAAAGTCATTTTATTGGTACCATACATGACTCATAAATGGCACAAACTATGGAGGGGAGGAATAAGAAAAAAAAAAAAAAAAAAAAGAGAGAGAGAGAAACAAAACAAAAAGGCATTACAGTGTGCCCGGGGCAGCAAGGGCTCCGCACCCTCCATGGCAGCCCTGTGGTGTGGCATGGAGAATCGTACCTTTAATTGCAACTCACTCAGAACCCCGTTTCCTTCCCACCACACCAGGCTCCCACCCTGGGATCCCACCCCCACTTGCAAAAGGGCCATGGGGACCCCTTGTGTCTGCGGCTGTGGGTCTGACGGGCTGAGCCCTCCACCTCCAGCCTGCCCACGGAGGGGCCCAGGAGCCAACAAAGGCATCTCCCCGGGGATTTTGAGCTTGACCAGGGCTGACTCCAAGGACTCCCATCTCCCTGCCCAACCCCAGGGACAGCAGAAGGAAGGGACACAGAAGGTGTCTTCTGCCCCATCTCAGCGACCCCCGGCACTCTCAGCCAGGAGTGGGCAAAGCTCAGGGTCCTGCAGCACCCCTGCTGCAGTCAGAGCCCCCGGGCAGGGGCAGCCCCTCAGCAATGCCTGCCAACCCCCAGACCCATGGGGCAGTGGGACATGGACTGTGGGATCCCCGGCAGGGAGCTGGCAGGGGGTCTGATGGAGAGAACGGGGTGCATCCCCCTCTCTCCCAAACTTCAGGGCTGCTCTGCCTGCCCCAGGCTCCCTTACAAACACAGACAGACACACACACCTCTCGCGCGCACACTCTTACGCACACACACTCCCCACTAGGGCAGTCCCCCCACCCTGGCCACCCCTGCAGCAGCACTTGCTGCAGCCTCACCTTGGGACGTGCAGGGGGGCCCCCGTGGGCAGCCCAGATTCCTGTCTTCCCCAAAAACTCCCTCCAAGGCTGCTGGGGTGAACCGGTTAGCACAAACACCCTCCCCCGGCACCTCCCATCTTCTCCTTGGAAGAAGCCTTGGAAGGATTTTTCTTTCTTTTTTTTTTTTTTAAAACCAAAAAAACCCCCCAAAATTATTTTTTTTCTCATCATTTCCCCTAACATCAATGGAGGCACCTGCTCTAGTGATAACACATTGAAAGAACAGTATCGTACACACTGTCTACAGCGCGGAAATGTACAAGCACGAGGTACACGAACCCGAGGAGGGGAGTGGGGACAACAGCACACAAGATTTACATTGAGGAGGAGGGTGGGGGGCTGATCCCCCCGACCCCTGGAGGGATTAGAAAGGAAGTCTGCAAAGTCTCTCCTTGGTTTGAAGCTCTCCGAACTGGATATAAAATGAGACTTCCAAGAGAAGAAGCCTGTACAAAAGTCAGGACAAGGTGAGAGGGCTCAGGACAGGGAGAGGGGAACTGGCAAGGGGGCTGAGGGGGGCTTTTCCCATTTTTTTTCTTTCTTTTTTTTAAACTTACAATTTTAATAATATTATTTTTTTTCCTAAAAAAAGACAGAAGTAGGAGGTACCAGGAGCCAGGGTTTGCAAAGTGGCCCCAGGCGGACTCGCGCAGGGTGGAGGGAAACACAGGGGCTGCAGGCAAGGAGCAAGGGCACCAGCTGCTCCAGTAGAGCTGTGGGTCCCCCGTGCCTCCTCAGACCCCCGCCACACACTTCCTATATACAGAGTCCCCCGTGGCTGTGCTGCGCTCTCGCTCTGGGGAGCGAGGGGAAGGGCAGGGTACAGAGAGCAGGAAAATGCAACGGGGCCCTATGCTCAACACCGTGCCAGTGCTGTAGGATCTGACCCTGTCCGGAGGAGGCTCTGTAGCAGAACCTGAGGCATGGGGAAAGCTTTCCATCACTGCCCCCCCTACTCAGCCCCAGGCTGGACTGGGGATGTGCAACCCTGCTGGCAGGTGGCTGCTCAGCAAACACCAGCCATAGGACCCAGGGAGGAAGAGGCTCTCTGGGCTGTGTCAGACCCCAATACATGGCATCTGGTAACGTCACCTGCTGCTAACACCTCTCTCCTAATTCCCCCCACTCAGCAGGGAGGGGTTGGGCACATCGGGGCAGGGATGAGAAGCTCTCTGGGCAAGAAGCAGGGAAGAAGAAAGAAGGGGGAATAACGAAGCTATGGCCCCGGAAACCCACCCCTGCCCTGGGGTCCATTGCGGAGGCAGGCGTGGGGGTGCGGGGAGGCGGCGGGGGGAGAAGGCTGGGGGCTGCCACCTGGCATGTGCCCCAGGCCGTGCACCCCATCATCCATGTGGCGTCGACGCGCCCCCGGTACCTCGCCGCTTCCCAGTCACTCTCCGTTGCAAATGTACAGGTAGATTGGTTGGGACTGAGTCCACGGGGCGGCGGGGGGGCCGTTACTGCGACGCCTGCGACGTGGGGTTCTCTGACTTGCTCTCCTGGCTGGAGGGCGGTTTGCTGTTCCAGGGGCTGTTGGCCCCCAGCGCCGGCGAGTTGTTGAAGCTGTCCTCGTCGTCGATGCCGTTGGCGGCGTCAAACTGCGTGTTCTCCAGCCGGGTGATGAGCCGCTCGTCCTCGTCCCCAAACTCCCCCCCCATCAGCGTGGGCTCGCCTACCACCATCACATCCTGAAAGGGGAGACGGTCCCGAAACATAATCGAGGTGGGGGGAGCCTGGGCCGCCAGACCTCACCCTCAACACTGCAGCCCCTTTCCCCAGCTGCAGAGCCGCTTCCTCATCACAGGACCCAAGCTCGGGCACTTGTGTGACAACACATCCTCACTTCCTCGAATGAGCACAAAGGAGCTAAGGGAAGGCAGCTGGGACACCTTTTCCTTCTTCTTCCCATCACATGGAAAGAGCCAGGGATGCTTGGACAGGCAGTCCCTGGGGGTTTCCACCTAGCAACTCCCAGGGGCCGGGACGGAGAACCCTCCCCTCCAACCCCAGTGGGGGAAGAGAGAATGGAAACGGGATGCTTACAGGTACCTGACTGGACAGGGCAAAGGTGCTGGCTGGGCTCTTCTTCTTGCTGTTGCTGTTGTTGGTGTTTCCCCCGCCAGAGCTCATGGTGCTGCCCCCTGACATCTTCCTTTTCCGGCGCTTGCTGGGCTGCTGCCGTGCTGGCTCCGCTGGTGGAGGATGGAGACACACATGGTCAATCCCAATAAGAAGCTGGTGCCTTGCAGCCACTTTTCTGCAAACCCCACCTCTGCAAGCACCACATTTCCCCCCTAGGCAGCACTGCCACCCTCCTCACCTCCACAGCTCTGCCATTCCCCCAGTGCAGGGGACAGGAGAGGCATCAGGAAGATTTCCATCCCTGCTTTGCCTTTCACAAACAGCTGATAGCCCCCAGGCAGGGATTGCTAGCTGCCCAACGCCCTGCTCTGCCCCAGTGGGAAGGCAAGCCAGCACAGAAGGAAGCCAGCTGCCTGGCTCACCACCCCCAGCCTCACAAAATGAGGCCAAGAACAGCAGGCAGGGCACGAGCAGGCAGCCCCGGAGATCCACCGGCAGCACAGCAGGCAGTGTGAGACTCACCGGGCGGAGCGACCATCCGCTGCCACTTCTGGAAGAGGCAAGTCTTGAGGCAGTCCCGGGGACTGAGGCTGTAGGTCTTGTGCCGTGACATGAGCTCCTGCATTGGTTCTAGGATTACACAGAGCTGCAGGGAGTAGACAGACATGGGGTTAGAATGCAAGGCTCTGAGCCCCGGCAAAAACCCCTCTGCCAGGCAGCCATCTGCACTGCACCAACCCAAGCCATGGTGGGAGCTTGCGTTTTCAAAGCCTGCCCTGCTGTCTCCCCACACCCCAGGACAGCGGGACATCAGGCAGCCAAGGGCACAAGACATGGCAGAGCTGCATTCCCCTCTCTGTTTGCATGCTTACTCGGAGGTAGTTGAGTGTGGAGTTTGAGAGCCCACAGCGCGTGATGTTCTTGGATAACTGGTCCAGCATCTGGGGATCCTGTGCCTAGGAGCAAGAGGGACAGACTGCTCAGCTCATCCAGGCTGGTAAGGGCCCTCCTGGGCCCTGATCTGCAATGCGGGGACTGGGCTGAGGTCACCCCAACCTGCACAGCAGCCTGGGTAGCTCAGCAGCCCTGTGTCACCTGTTCCTGGGGGAGCTCCTGGAGCTATACTCACATGCATGGCAAGGATGCTGCGGGGAATGAGCTCTCGATGCTGGCGGATGCTGAAATGCCATGTCTTTATCCTCATCATGTCGTCAAACATGAACTCCAGGTAGAGCCGCCCCTCCACACACACCTGGACAGGGCACAGGGTCAGGCACAGGCTGCTTCAGCTTCCCCCAGCCCAGATCCCCTGGGTACCCACTGCTGCACACCGGGACACCCTCCCAGTGGCTTGCCTCTGCATCCTAGGAAACTCAGCACAAGCCAAACCCAGGAGCCCACAACACATGGCCCTGTGGGATCACGGGCACCATGAGGGCACACCGAACCAAGACATGAGGGACAGTAGAAGCTGTGGGCAAAGCCGGTACCTGGGTGAACATGGGCTTGCCGTGCTGGGTGACCATGGTGCACTGGTCACAGTCCAGTGAAACGAAGTTGTTGTGGAAGGACTCCTTGGGGTGCTTGAGCACGTAGTAGAGCTCCGTGGCCCCCCCTTCAAAGATGCTGCGGAAGTAACGGGGAATCAGAGTCCGGCCGATCGCTGGAGTGGGAGAAGGAGGAAAATAAGGTCAGTAAACCTGGCTCAACCAGATGTGCCTTGGGACATACATGAAGAGGTTCCTCCTGTCCCTGATGGCTGAAGACAGGTGACCTCCAACACCCAGCCCATATCCCCCTGAGCACACAACCACCTCCTGACAGAGGGCAATGCCCTAAGGAAGGAGGGCTCAAGCTGGTACTCACTGTATCTCTTTGGTCCATCCTCCAAGCAGAAAGTGATTGTTAACATGGCGTCATCCTCAAAGAACTCTGTGGTGAAGGCGTCCCACCACAGATTGTCACATTCCTGAGAATGGTGTAGAGATGCTCAGGTTATGGGGAGAACAGACAGACAGCTGCTGGCTGCCAGGCACAGCAGCTACATACTCAGCCCACAGAGGACTGTACTCTGAGCTGAGTGCTTGGAGATGGGGTTGAAAAGCCCTTGTGGGACAAGGTGCTCGGGGACCTGCACCGTGGAGCAGGATCCTGCAGACAAGGGGATTCCTCCTGGAGCCAAGGCAGCTCACGAGGACAGGCAGTGCAGAGTACCCCATCCCCAAAACATACATCTGGAAGCATTCTCCAACCCCGGCTGCCCCTGGCTCCCCCAGTTCTCTTACCTCTGTCCAGTTCTGCAGCCGCTTGTTGAGCTCAAATATCCTGTAGTCAGTCTGGTTCCCGTATGGCGTGTGCCTCCTGCCCAGAAAGCATATGGAGTCAGAGGGGAAGGCAGCCATAGGGTGGGGAGGGGTCCTGAACCCACAGTGGGGGTACGCACAGCCACTCCAGGGCTGGCAGAGTCTGAGCAATCCCCCCACAAGTCCCATTTTGGCAGGGTGCTGGTCCTGCTTGAGGCACAACCACCACAGGCACAAGTTTCCCTCCCAGCAGGGCCCCCATCAGCCCCCAGTGCTTACCCAATTCCAGGCTCCAGGTATGTTGGTGGGTACATAGGAGTAGGTCTAGGATTGGAAAGAGATGCAAGCAGGTCAGTGCTAGTGGGGATCTCCCACCCTGGCTGCCACAGCTCCCGCTTCCTGGCTACAGCAGCAGGCATTTGGGCTTGCTGGAGGAGAGACCCCACACACAGTGTGGGCTGTACCCTGGCTACCAACATATGACAGCCTCATGGGGCAGCCTGTACCCCAAAACTGGGCTCTGATCTCACAACACTGGCTGCTTCACCCCTGGGACCTGGCCCACTGCTCCCTGGGGATGTGCCCAGCTCCTCTGGAGCTGAAACAGATGCCAGGCAGAACAGAGATTGGAGAAGGGGCTGCTTTGGCAAGAGCTGGGAGTGCTCCCTGTCCTGAGTCATCCCAAGGGCTTGGCCTGGCAAAGGGCCTGGCACAACAAATCTTAAGACCTGGGGGCTTCCTTCATTCCAAATATCACTCTTTTCCAACCCAGTACCCCTTGTGTCTGCTCCGATGCCCTCTCTGCCCCTGTGCTAACTGAACTCCAGCAACCTAGTTTCTGTACGCTGCTGAGAAGCATAACAGAGACCCTGGGGTGCAGACTGTAGAGCATCTCCAACCTTGCAGACTCCTCCCACAGCCCCAGCTCACCCCACATCTCGATCCAGCATGGTGCCTGGGTGGAAAGGGGGGAAGGCGTTGCCGTTCGGGGGCTCCTTTGGCGAGTACAGCTTGAATGACTTAGAGGAACAGCCTGGAGAGAGAGGGGACATAGGTCAGTCAGGGGCACCCTGTGAGAAGAGACACCCTGCTGCTGCTGCTGCTGCAAGGAGGAAGGATAAAGGACCAGCCAAGCACCCATCACCATAGTCCCATCCCTCCTCTGCTCACCCCAACATCAGCCCAGTTCCTTCATCCCACACACAGCTCCAGCCTCCCCTGTGCAGGATGGGACTCACAGGGTCAGGGCTGAGTTCAGGATCAGCAGCCAGAAGGGCCCAGCCCCATACAAAGGGTTGCCCACTGGTGCCCAGAGTTTGTCAGTTCTCAGCTGGCTGGGCTCTCCGGATGTGGCCAAAGGGGACAGTCCAGCTGGTGAGCCAGAGGAGGGACTAGCTGGACCCTATCTTCCCCATAGCCCTCCCTCCCGCACTGCTCCTAATCCCACCAACCGACCCAGGAATCACACGGGATCTTTTCGCTGACCTTTCTATCGTCATGGTGACGGGTGAATAATCACCCGGAGGGACGGATGGCAGGTCCCCAGGCAGCCACCATCTGCTGCTCAGGCAGCCCAGTGGCCACCCAGCTCCAGGCGAACAGAGAGATTCCACTCACCAGCCCCCAGCTGTGATCAAACCACCCCAAAGCCTCACTGCCCACTGAAACACCAGGGCAAAGGACAAGGAACCCACAACGGCCCACCGGGTGCAATAGGGTCTGCAGTGGAGCACCGAACATGTGCAAACCAGCACACACCCCCGAAAGCAACCTGGAGACCCCCCCAGGCCTGCCAATGGGAGACAGGCATACCTGCCTAATCCAGCTATGGCGGGCACAGCCAGACCCATCCAGGCTCCCAAGAGGCAGCCAGGGTCTCCCACGCTCACCAGCCCCTTCCCACCGCAGGGGCTGGTTCCCGGGAGCTGCGGGTGCCAGCACCCCTCCCGAGCCCCACGGGAGCCCTGGCACACCCCGTGGCTGGCAGGACCCGGCACGCTGTGCCCGGGCGCTGCCGAGGCACGCGGCTCCCTCCCGGCAGGCAGGCAAGGCAAGGCAGACGAGCTGACCTGGATGGGGCGCAGCAGTGGGCGAGCTGCCAGGCAGCTCCGGCTCCACCGGCTCAGCCGGCCCTGCTGTGCATGGGCACGTCTCCCCCCACCCTGCTGCAGGCGCGGGCCCCAAAGTTGGCCACACTGGGGCCAAGGCGGGATTCCCATGGGCTGTCCGCCCGCACACAGCCCTGGGATGGGCACTTCCCAACGCCCACAAACTCCCAGGATTGCCACCCGGTACAGGAGAAAGCAAGCCCAGCAGCAGAGGGAAGCATCTCAGAGACACCAGGCACCCTGCTGCCCATCTGGGCTCTGTTGCACAGCCAGGCTGTGGGGAACAGTGCAAGGACAGGATGGGAGCAGCAGTTCAACTGTGATGGATACAGGAGGGGAACAAAAAGTATCAAGGGCAAAATGGTGCCACCAGCACCGGGACCCAGGATGTCCAGCCAATACAAAAGAATGACCAGGGCATTGCTTTCATCCCTGCCAAGCTGCCTGGGACCCCAAATCAGGAATTGCCGGGATCACGCACACTGCTGAGCAAGCAAGGGCTAGCCAAAAATAGAGAGGGTCATCTCCTTGGCATTAAATCCAAATGGCAACAGGAGAAATCTGCATTTTACTCCTTGATTCTTGTTTTTCCGGGGGCTTTTTCACCATGTTTCCCCACAGCAGCTGAATCCAGCCTGTCTCCAGCACCCACCAGGATGCACCAGTCCCATGGGGCTGGAGCCAGCCCAGTCACTCAGCCACGGCTCACAGCTCCCGCTTCTGCCCGCCTGCAGTGAGGATAAGTGGGGCACGGCACAATTTCTCATACAGCTGCTAACAATGTCAGCCCCTTGCTCTTACCTAATGTTTTCATAGATAAAAAACATTTTAATAGTGAGGTTGGTGCTGGTCAGTTGGTGCTGCAAGGGAATTTTTGCTTTCTGCTTTATCCAGATCAACTTGTGCCTGATAGAAATGATAATTCAACCCAAACTGCACTAGAAACACAACATTTCCATTTCCTCCACACTTTTGTTGAACAACATGACATCAAAGTGTACTCAATGCTTAAGAAACTTCCCAAAAGCACGTCTTCTGTTGAAAAAGAATCGATCCATTACATAGAGTAGTGGCTGGAGAACTGCTTGTTTCTGGTCACCCTGTCCTTGGGGGGGAGAAAAAAATCAGACCCAGCAGGTCTCATCCTTCAATTTTTTGTTTTTATTCACCAATGAGAGATGGAAGGATTAAAACCCCAAGGCTTCTTGCTATCCTCAGTCCCCATCTTGCTTCTCGGGGTGCAGGAAGGTCTCCTGGGGTGGTGACACTAGGGAGACACATCACTCTCCATTTGCTCTGCTCCTCTTGCTCTTCCCTAGCTCCCTGTTCCTGGAGGTGAGACAGCAGATGAGTCAGTTCACCACTCCTACCCAAGCATCCATTTCCACCCTGGGTCTTCCCCAGCAAGTTAATATGGACATGACCTGCTTTCGGAGCATCACTGAGTGATCTATCTCAGGATCTAGAGGAGTGGAAAGGAGCCTGTTATGTGACATCAGCAACACTGACATCCTGACCAAGCATTATTTTTAATGCAGCGTCAAATATGACACTGGATTCAGTGGTTTAAAACAACACTAATAATAGCCTTAGGATTTCATACAGGCTGTCTAAATTCTACATTCACTGTAGACACAGTACACACTTTACATGAAGTAACACAATCACTTTACAGCAGCAGCAATACCAACTTTTACTCACACAAGGGTCATGCCGCCTGGTCTGGGAGATCCCTCCATCGCTACCAGCTCCAGGCAGGTGGGTGCCCAGGGAAGGGAAGGCAGGTGCTCTGCAGGTGACTCAGGTACAGCCCAGCAGTACCTGACCCTTCACACGCCTTCCCCTATGCATTCCCTGCCTGTGAGCTATCAGCCCCCTGGGGAAAGCTCTTCTGGTGCACTGTCCTGTGAGTTTGCTGGAGGAGGAATGATTCAAACCCTAATCAAGCCCCCAGAGCTGGGGAACATCAGGTTTCCCAAGGCACCAAAAGCATAGAGAACACCTTGCAGAGCCAACACAGGAGACAGCAGGACATGCTGAACTGAGACCAGTGCCAGCTGGGGAGCTGCCTGCCCAGGCAGAGGACGTGCAGATCAGAAAGAAAAGCCTCTGCCTGAGCTGCTCTTGCTCCAGCTCACCTGCAAAGAGCAAAGAACTTCTGAGGACAAAGGCAAAGCAACATCATCTCATTCCTACACCTGTGCTCCCTGGTAGGAATTGGTGCCCCCCATCCCAGAGAGAAGCCATCCCTGCCTGGGCAGCCAGCGCCACTCTGTACAAGCAGCAAAGCTCAGCAACAAGGCAGAGGCTGAGAACATAAATGATAAAAACAAATGAAGAAGCAGGGCTTGAAAGGGGCCGCAGGGCTACAGCTCAGCCAGGGAGCATCCTGCTTCTCCCAGAAGCCCGGGAAGAAGAGAGGCCAGCCTTAGCTAAAGGCAGCCAGTGCTTCCCGGCATGCTCTGTGCCTGCTTCCTGGCTGCCTAACGAGGCTTTAAAGTGTAAATAGCGGCATTGTTTCACAGGGCTGCCTCGCTGGGGTGTGGGAGCTGTGATAGCCATGATAGTGGCAAGAAACACATCTTCCCAGCCCAGTCCTGCTGGCATGGCTGGTGGGAGGGTGCTACCCAGGAGGCTGCTATCTGGGGCTGGGTGCAGGGCAGCATCTCAAATAATTCACGTGGTTTTGCCCGGTGACGGTGCCTGGTGTCCGGGAAATTGGCAAGGCTGGGAGGCAAACACAGAGAAGTATTTAGAGTGACTGGGACAGGCAGAGGCACACGGAGTAGTCCATATTCTGCCCCCACAAGTCTGCTTTCACCACTTCTTTCTCCTCTTGCTTGGAGCAGAGGGGATGGAGCAAAGCCAGTTGCAAACCCCAGTGTTGTTATTAAACCCCAGGAACCCAAGCAGCACGCACTGAGCCACGGCTTGAGACATTATCAGCAACAATCTCAACTAGCAGCAACCCCATTTGCTTTGAAAATGCAAAACTGATGCAGTTGAAGCTCCCAGGAGGCTGGGCTATGCAGGGAAAGAGATGTCACTTTTGGAGAAGACCATGTGCCATAGACTCAGCGGCATCCAGAGTCTGAACCCAGTCAACACATCGCCTGGCCCTGACCTCTACAGAAGCAAAACCTGCATCACTGTCTGCCCTGCAGGGATTACCCTCTCACTTTTCCCAAGCTGCATATCTGAGTTTGCCATGGAGCTTATCTGGACCACAAGCTGCCTCCCTGCCCATACCACGTGATTGTGCACAGTGTCCCAGCTCCAGGTCACATCTTGCAGTGTTAGTGTGAAAGTCCCCCACGGCAGCACACAAAGCACCTGGACCTGAGGGTGCTCTTCTCTGTGGACTGGCTCACAAACTCAGGGGGACAGCCAGAGAAGGGATAATTACCTGCAGCTAATTTTTACAAAGTGACAATCTCAATACAGGCTGCGAGGCAGTGCTATCTGAAAAACACCAGGTGAGAAGAGTCCAGCCGGGATGTGGATTTACAGGTCAAGGCTCAGAGTAGTCCCACAGCCACAGCTCTGTCGGAGTCCAGGGCCTCCCAGGAAGGCATCCTGCAGAGCTGGGTACTCAGCCAGGGCCCTGGGGGACCACACCGCCCTGCAGTACACTAGGGATGGCAGGAGTCTCCCCTTTCCCATTTTGTCCCTCAGATGATTCAGACACGTAGACAGGGAATTCTCCAAGAGGGAAAAAGGGAGAAAAGCATGCCCTGCCAATTGCAAAACAGCCAGAAAATTGAATCACGTCCAAAGCTACAAGCCCCAGATGCAATCCCACAGATAACCCAGTTTCAGCTCCACTACTATCAACTTACCACGAGGCAGTCATTTCCTGCAACTCTCAGGGAAATATCCCACTGTCCCTAATTACTCCTTTCGGTTCACTGTCTCAAAGACGATCCATAATCAAACACTGCCGGTTTCAGCCTCAGGAACACACCTTTCACATTTTCGGCCACTTTCCCTCTCACCCAGACCCCTGCACCCTGGGGTCCTGCCATCCTGCAGTGACCAGGCTCCCATCCCTTCTGCAGCATGCATTGGCACAGCACCGACACACAAATGAACAATGGGGTGTGGGAACCATGGGGCTGGAAAAAAAAAAACCCTGTCAGCATCCTGTGAATAAAAGCCTCCAGACAAACTAGCATTTTCATCATTAAAGGTTTTCTAGGCTCTGCAGCAGCACAGAAAAATTCAGTCATAGCCAACCATGCCAATGGCCCTGCACAACATGCAGTCAGCACCCCTGCTCCTGGCTCCTTGCCCACCATGCACATGGTGGAGCAAAAACTACACAGCTCTACATAGGGGGGCTGCTGCTCGGGGCAACCCTCCACAGGGACAGGATCTGCCTGGGAGAGCTGGAAGCAAGAGCCACCACGCAGGGAGGTAGCGGCAAGAGGCTGAGGTCTGTCCCTGTGCTGGCAGAGAGGGATCCATCCTGATGCCCCAGAGGCACAAGGCCCCCCAAGTGCTGCTGCCTCGGGGCGCAGGAGGCTGTCAGCCCCCACGTGGCACATGGAGATGTGCGATCCCGGGATGCAACGCTGCACCTCGCGCCCTGCCATGGGCGCCGAACGCTGCACGCCGGGACGCGTAGTCTCCGGAGACAGCAGCCCCGCCGCCGCCAGCCGCCTCGCTCCATGTTGCCTCCTAGGTGGAGCCCCGCAGCCCTGGCAGCCAGCCACACGCCAGAGCGGGGGGAAAAACCTGGGTAACTCCTGCCGTGAGGATCCAGCTGGCCGTGCTGGGGTGGCGTGAACCACGACGCTGGGGTGCAGTGCCTGCCTCAAGGTCTGGACCGCTCACAGATGCCCACGGACGGGAGGCACAGCAAGAGCATGGTGGGAACCTGTCCAGTGCAGCTTACAAAGCGCCCCCATCGCTTCCTCGAGCTGCCAGGGCAAGCCTCTGCTCCCCTGCTGAGGCTGAACTTCTCTCTCCTCAAGACTTGGTTTAAGAGGTGATGTGGGAGCAGCTGGGCCAGGTACGGGCGGGCGGCTGGCAGCACTGAGGACAGAGCAAATGCTGTGGGTGCTGAACTCGTACCATGCCGCTGTGCTGACAGCACGTGCTGCCACTGGCGTCTGGGCTTCGGACAACCAGTGCAGCAGGATGGGGACAAAACCCCAGGGAGCGAAAGGACAGGGTTTGAAAGCACACCTGCCTGGTGTTCCTAAGGCACAAGCAATCCAGTCCCAGCAGTACAGTGCTGCAGAAACCATCTCCACCATCACAGCACAGCCCCGGGGAAACCCTCTCGCCGAAGGAACCCTGGTTACAACTCCACCCAAAACAACAACCCACGGGGCAGCGCACCTCATCATGGCAAGCATCACAACCCACAAACAGACACGCACACAGAGCAAACCACAGCAGGAGAATTCTGTCCCTGGGTCACTCGGAGGACGGGAGGTTTCCAAGAGTGAAGACCAGGAGAAGCGCTGTCCCCTGCTCTGCCACCAAGCAGGACCTGGAGTTCATACTGTTTACATAGACCTCAAGCTCGTGCCAATGCAGAGCTGCAAGCGTGCAGAAGATTGGCACGCTGAGAGGCATTACAAGCGTTGTTGCCACCCTGCCAGCCATGGGACAGGGAAGGAGACCTAGAGCTGGGCTGGTCCATGTCACCCTCTGCTCCCACATCCTGAGGGGCTAGGCAAGCTCGAGGACACCATCTATCACTGCTGTCTGAAAGAAAGTTGAAAGAGGCTCCAGGTCCCCAGCCTGGGGCACCTTTGCTCCAAGTGAACTTCCGTGGCTTTTCACCATCCTTTTTCTATTTTGCATGGACTGCGACATGCTGCTGGTGAGGGAAGAAGTCCCCATCAAACAATAGCGAAACCTTTGTATCACCAAACCTTCCAGCACCAGCCTTTCCCCCTTGGATCACAACTTTTCCTCTTTGAAGCAACGCAACCTGCATGTTGTTCTGCTCAGCGCTTCTCTACTGTCTTTAAGGGGTGCTTAGATCACAGACCTGGGATTTCTACAAAATCAGGAGCAGAAGGACCATGTTCAGTTCTACTTCAGTGAAAACTACAATTCCCCCACAAGAACACTCCAAAACCTGAGGCTTTTAAGAAGGATCAAGGACACTGACATTTACCCATACTTAAAACAGAAGCAGTAAGAGCCGATACCTGACCAGCACTGGAGGAGTTGCTGCAAAACTACTTGGACAAGGTGCTATCAAAAGCATGTAGAGAACAACTGGGAAGACCCTGGGAAGGCGTGTTTGTTCCTGCACCTGCCTGGCCCACTGGGCACCCTCAAGCTGGCCAGACCCTCCTGGCGAGAAGGAAGCAGGGGAGGGTTTGTAGTATAAGGTGGGTGCATGCTCTATGCGTCCATGGCCTTGAAACCCTTTGCTCACATCTCACCCCAGGACCCGCTGACACCTCTGGTTTTGGCTCCTGCTGCAGCACTGGCTTTGGCAGAGGCAGGCAGATGGTCCGGAGGTTCCTGTCAGGGTGCCTGCCCTCTGCCAGCCAGGGCTGCAGCGAGGTGATCAGGGGCTGCCCAAGCCAAGGGAGCCCCGGGCAGTGCTGCTCCTGGGTATTTATTGCCTAACCCAGGCAGGCTGGCAGGGACCACTGGAGGTCAGCACCTGGCCAGCCACCCGAGATCAGGGTAGCCTACCACAGCACACTCTGCTCCGGGGAACACCCTCCTGGCTAAGACACCCCTCCACAGCCCAGGCATGCATACTGATTCCTAAACTGGAGCTGCTGAGTCTTCACCATTCCCAAAGATGCTGCATCCACTCCTAGTCTGGCCTCCGGCTCCGGCTGCCCCGGGCTGAGCCGGTGCTTTGTCTGCTGGGGAGGATGAGCCCCCTGTGCCCACGGACCCCTGAGCATGGACCTCCGGGAGGGCAGCTCCTGTGAGAAGGTGTGTGGCTCTCATGCGCTTGCACCTCTTGGACCCCTTATTCCCTTTGAGGCACCCATGGGAGGTTGGTGGGACCCTCTGAGCTGGGAGCAAAGATGAAGTTGCAGCAGGCAGCAAAGTGCAGCGGGTGAGCAGCCCCCGCAGCCAGCACCGCTCCCGCAGCCCCCGTGACAGCCCACGCGGGGGGACCGGGAGGACGCGGGGCAGCTGTCAAGGGGCTTGGGCAGGGGAAGGAGCCGAGGGAAGAACAAAGGGAGCTGAGAGCAGGGATGGAGCAGGGCACGGCGGGGCATGGGGTTGCCGGCAGCAGCCCATCGGGCTGGGGGTGCCGCTCCGAAAGCCAAGACCTGGTGGATGGAGAGGGGAGTCGTACGGGGAGCGAGCGGGCAGGGAGGGGGCGCCCAGGCAGGGGAGCTGGAGGGGAGGGACGGAGCTGGGGGGCCAAGGATGCACAGAGCAGCTGGGGAGGGGTGCGAGACCGGAGAGCTGGGCAGGGATGGAGAGCGGAGCCGGCGAGGGCGAGGGAAGCCGGGGCCGCGGAGAGCCGTGCGGGGGGAGCGGAGGGCGGGCAAGGGTCTGCCGCGGGGGCCGCGGGCCGTGCGGGGGCCGGGCGGAGAGCGGAGAGCGGCGGCGCGGTGCGGTGCGGTGCGGCCGCGCACAACTTCGCAGGCGCGGGGGGCGGCGCGGGCGGGACCCCGGCCCTCACCCCCGCCGCCCGAGCGGGGCCGCCACCGGCGGGGGGGGCACCGGGAAAGTTCCCGGGGGGGCAG
>JAWWEW010000166.1:21787835-21798030 GCA_035583185.1 Anabacerthia variegaticeps | reverse complement strand
GGGCGGGGCGGGGCGGGCGGGGCGCGGGGCGGGGCGGGGGCGCTTCCTTTGTCTGCGCCGCGGCCCGGACCACAATGGCTGCGGCGGCGGCGGGGCCCGCTCCCCCCGCACCCGCGGCGACGGCCGAAAGGGGGTCCCCGAAGAGCCGCCCCCCCCGCGCCGCGGCCGCGCTCCCCGCACCGGGGGAGCGGGAGCCGCGTCCCGCTGAGGAGCTCGGCACCGGCCGCGGCAGGGATCCCTTCCCCGCTGCCAAAGTTTCAATAAAAACAGACCTTCTCCCCGGCTCGGTCTGGAGGGGTCTGAAGTTTCGCAGGGTTTTCTTTCTTTCCGAAACTTGTTTTCCTTTCTCCCAGTTTCGGGAGAGGGAAAAAAAAAAAACCAACCGGTTCATTTGGGAGGGGGGGATGAAAAATAATATGTGCCAGTTTGCAATTGCCATCAGACCCCAAGGGTGTCCTTCCCTTGACAAAAGTCCAAGCTCTTCCAATTAGGAGTTTCTAAAATATTTCCGTTTTTGTAAAAAATTTCTACTCCGAAAATCTCCATTATGAAAAATCCCTTTTTTCACATTCCACTCCTGCCGCACATCTGCCCCTTGCAGCTCCTGCCCTGGCAAGTCATGCTGCCACAGACCTCCCCTGCCAGCCCAGCTGGTAAGCCCATGGGCAGCAGGGACATGGCCTGGGACCCCAGAGCTCAGCCTGAGTGCCCCAAAGCCCCGAGAGCTCCCAGCTCCGGGCGGCAGAGCAGGCTCAGCACACACAGGCACACGCACACGTGGGCTGGTGTGCACCCCGATGGACTGGCATGGACTTGCATGTCTTCCCAAACGCCTCCCGGCACAGCCCTGGATGGGTGTGCGCTCACGCCCGGGGCCCACACATCTTCCCACACCCCCTTGCTTGCAGGGCCAGGCCCACACCTCATCCCCTCCACAACAGCAGCCTTGGGGTAATGCAGGCACAACCAGTCGGGTCCTGCCGAGCACGTTTGCCCCCGACAGGGCAGACATGGCGGGTGCAAAGCCTCAGCCATTAGGTTTTGGGGGTGCCCTCCCCTCTGTGCTTGTGCACCCCCAAAGCCCTGGACCTGAGGACTGGGGGCAGCCCCTCTACACCCCAACCATGTAGCTGGCTGGGACCAGCACCAAAGAGGGACAGGCAACATCTCCCAACTCCTGACCCCCATATCCATCAGCAAAGCGAGGATCCATCCCCATACTGGTCCCCATCACACCACCGTGATTTCCCCTTGCAGGCTACCCTGCAATGAGCCCCACTTTCCATGGAAACATCATTAAAGAGAGCAAAACTCTTTGTAAATCCCAGATAATCAGAGAGAAAAATTCACTGTAAACCCAAAAACCTCTGTGACGCCTCGCTCTGCAAAAGGCATGTGCTGGAGGTACCCATGCTGTTGGGTGCCCCAAGAACTGGGCACAGGGGATGCTGAAAGTGCCCTGGCATATTGCCCCTTCACTGCCTGTCCCACTGCCAGCCCAAATCTGTGCATCACACTGACCCTGCCATTGTTAGGCCAAAAGTTGCACTGGCTGCAATGCCAGTGATAGCCCCCCTGGTCAAGACAGGCCATTAAACACAGCCTGTCTGCACCCCATTCCCACTCCAGGGCTCAAGGATGCACGAGGCGCAGCCAGCCACCACTACTCAACACTATGCCACTACCACTGCAAAACAGTAAAAAAAGCAGCATTTTGTTCCTATACTAGAGACTCCTGGCATCAGCGCCATGGCCAGGGGATCAGAGAGGAGCCCCTGAGCTCCACAGCCCATCCTGGTGCATCCACAGCAAAAATGCCCCGAGAAATTTATCCCGGGGCTCAGCAGCCCTTCGGGACTGCTCACGTGTCCCTGCTCGGCTCTGACGACAGCGCTGGACTGGTCCACGTGGCTTCAGCAGCCCCAGCTGTTTATGGTTATAGCTGAGTTAATAATTAAATAGATGCTGGATGGAGAGCAGAAGGGCTGGGGATGCAGCTGGGAAGCGTGTGTGGCAGTGACTGTGTGGGGGGAGCCCCTTACTCATGATGTGCTCACGCCCACAGTGTGGGGGGAGCAAAGGGCTACCCAGGTTTTTGCAGTAGGGCACTGCATCCCCCAGATCCCAGCTTCCACTCGCCCCTTAGCAAGGGCCTCACACCTGCCTGGTCTCCCCACAGTCCAGCCCTGATCCAACACCTGGTGCAGGTCTCAGGCAGAGAACCAGCAGCAGTTCAGGATTAGGAGTGAGCCCAGGGATATGTCCCAGACAGGCAGATGGGAAGAGCTTGGTGGGGACCACGGTAGCCAGGGGATGCCCAGGTCTCTCTGATCCCTGTGGCCGCAGCTTGCTGTGCCTGCAGAGCAAGCATGAGGGATCCCAAGCGAGCAGGGCAGAAGGCAGGGCATGCTCACACCAACACCTGGCTGAGGCCCCAGCAGGCGCAGGCGTAGAACAGGGACGCGGACGCGCGCTTACATAAAAAATAATAATAAAAATCTGCTAGCTCTGCAAAGAGCACAGCCTGCGCTGGGGGACGGACTGGCCTGGCACTTCCAAACCTCACGGACTTGTCCAAATAGCAGCCAGACCTGGGTGCCCTCACTTGCACACAGATGCAGCCTGCAGCAGTGCAGCACGGCACACACCCCAGAGTCCCCCCTTTCAGGAATACAACAGCCATCCCCCCCAGATCCTACCCTGTCAAAGGAAAATATACTTTGCTTCCCTGCTTCTCAAGGAGGGGCTTTTCTCCCTCCTAAAGCTATGCATCCCCAGATCAAGGGGGAGTTCTGGGGCAGAAGGGGCCTCCTTCTTTGGCTAGAGAAGGCACCGCTCCATCTCTCCAGAGAAGAGGCTTGGAGGCTTGGGGGAGGCTGGAAACTACAGGGTGAGTCATGCCGGGCAGGCAGCAGATCCTGGGGGCTCCTGGGATTAACCCTTCAAAAGCAGTACCACTTCCAGACACCCAGAGGCAGGAGGAAAGTCCAGGGGCCAGGGGAAAAGCTGGCTGCCAGGGAGGGTGGGAAGTTGCAGGGTCACATCTTGAGCATCCCACAGGAGCTCGGAAAGACAACCTGAATATGTGAGCACTGGACAAGCGGCAACTAAGTGCACACATCCGTGCCCACTCACTCCAAAACAAGCAGCGGTGGAGAAAGATTACAGCGGGGTGCAGGATCTCAAAGGACATGGAGTTCATATGGGATGTCCACCCTCACATCACACCTTGCTCCAGCATGGTGGGTCAGCTGTATCACCACTGGGCTGGCCGCAGGCTCCAAGAGGAATGTGCAGTCTGCAGGTAAGCTTTGGCAGGTCCTTTGCAAAGGGTTTCCCCATGGCCCCCCAGTGTTCCTATGCTATCCCTGAGACATCACAGCACATGTCCTGCAGCAGCTTAGCCCTAGCACAGCCACCCGCAGCAGTGAGACCTGGCCCCTCTGGCAGCAGCCTGGGGCCAGCCTGCCAGAGCCGCAGGCTTTTAAGGCTCCTCCAGAGGCTCCAGGTGGATTCTCTCATGTTACAAGAACGGTTCATTTTACAGCCCCTTTCCTGGCCAGGGATCTCACAGTGGGGAGGGGGTGACACACAGCATGGCTGCACAGCCCCAGCATCCTGCCCCTGCCCTCTGTACCGCAAGAAGAAAAGTCACCCCTCCAAGAGGCAGGCACTGCTGCTTCCAAGGGAAACCAAAGCACAGATCTCAACACCCAGTAATGCAGCTCCAGGGACTCCTGGCGCCCACATGTCACCCTGCCCTCCCATGCTGGAAGCCCCTCTGGGAGAAGGTAGGGGACATCTCCCAGGGCCAGAACTGCACATGGTTGACTCGAAGCAGGTAACTCTCCATCAGCAGAGCCCACTGCCCTGCCACCCTCAACACAGTGCTGCTGAACGCTCTGGAGCAGGTCTCCGAATATAGCAGCATCAAATAGCTCCATCAATAATGCATCGCTTCTGCTTCCTCTCACTGCCGTGTTTTCATTGCTAACATGCATGTCCTTCCTGTTAGCAGCTGCCTCCTCCCCGCCAGCTAGGCCAAGCAGGGACACAGCCACCGTGGTATGGGGAGAGACAGCAGCTCCCACTGCTTCAGGTCCAATTCCTGTTGGGATTGACATCCAGCCCCATCCACTCCACTCGGGGGCAACCTGGGTTTTTGGGGGGAGACCTTTCCACGGTCCAAGCCTCCTGCCATGCACGTGTTGGCAGCAGGCACGGTGCCTCGGCATGCTGTGGCTGCCCAGAGGACTTGGCAGGGGCACCAAGCTGGGAGGAGCATTAATAACATCTCCCCAGCCTTGGTGGGGAAATGCCCCTCCACAAGGACTTCTGGCAGCATGGCACTCCCCATGCCCAAGTGGCACCCCCATTCCTGACTCCATGCACTGCTGCCCCACAAGAGGCTACTCCAGCAGCTCTGCACTGCCATCCCCTGCGGGGAGAGAGCTCCTGTTGCCGTGCTCCTGCCTGCTCCTGCCCGCAGCTGCCCTAGGCTCATCCTGGGCCAGTCAGAGCAGGCAGGTCAGGGCGCCTGGACCTGCCCCATGCCTGGCAGAGCTGCGTGCCTGCAACTCCACAAGCTGCCTTGGGCTCCCACTGATGGGGAGGCAGGAGCTGGGGTGGGCAAGAGCTGGCATCCACGGCAGGCAGGGGCAACCCCTGACCTCCAAGGGAGCCCCACAGGTTGCACGGGACCCTGGTTGGAAGTGGATGCAAGTAGCAGAGAAGAGGTCGGAGCAACCAGCTACTGCAAAATGGGAGGGTGGTGGGAGCTGCCACCCCTCCAGCCCTCGTCAAGCAGCATCCAAGCACTGCTGATGTCCCAGCCTGGCTTGGGTTGCAAGCATGATGTCCCAGCTTTACCTGGGTCATGCTGCAGAAACCTGGCTGCATTCACAACACCTTGGTGTGTAGTAGGGGTGTCAAGGCTGCTGCTCCTGCACCATGTCTGCCACCCCTCACCATGGGGCCATCCTGGGGCACAGGCATCGTCACCTTGGTGCAGGGAAGCCTCTGGGACCTGACTGTGGGTTCCACAAAGCCAGGAGCAGAGCAAGACCCTGCAAAGTGGGGACAGGAACTACGCCCCACAGGGCCTCCCAGGGAAGCAGCAGCAGAGGGGTGCAGGCAGGGAGTTATCAGCTGCCCTGTGGGCAGGGCGGGTCAGGGCTGGGCAGGGGCCAGTGCCTGCCGAAGGGGAGATTACACCCTGGGTTTAACGTTCACCCCGATCCGCGACCTGCCTGGGAGTAAAGGGGGCAAACTGCAACAGGGGGCCAGTCTGACAGCTCTGGGGGATCCTGGTCCCCCAGCAGCACCCCTGCCCAAGGGAGACACCCCACACCGGCACACAGCCCATGCTCCTGCGCTCCCACGAGCACGCGGCAGCGAACCTCTCCAAAGCCTGACAGCATCGCCCCTGTTGCAGCCACGTCAACCCTGCCTAGCAGAGACACAGGGAGAGGGGCAAACACCGGCCACCACCCCCACCTCCAGGTGGGGCCTGGCAGTCCTGCCTGCTCCCCAGCACCCTCCCCCAGGCCCCGGCAGGAAACCACAGCCGCAGCCTGCGGGCAGGCTGATAACGGCCACCCAGCCCCATCCTGCCTGCACCCACCGCTCCCCCGGCGAGCTGCCCCCATACCCGCCGCTCCCAGGACCAGGGCTGCACCCACACCATGCACAGTGCTGGCCCCACAGGCCCAGTGTCACCCCACACGGAGCCAAGGGCTCTTGCAGGTGCAGGCTGTGCCGGTGGTGCAACGCGTGCCCAAGGATGCACCGACGGTTGTTGTGCGTGGGTACATGTGCTCCCGAGTGCTCCCGGCATGCTGCTGGCACACCACGAAGACCCGTTCCTCCTGTGTACAATCAACATGGATGTGGTTGGGGAACCCCAGAGCAGAGCAGGGCAGGAGAGGGTGGCATGAAATTGAGTGAGCTGACAGGCAAGGAAGGGACAGGGGACACTTGTACTGATGTGGTTTCTGCCCTGCCTGAGGGCACACAACACTTGGCCAGTGCATTCTTAGCCACAAGCCCTTCCTGGTCACAAGGGCACCTCCCTGCCCCGGGGGTCCCATCCCACTGGGGCACCCACTGGTTCCCCAGGGAGCAGCTTTCTTAGCAGTTTGTGCTAAGCAGATAAGAACATTTCTGGAATAAACTCGGGGCCCAGTGCAGACACACAGTGTTGAGCCCGCTAGTACAGCACTAACCCATCCACATTTGTCCAGGCAAATCCTGAGTGAGTTCACACCGATCCTAAGGAAAACTGCAGTGGCACAGGCTCACATCAACAACCAGACCCCTGAGGAATCACTTTGCTGAGCACCAGACAGCCACAACCACATCCTGACTTTGCCAGAGTGTGCCAGGCACAGGCAGGTGCACAACACAGTACCTACCGTGTGGGCACTTTGCTGCAGAGGGGGACAGGGCTAATGACATGTTCCAGCCAAACATCACTGGTAACATGAAGAGAGACTGGACAAGAGCACATGGACGTGAATGACGAAGACTTGGAAACCCATTGCTCCTGGCCCTAGCAAGCCCAGGTGCACCCCAAGGTGTCAGACAGTTCCAAGGGTGTTTGGGAGCCAAAGCCAACACAGGTCAGGGCTGCCTGACCCCCCCGCCACGGCACTCAGCCTGCTCGCCGCTGTCCCTCTCCCAGCGCATCTGTCGCAGAAGGCATGTGGCACAGCTTGGCCTCGTGACGGTGGGGGACACGCGGTGCCAGCTCGGCAGAAGGGAGGGATACGGCAACGGGCTGGGCCCCAGCTGGGCACGTCCATTCCAGGACCCAAAACATGTGGGCTGAGCAGCTCTCCCTTCTGATGAGGGGTGAACAAGCTGGCTCCTTACAAGGTGTCCCAGGGAAGGTGCTGACCTTGGGAAACTTGCTTCTCTGCCATGAAGCTGGAGCCAGCCCTGCAGGGAGGGAGAGCAGCTCCGCTCTGCTCCCCTCCTCCCTCTCTGCACTGACACCATCACTACAGAGGGAAAAATAATGATAATAATAAAAATAATTAAGAAAGAAAGTGCAGAGCATGCTGGGAGAGTGAGCGGTGCCCCCAGGGGTCAGGGCCCCGCTGGGGTCTGGATGCCAAGCCCTGCCGGGTACGAAGGGCTGAGCAGAGGGGTCAGGCTGCCGGCACTGCTCCGAGCAACCCAGGGCACAGCACCACCAGCACCAAGCAGCTGCCACCTCGGCCTTCACCACCTCCTCACCGAGCCTGGCAGACTGTCCCTGTTCACCTCTGCACATCTGGGGCGGGAACCAAACCCCCCCCAGCCCTCTGCTGGCCCCAGCAGCTCCCCACAATTCTCAGGCACAAGGACTGCGTCAGGTTTCCAGCTGGGCAGCAACCTCCCCCGCCCCAAAGCTCTTGGAGAGGGAGGAAAGGAGCAGGGAAACATCCCTGGAGGGCTGCGAGTGGAGGTGCAGTGGGGCAGGATGCACCCCCAGCGACGGCAAGGAATATGTGGCCCCCCTGAGAAGGCCCAACTTCGAAGGGGGGGCAGCCAAAGCCCCCCCGTCAGCAGCTCCCAAGCAGGAAACTCCTCCAAGTTAATGCAGCCCTGAAGAGCAGCCTGGGCAGAGTGGCTCATTAAATGTTTCTGGCTGGCGGGAGGCCAGCGGCAGAGCTTGTTTTTTCTATATTCCGATAAACAGTCCGGGGAGGGGAAGGGGGAGGGGGGCGCAGGCTCTGGATGTGCCACCCAGCCCCGGCGGGGGAGCGGGGGGAAGGCGGGGGCACACGCACATCGCGGGCACCTCCCGGCCGCGGGGAGCGGGCGGCGGCAGCGCGGGGGGGACACCGCACCCGAAGCCACGCGCGGGGAAGCCCCCAGGTGTAGGGTGGCCCCCCAACAGTGCAGCGAGGGAGGACCCCCCTCTCTGCGCCCACCAACATGGCGATGACATTCCCGGTGGCACGGGGCCAGCTCCCGGGGGACGTGACAGGGCCCCAGGGCTGGCTGCTGCCCGGCCCGCGCCCCGCCGCGGCGGGACCCCCGCCAAGGCCGGCGGTGCGGGAGGGATGTCGTGCCCCCGGTGCGGGGTGCCTGCGGGGCGGGTGCTGTGGCTGCCTGGCCTGGCTCGCAGGGAGGTTCACGTGACTTTCTGCTTGAGGAAGCAGCGCTCTGGCAGCTTCCAGTGGGAGATGGAGGAGGAGGAGGAGGATGGGGGAAGGGGCCGCCTGCCTTCATGGAAACACGGCGGCGAGGCGCAGGCAGCACAGGGGCGGGGGGCTGCCACGCAGGGGCACCCCCTTCCCCACGCCAGGGATCCAGCCGCAAACCCCTCGGCAGAGGCGGCTCCGGGGGATGCACGGGGACTGCGTGCTGTCAGTGTCCCACTGCTCCCAGCAGGCCCCCAGCATGGGGGTCCTGGCCTGGCAGAAGGCTCCCTTGGGACCACATGGATGCTGCCACAGGAGCTGGGCTGAGGAGCATCCCCGCTGTCTCCCTGCAGGGACCCAAGTGCCAGATGCGCAGGGAAATAGCAGAACCCTTTCTCCAGGGCCCCCCCCGACTTGGCTCCCCCTGTCCGCTGCCCAGCGCCATGGGGACCTGGTGCTGGAGGAGGCACCGTCAGCCCCCTGGGACCCCTGCCCTGCCTGGTTCCTGGCAGAGCGACGTCCTGCACGCAGCAGCAGGCGATGCAGCCAGGCCAGCTGCCCCAAACCTGCCCCCAAGTCCAGGCATCCAGAGGAGCAGCCCTACAAGAGAACTGTTCTGAGTCCTGAGACCTCACGGACTCATCACACCTCCCCATGTACTTCAGCAGCCTCACCAGTCCACAGTGACCAGGATAGGGAAAAAGCCCCTCAGCAGACACCCCACAATGGCCATGGTGGCAGGGCATGCAGCACTCTTGCCACCAGCAGCATGGCCAAGGCCCTCCAGGGACACGGTGCCTCACACCCACATGGGGAGCTGGGGCACCCCACAGAGCCACTTTGCCGGCCACAGCGGCTGCTGAACCCTCACAGTGCCACCTGCATCCCTACCCAACACCCCTGCAGCACCCTGCCTGTGGGGTCCCAGTCCCAGGGCTGGTGCCGACACCCACGTGCTCTTGGGTCTCAGACCTCTTGGTCCAACAGACCTCAGCATCCATGCTCAGCACCCATGTCATGGGCTCCTCAATTCACAACCAGACTCCAGCACCCATGCCTTGGGGACTCCAGGTCTACAGCCAGACTCTAACAGCCCATACCAAGAAGAACCCATCCTCATGGCTGGACCCAATGACCACACCATAGTGCTGGGACCCCAGTGCCCACATCTCGCTGACTTCCGTAGCTGGTCCCCACCAGCACTGCCATGAAGACCACAGCCCTATGGTCAAACCTCAGCACCCACACCGAAGTGTCCCCTGCCTCACAGTCATCTCCCAGCAGCCTGCCCCAGGGACCCAGCCGCTCAGCCAGATCCCAGCACCAATGCCATGGAGACCCCAGCATCACCGCCAGACCTCAGCACCAATGCCTTGCAGACCTAGGCATCACTGTGAGACCCCAGCACCAACTCCACGGAGACCCCAGCCCCACAGCCAGATCTCAGCACCAATTCCACGGAGATCCCAGCCCCACAGCCAGATCTCAGCACCAATTCCACGGAGACCCCAGCCCCAATTCCGTGGGGAGCCCAGCACCAATGCCACAGGGACTGCAGCCCCATAGCAAGACCCCAGCACTAACATCACAGGGACTGCACCCCATAGCCAGACCCCAGCACCAATGCCACAGGAACTGCAGCCCCACAGCCAGACCTCAACCCCATAGCCAGACCCCAGCACCAGTGCCATGGAGACCCCAGCCCCGTAACAGGACACAAGCATCAATGCAGTGGAGATCACAGCCCCATAACTGGACCCCAGCCCCCATGCTTTAGGGACCCAGACGCCAACACCGACACCACTGCGGCCCCCACCCCATAAGCGGCCCCCAGCCCCCCATCCAGCCCCAGTGCCGCAGGGACCCCAGCCGCAGGCACAGCCCCCGCCCCGCCGCCGCGCCACTCACCAGGGCATGCACAGCCCACTGACATCTTCACATGCCTGGCCCGGCCGGGGGTCGCTGCGCGCTGCCCGGGCCGCGGGGGTCTCGCATGGGCGGCGCGCCGCGGGCTCCGGCGCGGCGGGCGGCGGGCAGCGCCGCGACCAGGGGCGGGCGGGCGG
>JAWWEW010000166.1:21753677-21784505 GCA_035583185.1 Anabacerthia variegaticeps | reverse complement strand
CGGCGCTGCCCGCCACAGAGATGGCGGCGAAGCCCGAGGCCCTGCCCGCGCCCAAGATGGCCGCCCGCCTCCCCCGCGGCCCGGCGTCCCCCTCAGGCGCGCGCGCGGCCGGCGGCGAAGGGGTGCGCTCCCGGCGTGCCGCGCGCGGGGCGGGGCGGGGCGGCGCGGGGGCTGCCGGGAGCTGTAGTGCGGGGCGGGCGGCGGTCACGTGTCGCGCCCGGCAGTGGCCGCGCTGGGAGCGGAGGCGCCAAGATGGCGGCGCGGCGGGGCGGAGCGGCTCCCGCAGCCAGCGGGGCCAGGGCCGGCGCTGCCGCCGCCGCCGCTCCGAGGGGCCTGGCGGGCGGCGGAGCCCTGCGCGAGCCGCCTCTCCGCGCTGGCAGCCCCCTGCAGGTGAGCGGCGGCGGGGCGCGCCGACCCCGCCGTGACACGTGGAGGCCGGGGCGGCTCCCGCGGCGGCGGCACCACGTGTGCCGGGAGCGGGCCCGGCGCGCCGGCGGCGGGCGGGGGGCACAGCGCGGGCCGGGGGCGCGCCCGCTGCACCCCGAGCGGGGCACCCCTTCTGTGGGCCGAGGAGGGGGCCGTCCGGCGCTCTCCCGCCGCGGTGGGGCGGTGGCGGCGCCGGGAGACCCCCGGGCAGGGCGGGCGGGCTCGGTGCCCCCCGCGGGCGGTGACAGCCGGGCCCCGGGGAGTACGGGCCGGGGGGACGCCGGGCCAGTCGTACCGCCGCGGTCCCTCCGTGCCGGCGCCGCCCTCCGCCACCTGCGGCCGCGGGGAGCGGCAGGGGCGCGGGTTGGGACACCGGCCCCGCCGGCCTCGGTGCCCGCAGCCGAGCGTGCGGGACGTGGCGTGCTCCGGGGTGGCGGGGGTTCCCCGGGCCGCACCGGGGGGCTATCCACGGGAAACGGGGGCTTCTCCCGGGGTTAATGGCTCCTGGGGCGCGGCGCTGTCGCCGCCTCCACTGTCACTGGGGCCGGGGCGACCTGCCGGGCCGGGCTGGGTGCGCTGCCGGCCGGACGGGGCCGCGGGGATGCGGCACTCCTGGCCGGGACACTTTCTGGGGTTTCAGGGAGCCCCACGCTTCTGCCCCTTCCCGGGTGCTCCTGCGGGGCCGGGGGGACTGCGGGGGAGACCCCCACGCACCCCGAGCGCGGACAGGGGAACGCCGGGCTCGTCTCGCCCTTCCCCGACGGGGGCAGAGCGGTCGGCGTGCGGAGAAGCGAGGGGTGTTCCCGCCTGATGCTTCCCGAAGGCAGCCGAGGAGTCCGGGGAGCATCCTCTGGCGGCGCCGCGCCGGCCGGGCGGAGCCCCCCGGGCCCCCCCGGGCCCCTGCCCAGCCCCGTCCCGGGGAGGGCGGCCCTGGCAGCCGGCCGGGACCGCGGCCGCCCGTCCGTGCTCGGGGCGGAGCCGCCGCACGCCGGGCACACGTGTCACCAGCGGGGCCTCGGCTGTCCCTCCCGGGGCCGCACCTGCCGGTGCAGTGTCCCCTGCGCAGGGAGGGTGCCGCAGGGGCTGGCGGCCGGGCTCGGGCTCGGGCTGTGTCCGCTGCAGGCTGCTGGCTCACAGCCCAGCACCCCACGTGTCCAGTGCCCGTTCTGGGGCCGTGGGCATCTCTCTTCTCCCTGGCGGTGCTGGCGGCCTGGGCACTGCCTGGCCAGAGCTGAAGCCTGTCCTTGAACGTTCCCATGACCCGCTTCTCTGCTGTAAAGCAGAGGGAGCACGGGGGTGCCCTCCTGAGTCAGGGGTGACAGCGGTCCCTGGCAGGGAGGAGAGCGAGCAAGGGCACCAGAGCAGGCTGGGCTGGTTCATACCCTCCGCCCCGACGCACAAACGATGCTCAAACGATGAGAGCTGCGGGAGGTGCCGGCCCCAGGTGGATCAAAGGGAGTCCTGGGGGAACACAGCCTGGCTCGCTGGTGACTCACGGCTGTGGGACTCCTTACTGCAAGGCGCTGAGTCAAGGGAGTCGAGGAGGGCTTGGGAGATTGCCCTCCCTCCCTCCCAGGCTGTGGGCAGGAGCTGCGGGAAGAGGCCATTTGAGTGGGAGGATTTCATTTCCCTCCTTCCAAATGCCCAGTGCCGGTCACTGCTGGAATCCTCTTGTTAGGCGCTGCCTTTGGAGAGAGCCAACGCCGTGGCCAGATGGGCAGAGTCGTGCAGCCCTGGAGGTGTCCCCCCGACCCTCTTCCCGTCCAGGCAGGGGTCAGCTGGCCCCCCTGTCCCTGGGCTGCTGCCTCCGGTGGCCTGGGTGCCTCTGCCTGCCGGTCACCACTGACTCAGGGCTGCACGCCCGCGCTTGACGGTGCTGGGCGTGTGAGCCTGGATGTACTTCCCCGCTCCTCCCAGTGTGTCTGCGTGAGGATTGGCCGGGAATCACAGCCATGCTGCGCCTAGAGGGCTGCCCCTGGGCTCTGCGCGGGGCTCTGACCGGCAGCCAGTGCCGGCCGAGGGAGGGGACTGGAGATACTGAGCGGTAAAACTGCTCGGTAGCCTGATCTGCACGGTGAGGTGGGGTGGTGTCCCCGTGTCACTGGCGGGCTACACTTCCAGGCACTGCATGCCAAGCCCCAAACCACTGCAGGCTCCTGGTCTTTTTAAGGCTGCCGTGTCACATGCTGGGGAGATCTGGGATGGGTGATTGCAGGGCAATGCTGTGGGTTTTCTGGCTTTGACTCGCAGCCTGTGTTCTGGGGTCACACGGGGCTCCTGGCTGTGCTGTGGCCAGAGGTGCCTGCTGCGTCTGATTGGAGCAAGTCTCTGAAGAGCCCCAGGGACCAGGGTTTTGGGCATGTGGCTTTGGTGCTGCCATATTTTGGGAAACAGCTATTTAGTGAAATGCCTGCTCTCCCTCTGGTGCAGTTTCCTGCTTGCTAGAAGAGGATTTCAAAGTACGGGCAGGTCCTGTCCAGGACAGGGTGCGTTTTGTCCTGTGTGGGCTCAGGCTCATCTCTTTGCCTAAGCCTCTCTACAAACAGGAATTTGCATCCTGTCTCGTGCCAACGACATGTCTGCACTGCTGCTTTGTTCTGTATGTCCAGCAGCTCTGCACAGCCAGGGTCTGCAGCACCTGCTCCTACCTGGCATCTGACTTTTTGTGGCTTTTCCTGGCCATCCTACAGCACTGTGCTGTGTGGCACTGGAGTGTGGCACAAAGACTTTTCTGAAGTTGCTCAGAATTACCCAAACATCCCTGGAGGTGGCTCCGGGACTGGAAAGGACATGGGGTTGGGAATTTGAAGGAAGAAGAGTAACAAAGCTGGTTTCGTCCTGGATTGCAAGCACAGAACATGTCCTCTTGTAGCCTGCAGCAGAGGTGTTGGGGTAGGGCTCTGCCAGTGGCAGCTGGCTGTATCCCTCTTGCTGACTCCTGCACTTCTGTTATGAATTTCGTAATAGTTTTGGGCTTATCTGAGGCGCCAACAGCCGGAGTCGGAGAAGCACGTGACAGTCCGTGGGGTGGCGGGAGCCTGCCTGTCTCCTCCCTGTCCAGCATGAGCGGTGTGTGGCGTTCTGTGGAGCCGGGGCTTTTATCAGTTGATCTTTCCCAGTCATGCAGCTATGGAGTGAATCGGGCAGAAATTTTTGGTGCGGAGGCATCCCGGATGATCAGAAGGGTCTCGGGCTGAAAGCTGCACAGCACCTTGTGCAGTGGGATGGACTGTGCCAAAAGCAAAGGGGAATATCCCTTGTGCTAGCTTCTGACCTCCACTTGCCTCCCCTGTGTGTTTGGGGTGCTGTGGGTGCTCAGTCGTGGTTTGCTGCAGAGTGTTGGGAGCCTGTGTGTGCTGTGGAGATCAGTGCTGGTAGTGGGGCTGTGCAAAGTGTTTACCTGGTTCCCCATGCTCCTCAACAGTGCTTTTCCCTTGAGGATGACTTGAACTTAACATCGTTGGATGCAGAAACCATCTTGGAGGCTGAAGAGATCCTGGGGACAATGCAAAACTATCTTGACTCCTCTGTGATCTCCATCATCGAGGATCTCTCTCTGAGTGAGGTGGGAGCTCACACACAGGTGTGGGATGTGTTGCCTGGGTTGGCTGTGGCATGGATGAGGGTGGTGGCAGTGTCCCCCAGGGTCGGGTCTTGTGGCTGTGGCCCATCGCCCTCTGAGACTGCCCTTGCTTTCAGCAGAGCAAGGTCTGCCTGGATGTGCAGAACGAGCTGTCCCTGCTGACTGCCATCACGGAGATCCTGGACAGCACGGATGATGAGACCCTGTCCCCCTTTGACACCATCATGGATGCAGAGCTGCTGACCTCACCTCGTGAGCGGGAGAATCCCTCGGTAAGTTGCCGGGCACAGCCAGGCTGGCCCCAGAACCTGTGGGAAGATGCTCAGGCAGGGCTCCGCTACGTCCTGCCATGAGGGTGCTCTGAGGTGGTAGGACCTTGGTCCCCAGTACCCTGGGATGGTTCTTCTGACCAGTGATGGTAGAGAAGGGACACCCTCAGGGCTCCTGTGTGGGCCTGGGAGTCCATGCCTTCCCCTTTGGTCTTGGTGTAGAGTCAGAGATGTGCCAGAGGCTTCGGGGAGCAGCACATTCCCAACCAGAGCTGTGCACGCTGAGAGCGAAACGGGGCTGAGTTTACTTACAGGGTGAAGTGTGTGTGCACTGTGGGACTGGGGGTGGGAGTGTAAACCTTCCACTGTCTCATTTTCTGTCCATCTCCTCTCCAGTTTCAGAAGTTTCTCACCTTATCCCGTCCATTGTTGGAATGTGAGAGCCCTGCCCTGGAGCAGCCCAAGGCCCTCAGGCCTCTCAGCAGCAGCAGCGTCTCTGTGATTGGGAAGGTGAGCAGCTGAGCAGGGGAATCTGAAGGAACAGTGTTGGTGCTGGGATAACTGTCCCTGTTGCTGCCCCCAGCCCCAGCCTTCCCACCTGGCACAGGCATCCTTTCCCAGAAGCAATGCTTTTGGAAGGCACCAATGACAGTGGAAGCAGGGTGTGCCCCAGGTGGTGGACACTGGGGACTGAGGATGCTCCCATAGGGGTGGTGGGTTTCCAGCTCTGTTTTGTCTTACTGGGAGGATCAAATGTGTCCCAGCTTTTTGTCTGCCCAGTGGCTTTGCTGTAGGGTTGCAGCAGACCCACAGTTGTCTGTGTCTGGGGGAACTCTGGTGAAAGCCCAGGATCTGACGCTTGCTGTGGTCCCCCTTCCCAGACTGACACAGACCTGGCCTGGGACCATGCTGCTCATGGCCTTGAGGACCCAGTGCTGCCAAAGAAACAAGTCTGCAGCACCCCAAGAGTGGAGAGGAAGGTGGGCTGGCACCGGGCCCGAGAGCAGCCCCTGCCACAGCGCAGCGACGGGGAGGAAGAAGAGGAGGAGGCTGCCTTGGGCATGGAGCCAGACAGCAGCTTGAAGGCTGTGGATTTCTGCGTGAGCGAAGCTGGGGCGGCACTGGAGGAGCGTGAAGACCCCTGCCTCATCAACACAGGTGATGTGTCCCTCAGTGAGCTGGTGAAGTCCATGCACCCATACTGCCTGCCCACCTTCACTGTGTGCCTGGACCCCGAGACTGAGCCGGTGGCCAAGGAGCTTCTGAGCAGTCCCGTCTTGCTGGAAATTGTGCCTGGCGAGGGAGAGAGTGTGGAGATCCCTGTAGTCCTGCAGCCCTTGGCTCCCAGCTCCCTTGACCTGGAGCCCCAGCTCCTGGGAGCAGAGGAGCGTACCACAATGTCAAGCCCAGAGGACAGAGAGGAGCTGCCAAGAGCTCCAACCTGGGAAAGTGGAGTGGAGGAGAAGAAGGAGGAGAAACTGCCTGGGAAGGAGCCCTCTTGCACTACCCCAGAGGGTGCCTCCCCACAGGAGGCAGCAGCACCTGGAGCCTGGAGTCCCAACAGCAGCTCCTGGCACAGCACGGAAGCCACAGTGGGTGGCAAACGCGAGTGCTCTGAGAAGGGCCGGGGCCGGGAGAGAGCAAGGAAGAGTCGGAAAAAGAAAGCAGAGGAGGACCAAAGCAAGCAGGCCAGGCCTGGCAGGGACTGTGTGGCCCACCGGCTCCGCTCTGCTGCCTCTGGGCAGCCCCTGGGCCAGCTGGCCACCAACCGGCAGCGGGCAGCATGTCCCTCTGTCCAGGTCTCGGACTTCCTGGCACAGCAGCTGGAACGAGCCCGGAAGGAGGGGCAGATGGAGCTGCATGCTGAGCGGGCACCACAACCCCGTGGCAGGCCCCGGAGCACAGCAGGGGCCTTCCTGCCCAAGAAGGAGCAGCAGGATCCGCAGAAGGAGCCAGCACCAGAAACAGTGAGCGTGGCCCCAGAGAAGAACAAGACTGCGGTGCCTCTGGAGAAGACCACACCAAGCATGGAGGAGCAGCCCAGAGCTTCGTGTCCCAGCCTGATGGACAAGACTGAGGGCCAAGGAGATGCACAGCCATTTGCTGGACAGAGCAGTGGGGTCTCGGAGGCTGCCTCTCAGCTCCCGGAGCAAGGTGTGGGGCTGGAAGCTCCTCAAAGCCTGCCAGCAGCAGAGCCGAGCGAGGGCCTGCCCAAAGAAGCCAAACCCAAGGCCCTGAGCCTGCGGGAATACCGCATCCGCATGCTACATCGCCAGTCCAGCCCAGGTGGCAGCCAGGAAGGCAAGAAGAAAGTGTCTGGCAAGTGGCCCAGCGTCCCCGAGCCTCCAACAGAGCTAGCAGAGATCCCCTGCCTGGTGTCATCTCTGCGCTCTGCCACTGAGGCAGACAGTGCTCAGAAGGGCCTGGAGAAACCTGCAAGTCCCACTGTTGGCCCTTCTCCCATCAGCAAAGCTCCCACTGCTCTGACTTCGGCTCCGGCACCTGCCACAGCTCCACCACCCCCATCAACACCAATGCCTTTTGCTGCACCAAATGTGCCCCCAGCCGCTGGGATGGCCCCTGCTGGGATGCTGCCAACCTCTGCTGGTGCTTACACCCTTTACCCACCAGTGCCTTCCTGGCCCTGTTTCAGCCCGCAGCCCATGGGCTGCCATGGTTTGCCCCCACCGCCTGGTGCCAGCTCCTCCAGTACTTTTCACATGGTGCCTGGCCTCCCGCCGCCTCCAGCCATGGCCTGGCCCCCACTGGCTGTGCCACCCCCGCCTCCATTTGGCCCTGGTGGCCCCTATGCCCCGGTGGGGTGGGCACCACCATCCTACTGGTCAGGAATCCCCATTCCACCACCGATGCCTGCCCTAGCGTACGGGGACCCTGGAGCAGCAATGCAGGCTGCTACCACCTTCCCGGCTGGCAGCCACCCTAGCACGGCCCTCCTGCATGGGCAGCCTCCTGCCACCCCTGTGCTCAGCTGCCCGGAGCCACCAGCCTTCCCTGCCCAGCCGCCTGCTGCCCCAGCCAGCGAGATGGGGGCTGCAGGTGGCCCGGCCAGGCCAGCGACAGGCAGGGTGTCAGAACTCAGGAGGCAGGCACGGCTGGTGGAGGAGAGCTCTGTCCCCAAGGCCCTTCTGGCTTCTGCTCCAGTCCAGCCCGTGCCAGCCCCTTCAACTGCTGCTGCCCAACCCAGCAGGGTCCCTCCTGCAGCACCAGCCCCCCAGGCTGCCCCCACTCGGCCTCTGGAGGAGCTTCAGGCTGTAACCCTCACCAACCTCCCTAAGGCCCCCCCAGCTGCCATCCACTGCCCTGTGGAGGTGACTCCTGCCTCTGGCCCTGTTGGGAAGTCCCCTGGCCCCTGTCCCACAGAGAAGGCTACAGGGCTGGGCAAGGGGGCAGTGGAGAAAGCCCTACCAGAGCCCAAGGCAGCTGCTGGGCAGGAGCTACCTGGCCAAAAATCCACCTCCCATACTGTGGCACCACGACCAAAAGCAAGTCGAGAGAGCAGCCTGCCCAACAAGGCACCCACTGCACGGCCGTGGAGGCACCAGCCACTCCTCAGCCCGGCACAGCCCAGTGACAACAGCAAGGAGATCGTGCAAGCCTTCATCAGCGAGATTGGTGAGTGGGAGAGTTGTGGGGCCATGAGTTGAGTGTTGCCAGCCAGGGAGGCTGCGATGCTGCCGGCAGCCTGGGTAACAGGACCAGTTCCTGGCACTTCTGGTAGTGAGGGTGGTAAAGCTATGCCCAGGGGCTTGCAGTCTTTTCCCAGTGTTCTGCTGGGATGTTCCCTCCAGTGGATGGTCTGGTCTGTCTGTGCCCAAATTGGTCCCTCCTGGGGCTGCAGAGCTGGGTGCTTCTGTCCTTGCTGCAAGAGGCACAGAGCTGCTACAGGCTCTGCCACTGCTTCTCCTCCCAAGTACTTGCCCCATCATCCAGGGAGGCTGATACAAGGGGAGGATGGGGCCAGGATGCATCCCTGTGGTGCCAGGAGGATTTTGGCTGACCTGACTTGCTGTGCTTTCTCTCTGGCCCAGGGATTGAAGCCACCGACCTGTCCAGCCTGCTGGAGCAGTTTGAGAAGTCTGAAGGTGCGGATGCAGTGTGCTGTCCCCCGTGGGGCTCCCTGTGTGCCGTGCTGGCCTCCCTGGGCTGCCCATGTCTGGTGGGGTGGGAGTGGAGAGAGTACGATGCTGCTTCCTGTGGGCTGGTGTTACCCTGCCTAGGTGCCTTGTCCTGGGGCTGTCTCTGCCTACATTTCCTTCTTGGCCTGTGAAAGCAGCTGGGGGTCACCAGGGTGACC
The DNA here is from genome assembly GCA_035583185.1 of Anabacerthia variegaticeps. NCBI lineage: Eukaryota > Metazoa > Chordata > Aves > Passeriformes > Furnariidae > Anabacerthia > Anabacerthia variegaticeps. The sequence continues at coordinate 21,775,912 of JAWWEW010000166.1, read as the reverse complement.
AAGGGGCTGGCAAAGGGTCTGTGAAGGAAAGGAGATGTGCAGCTCTTTTCTGCAGGGAGCTAGATTTGGGATTATGTGAAACTCCTCCCTGTCTGTGCTTGGGGTGTTCTATGTTGTCTCCTGCCCTCCAGCCCTGGCCTCTCACCTACCTGCTCTCCTTTCAGCCAAGAAGGAGGAGACTCCTGTGCAGCCCTCTGAGGACAGGAGGCCATCAGGGAGCTCCGGGTAAGTACCAAGACCTTGGCAGCAGGTGCCCCAGTGTGGAGCTTGGCAGAGTGCTGAATTTTGCCTTTGGCAGGGGCATGGAGCAGGTCTCAGTCCTGGCAGGGTGTGAACTGTGTCCACCAGCCTGGGAGGGCCTGAGCTTGTCACTGGACTGGGACCAGAGCTGGCGCTGGGGGAGAAGCAGTGATGAGCATGACCAGGCTGTGCAAGTTCTGTGCTTGCAGCTCTCTTGGATCCTCTGTCACGCTGGGACTGGCCAGTGGGACTGGATTGAGTTGGGTGCCCCAGGTGTGGGGACCGGGGCTGAACTTTGCCTGCTGCATTTGACAAAGCTCCTTTTCCTTTCTCAGGCCTGAGACCCAGCAGGAGACGCAGACCCAGCAAGAGGCACAGACCCAACAGGACAGGAAGCCTTTGGATGGCCTGCACGCCTCTGAGCTGGCCAATGTGGCAGGTAATGGATACCTGGGGCAAGGCAGGGGAGCCTGTGGTGTTCTGGCAGGGCTGTCCTGGGGCTTGAGGGACACCTTGGGGAGTGAGGGGGGCCGGGCCATGAGGGAGCCCCAGATGTGCAGGTTGCAGGAAGGGGCTGCTCTTGAAACCCTTTTGGTGCTCTCACAGGCCTCACCCCGCCAGCAACGCCCCCCCACCAGCTCTGGAAGCCTTTGCCTGCTGTCTCACTGCTGGCCAAGGCCAAGTCACCTGTGTCTGTGCCCCATGAAGGGTCCCAGAAGACAGCCAAGCTGATGAAATCCAAGCCACTGCCCCCAAACAAGATCCAGGGGAAGAGCGTAGTGCTGGCCCCTGCCAGTACAGCCCCCAGCCACGTCTGCTCGGGAGACCATGACTACTGCATCCCAACTGGGGTACGGCCAGAGAGCAACAGCATCCCTGGCACGCAGCCCCCTGCTGAAGGTGGCTCTCGCTGGAACGTCAAACACCACCGGGACATAACTATCAAACCCATCTCCTCCTTAACCAAACGGACGCTGGACCAACCTGAGCCCAACCCGCCAGCCCCCTCCGCCACAATGGGGCCCAACCAGGAGCCCCTGGGGACGGCCTGTGTAGCCCCCCTGGATTATCGGACTACCATCCCCAACAAGGCCAACACTGGGTGCAGCAGCCCCCCCACCTCGGTGCTCCTGTCTCCAGCTGCATCCCCCTGCCGGGACCAGGAGGTGCGGACTCCCAGTGCCCAGCCCAGCCATGCTGCTGCCAAGAGGTCCCTGCGCTGCTACCGGAGACCCCAGGACTCACCCAGCCCTTCTGCTGACAGCTGGAGGGCTGGCCGGAGCCATGCCAGCCGCTCCTTCAGCTCCAGTTCTGATGGAGCTAGTGAGTCCTCATCTTCATCCTCGTCCTCCCGATCCCGGTCACGGTCGTTATCCCCACCCCCCAAGCGGTGGCGAAGGTAAGAGGTGCATTGCCTGTCGCTTGCTCTTGGGGTATTTTGTCTGGTGGCTGGTCTTTTGCAGGTGCCCGGCCACCTCATTATGGTCCTGCTTGATGGCTGTATTTGATCTTTTTGTCCTTGTGGCCCTTCTGAAGGGGAGCCAGGCTCACAGAGACTGGGGGAGCTGTGGCAACACCCTGCCCATGGATGTCTGGCTAAACCCCACATCTGGGCAGCTGTGCCTGCAAGGCCACTGCTGAGCCAGGATTCCTTATTCCTCCTGGAAAATGAGTTCTTGGCTGCATCTTGGCTTTTTATGCTTTTTCTGGGGTATTATTGCAGGTGTTTGTGTTTGTGCTGTGAGGCTGCTGCAGTCCTAGGTGTAGAAACGAGAGGAGCCACAGCGGAGCTCTCCAGGAAGCTGCTGGAGGCAAGCAGGGAAAATCTGTCTGGCTTGGCTGCCTCAAGGGCTCCCTGCACTCCTTATGGAGGTGGCTGTGTAGGAAAGTGGGACAACTTGGTCTCTCTGGGACACATTTGTTTTGGAGTCCTCCTGCATCTGAGTGATGCACAGCCTGTCCCAGCTGGGCTGGGAAGCACTGGAGCTGGTGAAGGGTTTCTCTTTTGTCCTTTCCTGGGTGTTCAGCCAGTTCTGGAGACATCTCTGGGCATGAGGGCCCTGTCCACAGATAGCCAGTAAATGTAGAGCCTGGATTTGGAAAGGACGGCTATATAATGTCATGTCCCAGGAATGTGCAGCTTGGGGACTGTCAAGAGACATGTCTGGCTTTCCAGCAAATGCATCTGGCCTTGTACTGAGAAATGTCTCCATGGACTGTGCCATCCTGACTTGATGTGCTCCAGGAGAACATGTGGCAGTACTAGGCAGCATGCCCTGCCAGGCCTGGGTTTGCCTATGGCAGGAACCACCTTTGGGCAGCAAGGCTGGAGATGGACTGTGCTCCTGGATGGAGGCAGCACAGCTTCATCCCAAAGGGGTTTTGGTCCTGCTGCCCTTAAGCTTTGCCTGATCCTGCCAGTGAAGCTGTTGTAGTCTCCATTTGGTTGTTGAGTGCAACACAGATGTGATGGCTCCAGTGTCATCCTGTGCATGTGTGAGGCTCAACACAGCAGTCCCAGCCCATCCTGGGCCCTCCCAGTTGCAGTCCTGTGCTTCACAGTTCCCTGTGGTTCCCCTGTGATTATTTCTTGCTCTTCAGAGGCTGTGCCTGCTGTGAGCCTGCTCCCTTTTCTCTGCAGTGTTGGAAGCCAAGTGGAGCAACATCTGTAGTGTTGTTACTGCCCTGGCAATCTTGGGCGGAGGTTTCTACAGTCCAGTTCATCCTGGGGTTGGGTCCTCTTTGAGTGGGGTGCTGGATACCCTGGGTAGGATGGATGTCTTTTTCATCTCTGGGGCCTTGTGGCGCTGGCCATGGGAAGGGCTCAGTTGTATCTCTCCTTTCCCCAGATACCGCTCAAGATGTTCCCACAGCTCCTCCTCTCGCTCCAGCTGTGGGTCATGTGGCAGGTCCCGCGACAGATCCTCATCATCAACATCCTCCTACTCGTCCAGGTCCACATCCCGCAGCCAGTCCCGCTCTCCTTCACCTCGCAGGAGGAGTAATAGGCGGAGAAGGTGAGTGTGGCCCCCCTGTGGGGGTGTGAATTGTCCCCAGCCCATCTCCCAACCTCCTGTGTCTTGGTCAGGGATATACTCACTCCTTCAGTATCTCCCTTCTGTTTGGGATTGCTCTCTTCTGACACCCCCATGATCCTGTAGCTCATGTGTTTGGTTTCTACCCTGCCAGATACAGTTACGATGCACAGGACCACTACCAAAGGCAGAGGATCCTTCAGAAGGAACGTGCAATAGTGAGTGCTGGAGGGCTAGGAAACTGGGGCTGCAGATTTGGGAGTCCACAACCCCTCTGTCACTTCAGAAAGCTGCAGGGATGTAGCATTGCAGGAGGCATTGCTGGGAGACCCTGGCTAGGGCATGGTGTGGGGGGTGACTGTGCAGGGAGGGTGCTCTGTGGGAGAGGCCCTCTCATGGATGGGACATCCCCGCCTGCAGGAGGAGCGACGAGTTGTGTTTATCGGCAAGATCCCCAGCAGAATGACACAGTCTGAGCTGCGGCACCGCTTCTCTGTGTTTGGAGACATCGAAGAGTGCACCCTGCACTTCCGGTCTGAGGGGTAAGAGCTGTGGGGACGTGTATCAGCCCTTTCCCTGGGATCTCTCCTCTTGGCCCTTCTCCCATTACTCAAGGGGTGGTGCAGACCAAGGCGGGACAAACATGATTGTGTTTCCGCTGATTTCCTTCCTTCTTTTTCTTCTCCGTTGTCAGGGATAACTATGGCTTTGTCACCTATCGCTATGCCGAGGAAGCCTTTGCTGCCATCGAGAGTGGGCACAAGCTGCGGCGCCCAGATGAGCAGCCCTTCGACCTGTGCTTTGGTGGCCGCCGGCAGTTCTGCGGGAGAAACTATGCCGACTTGGGTGAGTCATGCAGCCTCCACGCTGTGGGACTGGCACCCTCTCTCCTTCCCAGAGGTGTAGGAGTCCCCAGTCCTGGTGCCAGTCAGTCTTGACAGCAGGACCGCATCCCCGAATGGTCCTGCCCTGAAGGGAAGTTGAACGGAGGGTCTCCGTCTCTCCAGTGCTGTAATGGAGGCCAGCCCAACTCTGGGTCTAGATGCTTGCATGTGAAGCAAGATGAGAAGTTTGCTGTGAGGATGGGCAGAACTGTGCCCATGTCCTCATGGCTCAAGGCGGTGTCTCTCCATCTCTTCCAGATTCAAACCGGGAGGATTTTGACCCAGCTCCTGTCAAGAGCAAGTTTGACTCCCTGGACTTTGACACGCTGCTGCGGCAGGCACAGCGCAGCCTGCGGAGGTAGCGGCAGGCAAGGCGGAGCACCCGCCCCCACTTTTATACTCAAATACAAAAAGCAAAAAAAGTATGGAGAGAGAGAGAGAGAGATGGGTTTTTAATAAAAAGAAAAAGGAAAAAAAGAAATTTGTTTTATAACCAATATTTAAGGAGGATGGGTCACTGGCCTTCGACTGGAGGGGCCCAGGCACATGGCAGCCCTGGGCTTGCCCCAAACATATAATAAATGTGGATGCCCAAACAGCAGCACTGCTATGTCTCCTCCTTTGCATCGGCCATTCCCAGGTGTGAGCTTAGGCTGTACCTCCTCAGAACCCCGAGGACTATGCTAAGGTCTGTCTCCATGAGATGTAGGACAGGTCAGGGACTGGGCACAGGAGTGGGGTGTCTGTGGAGACTGGGTCAGGACTGGAGTCACTGAGCCTGTGACTGTCACTGTGGCAGCCCGCAATGGCCTGGCACGGGGTGAACGCCTCTCTGAGGACCCCTCCGACCGTCTCCTGGGCTCTGCTGGCTGGGGGACTTGGCACCCTGTGCCTCCCGGGCGTTTTGGATCCACCTGCACCTCCCGCGATGGCCACGGGGCGGCAGTGCAAGATCCTCCACCGCCGCTCCCTGCCGTGGGCTGGGAACAGCGGCTGGAGCCTTGGCCGCAGAGCTCCACTCACTGAGGGCAGTGCGCCCACTGTCATGTCTGCCTGTCCATTTCGAGCACACTCCTTGGCTTTGCTCCAGCTCGGCAGAAAGAGGGGGTGTCTGACATTTCATCTCTGGATTTCCCCTGAGGGAGAGATGTCGTGACTGCAGAGGAGTTACAGGCATCTGCAGTGGGATGGTGCTTGGCAGAAAAGAATGGACAGTGACTGGGAGGGATGGATGATACCTGTCCAGGTTCTCCCAGTGCACTGCAGCTCATGGAGGAGGAGGGTTGTCCCAGGCAGCCCCCAAGGGTGTGTGCTTGGTCTGCTGCCAAGCATCTTCCCTGCACCTCACCCAGAACCAGCAGCGTCAAGGCCCTGCATCCTGCTCTTGTTCTGGCAGTCAGAGAAAAGCCCTGCCTTGGGCTGCTCCTGGGCTGGGAGAAGCCCAGGAATCCCCTGCAGGTGGGGCTGAGCTGGCAGTGCTGACTCAGGGAACCCTGAGATGGCATTGAGCACTGGCTTTTGAACTGGGTCAGGCTTGGGCAGGGTGCAGTGGTGGCTGTTTGGGCTCCCTCACACACCTGGGGTAGGGGAGTCTGCAGCTGCCCAGCTGGGCTCTGCAGAGCTGGGGGCACATGGAGAGAAGGGATGGGCAGGTAATGGACCCTGGAGCCATGGTTTCTCACAGTGCCTGAGGTGGGAGGGAGCTGGTCAAAGTCTCTTCAGACCTTTTGCTTGATGGAAGTGGCACCCACTCTAGGGGGGAGAGCAGGGAGGGGAATAGGGGCAAAAAACCTGGGTTGGGGTGTCCAATGGTGTGATGCAGGAGGGGGAGCTGAGCCAAGTTGATGCTGCCACTTGGATTGTGCTCAGGGCTCTGAAGTCCTTGGGGGGTGTGCCTGAACTGTGCTGCAGCAATCTTATGGTCTGGGATTAGCACAGTGGCTGGTACACATCTGTGTTCTCGCTGCTCCCCTGGATGGAGAAAGGTGCTCTGGCCTGCACGCTGGGTGACTTGCGCTGTTCCATCTCAACTCAGGGAAGCCTCTGCAATACCCAGGGATGTGGAGTGCAGTGAGACTGCCTGCAGGTGCCCCTGAGCGAGCTCCCACCCTGTCCCCTCCTGCCTGGCCCTGGACTTTGCACAAGGGAGGGTCCAAGGAGGCAGCTGAAGGCAAAGGTGTGAGAGGGATAGTGGGGAGGGTGGGCAGGGGGCTGTTAATCAGTAATGCAGCTCTTCCCAGGGACATCAGCTTGGCAGGAGGGGGTGACAGCCAGAGCCCAGTGGGAACTTGCAGGGAGGATGTGTCCCCCTTTCTGGGAGTTTGTGCAAAACTCCATGGCTGCAGCACAAGTGCAGCCCCTCTCTTGCCCAGGGCAGTTGGGCTGATGCTAGTGCTGACCAACATCTCCCTGGCCTCAGAACTGCCATAGCAGTGCTGAGGGCATGTGGATCCAAGCAAGCATTACTGGGAGTGTGTCTGTTCAACCAGCTGCGAAAACACCCTCAAGATGTAGGCTGACTCCAGCCTGATGAAGGGTTTGCGTGCCCTAGGGCTGGGCTTATTTGTACAACCGCTTTAAGTGGTCTGAAAGTTTCTTTACAGCCTTTCCTTGAACCTGTGGTGCAACTGGCAGGAGGGAGGAGTATCTCAGCAAAGGCAGAGTTGAGCATGAGGGATGTCTGCTTTTGGAGCATCCCCTTGACACCTCAGGATATGCTACTTCATATCACAGGGCTGCTCAATTTGGGCAGCCCTGTGAGCAGGGCATCACTCCAAATGTGTGTGCCACTGGCTGTGGCATGAACAAGGCTGTATCCTTGCATTCCTGGGGCTGGGCTGCACATGGCCCCTTCTCCTTGCTCCTGTGGGTGAAGAAAGGCAGGGGCTGTGAAAGCATTTGTGTTGCCAGAAGAATTAACACCCTGCTGTTGTGCCCTATAAATCTTCCAAGTGTTAGAGGCTGGCTTTATCCCCCTGTGTTACAGTTTAATGGTTTCCGTTAGCAATAACCTGGCCCTGTGTTCTGGGTTATTGATTTAAGGTCTGTTGTAGAGGGTGTGAGAGTTGCAGAAAGGTGTTTTCCTGCTACCCAGCCGACAGCAAAGGCACTGTTGCAAAGAGGAGGTAGGGGTGCAGAAGTGTTGCACAGCCAGGTCTCTGGAAGCACGGGCGCTGCTGGGAGATGTCTGGAGAGTATTGGGGACAGTGGCAAGGAGCAGCACTTGGAGCACATCTCTCAGTTGCTGCAGCAGCCAGCAGGTATGCCTGCAGCTGCTGAGGTGATGGCAGCTGTCATGGTAGCACCCCCTGAGTTCTAAGAGATGGGACATGTCTGCCTTTGGCACTTGTTGGAGTTGCTGCCTGCACAAAGGTGGCTTCTGGCTCAATGGCAGGCCTCTCTGTGCCAGGCAGAACACCCTGCTGTGCTGCATGCAGCCGAGTTTGGTAGTTTGGACCTGGAGCTCCCAAGGCACAGTCATGTCTGAGCTCTCCTCTGTGCACACTGATAGGTAAGTCCTGCTGCTGGCCGCATCACTGGCCCTGAATAGTCCCCCTCACCTCACAAGTGCCCTTTGGAAGGGGCTGGGGGGCAGCTCATGCATAACCTTTGCCCAGCTGGTGGTAGCAGTACCAGTGGAGGTTTCCTAAGCCAGAAGCAAGAAGATCTGGGGCTTTGTAGGAATCCCAGCTCCTAGGGGGAATCTCTTGGAAACAAATCTGCTTCACCCAAGGCACGCAGTGCATGTAGGACAACCAACCTACCTCCTACAAGCCATAGCACCCTTTGCTGCCCACATGAGTGGCTCTGCCCTGAACTGCAGCAGCCCATGGCTGAGGACTACACAGAGGGTGTTTTCTGAGAGGTCACTGAGAAGAGCTGGGATTTTCACTCTGTTTTTCTTCAAGGCACTCTCAACCTGTCCCCATCTGTTCCTGCTGCAGATTCCAATCTCCTCCCTTTGTCCCTCCCTGCACCAGGCCCTGTCATTTATGCTTTTCTGCTGGAACAAACTTCTAAGGTATTAATGTCGATTTCATACCTTCCTTCTCCCTTTTCCTTTTCATTCACTCTTGCATTAGTATGTCCCAAACATGATCTCCAAGTTAGAAAGCAGCTAGAAGAACATCCAGACTAGTCTTTCATAGTTGGTCAAACCTGAAAGATGAGGGGCCTGTGCTCTGTGCATAAACTGGTTTGGACCTCATGTGCAAGGGGCAGTGGGGCAGCAGGAGAGTCTGGCAGCAGCAGCATTCCTTGTACACCTCTGCCTGGGGCTGAAAGCTGCATGGCCCTTGTTCCCATTGCTTGACAGAGCTCAACATTTTCCCAGCAGAGTCCCTTATCCGACAGAAAGGTTATTCTGGGACCTTGGAGTTGGGTGCTGCTGTTTACCAAGGACCCACATTACTGTGAGGTGGGTGTGCTTTTCTGCACTTAGGGTGTTCACCCTTCAAATGTTCAGCATAGTCATCCTGAAAGCTGACAGGGACCTCTGTGGGGAGAGGGGCCAGGCAAGAACCAGGCTATGCAATGGTCCTTGCTCTTCATTGGGGCCATCAGTCCTTGATATTCAGACTGATTCAGCACACCCAAGAGCTCAGAGCTCCTGACCCAACGCAGAGGCTGCTGCTGTGGCATGTCTGTGCTTCCCCAGCCCGGGCTCCCTCACAGAGGTACCCAGCTTCAAGGTGCCTGCTGAGAGTGGCAATGACAGTTTGGTGCTGGGAATGCTGAAAAGGTGGGCTCAGAGGAGACTCAGAATGTTGAAGAGGTTCTCATCACCCTATGGCATGCAGCACCTTCAGGTTTGGGGCTCCCTCACTCTCAGCATTCCTCTGCTCTCTTCCACATCCCTCATCCCAAATCCCCACCTGATGCCCTGAAGGCCAGCCAGTGGTTGTGTGTCCTTTAAATCTGTGCTTGTACAGCTGAGAGCCTGGGTTAACACCCATGGCCCTCTTACAGTTGCTGTTGCTCTTACCATGTGTGCTTGTGTTTACAAGCAGTTCTACAAGGTCACCCTGTAGTACAGTGTCCTCAAGCTGTGTGTAAACATGCAACAAAGGTCCTGCTGGTGCCTTTAGACTGGACAACTGCTCCACTCACACCAAAACCAAGACTTCTCTCGGCAAAAAAAGCTGCAGCTGTAACATGCCACAGACAGCAAGCCAGGAAATTAAGGGACCATCGGTCTTCAGCCTGGTGATGGCAGAGAATTTAGGAAAAAAATTACATGGGATCTAGAAAATAGTTGTGAACTTGGAGAAATAAAAACCCAAAGCAAAACAAAACAAAAAGGCCCCAACCAAAACCACACAAAAAATGCAACCACAATTTTTCTGTCAATCCAGGAAAATTCCCTCCTGACCCTAATCTGGCAATAGTATTAAGCCTAATGTGTGAGCAGACCTCTGGGACTGTAATGCTGAGAGCACCAATGCATCAGGCTTTTGTTTAGAGCTCTTAAAGAAGGAAAACCTCAGTACCTTTAGATGCAAATTAAGAAGGGAATTGGTTATTCTTCATGATCACAGTGACCAGAAGAATCCTGGAAGCCTGAGGTAAAGCAGCACCTCCTCCAAACAACTTTAGCACTGCTGACTCCGTGGCCAGCCACAAGTTGTGTCCCAGGCTGACCTGTCCATTTCCAGGCCTCCTTCACTTAGAATTTAATGGAGGGAGTTCTTTCAAACTGTATGTTAAATTGATCCAGATTTTTCTGCCTCATTACCATTTATGGAAGGCTGGTCCAGAACACCAATCCTAGCAGGGGGATAAACTCTCTAATTCGCCATCTAAATTTATTAATTTTTTTTTTGCCATTATTGTACATCTTACGTATTTTCTTAAGATTTTTAATTTACAATTTTCTTGTAATGGCTCTTCAGAAATATATTTGTCCCCTCCCAGCCTCTGTCTGTCCAGAGCAAGCCAAATTCTTTTAGTAGATTCTTAATGAGCTTGTGCTTGTTTGACTCAGTATCCAAATAGCTTTTCTCTGCACAGTGGAAATTTGTCCTTCCTGGATGCAGAGTGCAAGGATATTCTGGAGGAAGTCTTACAATGCCTTGCGCAATGGCAGTAATGTTTCTGTCTCTGCTAAAAATAACTTGTCTGATGCATCCTAGCATCGTGCCATTCCTTTTTCACAGAAGCAACTCACTGCTGCTTCATATTCATCTTTCAGCACAGTAAGGTCTTTTTATTCCTTTGGAGCCTTCATTTCATCAGTTTATAGCAAATGTCCTTGCTGCTGGGCCCCAAGTGTTTAATTTGCCCTTTCTGCCATTAAATTTCACCCTAGTTCTCTCATCCCTTGACAAGGTCAAGGTCCCCTTCTTCCTTTATGAGGAACTACTACTCTCAGCACTTGTAATCCCTCTAAACCCTGTGCTGCCTCTGCATTTTGGAAGCTTGCACTTGGCTATTCTGAAATCACCAATGGATATACAAGCCCGAGTTTATTCTCAGAATATGTGGTTTATATCTTCCCCACAGCCTGGTCATACTTATATCTGACGCAGCCTGGAGAGTTTCTCCTGTATCTTCTTATCGACCTTGGCTCTCATCTTCACCTTTAGCAGCCATTTGTTCCTGGTTTGTAGTGCATCATCCTTAACTCTGAATTGACTGCCTTAGTCTAAGAAACTGGCAGCCTCATCTAAGGATGAGTTTTAATGTGCTTGTTCTGTTTTGCTAGGTATCTCATCACCCCTGTATTCCCCTAATCACCTTTACGGAAACAGAGTTAAACCTGCTTTTGGGGTTTGGCTGCAGCTCCTCACTTCTTACCCCTCTCCTTGCAGCTCTGCCTGCATTGGGTGTCTGCTCCTCCCTGCAGGTCTCTTCCCTGACTGATGGAGCAGGCTCATCATTCACCAGACCTGTGTCTGAAATGATGTTGTGTTTTACGTTACGCTGAATCAATAAGGAAGTTTCCTTTCTCTCTTGTTGGAGGTTATCTGAGTACTGCTATTTTGGCACTGTTTACTGCCTGTCATTCACAGTGAAACTAAAGACTTCTATAATTGCAGAATTCCTATTCTCTATTCTTCTTGTAGCCTTGAAGACAGTACAGTTTATTGTCAAGGCTACGTTTAGTGTGTCTGCAGCCAGCCCCTGAGAACACCTGTTCAGGGCCTTTTCTACCACCCTTTCACACACCTCCTCAGGACACATCTTATCCATGTCATCCCCTTTTATGTCCTAACAATGACCTGATTTACTAACAGTGCTTCATGACTTCCTGTTCTCCTCCTACCAAGTAGATTCTTCCAGCCAGTTTCCACTTTTGCTTATCTCTGTGGCTTCGTTCCAGGCAGCACACTCTGCCTACACCAAGCATTCGTGATGTGACCACAACAAATAGAAAAACCTGGGGAGAAGCCTGCAAAATCAGTGGCCACAGTCTGTCACAAAGTCTTAGGAAGAGAAGAACTTGTGCTGGGCATGGGTGAGGGAGATAAAGGACATGGAGTTTCCTGTTTAACCTCAAAAGATTCTGGTTAGGTGGCAACTGACCCTTAGGAGATAATGCTACTAGAACAAATGGATTTAACACCTCCCAGCTTAATTCAAGGGAGACCCACAAGTCCATGTGAAAATATTAAGCAAGGTAAATTGAGTGTGGTTGGAAGGCTTAGTCAAGGGGTGAGTTACAAGCTTGTGAAATCGTGTACGATATCAATATTGTGTACAAGCTCTGTTCCCAGGTGAACTAGTGAGTATTAGCAAATGCATCTTCAAATAGCTTATTTTTAGAGACAGGAAGTATGTAGAGAAGCAGCAGAAAATACACTTTCTCAGTTACCTAGAGACAGTTGGAGCTTGTCCCTAAGTAAAGCAGATCTCCTTCGAGTACCTGGGGGCAAGGGAATTCTGAAATACCACTCATTCACTAGAGCAATGCTGCACAAGCTCAGGACATGGGACTTTACTATGTCTATAGCCCTCAAAGGTCTTGTGAAGTGCACACGGGACATTGACAATGTGGTGCCATGAAAATGTGCAGACTGGGCAATGTCTGTGTATCAGAACTTCCAATACCTAGGGTTGCACCTGGCATGTAGTCAAAGTACTTAATTTGTTACAAAAATGCACATTAAGTGTGTAACAGATGATCATAATGTTTGGGGAAACAGCTGATACAATGCATGAGAAACTATTTCAGCCTAAATTTGGGGGTTTATAGGCTTTGAAGCCTAGCTAATGGACAGTTAGGCACCACTGTAGTCTGTTTTCACCAGTGGACAAAAATGAATGCTATCTACAATCTTGCGTGAGTGAAGAGACCTGCAGGATGTATTTGCTCATGAATTGTAGCTGCCACTGGAGGAAAATGAATAAGTCAGACTCCTCCGGATGCTGGTGGAGGCAGACTCCAGAGAAGGCAATGCTATTAATGGCCTGGATAAAAGGAACAGGTCAGAGTAGGACAGGATCTCTGGAGTGCCATTAGCAACCAGGGAAAGAGGGGACAGCAGCCAACACCACTTACTGCTATGGACAGCTGTTCTCCTAATCCCCATCTCTATCAACATCTCTAAACATCTCCATATGAGAGCAAGGTTGGTGAACCAGTAACCCCTCCCAGATCCGCAAGCTGGGCTCAGTTTTGTCTTTGTTGTCTCTCTCTCCTGGTGCTTTGACTAGTGGCTAATTCCTCAGACCTCAGTGCTTCCCATTTGACTATTCACTTCAGAGCCATCTATTAACAAAATGTCTGTAAGTTAACAGGGACTGAAATCTGGTCTGGAACCCTCAGCCACCACCTTATTATTTCAGCAGTATTTCCTTCAGCATACTGGAAGCTGCACGATGGAGTGAGGCAATTATAAGGCTGGACCCAAACTTCAGTAGAAATTTTACATAAAAAAATTATTATTTTTTTTTTTTTAATTTTCTTTAAAAAGCCTTTAAACCCACAGCTGCCTGGGAGGTGGTCCAGGATACTCAGTACCAAAGTGAAAAAACATTTGGTTATGTACAACTGTGCTTGGTGACAGCAGCCTCTAGTCAAGGTCATTTTTCTGCACTGTTCTTCCCTTAAAGCTTGTTGCTGAGCCCCTGAATCCCTGTAGGCTTCTCCCTACGGTGTAAAACATGTCTTTAGAAGTAATCTTCATGTTTTTAGAAAGCTGCTCTTCAAAACCAAATTTGACTGGCTTAAATCTGTTGGGTTGTAGGGTTTTATTATTTATTTATTGAACTTTTCAGAATTTGGGATTTTCTATATTTCTTCTTTGGCTATTCTTACTCTCTTTGAAGGATTTTTTTTTTCCCCCTCTAAATATCTTCTTTGCCCTACTGATTAACTGTTCTGGACTTAGGGTTTTTTAATATTTTTGGTTGTTAGCATACTTTGAGTGATGGCATATTTAAAGCTTTAAATGCAGGGTCTCAATGTCATTGCAAGCATTTAGTCCTTTCATCAGCTACTTAAAAATTCTTCTTAATTACACTCCTGACTTGTACACTTATTCCCTTTGGAAGGAGAATATGCTCATTTCTCTTTTAAGTCACATTGCACTGCAGTGTACTTTTTTCGTTGCTTTTTCTTCTCCCACAGTAATATTGGATTTGAGCACATTGTGTTTGTAATGACAAGGTGACTGTTCACTATTACATTTCAAATTCCCTCCTATGTACTAGTTGTGACTTAAGAGTTCATTCTCCACTTGGCTCCTCTGAGTGGTCATTCTAAGAACTATCCATTTATGACGGCTAAAAATACAGTCTTTGCATCATTCTTTGACATGGTATATACCCGGTCTGTATGGGGGTAATTAATGTCTCCCATTATCATTATGTTTTCTCCCCTGACAACCTCTTAAAGTCCTCCAGCTGTTTTTTTCACTCCACTATCCTAATCAGGTGTATGCTCAGTATCATTTAGGCACACGTCAATGCATAATTGTTCTTTAGTAGTTTAAACAACATCCCAGGTGTGCTTCCCTCTCCTCTTTTTATTTTTTTCCCCCTTTTTGTTTCTTTTTTTTTTGTTGTTGTTTCTTTCCTTTTCTTTCTGGAACCTGGACAAATACTGTGCTAGTAGTCTGAATCATTTTCTGTGGCTTCACATCTTGAGCTGCTGCTCTGGCAATAATCTTCCTACTGAAACAAGACAAGATCTTATACTGGCTTGGGTTTTGTTGTTGTTGTTGATTTTTTAAAATAAAATTCACATGTTCAGTGTCTAGCTTTGGGCTTTGTTCTGTGAAAATGTCTTTCTTCACCAACTCCTTATTCAGGCTGCTGAATGTACATTTGTAACTTGAAAGAAAACTTCTATCACTTTGGAGAAGTGCAGAGATATTTTCTATCTGCATGAGCTTCCCCCGCTCTTCGGTAATGGCAAGAAGCATTTTATGGTTATTGCTGGTTAAGGTTAGCTTACCATGTATAAAGACATTCAGCTTTTTATACCCACACTAGAGTCCTCCCCAGGATGATGGGTATTCCCTAATTTCCTCAATCTCCATTCAGAACCTCCAGAGCATTTGCCTCTTTTCACTTCTTGATTACCAGAGTCAGCTTAAGTAGAATGTTGTACACTGCATAAAATAATTCAGTTGTTTCATATGTGAAAGGCTTTAAAGTTCTTAGGCAGGTGCCTTCATGATTAGTCATTTGTCACTGAGCCTCCAGCACCTCTCTTGTATCTTAACAGTGACCACAAACACATTTAACATTGAGCAGAGTTTTAAGCATGGCAGTGAGTGCAGGACACCAACATCTGACTGAGGCCATTCTTGAGTGCAGCCTTTATTCCTGTAGTATATCAGGTTTGGGGCTTTTTGATGAGTAACTGAAAGTTTTCAAACTCTTTGCACCCTTCATTTTGGGGACACTGCATGTGTGAGGTTGCTGAAAAGCTTGTAAGGTGAAACTGCTTGTTCCCCTTGCTTCCTTTTTAGGATGCACCAAACTCACAGTGAATTACCTGCATGCTTGATTGAGTTCACATTTTATTGGTTTCTGTTTTCAGAGCATTCCTAGTTTTGGCCAAGCTCCTTAAAGAATTGATACTCACAACGACCTTGCTAATCACTCTGCTAAGAGCTTTGGAACTATACTGAGATTTGCCACCATTCTTGCAAATTTTGTAGAATCAGACCAAAGTAGATTAAGTTCCTACGAATTTCCTGACAGTCAGCAGTGGCACAGACAAAAGATAACTGAACCCAGCAGTTATCTGTTCCTTCAGCAGCAAAATGGCTCATCTATCACACACATGTATGACAATTTTGCTGCCTCGTGTGAAGGTGTCATGCAGAGGAGATATGCTTTGTATGTGCCAGAACAATGGCACTGGAGTAAAGCATGCAGAGCTGAACCAAATATGCTTTTTTGTCCTGATCATGGTGGGTGCCAGATGTAGCCCCAGCAACAGCCTAAGATAAAGGTATCTTGCAAACTCATGTTTTGCTTTGCCGAGGGCAGTTGCAAAACTCTGTGGACACATCCAGGGTAGAAAAGTATCTAGTGTTGTATTCATCACTGACTCTCACACTGAGGGTTTTGGGTGTTTTCATTTGGATTTGGAGGGTGTCTGTGTGTAAATGAAAGACTTTATTATCTGCCTACAATACCTTCATTCTTGATTTTTTTTCTTTATTTTTAAACCAATCCTGAGACTTTTGAAGGTATTGCATTAGGGTTCAATTGCACTGAGCCTTCAATAAAGACAAAAGAAGTACCTCAAGCTGAACTTGCTGCAGACAGCTTGGCTGTTCCAGCTCTACCCCGGTCTCAGGTGAATGTTTCCTCATCCCCTCGAAACAGTTACAAATTGACCTAGCGTTCACCTTGCTGTATCACCCTTCCTTTTATTACAAAGGTGATCTTTTCTAGTCCATTTATTCAACCCTTCAGCTTTCCTGTTCCTTTAATGGGGATAAACTCCCTGCTGTAAGCCCCAGATTATTCCTGTCCACCTTACAAATCTATTGCTTTCTATTTACATTAATATTACAATTTCTGACAACACATTGTCTTGTGCACTGAAATCCATCCTAAACTTAATGAATATCTTTCTGCTTTCAGGCTGATAGTCTGTCCATCTCTCGTGAAGCTGCTATTGCACGTGGCAATAAAACCCTCCTAAATGGGATCTGCATCCATCCTGCACACACTCCATGGTGCTTCTCAGACTCCTACCCAGTAGTGTAAACCACAGTGTTTCCCTTCTGCTGTCTGTGGATCATGGTGTGTGTCACTCTGTGTTGTCCTCAACTGCCTCTCATCTGCCAGTCTCATGTCTTGCAGGATGTACAGTTGTATCTGTTTTGTTAAACACAGCCCACAAACTTAGCTCGGATGGAGGACTTTTGCTGCTCGGCAAATGCTGTTTACATTGTTGAAGGTTAACTTTGTGTCTCCTTCCATTGACTCAGGTAGACTTTCCAAACTGCAGTGCTGTCTCCTTGGTCTATGATCAGTCATGACTTCCTCTATGATGTCACTTTCTTTTTCTTTATTACAGAAAAGAAAAAAATCTGCCTTGTTAAGTTTTATTTCAGTGTAGGCTCACACACATTTGTGTAAATTCTTCCCTGCAATGGGCACAGCACAAGTATTCAGTTTTGGCTTGCATTATTTTAACTTCGTAATCCAGTTTGCTGCAGGGAACAATCCTGTCCTGGCGAAAAAACTGAGAAGATAGTATCTCTCTCTCTCATTAATAAATCATTTAACAAAGGCAATATATTGGAATTAAGACACATTCCTCAGAAGAAGGCATGTTTCTCCTTAACCTTCAGTGAGGTCTCATTTGTTACTCTACTTGACAGGACGTAGTCTGTGTTTGGTTCTGCTTGGCTGGGGCTCCTCAGAGGACTGGGTCACTTGCTTTTGTCATTCAAAAGCTCACAGTGTGTGGATAAAAGGCAGAGTTTGCGTGATATGGTAAATATACTGTGCTGATGATGGGCAGACAGTTACAAAACTGAATTGGTGCCTTTTTCTCACTTTTCTTTGTATTTGTGATTCAGTGCTTCCTTCCTGAGACTGTGGTACTTCACTTTTCCACTGGGCAGATTTCTTTCTCACCTTTCCCTGATTTCCACTCCACCTCTCTGCCTAATTTGGGCTCTTCCTCCAGTACGTGAGGTACCACCCTAGGGAGAAGTCCTGAGCAACTTGTCTGGGACCCACAACAAAGGCTGTCTAAAGCCAGGGAAACTGCAACACGTCCACGGGCTCTTTTGTACCCTGTCTCTGAGGGGTCCATCACTGACCTGTAGGTTTGTGTGGCCTTGGCAGCATGCTGCTGCCTGGAGCAGATCACTAGAAAAGGGTTTTGCTGGCATATCCACTTAAAAAAGAGGATAGTCCGAGGCTGCCTGTGCAAGTCTCACTTCACTGCAGCTGGCCCATTTTATTTGGACACCTGCTGTGCTGATGGAGAAGGTGCTATGTTCAGAACAGGGCTGCCTGGAGCACCAGCCACACAGGAACCAGTCTCTGGCAAATCAGAAAATTTTAGTTCATCCCCTTCTTCCCTTCCTGTGTATTCCTGCTGCAGGACCAAAGAGACAGGCAGTTTATGGGGCAAGGAAATAAATCATGCTTCCACTAAGTCCCATAAAGGCCATGTGATTCTATGGGGTCATTTTTAACTCTCACTACTTCCCTGCCTCTGGCATATCTGGAGCTGAAACAATACTGGTGGTGCAAGACCATGTGAAAGGACAGGTTTCTCCTCTAATATCTTTCTGAGTATTTTCTGTTCTTATGGTAAAACAGATGTTGGAGAGACTTGCTGTAGGATCTGCCTTGAAAGTCTTACCTCTGAGATGCCAGGCCCTGCTCCGTGTTAAGTGAAATTGTCTGCAGCTCATTAACATCAAAGCATTTTCTCCAGTGGTCTGGGCGGCTCAGTAGTAACCAGCAGATGGACCAGAAAACAGCTACGCTCTCCACTAAGCTTTGCCTGCAAACAATTAACATCAAAGAGGAGTCACTGTGAAACAGGGAGAGAACAACGTTCCCACTGCAGCAAGTCTCGTGAATTGTGGGGAAGTGGGGGAGGCCAGAGCTGTGTCCCAGCTAGACAGCTTGCGCTGAGATGTTTGCAGGAGTGAGCAGAGGAAGGGCTGCTGGGGCCTGCTGATGGTGCTGGCCAGAAAAATGGTAGATACACTTTGGTTTGAACAAACAGTCCAATGGTGTTGGTGGCAGTATGGTGCAAGCTCTGATGTATCAGATCCAGTCCAGCCTAATTTAGGAGTCAAATCAGATCTGCCCGTTGCCTTGGTAGGTTTGTGATTGCTCGCTTAGTTGTCACTCCCAATGGGTCTCCTGAGGCCAGTCCCACTGTTCATTATACCTTTTTTTTTTTCACCTCTCTGAACACAAAAGTTTTAGCTTCTTATTCCACATGTTGCTGCCCTTTTATAAAGTGGACCTTGACCCTCTGTTTGCCCCTCCCCACAGGAGGCCATTGAATTAAACTTTCTCCTGCTTTATGTACTGGATCCTCTGGCTCATGCTTTCCTCATCCTCTTTCTCTCTACTTTGGCAGTGGGTAAGAAATCCAAATTGTTGATATTTTTGATGTTAACAGTCTCTGATTAACCCATGGGGGTGGGCACCAGGGTTTGAAAAGTGAATTAATTCTTATATGGGTCCCAGTCAGAAATCAGAAGCTTTTTGGTAGGTGCAGCACCAACACTGGTTAGAACTCTGGGTCTGTCTCATAGAGTTTGCTAAGTAAATATAAATCTAGGAACAGAGGATTGCAAAAAAGAGAAGAACAAAACTGGAACTCTCTATTAATTAGTGCTGGGGGTCAAGATTAGAGATAGTATAACCACAAGGAGATGTGCCAGACAGCATATGCTTCCTTTGTGCTGGCTCTGCCGTGGGAGTGCTAACTCCAGCCACAGGGCAGATGAGAGGGCAGGGCAAAACCAGAACAGTTAAAGACACCAAGGCTCATGAGTCAGAGTTGTAGGAGGTGGCTTTCAGACAAGGTCCTTTCTCCAGAGGGCAGGCATGCTTATGGAAAAGCACACCTAATGCTGTCCAGGCTTGCTCAAGAAAAGTATGTTCAGAACCAATCTGGTGTGCTGAAGGACAGCTGATACCATCCGGGCAATAGCCAAACTGCCACAGAAGGGGGAACAATAGAAATTTAACTTGCCCACCCTGGAAAAAAGGAGGGCCACGTGCAGGTTGTTCACAGAACTGTGTTAGGGAGGGCTGAGGATAGAAGATGCTTAAAAGACCGCTACAGCACTGCCTAGGTGTGAGTGCACTGGGCAGCATGCACTGCTGGTAGGTTAGGAGTGGGTCTGCAGCCACTAGAGAAGGGAAATTTGGGAGAAGCCTCCTGAGAGTAGTGGTAACAAGAAACCAAACTTGCTCTGAAATGGAGATTGATAAATTTAAGACCGACATCATATGGGCCCAGTTGCCTGTCACAACAGGGATAGAAACTGAGTGCAGAGGAAATAAGGAGATAGTAACAGCTTGATGGCAAATAGCCCTGTTGCCAGCAGGTTCCGCACCACCAAGTTTATTTTGTGGGCATCACAGCAAGAGAAGAATCTTGCAAGGGATAATTTGCAAGAATTATAAAGATTTATAAAAGAATTATAAAGATCTCATAAAGATCACAGTGGCAGGCACTAGCCCTGTTGTATCTGGACTGATAAGATGCAAGGTCTAGGAGTTTGTCTGCCCATTGTTCTAGCTGCCACACAGACTGCAGACAGAAGTTCTCTGCTGGAGTTTAGAACATTCACATTGCAATGGCTTTGTTTGGCTTATCTAGGTCCCAGGAAAGATATACTTCTGTGATTAGTACAATTCCTGACAGACATATGAACTAAGGCTCTAGCAAGAGAGATGTCTGGACTTTCAGTGGAAGGAAGATTCCCCACTTCTGGATATGAAGACATGCAGTCTCCAATGACTCATCACACTGAAAAAGGGGTGGAACAAGGACTAGGAGATTGCCAACAACTGGAGTGAGACACAGCTAAGGATATAATTCCTGAGCGGAGGTGCCCAAAGAACTTTCCCACTCTTTGTGGCATAGAAATTCTCCATAGGTTATGCTTTCCTTCTTTCCACTGCTAACAGCATTCAAACCAGGACTGGGATTTCCTAAACCTGTCTGCTCTGCTCATGAAAACAAGCTTCATGTTGCTCTCTTCACACAGAAGCTGTATCTCGAAACAGGCTTTTGCTTCTTGCTACTCTGATTACTGTCTGCTCTGGGAGGTTGCACCTCCTACAGTAAGAAACCATCCTCTGTCTTCCTCCATGAAGGTATTAAGAGCCAATTAATAATCTGTCCTTATGCTACCATTGGGTTTCAGATAGCTCTGTCCACCCTTTCCCACCCTTTCCCTGCTAAAGCTTCCCTGGTAGATTGGCAGAGTAATCACACCTCAGTTTTGCACTCCTTTTGCGGGACTAGCCAAACTGAGCTGTACTGATCTTCTTTTGTAGCACAGGCTCATTGCTCTCCTACCTGCCTGCACCACATGCCTCTTGGAGTTTCCTTTGGATAGGACAGCTGGCTTACTGCTGATGCAACGGCACCTGAACAGCAGTTCCACAGGAAATACCTTGTCTGGGACATTCTACTACTGCATGTGCATACAGCCAGCTTTAAGCTCTATACCTTTCAACTCCCTCATCATCTGTGGCTGCACAAGGTGAGGATAATGGATCTGGTGGTTAGGGTGGGGGAATAAAGGATAAGACTTGTAGGCTTTATGTCTGTCCTTACAGCATGGTTAGGAGTAAGACTTTTACTTTTCAAGCCCATCCCCTGAGCTTGCAGGAAGCTGGTGCTGATACTCTCCTCCTGCACAGGCACTGGGCAGTGCTGTGCCTTCCCTTCAGTCTTGTGCTGACCGCTTGCTGTCAGAACTGGTGTTATTGCATCACCAGCGCCCTTACAACATCTGAGCTCACCTGGAGGGAGGGCTCCGTGCTTGTGGTGCCAGGCTGAAGCACAGGAGGTGGCTGAGTCGTGGCGCTGTCACAGCAGGATCTCCCGTCCACTGCAGCCACGTGCCTTCCCTTTGCATCACGGCCACCAAACGGACCTGGGGGGTTTGTAACCACACCATGGAGCCAGGGAGGAGATTTCAACTCTTCCTCATGGAAAACTATGTGGGCCCTTCAGGGCTGGGATGTCCCCTCGAGAAGTAGTGATGCCTCTGGCAGGGGGGGATGGCTGTTCAGGGCACAGTGACCCCTTAGGGGTGGAGTGTCCCATCAGGGGTGGGATGGCAGCTCAGGACACAGTGACCCCTCAGAAATGGGGTGTACCCTCAGGGTTGGGATGTCCACTCAGGGCATGGTGACCCTCAGGGCTGAGATGTCCACTCAGGGGTGGGATGTTACCTCAGGACACACTGACCCTCCGGGGGGTGGGATGCCCCCTCAGGACACAGTGACCCTCCGGGGGGTCGGATGTCCCCTCCGGGAGGTAGGATGTCCCCTCAGGACACAGTGACCCTCAGGACATAGTGACCCTCAGGAGGGTGGGATGTCCCCTCAGGACACAGTGACCCTCCGGGGGGTAGGATGTCCCCTCAGGACACAGTGACCCTCAGGGGGGTGGGATGTCCCCTCAGGACACAGTGACCCTCAGGACACAGTGACCCTCCGGGGGGTGGGATGTCCCCTCAGGGCCCGGCTCCCCTCAGTGCCGTACCCACTGCACGCCCAGGCCGTGCCGGGCCCGGCTCCCTCACGGCGCCCCCCGCGGGCGGGCGCGCGGAGCGCCGCACGTGCGGGCCGGTGGCGGGCGGAGAACGCATGCGCGGGGCGGGGCGGACGCCGAGCGCGAGGGGGCGTGGCGCGGCGCGGCGCGCGCGGCCCTCCCTCCCTTCCGCCCTCCTCCTTCCCTCCCTCCCTCCGTCCCTGCTCCCTCCTCCCTCCCTCCCTCCCCCCGCCCCGCCGGCCGCCGCCGCCCCCGCCCCGCCCCCGCCCAGAAGATGGCGAGCCCGTGCGGGCGGCAGCAGTGCTCCATCCAGAGGCGCGGCGTCCGCCACCAGCTCGATTCGTGGCGACACAAGCTCATTCACTGTGTAGGTGAGGGACGGCG